>JAILYB010000084.1:2443942-3665914 GCA_021437785.1 Rhodomyrtus psidioides
CTTCACCTCAGGCTTGCGGACCATGATACGCGGAGTGGTGCGTATAAACAAAGCATCCATAACCTGGAGGGCCAGCTGGGCTCCTTTGTGTCGTTGATTAGGGCTCACTTCTGCTTTACTTTTCCACCCCAATGCATTGTATGATCTGGTTTGGGCAAGAATGAATGAAAGCCCCCGTGTTTGTTTTAGCTTTTATATGATCCATTTCTTCGAGCATCCGGACATCTTAGACTTGGATGAGCTGATCCATAATAAGTCGAGTAGATGTGTTCTGATTTTCTAACTCGTTCATGATCAGATGAAAGAATAGCCTCAGACTTATCCAGGAAAAGATTTCTCTCTATTACCTATTTTTTACCTGCAAATGAAACGACCGAATCAGAAGGAATAATTTGAAAAAGAAAGCATAAACCCCTTTCAATCTTATGCTTGCTCGTGATTAATAAAGACAAAAAACTTTTACAAGGATAATCTTGTGCGAAAAGTTTTTATCAATATTCATCGAAGGAAAGCATACTATTGAAAGGAATGTAATTCACGATAATCGCTTTTGACCAACGACGCGTTTTAAATTTAATTGAAGATACGGCATCCAAATCAAAGCCGTTTTGTTAAGAACGAGGGCAATTTGGACATCTATCTCGTCATTAAATTCGAAACAATGCCGGTACTCTTGATCAATTATCGTGGATTACCAGTGGCGTAACACATGCATGAACCGATTCAAGTGTATAATTCCTTCTAGCGAAATTGGGGTTGGATTACCCTATACGACCAAAAGGTCGTGCAAGACTTCCAATTTTAATTTCCTCTAAAGGAATTATAAACTTGACTTGGGAGTATTCGGATGATTAGAGAAAATGCCACTATCACATTCCCATGACCCGTCAAAAGAAATACAACCAAGCTCTATCTGAATGTATACACCAATAGATCCCTAATACAATCACTCTAAGGGGCGAGATAGAGAAAACTTCGATAAAAATAAACCCTATACAAGATGATTAGTAATGGAAAATAAAACAAAGGAATGTGATCCTAACGTTCAAGGATGCCCCAAGCTCGATCTGTGACTTCCGGATCACTTGCCCCAACTCGTCATCTTCATTGGACGATATCTCAATAATGTCCATAGTAGGCTCCTTTGTTGCTCATTCGGTGTTCGCCATGGGATATCATCCTCCTCGTCTTCTATCAAGGACGTTTGGGAAAAACACACATATCTATCCTTGAAATGGCATTTAATCTAATCACCAGAATGCAATGAATGAAATGCCCATATTTATATGAACTGTAATAGATTTGAGGGATAGAGAGTCTTACCAACCAAACTCGTCGACTTATGTGCGGTTTTAGGTGTACCAACCGCCCAAAGACATGCGCATGAGACAAGTGATGGTAAACTTCTAAAAATCAGAGGGTTTGGCACCTAAGGTTAAGGTTCCCACCTCGAGTTCTAGAAAGAGCCGATTCCATTGCACAGCTATCGTTGCATTGGGACTCGATCCATAGTTCGAAACGAGCGGAATTGAAAAGTGGATTACCTCGTGTTTTTCCTCACGGAGATTCCATTTTCAATTCCTTCTATTGTGTTCCTAAAGGCGGCGCCCGGGGTTTTAGGCGCGGTTGTGTGTGTCCATGTGTCGTGATCATCACAATGCAAGTCATGCACAACAGTTTATCAATCAGCACTTCAAATCATCCACACAACATACATTCCTACGCCCAACCTGCATAAGACAATGTTAATCACGGACTACACCCCTTATTTCTCCAATCTGCAAAAACATATAACACCTACCATAAGCGGACTTACCTCACCTTCAAGAGCGCCTACATGGTTAGAAAAATCACTCAGCGTTTTAATTACGGCCTAAGTCCACTTGAGGTCTAGAACGATAGGTTCTAGAACAAAGTCCCCAGCGGAGTCGCCAGCTGTCGCGACCCGTCCGAAAGCGGACGCGGCTAATGGATTACCGATCGCGGGTCTTGGATCGGCGCGGGCCCTCCCAGGCCCATACCAAATCGCGGCGGGAGTGTCTTTTGAGAGATTCGACGATAAGAGTCGATCGCTTTCGACCTTCAGTGGGGTCGTGGTGGCATGTGCAAATTGTGCATGCATTTGGAGTCGCCACCGGTCTTTCTTGGAGGGTAGACCGGAAACCTTACTGACCGATTGGGAGAGATCGATCAATTCTGCGGAACCAGAAATTTTGGGTTCGGGGACTTGGTTACGCTGATGTCATTACCAACGCCCTTTCGGTACCTAACGCGAGTGATTTTCCTAGCTAAGAATTCATGTGGGTGCAATCTTAGGTGAGGTAGGCTTGGTTCAGGGTTCATGCAGATTGGAAGACTATTCCTATCAATCACAATCAATTTAAATGAAAGCGCAATCAAGTACATAAATAAATCACATCAATGCACATTAATTCAAATCAACGGCTTCCTAGTATAGCCATAAGGGCTTTGGGAATGTGTCATTTCAGACCGGGATAAAATGGGAAGATTTGGAGGCGATTTAGCCCGAAGGGCAAAATCGTCAATTTTTGGAAGATTTGGATACCGAATTACTCAAAATATTCCATGGCCAGTTGATTGTGGTCATTTCCCATTTTTGAGAATTTTTTGGAATTTCTTGATTTTTCTTCAATTTTTTTGGAAAAAACGATTCGTCCAAAGGGCGAAATCGTCATTTTAAGAAGGGTCGGGGTTCAAAACACCCGGAATGAGTCTTGGCCAGTTGTTTGTGGCAATTTCCTATTTTTGGGGATTTTCTTGGATTTTTTTAGAATTTTTTTTGGAAGACGGTTTGCCGGAAGGGCAAAACCGTCATTTCTGGAAAGATCGGGGGTCAAATGGCCCGAAACAGGTCATGGCCCGTTGAATGTGGCCATTTCCTATTTTCTGGAATTTTTCTGAATTTTCCGAATTTTTTTGAATTTTTTATGATTTTTTATTATTATTTTTTTTATTTATTTATTGATTTTTTTTTTAAAATTTCGAAAATGGTAATCTGATTTGGACCCCCTAAACCCAACCCATTTAACAACTACATGCCCAACCCAAAAAACCCAAATAAAATCTAAAACAAGAAAGGCCCATTCTTTTACAAAGGCCAATTTGACTTAAATTTATACATGGCCCAATTTATTTCAATTCTTTCCACTAGAGGCCCAAACCAAAAAAGTCCATTAACTAGCCCAATGTTGAAAACAAAACCACGTGCAAAACACCAAAAAGAAATGCCGTGATCCCCCCACTTTCCCTAGCTGCCCTCAGCTTTTCATTTGTTTATTATTTTCTCCATCCTTCATTATTTTATTTTTTTTGGTCTGTCATTTGCATCATCTTCTCCCCAAACTCACAGAAACCTACCGAAATACCCATTGTTAATCACACTCGCACGCATCAAACACCTTGGCCGCCGATTGTTCGATTTCTTGTTCGACTTTCCAACTCCGAGCACGCAACAAATACTAATGAAGATCGGGAAGCTTACCTGGGTAACCTCTAACCACGGGCCGCAATTTGGCGATGACTGTCGTGCCGCGGACAAGCTTGAATTCGGAGAAGCTCGAGCAAGTTCTCTTTACTACTATATTCAGCTACAGCGATGGTGTCGACGACGACGAGTTAAGCTTCCGCGGTGGCCTTGAGCGACAACCTCATGAAAACTCCATCTAGCTTTCGATCCTGTACAGATTCGAATCACTCACTCGAGCTACGGCTTCAGCGAGGCTCGGGTGAGGGTCGCGGTCTAGCGGAGAAGCTACTGATGGTTAGAGTCGACTGAGGGCGGTCTTAGGGGGTTCGGACGAAGGCACGGGGTCGGCGCGAATGGTCACGATGGACTGGGCTCGCGCGGCAAAACTCGCATTGGCTTTCAATCTGACGGGGGCGGGGAACGACGGCTGGTGAAGACTCGCGGGTGGCTGAGCAGAGAAGAGGGGAAGTCACGAGTTCCAGATCTGGGGTCGTCGGGTTCGCAGCTCGGGCTTGGAGTCTCGGACCGGTTGGGACGGACCTATGACAGGTCGGACTCAAGTTGGCGTCGAGGGTCGGCAGCTAGGATGATTCTCGGCTCACCGGCGAAATAAGGATGGAGAGGGAAACTCGGGGATGTCGTGTATGATAACCTTGCTGATGTGCAGCGTGATACACCCACCGCCCACGATGTGGACGCTCGCCCCTCGGCCGTCGACCGTCTTGTAGCTGTTGAAGATGGGCTCCTGCAACAGCTTTATCGGCATGTTGGCCGGGAAGACGATCCACAGCGGCCCCTCCTGGATCACCGCGCACCACAGCGTGCCCGGTTTCAGGTCGTCAACTGGGTTGCCGGTCAGGCATGAGTCATTCTAGCTCTAGGTTGTTCCCAGCGTTTGCCTTCTAGCCGTGGAAGCATTCGCTCTTCATGTCGCTCGTGGGAAGCAACCTCATGCCCCACACCCCCAGGAGGAAGCTGCCAATCTCCCCTTTTTGTAGACGTGCCGAGCTCCCTCTATGAGGAAGACCATGCTATTCCTTTTTTTTTTTGCCTTGGATCCACCTGCACCATCTCTTGTCTTTCTCTTTTTTTTTTTATATATTATTCCTTTTGGTTCTTGAGGCGCCGCTCCCCCCACTTTTGCTCAACGGATAGTCTGTCCTCCACTCCTCCTCTTTTTCATTTTTTTAAATCCTTTCTAGTCCCCTCACGAAGAAGAAAAACGATGGGCATTTGTTGCAAATGGTGGTTGGTCTAATTGAATGTCAAGACTAAAAAAATACAAAAATCTATAAATTAAAAGACTCGATTGGCATTTTTTTTAGGCTCGGTTCGGGTTTATGTTTGTGAAGAAACATAGCGACCTGAGCCGAATTTTTGAGATTTAAAATGACACACTTGAAGAGGAAATTAAAACAAAATTATTGAATATTTTTGTGTATTTTTCTGACCACGAATGGTATTTTTCTGATTTTTTTTGGGTATTTTTAATAATTAAATAAATTCGAAAAATATTATAAAATACCAAAAAATATTTTTTGTTCAAAATTGGTCCCCGAGGCTAGGCCAAGGCTTCCAAAGTTGATTTTGTGATTTTAAGACCTTTTTTTTTATATTTTTAATTTATTTAAAAAATAAAAATCACAATGATAGATGGTCAAAAATCAGGGTGTCAACAAAACCTTCCATAGACAAACGCATGAGACAAGTGAGGGAAAACTCCTAAAAATCAAAAGATAGGGCTTGGTACCTAAAGCCAAGGTTCTCACCTCGAATTCTGGGAAGAGTCGATTCCATTGCACAACTATCGTTGCATTGGGACTCAATCCATAGTTCGAAGTGAGCGGAATTGAAAAGTGGATTACCCCATGTTTTTCCTCACGGAGATTCCATTTTCAATTCCTTCTATTGTGTTCCTAAAGAGGACGCCTGGGGTTTTAGGCGCAATTGTGTGTATTCATTGTGTCGTGCTAAAGCAATAAACATACATTTTATTTAACAATCACCGCTTCAATATAAATATCCACACAATCATACATCCAAAACTCTTGCCTGCATAAAACAAAGTTAACAAGCACTTCACCCCTTATTTCTCCCGTCTACAAAAATATCTAACACATTCGTTAGCATATACACCTCACTTTCGAGAGCATCTGCATAAAATTAGGTTAGAAGAATCAATCAACTTTTTAATCGGCTCAAGTCCACTAAATGGTTAAGAACCAGTCCCCAGCGGAGTCGCCAGTCTGTCGCGACCCTCTTGAGGTTGTCGGGCTCTCGAGGGTTAATGGGCCGTCCTGTCTGGTCGGACGCGGGCCTCTCCCAAGGCCCATTACCCAAATCGCAACGGAGGTATGCGTGATCGACTTTCAGTGTGGTCTAGTGACATGTGCTAAGTGTGCATGCCATGGAGTCGCCACTGTTGACACCTAAATTTTGATAAACCTTTTTTGCTTTATTTTTTATTTTTATTTTTTTAAAAAAATCATAGAAAATTTATAAAAAGTTGAAAAATTGAAAAATTGAAAAATCAATTTTGGTGACCTTGGCCAAACTAAATGAACCATTTTGACCAAAAAAATAATTTTCATAATTTTCATTTTTTTTAATATTTTCAAAAAAATACAAAAAAAAGAAAAAAGAAAAATAAAAGAAGAAAAACAAGAAAAATAATATTTGAGGTCACAAAAATATATAAAAATAATTGGTATTTTTATTTTTATTTTATCCATTTTCTGACCTCATAAATAGTAAAATTCAGGTTTGATTTTAGGTGTTCTCTGATCACCATAAAATTGAATTTGACAAAAATATTAGTAATGATTAAAAGAAAAAGGAGGAAAAACATCATCATTTAAAAGTAAAAGGGGACTAATCATTTTGTCTTCGCTTTTGATTATTTTATTATTATTTTTATTTTTATTATTTTATTATTATTATATTTTCTTTTCTTTTCTCTTCTTTTTTTTTTCTTTTTTTTCTCTCTTTCTTCCCTTTCTCTCTCTCTCTCGCGCCCGCTCCCTCTCTTTCTCACACGCTCTCCCTCTCTCTTTTGCTCTTTCCTCTCTCTCTCTTTTGCTATTGCACTCAAGTGCACTCAAGTGCACTTGAGTGCACTCAATTGAGGGAGAGGGAGGATGGGCCATCATGAATCGTCCGCTCCTTTCCTCCTTCTTCTTCCCCCTTCTTCTTCGGCAGCTCGGTCTCCCTCTCCTCTTCCTTCCTTCCTTCTCCTTTTTCTTCTTGGTTTTTCTTTTTTCTTCTTCGTGAACCTCCCCACCTCACCGACACCACACATCCGGCCGCCTTTGTCGAGCCAGCTACCACCTCACCACCACCTTGCTCCGCCACCCTCCGACGCCGTGCCGAGATCCCGTCCGTCTTGCTGTTTATCGCGACCTCGTGGAGCTCCTAGATACCGCAATCCCCCTCCATCTTCCTCCTCTGTTTCGCCCCCCCCCCCCCCCCCCCCCCGCCACGTCGTCGCTCTTCGTCGTCGCCGCTTGGCCACGAATCCATCGTGTTCGGGCCGATCCCGACCGTGGGCCGATCCCGTGGGTCGAGCGGCCGTGATCTTGGGCCACGGCCGAGCCCATAGCCGAGGCCGTGGGCCAAGGGCGTGGGCCCAAGGCCGTAGGCCAAGGCCAAGGCCGAGCCCACGGCCGAGCCCATGGCCGAGGCCGTAGGCCAAGGCCGTCGGCCAAGGCCATGGCCGAGCCCACGGCCGAGGCCGTGGGCCGAGGCCGTAGGCCAAGGCCATGGCCGAGCCCATGGCCGAGGCCGTGGGCCAAAGCCGTGGGCCGAGGCCGTGATCTTGGGCCGTGGCTGAGCCCATAGCCGGTCCATGGCTGAGCGAATCGGCCCGTTTCCGAGCCTGGATTTATTTTTTAAATTATTATTATTTATTGCCGGTCTTAAAACTTGTAAAATTGATTGTTGACATTTTGATGTGGTGATCGACAGGTGATGTGCATGGAGATGGTCGCAGGCTGAGGCTGGGCGATTGAAGGCCGGTGTCCAATCCGGTATGTTTTACGTACCCGATCGTATATCAGGGTTATTTTTCTAAAATGTCGCCATTATAGATTTGGTTTGCATGTATTTATCTCAGTTCAGTAGTTAGCTTATTTATCTGGTTGAGTGTTGTCTATTGCCAATGATATGCTTTTTATTAAAATGTTTTTCGAAAATATTAAAAAAATAATAAACAAAAAATCGATCAGAAAATGCTAAACAAATAAAAAACTAAAGAAAAATTCAAAAAAATTGAGAAAAATTGCAGAAATTCCAAAAAAATTCTAAAATTTTTCCAAGGCTGAAAACATAAAAAAAAAAATTGATTTGTTTTCATTTTTGGGATTTTCTCCCATTTAATCCAAAATGGCGATTTCACCCCTCAAAGGGTAAATCGTCTTTGATATTCTGATGAATTGTGGAAATTGCTTAGAATTTGGTGATGGGCCAGATGGGTGGCTAAACCTTATGTCTAAGATTTCCACATTTCATTTCCATTTTTAGAAAATGACGATTTTACCCTTCGAATGGTAAATCGGTTTCTAAAATTCCCGAAAATCACGAAAATTGCCAAAAAATAGGAAATGGGTCAATTGAGTGACCAAACCTGTTTTTGACTCCGGATTCATTCCGAAATGATGATTTTGTCCTTTTTGGGCAAATTGTCCCATTTGTCTCAAAATTACGATTTTGCCCCTGATGGGCAAAATCATGTCTAAATCATTCCTAAGCCTGATTGATGCTTCTCTAGGCCAATATGGCCTTATTAGGAATGCCATGTGATTTATTTGTACATTTGAATTCATTGATTTGTGCACTTTATCATTGATTGTGATTGCTAGGATAGTCATTCCTATCTGCATGAACTCCTAGATTTAGGACTCGTACCCCACTCATCTGCATGAAATCTTAGGTCAGAAAATTCAGTCAACTTAGGTACCGAAAGGGCGTCAACTCGGACAGTTGACGTAACTAAGTCCCCGAACCCATTTCTCTGGTTATCGCAGAATTGAATAGAAACTCCCGACTATTCAATAGGTGGTCCAATCATACCTTCCAAAAAATGATTGGTGGCGACTCCATGGCATGCACACTTAGCACATGTCACCAGACCACACTGAAGGTCGACTACGCATACCTCCGTTGCGATTTGGGTAACGGACCTTGGGAGAGGCCCGCGTCCGACCAGACTAGACGCCCATTAGCCCTCGAGAGCCTTTCATGCAACCTCGAGAGGGTCGCGACAGACTGGCGACTCCACTGGGGACTTTAGAGAACTTGAGCCGATTAAAAAGTTGATTGATTTTTCTAACATGTTTTATGCAGATGCTCTTCAAGGTGAGGTACGTACTTTAACCCTTGAGGTGTTAAATGTTTTTGCAGATTGGAGAAATAAGGGGTGAAGTGTTTGTTAACTCTGTCTTATGCAGGTAGGAGTTTAGGATGTATGATTGTGTGGATGTTTATATTGAAGCGGTGTTTGCTAAATGAAATGCATGTTTATTGCTTTAGCACGACACAATGAAACACACAGCCGCGCCCTAAAACCTCGGGCGCCGTCTTTAGGAAAACAATAGAAGGAATTGAAAATGGAATCTCCGTGAGGAAAAACATGGGGTAATCCACTTTTCAATTTCGCTCACTTCGAACTATGGATCGAGTCCAATGCAACGATAGTTGTGCAATGGAATTGGCTCTTTCTAGAACTCGAGGTGGGAACCTTGGCCTTAGGTTCCAAATCCTATCTTTTGATTTCTAGAGTTTTTTACCCTCACTTGTCTCATGCGCTTGTCTACGAAAGGTTAGCATACATAAAACTGCCAAAAATATAGACAGCAGGGGCAAACCATTCCTAAATCAGGAAAACCTGCCAAAGTCGAAGGCATCGTATTTATCATTTAATATGTGGGGCAAATCCCCTAAGCGATGGTTATCACCCACAGAGTATAATGGAATCCATTCCTTCAACGCGAAACGCATTTGGCCGCGGAGCCACCCATTCGGTAAAAGAACGTATCGTTCCTGAATGATTTTCAATCAGATTCGGGGATAATGTTTCCTCTCTTTTCCTCTCCGGTGATAAAAAGAGACAAGGCCTCAAAAGGCCATGCATTCAAATGACTAAACAGACGTCACCTAGCTGGGGCAATGAACGTTGATGTCGTAAACACCTTCAAGCACGGGATGGAGAGATTCGATAGATGTTCATATCAATATGCAACATCAGAATGGAATGAAAATCAAGAGTAAAGTTGTATCGTCCCAATTTATCTTGAATTTGGGAACATGAATTGACACTTATTATTTATCCTTGACAGGAACTCGTCATCAAGGCGAGCAGATTTTCACAAACCTTGTATACTCGCTAGAGCACATGATCAAGAGTAAGATGTATCGTTCCAATTTTTGTAAAGTTTTGGGGACATACACTGATATATTTCTTCTTTATCTCCAGGGATCTCCAGCCGCGACGGGAAGGTAAGTGTCCCTTTTCCCAGTTAGCTGGAGATAAAAAAAAATGTCAGAATCCTTTCAATAATCATGCCTAAAAAGGATAGAGATTTTTCAATGCATCGATATTCATGATTTAAAACAGGAGGTTGTTTGAACATGAATAAAACATGCGTGTGCATCATAAAATCCCCTTGACGGGTAAAATTTTTGGAGAAAAAGAAAGAGATTTTTCCAATCAAAAATTGTTCAAAACTTCCAGAAGGACGTTTTCTCAAAAGACGAGAGGCAAAGCCTAATCCAAACACGTCCTATACACACTTGAGAGAGAAGTGGAGCGGATCAAATAGTAAAATCTGGACCTACGGAAGTATGGACCATTCGCAGCGATTACATGGGTTGGGACGACGGAGGCATTCGTTTCTTATCCCCAAACACTACAGGTGACCATTGACAACCCCTTCGAACGGCGGTTTTCATTCTCAACCCTGTCAAGAACCACCCCACACCGGGGCAAAATGGAAGTAAGTCCAGCGGCATAAGGAGAAAATGGTTAGAAATTTTCTTGCTCGGACTAACATTAATCTTTGTGTGTTGTTTATATGGTAATCCAAATGCCATAGGATGACGAGAAGCATTCATTTCGCTATCCCACACACCTTTATCCTTTGCACAGCCGAGTTGAGGCTGCCAAATTATTTCATAAACCCGTTGGTGATCATTGCACATTCCAAAATGAATGCAGCATCACTTCATAAATGGAGGAATTCAAGATTTAAGGATTACGAAGAAAATTCCTCGACTAACGTTTAAAGCATGTTTAGACTTTCAGTCATAGGTCTAACATGGTCTCCTGAATATGAGAAAGACGGGATTTCAAAAAATGATGATGATAAAAAAAATTATTAGAAAATCCTCAGCATCAAGAAAAAGCAAAGTGCCTGGTAAAAGCAAGGCTGATGCTCGTGAAAACTGTTTGATTGATCCTCAATGAAGCCTAGGGGGAAGAGACAAAAACCCCTAAAGGAGTCAGATAAAAAGGCTGCTCCTCCAAATGGTGTCAGACGGGGAGCAAAGACACATGCAGAGTTGTCAATCTCTTAATACCACAAGAGACACTATCTAAAGGACTTGTGCACCCCTCAAAAGCGGGCGCACACCTCAAAGACTGAAGATGCATAATGGAAAAGACACGTGACAAGTTTGCAATTATCACCAATGTCAATCCCCTCATAAATTCTGGGCCAAAAACAAGCCTTTTTTCGGTCCCCAATCCTACCAACATTACAACCCTGAAACAGTCTTCTCTGACTAAGACACTTGGGTTAACATATAGCTTAGCTCGAAGAGGTACGAGCAAGATTATTTCTTTCTCATTTTGCAGGGTTCTTGACTTGTAAACCCGGAGCAGATGGTGAAAACTTTCGTTCAATGGCCTCGACTCCAAAGCGGGTCCCCCTTGAAAACCAATATCCAAGCCCAACATTACGGTCCCGTGGAAGACCTCCCGACCGATCAAAATGTATGCCCTGCGAATGAGCCTAAAAACTAGGCACATGTTAGTAGGGAATTGAGTGCATCCCCTATAAAAACCACTATCTCAAAACAGGTGAGAAGACCTTCTTGTCGAGAAATATTCCGATTGATGTTTTGAGCAAACTCTCTTTGGAATCTTCAAATTGTTGGATCCAGATTTTCCGTGCAAGGGATTTGTGATCACATTTGCATGTTGCAAGAATGCTTTGGATAACCTCCAGCATCAAAACGCACATTTCATGATTACGACTTAAATCATACGGTTTTGTCAGAAGGACAACCGTCGTCTTCCCTAAGATTGCTAATGTTTTCTTGGTGAAGAAAAATTTTTAAGTCTCGAACTTCTGCAGGATCCGTTGGAAACACCAATCTCCCAGAATGTCGCCTCAACAGACTCAAGTGAAGCTTTGTCAAGATAAAATCTTTCGCCGCTTCAAAACTGAATTCCCGACAAATTTCGGGGTCTTTTAAAAGAAGGGATGAGGATAGAACCCTTTTTCAAAATCAGGCAGTCTCATCGGACGTGGAGAACCCTCGTCATGAGATACCTTTTCAAAATTCAGGTAGTTTCATCGGACGTGGAGAACCCTCGTCATGAGACCCCTTTTCAAAGCAAAAACCAAAGGTAGAAACCGCCTGAAGGGTCAAATAAAGGTAGAAACCGCCTAAAGGGTCAATCAAAGGTAGAAACCGCCTAAAGGGTCAACTCAAGGTAGATACCGCCTGAAGGGTCAACTCAAGGTAGATACCGCCTGAAGGGTCAAATCAAGGTAGAAACCGCCTGAAGGGTCAACTCAAGGTAGATACCGCCTGAAGGGTCAACTCAAGGTAGATACCGCCTGAAGGGTCAACTCAAGGTAGATACCGCCTGAAGGGTCAAACTAAGGTAGATACCGCCTGAAGGGTCAACCCAAGGTAGAAACCGCCTGAAGGGTCAAATCAATGGTAGAAACCGCCTGAAGGGTCAATGAATAGTAGAAAACCGCATAAAGGGTCAAAGGATTGGTAGAGACCGCCTGAAGGATCGGTAGAGACCGCCTGAAGGATCAACCCAATGGTCCGATCCACCATACGGATCAAAACCTCGATGAATCCTGAACGCGGGAAGAGTCGTTTTCCCTAATAAGCCTTACATTAGGCAAGTCATTTCTAGTTTAGTCCACCACACGGATCAAAACCCTTGGCAAATTCCCAAATGTGGGATGCGTCTTCCTTAGGTTCCTATCAGTTAGGAATCCCATTATGGTTTGACCTACCATACGGGTCAGAGCTTAACATCTCTAGGATACTCTAGTACGAGTTCCTAGAAATTCTCTTGAATCCATCAGACACCGCGAAAATCGCACAAACATCGAACAGGTAAGTGGCAGGTATGTCTCGCTACTATCTCACTCTCTCATGCCAAATAAATATTTCCCCTTTCAAGAAAGAGCATACATGGACAAGAATGAAGATTGTATGTCATAACTCATTTTCCTTTAGTTTCACGAGTCGAGTCGATCAGGACTCAGGTGTCACCTTGTCTTTGAGAGAAACCTCTAACGAGATTCCTCTCAAAGAGGGGCAGCTGTTGACACCTAAATTTTGATAAACCTTTTTTGCTTTATTTTTTATTTTTTATTTTTTATTTTTATTTTTTTTAAAAAAATCATAGAAAATTTATAAAAAGTTGAAAAATTGAAAAATTGAAAAATCAATTTTGGTGACCTTGGCCAAACTAAATGAACCATTTTGACCAAAAAAATAATTTTCATAATTTTCATTTTTTTTAATATTTTCGAAAAATACAAAAAAAAAAGAAAAAAGAAAAATAAAAGAAGAAAATCAAGAAAAATAATATTTGAGGTCACAAAAATATATAAAAATAATTGGTATTTTTATTTTTATTTTATCCATTTTCTGACCTCATAAATAGTAAAATTCAGGTTTGATTTTAGGTGTTCTCTGATCACCATAAAATTGAATTTGACAAAAATATTAGTAATGATTAAAAGGAAAAGGAGGAAAAACATCATCATTTAAAAGTAAAAGGGGACTAATCATTTTGTCTTCGCTTTTTATTATTTTATTATTATTTTTACTTTTATTATTTTATTATTTTATTATTATTATATTTTCTTTTCTTTTCTCTTCTTTTTTTTTCTTTTTTTTTCTCTCTTTCTTCCCTTTCTCTCTCTCTCGCGCCCGCTCCCTCTCTTTCTCACACGCTCTCCCTCTCTCTTTTGCTCTTTCCTCTCTCTCTCTTTTGCTATTGCACTCAAGTGCACTCAAGTGCACTTGAGTGCACTCAATTGAGGGAGAGGGAGGATGGGCCCTCATGAATCGTCCGCTCCTTTCCTCCTTCTTCTTCCCCCTTCTTCTTCGGCAGCTCGGTCTCCCTCTCCTCTTCCTTCCTTCCTTCTCCTTTTTCTTCTTGGTTTTTCTTTTTTCTTCTTCGTGAACCTCCCCACCTCACCGACACCACACATCCGGCCGCCTTTGTCGAGCCAGCTACCACCTCACCACCACCTTGCTCCGCCACCCTCCGACGCCGTGCCGAGATACCGTCCGTCTTGCTGTTTATCGCGACCTCGTGGAGCTCCTAGATACCGCAATCCCCCTCCATCTTCCTCCTCTGTTTCGCCCCCCCCCGCCACGTCGTCGCTCTTCGTCGTCGCCGCTTGGCCACGAATCCATCGTGTTCGGGCCGATCCCGGCCGTGGGCCGATCCCGTGGGTCGAGCGGCCGTGATCTTGGGCCACGGCCGAGCCCATAGCCGAGGCCGTGGGCCGAGGCCGTGGGCCGAGGCCGTGGGCCAAGGCCAAGGCCGAGCCCACGGCCGAGCCCATGGCCGAGGCCATGGGCCAAGGCCGTCGGCCAAGGCCATGGCCGAGCCCACGGCCGAGGCCATGGCCAAGCCCACGGCCGAGGCCGTGGGCCGAGGCCGTAGGCCAAGGCCATGGCCGAGCCCATGGCCGAGGCCGTGATCTTGGGCCGTGGCTGAGCCCATAGCCGGTCCATGGCTGAGCGAATCGGCCCGTTTCCGAGCCTGGATTTATTTTTTTAAATTATTATTATTTATTGCCGGTCTTAAAACTTGTAAAATTGATTGTTGACATTTTGATGTGGTGATCGACAGGTGATGTGCATGGAGATGGTCGCAGGCTGAGGCTGGGCGATTGAAGGCCGGTGTCCAATCCGGTATGTTTTACGTACCCGATCCGTATATCAGGGTTATTTTTCTAAAATGTCGCCATTATAGATTTGGTTTGCATGTATTTATCTCAGTTCAGTAGTTAGCTTATTTATCTGGTTGAGTGTTGTCTATTGCCAATGATATGCTTTTTATTAAAATGTTTTTCGAAAATATTAAAAAAATAATAAAAAAAAAAATCGATTAGAAAATGCTAAACAAATAAAAAACTAAAGAAAAATTCAAAAAAATTGAGAAAAATTGCAGAAAATTCCAAAAAAATTCTAAAATTTTTCCAAGGCTGAAAACATAAAAAAAAAATTGATTTGTTTTCATTTTTGGGATTTTCTCCCATTTAATCCAAAATGGCGATTTCACCCCTCAAAGGGTAAATCGTCTTTGATATTCTGATGAATTGTGGAAATTGCTTAGAATTTGGTGATGGGCCAGATGGGTGGCTAAACCTTATGTCTAAGATTTCCACATTTCATTTCCATTTTTAGAAAATGACGATTTTACCCTTCGAATGGTAAATCGGTTTCTAAAATTCCCGAAAATCACGAAAATTGCCAAAAAATAGGAAATGGGTCAATTGAGTGACCAAACCTGTTTTTGACTCCGGATTCATTCCGAAATGATGATTTTGTCCTTTTTGGGCAAATTGTCCCATTTGTCTCAAAATTACGATTTTGCCCCTGATGGGCAAAATCATGTCTAAATCATTCCTAAGCCTGATTGATGCTTCTCTAGGCCAATATGGCCTTATTAGGAATGCCATGTGATTTATTTGTACATTTGAATTCATTGATTTGTGCACTTTATCATTGATTGTGATTGCTAGGATAGTCATTCCTATCTGCATGAACTCCTAGATTTAGGACTCGTACCCCACTCATCTGCATGAAATCTTAGGTCAGAAAATTCAGTCAACTTAGGTACCGAAAGGGCGTCAACTCGGACAGTTGACGTAACTAAGTCCCCGAACCCATTTCTCTGGTTATCGCAGAATTGAATAGAAACTCCCGACTATTCAATAGGGTGGTCCAATCATACCCTCCAAAAAATGATTGGTGGCGACTCCATGGCATGCACACTTAGCACATGTCACCAGACCACACTGAAGGTCGACTACGCATACCTCCGTTGCGATTTGGGTAACGGACCTTGGGAGAGGCCCGCGTCCGACCAGACTAGACGGCCCATTAGCCCTCGAGAGCCTTTCATGCAACCTCGAGAGGGTCGCGACAGCCACCAATCATTTTTTTAGGGTATGATTGGACCACCCAATCGAATAGTTGGGAGTTTCTATTCAATTCTGCGAAAACCAGAGAAATGGTTTCGGGGACTTAGTTACGCCAACCGTCAGAGTTGACGCCCTTTCGGTACCTAATTGACTGAATTTTCTAGCCTGAGATTCATGCGGATGAGAAAGGTAAGAACCATAAATCTAGAAATTCATGCAGATATGAGTGATTATCCTAGCAATCACAATCAGTAATAAAATGCGCAACTCAAGGAATCTAGATATGCAAATAAATCACATGGTATTCCTAGTAATGCCATATTTATCAATCACAGCTCAAGAATGATTTAGCTGTCCTAGCCGTTCTACACTCGATCTAACCTAAGAAAAGCATTAGGAAGCATCGCAGGAGTTCGAGAGTACTCACATGGGGTTCGCCGTGTCCTGGTTTGGTCTTGGACGAGCTATCGAGCTCATGCCGACCCGATTATATTTGGGGATCCACTCGGCGTTTTACACCATGAAATCATGTGAAACAAAAACGAAAATATTCAGCAAGGGGCATTTATTGTAGATGGTGGTCGATCTAATTGGACATCAAGACTAAAAAAGATGTAGAAATTTACAAATTAAAAGACTCGAATGATATTTTTTTTGTCAAATTCAACTCTATGCGTCGTGAAGAAACACATGCAATTGAACTTGAATTTTGACTATTTATGAGTTCAAAATGAAAAGAAAATTAAAATAAAAATATTGACTATTTTTCTATATTTTTACGACATCGAATGCTGTTTTTCTTCATTTTTCATGTATTTTTCTATTTTTGGAAAATATTAAAAAATTGAAAAATTATTTTTTGTCAAAAATGGTTCCTTTAGCTTGGTCAAGGCTACCAAAGATGATTTTTTAATTTTTTAACTTTTTATATATTTTTTATGAATTTTTAAAAAATAAACTATGAAAGACTGATAAAAAATCAGGTGTCAACAGGGATATCTGAGCGGGCATCTTCCTCAGCTGCTCTATCACTTCAAACTCACTGGTTTTGATGATCGATACGAGCTTTTCGGCATCTTCCTTTGAGACATCTTTTTTTTCGGATTCACCCTCTCTGGGGGCATAAAATCTTTCAAACCTCATTATTGCATCTACTTGTGTAGTCCCATAGTCCCAATGAACAGCTTTGGGATCATACTCTTCTACTGGGGGGACTTTTATCGTTACAGTTGTCTGATGAGGTATCTCTGGTCCTGACGTGTTGCACTCTTCCTCCTGAGGCAATTGAATTACGACAGGCCTCACTGGGCAATCTTATACCTTGCTCAGGCTATCCAGCTCATCCAATCTGATCACCACGGCCGTGGCTACTTCGATCATCAATATGGCGTTGTCGAGTTCTTCCATACCGTTTGAGGTTTCTGGTTGAGAGAGATCATCCATACCTCCCCATCCGTCCGGTATGATGTCTTCAATCTTCTGATAAAAGCTGGGAGGGGCCGAATATTTCACCTTGAAATTGTATCCTCCAGAATCTTGACCCAGGTTGTCTATAATTTCGCTCTTCTCAAGTGCGTCAACCATAAACTTGAGGTCTGCTAGACTTCTCCTTCTGGCTTCTATTTCGTCTTCTTCAAATTCTTCTTCTGATTGAGTGGCCGGCCCCAGATCGTTTGCCAATTTCTCACGTGAGGTACCACAGGTGCTACTATGCTCAGCTGTGATCAAGAAGTGGTTTCCTTTCAAAGATAGAGATGCTTCAATCCCTTCGAATTCTTCATCAGTAATGTCGGACATTATCCCCAAGCTCTTCATCTTGTTGATACACAACTTCCTTTGGTCGGTTGATATCTCCCCTTCTTTTGGGTATGATGAAGCGGTTGTTAGCAGGTTGGCCAACTTAGGCACATCTACCTTCAGTTTAAGGTAGTCCTCTTCTTCTTCAGTGAATATTGCCCCTACTGTTTGGTGATCTGGCAAAGGATTTTCTTGCACATTTGGGGCTGCATTGTCAAATTTCAAAATCTGACTATCAATTAAGGCTTGCACTTTCAGCTTCAGGACATAGCAGTTATCCACATTATGCCCTCTTTCGCCCATATGGTAGGCACAGGTCTGGCTCTCATCAAAGCCAGGATATCTTGCGGGGTTTGCCCTAGGTGGTTCTTTTGCCACCAAGTGTTGCTCCAGCAGCATCGGGAGTAGCTTGGATAAAGGTCTCGGGAGCTGAGAGAATTGTCTCTGGGGTTGCTTTCTTCTAGGCTCTTGTACCTTTGGCGCTGACCAGGATGATCCGCCTTTGGCCTGATTAGAATTGCCAAATGGCTTTAACTTGTGGGGATCTGGTATAAATGCTATGTCCAGTCCGGCTTCTCTTTCCTTCCTCAGAGGATACTGCTTCCTAGTAGGAGCTTCCTGAGGCCTTCTTTCTTTCAAGGCCCATTCCAGCCTCTCAGCAACCTTAATCAGGTGTGCGAATGTCTGACATCCAGAAGTGTTCAGTCTGTCAAAGTACTCGTAGGGGAGTGCTTTTAGGAATAAGTCGATCAGCTCCTCTTCTGGGATTGAAGGCTTTACTTGGGTAGCCAAGGCTCGCCACCTCTGAGCATATGTCCTGATCGATTCGCCCCTCGCTTTTGAAGTTCGTAGGAGGTCTTCTCTTGTTGGGGCTGTAGCCGTGTTAAATTTGTACTGCCTGAGGAAGTCTTCTGCAAGGTCCTCCCATCCGTCATAATCCTCTAAGTCTAGCTCAATAAACCAAGCCAGAGCGGCGCCAGCCAAACTCTCTTGGAATGTGTTCATTAACAACGGAATGTAATCCGAGTAGTGCGCCATCTTGCGCAGGTAGTACTTGAGGTGGGCACGGGGACAGCATGTCCCATTGTATTTTCTCACGAACTCTGGCTCCCTATAGTCAGGAGGAGTCTCTATTTTAGCGAAAGGAGATATTTTGTCGAAGCGGGCCAGCTCATAGCCTTGGCTGCTCAGGCATTCTTCGATCTTGGCCAATCTCTTAGCCTCTGCCTCTGTCTTCAGAGTTTGTTTTCCCTTCTCCTCCTTTTCAAGGTTGATGACAACAGGCGAGGCTTTTTGTTGTGCCCGACTATTTGGTTCATGAACGTTTTCCTCTGTATGTTGGGTATCCCTGGTTGCTTCTTTATCTGTTACATCAGGTACCATGGAAGGGCCCGAGTTGTTCTGATTGTGGGCGGTTGTCTGTCTAGCTTGGTTGGTCTCCAGCATGGCCTTAATGTCAGCCATCATAGTTGCCAGGGCAGTCATCTGAGATTCCAACATGCCTACGCGCGGAGTCAATTCCTGCTGTTCCATTCTCGTCTTTAGGCGGGTACGGAAACGATGCGTTGGTAATTCCGTGATGAGAGTGTACCTGTTTAAAAAGATCTCTGTGAGTGCTTCGCTTGTTTTAGCAAAAAGAAGCAGTTAATTCTTTCAGTTGCATGCTTCTTGCCAGTAGATGAGAAAAAGGGCTACCTTGTGAGCCTTAGCCTCATGTAAGTAGTTCTTTTAATCATTTCTCGACAAGAACTCATGGAATTGAAAGAAGCGTAATTTCTGACGATAGTTTTTATGCATTTGTAAAAACATGTTCACATTCATGCTCATGTGTTTAAGATAGTATTGTTGACACCTAAATTTTGATCAACTTTTTTTTATTATTTTTTATTTTTATTTTTGTATTTATTATTTTATTTTTGAAAATTCATAGAAAATCCATAAAAAGTTGAAAAATTGAAAAATCAATTTTGGTGACCTTAGCCAAGCTAAATGAACCATTTTGACCAAAAAAAATAATTTTCATAATTTTTATTTTTTTAATATATTTTCGAAAAATATAAAAAAAAAAAAGAGAAAAAGAAAATTAAGAAAAATAATATTTGAGGTCACAAAGATGTATAAAAATAGTCGGTATTTTTTATTTTTATTTTATCTATTTTCTAACCTCATAAATAGTAAAATTCAGGTTTGATTTTAGGTGTTCTCTGATCACCATAAAATTGAATTTGACAAAAATATTAGTAATGATTAAAAGGAAAAGGAGGAAAACATCATCATTTAAAAGGAAAAGGGGACTAATGATTTTGTCTTCCCTTTTTGTTATTTTATTTTATTTTTACTTTTATTATTTTATTATTTTATTATTATTATTATATATTTTTTTTCTCTCTCTCTCCCCCACTCCCTCTCTCCTTCCCGCTGCCTATTTAGCTCCTCCTCCTTCTTCTTCTTCTTCTTCTTCCTCTCTCCTCTTCCTTCCATTTTTTCTCTCTTTTCTCTCTTCCACCAAACAGCTCGCCGACCAGACCCAAAACCGTCCGGTTTTTCGGCCATAACTCTTTCGTTAGGAATCGTATAAGAACGAGCCATATACTGTTAGAAAGCTTATTCTCTTGCCGTTCTAACGACATATTGTGAGTCCAATTTGGCCCAGCCATCTGCCTTGTAGAGCCGTTTGAATGAGCAAAGGTCGCTGCTGACCCTGTACCGACCAGTTTCTGCCGCCGCCGTCGTCCTCCACGATCAGCCATTCCGGCGACCTTTCCGTCTCCCTCTGACCACCACAGGTTAAGTTAAGATGTCCTTAACAATTTCCCGTTGGTTTCATGAATCTTCGAGGTCTGGTTAAATTATGGTGATTTTTTGAAAAACAGTCGACGAAAATCGAGCGAATTGAGGTGTTGTGGTCATATCTCACTCATTTGGACTCCTTTTAAGGTGAAATTTTCGGTGATGGCTTCCTAAGAGGATAGGCTATGTTCTGGAGTTTTAAGGTTGCTGAATATTTGTTGTGTATTTACTTTATGTCATAGCATTTCTATATTTCGCATAAAAGACCCAGAATCGGAAGGCCGAGCCTCCTGTTGGTGTCTAAATATTTGCTGTGTATTTACTTTATGTCATAGCATTTCTATATTTCGTATAAAAGACCCAGAATCGGAAGGCCGAGCCTCCTATTGGTGTCTAAATATTTGCTGTGTATTTACTTTATGTCATAGCATTTCTATATTTCGCATAAAAGACCCAGAATCGGAAGGCTAAGCCTCCTATTGGTGTCCAAGGTGTTTTATTTATTTATTTTCTGTAAATTATATTGTGCTACCCCAGAATCGGAAGGCCGAGCCTCCTGCTGGTGGTTTATACCCCCCACACATTGTTGCACGAGCACCGACGGACTCCGACGTCGTAAAATTCACCGGATCCCATCTCATTTGCTTATGTTTATGTTGTATAATAACTTAATAATCTTCTTTATTTTTTGCATTGTGTTGCGTCCTATAAAAACAAAAACAAAAAAATGCTAGATTGGATGGTTGCAGATGAGCCACGTGTCGTGACCCGATGATTTTCAGAATAAAAAATATTTTTAACATTAAAAATGAATTTCAAATTTTACAAAAATTAAATTGATTCGATTGTCACCGAGACGCCACGTGGCGAGTTAGGGACCGTTCAGTTGGGGCTTATTTTCAGGAAATTTATAAAAAAAAAATCAAATAAAAAAAATTCAAAAAAAGTGAATTATTAAGGAAAAATTCAAAAAAATGGAAAAATTCAGAAAAATTCTAAAAAATTCCAGAAAATAGGAAATGACCACATTCAACTGGCCATGACCTGTTCCGGGTCTTTCGGCCCCCGATCTTTTCCGAAATGACGGTTTTGCCCTTCCGGCAAACCGTCTTCCAAAAAAATTCTAAAAAATTCAGGAAAATCTCAAAAAATAGGAAATGGCCACAATCAACTGGCCAAGGCTCATCCCGGGTGTTTCGAACCCCCGACCCTTCTTTAAATGACGATTTCGCCCTTTGGGCGAATCGTCTTCCAAAAATTGAAGAAAAATCGAGAAATTCCAAAAAATTCTCAAAAATGGGAAATGGCCACGATCAACTGGCCATGGAGTATTTTAGGTAATTCGGTAATCAAGTCTTCCAAAAATTCACGATTTTGCCTTTCGGGCTAAATCGCCTCCAAATCCTCCCATTCTACCCTGGTCCGAAATCACACATTCCCTAAGCCCTTATGGCTATGCTAGGAAGCCATTGATTTGAATTGATGTGTATTGATGTGATTTATTTATGCACTTGATTGCGCTTTTATTTAAATTGATTGTGATTGATAGGAATAGTCTTCTAATCTGCATGAAACCCATAATCAAACTCACCCCACCCAAAACTGCGCCTGCATGAACTCTTAGCCAGGAAAATCACTCGCGTTAGGTACCGAAAGGGCGTTGGTAATGACACCAGCGTAACCAAGTCCCCGAACCCAAAATCTCTGGTTCCGCAGAACTGATCGATCTCTCCCAATCGATCAGTAAGGTTTCCGGTCTACCCTCCAAGAAAGACCGGGTGGCGACTCCAAATGCATGCACAATTTGCACATGTCACCACGACCACACTGAAGGTCGAAAGCGATCGACTCTTATCGTCGAACCCATTAAAAAAAATACTCCCGTCGCGATTTGGTATGGGCCTGGGAGGGCCCGCGCCGATCCAAAGCCCGCAATCCGCACCCTTGAGCGGGGGAAGGCCCGCGATCGGTAACCCATTAGCCGCGTCCGCTTTCGGACGGGTCGCGACAAGTATTCCACAGAAATGAGAATGTATGAGAAGGCATCACAATGCTTGCTTATTTTACACTTGACAGAATAGTCTATTCAAGTCTAGGACGTTTGAAGCCTAAGGTATCCTCATCATCCCAGTATAGATTTCCCTCTTCAGCTTGGGGCTCCTCGTCTTCTGAACACGACAGTGGCCCCATGTCTTCGGGTATGTAGGGCTCTATTCCAGGTACGTATGGCACGATGTATTCAGGTATGTAGGGCTTGACAAGGCTTCGTCGGATCGCTTTGAAATGTTGAATGTATTCTGTGGTGGCTCTATGAGTGTTTTCTTCTCGAGTCATGTCTTCTGGCCAACTTATTTCTTCAGCCTGGGAATTCTTCAAGGAGAGTATGATGGATGCCACCTTGGCTTCAAGTTGTTTCTTCTCCTCCTCCGTGAGGGTCTGGTTTGGTAAGTCAAAGGAAAAGACACAAGGTCGCGGTGAAGAAGGAATCTCTTGTAGTGCCCCAAACTACCGAATCACCCTCCTTGGGTAGTATGCAGTAGCGCCTGTGAATCCTAGCAAGGGAACTGGATTCCCGTCATCGCAGGTCAATCTGACTTTGCTTAGCGTCGGTAACCTTAGCCGCCATCGGAGTTGTTCGGGTTTTAGGACTTTGAGGAAGTTCTTCCATTCTATGAAGTTGAACTTAGGAACACGTGTATGGGTCCTAGCAAATGTTTTAAGAGGGTGTGCATTGGGGCTGATTTCAGTGAAACCCATGCGGATGTGGAATTGTCTGATATGGGATGTGAACCACAGATACAGCAGATCACTAGAAGCTCTAAAGATTCCCTTTTTGCTTTTCTTGAAACGATTTAGGGAGAGGAAGGTTTCGGCAAGGAGGATGTTTGAGTAATCCCATCCACAACAGACTTGCCTAGCTACTATAGCCATGATAGGGTCGAAGGTGACAGTTGAGATTGGGAATAGCACAAAGCTAAAGAATGCCAAGATAAAGGCTCTACCAGATTTGGTTCCTTTAGAAGCAGGAAGGCGGGAAAATCGGTCTATAAGGAAGGATAGGGAAACTCTTCCAGAATTGCTTTTCGCATCTACTTTGACTTAATTTAGGTTTGTGTCAATGAATTCAGCTACCTGACTTAGGGGTTCAAGTCCTATAGGGGGTCGGACGAGCGTAGGGGTGAATTCAACTCCGATGACAGAGTTGTATTCCTCGATAGTGGGAGTGATCTCTAATCCTTCCATGCAAAATGTAGCGGTGGTAGGATCCCAGTAGAGCGCCATGGCTTGAATAAAGGCAGGTGGGCACTCAATCTTTAGTAGGTCCAGTAGGTATCCTAGTCGTGACTCCGCATACTTCTGGCTGGCTTCGCCCATGCCATCCCACCATGATTGGAGTTCAGCTCGGGGGATCTTGAACACTTGAATATCATTCTTTCCCATCAAGTCTAAAATATGCAAATGATTTTAAAAGGTCAATCGCCAGAAATTACTTTAAATGTATGAATATGCAGATGTCATGAAGCATGCATGAGCTAACTTGATTGCATTGTTCAATTTGAAGAAATGGAGATTAGGACCCTTTTTCAGGTCTTGAAAGCCTGACTCAAAGCCTAATTTGCATTTCAGGGAAGTGAATTATGCAATTTAGTCAGGTTTACTCAGTGACTAAAGGGAATAGCAATGTCACGTTCCATTGGTCAACACATCAAAGGAGCAAAGTGGGATGTACTCTTATTACAGTCAAGATGTCTAATAGAAGAACGGTAAAGAAAGGTTTTTCAAACAAGAAAGCCATAAAAGACAATGGAACGTGAGGGTCTAGATCACTCTTTCTTCAGAAGTCTACCCAAATGACAGTCGGTCAGGAATTCTCCTTTAATCTAGGGTAGGGGAGTTATCTTCAGTGGTTTGGTCGAGGGGTTGTAGTTCCTCTGGCCACTTTCTAGTCCAGGGTACGATGACTTCGGGAGCCTTCTCGGGTTCCACTTTTTTGAGTGTGATGCGCCTTGGCTTGGTCTTGATCGCAGGGCGTCTCTTCCTACCCCAAGAAGTAATCATGGGTATGTTCTCTTTGGCCAGCAATTCAGCCTTCCTGCGAGCGTACGCTTCCCTAGCCAGCTGGTTGCGACGTTGTCTCTTCATCTCCAGATAATCCTTCATCATTTCGTCTGCTTGTCGCTTGAATCTGAGGTTATCAGCATAGTAGCGGGTTTGACAGTCCTCAGCATACCCCAGCTTACGTCCAGTCAGTTCCCGACCATACACGAATCTAGTAAAGTGTAGCCTCGTGTTTGGTCCGGGGCGAGTAACTTTTCTCAAGTACTCGAAGGTCACCAACTCCGTCGAGCTCTTAGGGAACAGCGACATCCTACCCCATAATCATTGTTGTTCTCATTAGTCACCCGAGTAATCTTCATGATGCGAATGCATATGGATGTATGCAATGTATGAGTCATATCATGAAGCAGGAAATAAAGTACGTTTAGAGATAAATGTCTTACCAACCACACTTTGGGGGACGTGGAATGCCCCCTGTATCAATGGGTGGTTTTAGGTATACCAACCATCCATGGACATGCGCATGCGACAAGTGGGTATACTTTAAAAAAGAAAACCGAAAGTCAGGTGAGGAACCTACGGCTAGGCTCCCACGATCCACACGAGGCAGATTCCTCCCCAAGGGTACCTACCCAAGAGGGCTAGATATCGCCAATGCAGATGGTAGGCGGGAACGAATACGAAAGTCTCAAGTGCCATCAAACACAAGATCCTTTTCGCATCCTTTCCCTATCTAAGGTAACCTAAGGGTGGTTGCAGTCGGGGTTTGACCGCCAGTGTGTGCAATGTGTCGTGATCATCACAATGCAAAGTCATGCACAGCAGTTTGTATCAAACACCGCTTCAGTAAATGCATAAAGTAAACATACATTCCCAACTCCAACCTGCAGGAAAGATGTCAACAATCACGCCACCCCTTATTTCTCCAATCTGCAAAAACATCTAACACAATGGTTAGCATACGTACCTCACCTTCGAGAGCATCTGCAGAAAACAATGTCAGATAGACCAAACAACTTTTTAATCGGCTCAAGTCCTCTGGTCTGCGAAACCAGAGATTCTGGGTTCGGTCCCCAGCGGAATCGCCAGTCTGTCGCGACCCTCTCGAGCTTGGAGGCGGGAGCGGGCTAATGGGCCGCCCGATCGCTGGCTTGATCGGACGCGGGCCTCTCCCAAGGTCCATTACCCAAATCGCAACTGCTGGATATACGTGGTCGACCTTCAGTGTGGTCTAGTGACATGTGATAAGTGTACATGCCAAGGAGTCGCCACCAATCGTTTCATAGAGGGTACGATCGGAAAAACCCTATCGAATAGTTGGGAGTGATCTATTCGATTCTGCGGAAACCAGAGAAGTGGGTTCGGGGACTTAGTTACGCCAACTGTCAAAGTTGACGCCCTTTCGGTACCTAAGCTGAATGGTTTATCTGATCCTAGGATTTCATACAGACGAGTGGGGTACAGATCCTAAATCTAGGAGTTCATGCAGATGGGAATTGCTACCTTATCAATCACAATCAATAGAAATAAGTGCGCAAATCAAGGATCCAGTACATGCGGATAAAACACATGAAATCAGCGTGGCATCCCTAATGAGGCCCTATTAGCCTAGAGAAATATCAATCAAGGCTTAGGAATGATTTTGGCATGATTTGCCCATGAGGGGCAAAATCGTAATTTTGAACAATTTGGGGATAATTCCCCCTAAAAAGGACAAATTCGTCATTTTTGGCGAATTGGAGAGTCAAAGGACGGGGAAATAGGATTGGCCATCAATCCAATCCATTTCCTATTTTTCGGAAATTTCCAGGATTTTTCTGGTATTTAAAAGTGATTTTACCCTTGGAGGGGTAGAATCGTCATTTTGGACAAAGATGAGAACTGAAAATCTCAAACATTAGGGTTAGTCGTCCACCTGACCCAAACCCTGATTTCAAGCAATTTTCAGGACTCGATTGAGACAAGAAAGACAATTTTCCTATTGAAGGGCAAAATCGTCATTTTGAGAAAAGGTGCGGGACTTGAAAACGCGAACCTAAGAATTGGTCGATTACTCGACCCTAATTCTTACCTTGGTATTATTGGTCTTATCTCGCATACATGGCAGAGGCGACTTACCCTTAAAGGGTAATATCGTCAAGTCTCGGAAAAATGGATAAGAAACCCCAAAAATAGGGTTGACCAGTTGTCTGTGGTCAACCCTCGATTTTTGGGGATTTCTAGGTGTCTAGGATTTTTTTACAAATTTTTCCATATTTTTCTGGAATTTTCTAGCATTTTTTGGATTTTCTAGGATTTTTCTGATTTTTTTTATTTATTATTTTTTTTAAAAAAAAATATTATTCGGGCCGGGTCGGGTGACCCGGCCTACGGCCCCCGGCGATCGGGCTGGCCCGGATCCGGTCTCGCGCCGAAACGGCGCCGTCTCATTCTTTTTTTATTTTTGGATTTTCGGACTTAATCCGACGGTCTCCATCGAACCACGTAATTGATCTATACCCGTTGGATCTAATTACTAAAGTTTGCGGTCCAGATTGAACGAAGACTTGACCTGATCCGTTCGATCAACTTACTAAGTCCTACGGCCACGATTAGAAATTGAGACTCGATCTGAACCGTCGGTTCTCACTAACCTAAACGACGTCGCACGAACACTAACCTACACGACACTGTTTCAGCTTATTTTGATTTTCTGATTTTAAAACATTTTCGGATAAACCTAATTACTAATCGGACGGTCGCTAGAATTTAGGTTCGATTTATCTGAACCGTCCGATCTTTTTTATTCAAATAACAGACCCAACGGCCATGCTGACTCGGCACCACGTGGACCAATGGCCGAATGCCAACTAGGAGTTTGACCGGTTGACTGTGCCACGTCAGCTTCGTCTTCAACCTCGCGACTCCGACAGAATGGACGGCTGAGGATCTCCGGCGACGATCCTACGGTGGAATCATGATGAAATCGTGCGAGACTAACTCTAATCGACTCGCGATCGTCTCTACCTTAACATATCTAAGGATCGTGGCGTCTTATTCGCAGAATCACGAGCATCATACAAAGTACCAAACACGGCCATGGAAGCTCAATCATACGATTTAGTCAAAATTAGAGAAATTCAGTCACAGAATAGCACCAATGGAGGTTCAGAAGACTTACCTCGAGCTCCGATTGAGCTCGCTCGGCCCCGATTTGGCTGGGCAAGGATCGGCTATGGAGGCTAAATCGGAGGACTCGATTCAGGGTATGCGAGCAAAGTCGATGCAAAATGGAGATGCGAGCATGGTCAGTAATGTCTAAGGGATGAAAAGCACACGGGAATTGCAAAGATTGAAGCCAAAATCAAAGTCCGCCATTGAAGACCTGAGCTTGAGTTTGAAGTTCGGGATTACCTGTTCTCGCGGTTTTGGGCTGCGCGGTTGATGGCGGTCGCTTCCTAGCACTCAAAGCGAACTTCTGACGGTCTTCTTCAGCTTCGGTTTGGCCGGAGACGGCCTAACCAGCGCTTTGCAGTCGAACTCAAGTTCTCGACGACGGAGGGTCGGAGAACGAGCTCTCTCTCGCGTTCTCTCTCTCTCTCTCTCGATTCAGTTTCGCCCCCCTGCAACTGAATCAACCTCCCTCCTAACTGAAAGCCCCTGTAGGCTTATATAGCATCTCCGAATTTTGGCGCCGATTTGAGGAGTTCCAACTGACTTCAATGGCACGTGTTTTTGGGTTCAATTGGCGCCGGAGAGGATGGGTGACTTGCCAAGGTTCATTTGGTTTCCCGGCGAGCCTCATCCCTCACGAATTTGGCATACATTCGACCTGCATTTGTCGTTTGTTGACTTTTGCAGGTGTCGCGACCCGTCCGAAGCGGACGCGGCTAATGGATTACCGATCGCGGGCCTTCCCCCGCACAAGGGTGCAGATCGCGGGCTTTGGATCGGCGCGGGCCCTCCCGGGCCCATACCAAATCGCGGCGGGAGTATTTTTCAAAGGGATTCGACGATAACAGTCGATCACTTTCGACCTTAGTGTGGTCGTGGTGGCATGTGCAACTTGTGCATGCATTTGGAGTCGCCACCGGTCTTTCTTGGAGGGTAGACCGGAAACCTTATTGACCGATTGAGAGAGATCGATCAATTCTGCGGAACCAGAGATTTTGAGTTCGGGGACTTAGTTACGTCAACTGTCAGAGTTGACGCCCTTTCGGTACCTAAGTTGACTGAATTTTCTTACCTAAGATTTCATGCAGATGAGTGGAGTACGAATCCTAAATCTAGGAATTCATGCAAATAGGAATGACTATCCTAGCAATCACAATCAATAATAAAATGCGCAAATCAATGAATCCAAATATGTAAAATAATCACATCAAATCAACATGACACTCCTAATAAGGCTCTATTAGCCTAAATAAGTATCAATCAAGCTTAGGAATGATTTAGACATGATTTTACCCATCAGGGGTAAAGTCGTAATTTTGAGACAAAAGGGACGATTTGCCTAAAAAGGGAAAAATCGTCATTTCGGAATGAATCCGGAGTAAAACAATGTCAAAAATAGGTTTGGTCACTCAATTGACCCATTTCCTATTTTTTTTTGCAATTTTCATGATTTTCTGAAATTTTAGAAATCGATTTACCATTCGAAGGGGTAAAATCGTCATTTTCTAAAAATGGGAATGAAATGTGGAAATCTTAGACATAAGGTTTAGCCACCTATCTGGCCCATCACCAAATTCTAAGCAATTTCCACAATTCATCGGAATATCAAAGATGATTTACCCTTTGAGGGGTAAAATCGCCATTTTGGATTAAATGGGAGAAAATCCAAAAAATGGAAACAAATCAATTTTTTTGTCATTTTCAACCTTCAAAAAATTTTAGAATTTTTTTTAGGAATTTTCTGCAATTTTTCTCAATTTGTTTTTTGAATTTTTCCTTAATAATTCATTTTTTTGGAAATTTTTTTTATTCTGAAAATCACCTAATCACGACACGTGGCTCATCTGCAGACGTCCGATCTAGCATTTTTTGTTTTTGTTTTTATAGGACGCAACACAATGCAAAAAATAAAGAAGATATTAAGTCATTATACAACATAAACATAAGCAAAGGAGATGGGATCCGGTGAATTTTACGATGTCGGAGTCCGTCGGTGCTCGTGCAACAATGTGTGGGGGGTATAAACCACCAGCAGGAGGCTCGGCCTTCCGATTCTGGGGTAGCACAATATAATTTACAGAAAATAAATAAATAAAACACCTTGGACGCCAATAGGAGGCTTAGCCTTCCGATTCTAGGTCTTTTATGCGAAATATAGAAATGATATGACATAAAGTAAATACACAGCAAATATTTAGACACCAACAGGAGGCTCGGCCTTCCGATTCTGGGTCTTTTATGCGAAATATAGAAATGCTATGACATAAAGTAAATACACAGCAAATATCTAGACACCAACAGGAGGCTCGGCCTTCCGATTCTGGGTCTTTTATGCGAAATATAGAAATGCTATGACATAAAGTAAATACACAGCAAATATTTAGACACCAACAGGAGACTCGGCCTTCCGATTCTGGGTCTAATAGGTAAAATGTAAGAAGTGAGATGTGGTCTTACCAAGATTGAACCCAAAACAAGCTCGGAAATCCAATTTGGCCCTCGCGGACTCAAGTCTGATCAGTCTGACCTTTGCTCCTTCAAACAGCTCTACGGGACAAATGGCTCGGCCAAATTGGACTCACGATATGTCATTAGAACGGCAAGAGAATAAGCTTTCTAACAGTATATGGTTCGTTCCCATACGATTCCTAACGAAAGAGTTATGGCCGAAAAACCGGACGGTTTTCAATCGCCCAATTACCAGAATCTGTCCCAGAAAACTCCTTCAATTCAACCATTAAAACCCATCCAAAACTCAACTAGAGTACAATCTCAGCTTGCTAGATTCCTAAGTTAGGTTCTAGAGACATCTTATCGAATATTGGAAGCAAGGCAAGCCCTTGAATCACTCACAATGTTCACGGCACCACCTTGACAGAACCGGTTCAGATTTTTCGAACAAAACAATAAGGGATCAGCCCTTAAATCCAAATATAATCCATCTTCAAACCATAAAACACAATAATATATGTCTTAACAAGGAGTGAGAGGTGGTCTTACCAAGATTGAACCCAAAGCAAACCCGAAAATCCAATTTGGCACCCGCGGACTCAAGTCTGATCAGTCTGACCTTTGCTCATTCAAATAGCTCTACGGGACAAACGGCTGGTCCAAATTGGGCTCACGATATGTCATTAGAACGGCAAGAGAATAAGCTTTCCAATGGTATATGGCTCGTTCGCATATGATGTCTAACGAAAGAGTTATGGCCGAAAAACCGGACGGTTTTTTATCTGGGCGGCGAGCTGAGCGAGAGAAAAAAACGAAAATGAAAGAGAGAGAGTTTAGGGAGAAGAAGAGTCGGGAGATGATGAGGGGGAGGAGATAAATAGGCAGCGGGAAGGAGAGAGGGAGTGGGGGAGAGAGAGAGAGAGAAAAAAAAAATATATAATAATAATAAAATAATAAAATAATAAAAGTAAAAATAAAATAAAATAACAAAAAGAGAAGACAAAATCATTAGTCCCCTTTTCCTTTTAAATGATGATGTTTCCCTCCTTTTCCTTTTAATCATTACTAATATTTTTGTCAAATTCAATTTTATGGTGATCAGAGAACACCCGAAATCGAACTTGAATTTTACTGTTTTATGAGGTCCTAAAGTAAAGAAAATAAAAAATAAAAAATACCGACTATTTGTGACCTCAAATATTATTTTTCTTGATTTTCTTTTTCTTTTTTTCTTTTTTTTTGTATTTTTTGAAAATATATTAAAAAAATAAAAATTATGAAAATTATTTTTTTGGACAAAATGGTTCATTTAGCTTGGCTAAGGTCACCAAAATTGATTTTTCAATTTTTCAACTTTTTATGGATTTTCTATGAATTTTCAAAAAAATGAAATAAAAATAAATAAATAAAAAAAGTTGATCAAAATTTAGGTGTCAACAGCTGCCCCTCTTTGAGAGGAATCTCGTTAGAGGTTTCTCTCAAAGATAAGGTGACACCTGAGTCCTGATCGACTCGACTCGGGAAACTAAAGGAAAATGAGTCTTGACATCCAATCTCCATGCTTGTCCATGTATGCTCTTTCTTGAAGGGGGAAACATTCATTTGTCATGAGAGAGTGAGATAATAGAGAGACATACCTGCCACTTACATGTTCGATGTTTGTGCGATTTTCGCGATGTCTGATGGATTCAAGAGAATTTCTAGGAACTCGTTACTAGAGTATCCTAGAGAGGTTAAGCTCTGACCCGTATGGTAGGTCAAACCATAATGGGATTCATAACTGATAGGAATCTAAGGAAGACGCGTCCCATTTGGGATTTGCCAAGGATTTTGATCCGTATGGTGGATCGGACCATTGAGTTGGCCATTTAAGTGATTTTTACTATCGGGTTGACCCTTCAGGCGGTTTCTACCTGTAGTTGACCCTACAGGCGGTATCTACCTTGAGTTGACCCTTCATGCGGTTTCTACCTTGGTTTGACCCTTTAGGTGGTTTCTACCTTGGTTTGACCCTTCAGGCGGTTTCTACCTTTAGTCGACCCTTCAGGCGGTTTCTACCTTTGTTTGACCCTTCAGGCGGTATCTACCTTGAATTGACCCTTCAGGCGGTTTCTACCATTGTTTGACCCTTTAGGCGGTTTCTACCTTTGTTTTGACCCTTTAGGCGGTATCTACCTTTGATTTGACCCTTCAGGCGGTATCTACCTTGATTTGACCCTTCAAGCGGTTTCTACCTTTGTTTTGACCCTTCAGGCGGTATCTACCATCATTGCTTTGAAAAGGGGGTCTCACGACGAGGGTTCTCCACGTCCAATGAGACTGCCTGGATTTTCAAAAGGGGTCTCATGACGAGGGTTCTCCACGTCCGATGAGACTGCCTAAATTTTGAAAAGGGGTCTCATGACGAGGGTTCTCTACGTCCGATGAGACTGCCTGACTTTTGAAAAGGGGTCTCATGACGAGGGTTCTCCACGTCCGATGAGACTGCCTAAATTTTGAAAAGGGGTCTCATGACGAGGGTTCTCCACATCCGATGAGACTGCCTAAATTTTGAAAAGGGGTCTCATGACGAGGGTTCTCTACGTCCGATGAGACTGCCTGACTTTTGAAAAGGGGTCTCATGACGAGGGTTCTCCACGTCCGATGAAACTGCCTAAATTTTGAAAAGGGGTCTCATGACGAGGGTTCTCCACATCCGATGAGACTGCCTAAATTTTGAAAAGGGGTCTCATGACGAGGGTTCTCCACGTCCGATGAGACTGCCTAAATTTCGAAAAGGGATCCTAAGACGAGGGTTCTCCACGTCATGCTAGGACTGCTTGATTTTGAAAAGGGTCCTATCCTCACCCCTTCTTTTGAAAGATCCCGAAATTTGTCGGGAATTCGGTTTTTGAAGCAGTGAAAGATTTTATTTTGACAAAGCTTCACTTGAGTCTGTTAAGGCGACATTCTGGGAGATGGGTTCTCCAGGTATCCTGCAAAAATTTGAGCCTGAAAGATTTTTTTTCTTCACCAAGAAAACGTTAGTAATCTTTGGGAAGACCACGGCTGTCCATTTGACAAAACCGTATGATTTAAGTTTTAATCATGAAATGTGCATTTTGATGCTGGAGGTTATCCAAAGCATTCTTGCAACATGCAAATGTGATCACAAATTCCTTGCATGGAAAATCCGGATCAACAATTTGAAAATTCCAAAAAGAGTTTGTTCAAAACATCAATTGGAATATTTCTCGACAAGGAGGTCTTTTCACCTGTTTTGCGATAGTGGTTTTTTATAGGGGATGCACTCAATTCCCTACTAACCTGTGCCTAGGTTTTAGGCTCATTCGCAGTGCATACATTTTGATCGGTCGGGAGGTCTTCCACGGGATCGTAATGTTGGGCTTGGATATTGGTTTTCAAGGGGGACCCGCTTTGGAGTCGAGGCCATTGTATGAAAGTCTTCACCATTGCTCCGGGTTTACAAGTCAAGAACCCTGCAAAATGAGAAAGAAATAGTCTTGCTCGTACTTCTTCGAGCTAAGCAATATGTCAACCCAAGTGTCTTAGTCAGAGAAGACTTTTTCAGGGTTGTAACATTGGTAGGATTGGGGACCGAAAAAGGCTTGTTTTTGGCCCAGAAATTACGAAGGGTTTGACATTGGTGATCATTGCAAATTTATCACCTGTCTTTTCCATTCTTCATCTTCAATTTTTGAGGCGTGCAACCGCTTTTGAGGTGTGCACAAACTCTTTAGAGAGCGTCTCTTGTTGCGTTCAGAGAGCGACTCTCTCTATGTCTTTGTTCTGCGCTTGGCACCATTTGGGGAGCAGCCCTTTTGGATTTGGCTCCTTCAGGGATTTCTTCTTTTCCCATCCGGCTTCATTGTGGATCAATCAAACAACTTACACGAGCATCGGCCCTGCTTTTACCAGGCACTTTGCTTTTTCTTGATGCCGGGGATTTTTATCTTTTGTCGAAATCCCGCCTTTTCTTTTCCTTTGGAACTACGATGTTCAGAAAATTGTGCTAGATATACACCTTGAATCATAGCACACTTGAACGCCGATATGAAATCTTTCTATAAATCCCATCTCTTGGATTCTTCCGTTCTTGGAGTGATGCAGTTTCCATCTTGAAACATGCCATGATCACCAACATGGGTTTATGAAATGAATTTGCAGGCTCAACTTGGCTGTGCAAAGGATATGGTGTGTGGGATAGAGAAATGAATGCTTCTCGTCATCCTATGGCACTTGGATTACCATATAAACAACACACAAAGATTAATGTTAGTCCGAGCAAGAAAATTTCTAACCATTTTCTCCTGATGCTGCTGGACTCACCTCCATTTTGCCCCGACGTGGGGTGGTTCTTGCCAGGGTTGAGAATGAAAACCGCCGTTCGAATGGGTTGGCAATGGTCACCTGAAGTGTTTGGGGATATGAAACGAATGCCTCCGTCATCCCAATCTATGTAATTGCTGCGAATAATCCCTACTTCCGTAGGTCCAGATTTTACTATCTGATCCGCTCCATTTCTCTCTCAAGTGTGTATAGGACGTGTTTGGATTAGGCTTTGCCTCTCGTCCTTTGAGAAAACGTCCTTTTGAAAGTTTTGAACTTTTGATTGGAAAAAATCTCTTTCATTTTCTCCAAAAATTTTACCCGTCAAGGGGATTTTACGATGCACCATGCATGTTCTTATCCATGTTCAGACAACCTCCTGTCTTAAAACATGAATGCCAATGAGGTTTGAATTCTATGTCTTTTCTAGACATTAGATTCTGAAAGCTTTTCTTTTTTATTTAACATCTTCAATGGATTGGGGAAAGGGATACTTACCTGTCCCCCGCGGCTGGAGATCCCTGAAAATGCAGAGAAAACATGTTATTGTACGTTCACGAATTTTTCAAAAATTTAGAACGATACATCCTACCCTCGGTCGTGTACTCCAACGGGTAATTCATGGGGTGTGAAAACCTGTTTCACCTTGATGGCGATCCCCTGTCAAAGACAGGAATTAGTTGTCAGTTTGCGTTCCAAAATTCAAGGCAAATTGGAACGATACAGCCTTGTTCTTGCTTTGTGTTTCCATTTGAACACAAACTCGCGGCTTGCAGGATTTGGCCCTCTATCTTGTGGTCTTGATCCCTCCGTTTGGTTGGCGATGAATCATTCTCAAGGATTTGCCCTAGAGGAGATCCATTTGTGTTTTTGGGCGCATTCCAGCGCCATTCTTCAAGGTTCCTTTTATTCAAGGAAAAAAGAAAATTTTTATCAAAATGCATGTCAAAGCATGGGACGTAGAAGCGATACTTTTTACCCTCCACTAGGTCTTATAATCAAAGACCATTTCTTGGAGTGCTGACTCCCAAGGTCAATAGCTTTATTCGCCTCCTCGTTGGCGAGTTCTTTTCTTTTGAGGCTTTCGGTGCCAACGACTCCCTGTTAAATGAGTAAAAACTCATGTTAGGCATGTGGTCTTCGAAGACCAAAATGGAACGATACAAGGTTACCGTTCACCCATATTCGTATCTTGGGTTTAATTCTGATGCGGACGACTCTACAGTTGCGTCCATTGATTTTGCCAGAGAAGAAACGTTATTCTTTGTCCGGCGCACAAATGATTCGCTTGCCCCAGTTGGGCGTGATTTGTCGTAGCTAGGTGACGCTTGCCCCAGCTAACTCCCTTTTGCATTTTGTTGCATTGACGCATTCAGGCTATTTGACATCCGCAAAAATGGGTTTACTCGTGATTGAGTACTTCAACAACCTGCGCGATGAAAGGAGTGAAAGAGTCAATCACCGCGTAAGGAGCTTTAATTGAAACGATTACGGATTTACTATCCCCGCTCTAGTCACTTCTGGCATCCAAGATGCTGGAAATTTTTCAATGGGCCCGTTCATTCTCGTCATTACCTGCAAGAATGAGGAACCATATCAACTCGTGAACCAGCCAATCCGATTTGGAACGGATACAACTTTTTCGATTTAGGGAGAGCCAATCCTAATTAGGTTGCTCCATCTTCATAATTTGATTCAATTTGTCATTGCAATCACAATGGGTGACATCTGCTGAAGGCACATTTCTTTTCGTCTTATAGGGAAAATAAATTTTCCTTCGTTTGTCTTTGACCATCCTATCCTGTAGACAAAAGACATAAAGGTCCCCGTCAGGTATAATATTCGAAGGGCTTATTGGAACGATTACAGTTTCACCATCGTTCCATGATCATCTTGCATGTGATCGGATGAGGACATTTTTGACAAATGTATGCCATGTAAAACATGTCCCTCGTGTCTATCCACAAATGGATTTTCCTTCTGTACCTGTTTTTCACCTGAGAGGAAAAGATAGGAAATATTATGCTGGTATCTGATTGAAAATCAATTAGGAACGACACGTCTTTACACTTGACCCGGCTGCCCCGGTCAAAAGGCATTTGCCCTCATCAGTTGACTCTCCAGGGTGGTCCAGCGCTTTTCCATGCCATCCTGGTTCGTTTAAACTCGCGACTGATTCTTCACACAAGTCTTTGGATTTTGATTCATAAGCGGCGCTGAATGACCTTTTGGTTTCGAGGTGTACCAATCATTCACATACATGCGCATGAGACCAGTGAGGTTTGACTTCTAAGAATCAAAATAGGGTTTGGAACCTAAGGCCAAGGCTCCCACTTCGAGTTCTAGAAAGGGTAGATTCCATTGCACAACTATCGTTGCATTGGGACCCAATCCATAGTTCGAAATGAGCAGAATTAAAAATGGATTACCCCGTGTTTTTCCTCACGGAGATTCCATTTTCAATTCCTTCTATTATTTTCCTAAAGAGGGCACCCGAGGTTTTAGGCGCGGCTGTGTGTGTTCATTGTGTCGTGCTAAAGCAATAAACATGCATTTCATTTAGCAAACACCGCTTCAATATAAACATCCACACAATCATACATCCTAAACTCCTACCTGCATAAGACAGAGTTAATGAACACTTCACCCCTTATTTCTCCAATCTGCAAAAACATTTAACACCTCAAGGGTTAAAGTACGTACCTCAACTTGAAGAGCATCTGCATAAAACATGTCAGAAAAATCAATCAACTTTTTAATCGGCTCAAGTTCTCTAATTCCCCAGTGGAGTCGCCAGCTGTCGCGACCCGTCCGAAGCGGACGCGGCTAATGGATTACCGATCGCGGGCCTTCCCCCGCACAAGGGTGCAGATCGCGGGCTTTGGATCGGCGCGGGCCCTCCCAGGCCCATACCAAATCGCGGCGGGAGTATTTTTCAAAGGGATTCGACGATAACAGTCGATCACTTTCGACCTTAGTGTGGTCGTGGTGGCATGTGCAACTTGTGCATGCATTTGGAGTCGCCACCGGTCTTTCTTGGAGGGTAGACCGGAAACCTTATTGACCGATTGGGAGAGATCGATCAATTCTGCAGAACCAGAGATTTTGAGTTCGGGGACTTAGTTACGTCAACTGTCAGAGTTGACGCCCTTTCGGTACCTAAGTTGACTGAATTTTCTTACCTAAGATTTCATGCAGATGAGTGGAGTACGAATCCTAAATCTAGGAATTCATGCAAATAGGAATGACTATCCTAGCAATCACAATCAATAATAAAATGCGCAAATCAATGAATCCAAATATGTAAAATAATCACATCAAATCAACATGACACTCCTAATAAGGCTCTATTAGCCTAAATAAGTATCAATCAAGCTTAGGAATGATTTAGACATGATTTTACCCATCAGGGGTAAAGTCGTAATTTTGAGACAAAAGGGACGATTTGCCTAAAAAGGGAAAAATCGTCATTTCGGAATGAATCCGGAGTAAAACAATGTCAAAAATAGGTTTGGTCACTCAATTGACCCATTTCCTATTTTTTTTTTGCAATTTTCATGATTTTCTGAAATTTTAGAAATCGATTTACCATTCGAAGGGGTAAAATCGTCATTTTCTAAAAATGGGAATGAAATGTGGAAATCTTAGACATAAGGTTTAGCCACCTATCTGGCCCATCACCAAATTCTAAGCAATTTCCACAATTCATCGGAATATCAAAGACGATTTACCCTTTGAGGGGTAAAATCGCCATTTTGGATTAAATGGGAGAAAATCCAAAAAATGGAAACAAATCAATTTTTTTGTCATTTTCAGCCTTCAAAAATTTTTAGAATTTTTTTTAGGAATTTTCTGCAATTTTTCTCAATTTGTTTTTTGAATTTTTCCTTAATAATTCATTTTTTTGGAAATTTTTTTTATTCTGAAAATCACCTAATCACGACACGTGGCTCATCTGCAGACGTCCGATCTAGCATTTTTTGTTTTTGTTTTTATAGGACGCAACACAATGCAAAAAATAAAGAAGATATTAAGTCATTATACAACATAAACATAAGCAAAGGAGATGGGATCCGGTGAATTTTACGATGTCGGAGTCCGTCGGTGCTCGTGCAACAATGTGTGGGGGGTATAAACCACCAGCAGGAGGCTCGGCCTTCCGATTCTGGGGTAGCACAATATAATTTACAGAAAATAAATAAATAAAACACCTTGGACGCCAATAGGAGGCTTAGCCTTCCGATTCTAGGTCTTTTATGCGAAATATAGAAATGATATGACATAAAGTAAATACACAGCAAATATTTAGACACCAACAGGAGGCTCGGCCTTCCGATTCTGGGTCTTTTATGCGAAATATAGAAATGCTATGACATAAAGTAAATACACAGCAAATATCTAGACACCAACAGGAGGCTGGCCTTCCGATTCTGGGTCTTTTATGCGAAATATAGAAATGCTATGACATAAAGTAAATACACAGCAAATATTTAGACACCAACAGGAGGCTCGGCCTTCCGATTCTGGGTCTAATAGGTAAAATGTAAGAAGTGAGATGTGGTCTTACCAAGATTGAACCCAAAACAAGCTCGGAAATCCAATTTGGCCCTCGCGGACTCAAGTCTGATCAGTCTGACCTTTGCTCCTTCAAACAGCTCTACGGGACAAATGGCTCGGCCAAATTGGACTCACGATATGTCATTAGAACGGCAAGAGAATAAGCTTTCTAACAGTATATGGTTCGTTCCCATACGATTCCTAACGAAAGAGTTATGGCCGAAAAACCGGACGGTTTTCAATCGCCCAATGACCAGAATCTGTCCCAGAAAACTCCTTCAATTCAACCATTAAAACCCATCCAAAACTCAACTAGAGTACAATCTCAGCTTGCTAGATTCCTAAGTTAGGTTCTAGAGACATCTTATCGAATATTGGAAGCAAGGCAAGCCCTTGAATCACTCACAATGTTCACGGCACCACCTTGACAGAACCGGTTCAGATTTTTCGAACAAAACAATAAGGGATCAGCCCTTAAATCCAAATATAATCCATCTTCAAACCATAAAACACAATAATATATGTCTTAACAAGGAGTGAGAGGTGGTCTTACCAAGATTGAACCCAAAACAAACCCGAAAATCCAATTTGGCACCCGCGGACTCAAGTCTGATCAGTCTGACCTTTGCTCCTTCAAATAGCTCTACGGGACAAACGGCTGGTCCAAATTGGGCTCACGATATGTCATTAGAACGGCAAGAGAATAAGCTTTCCAATGGTATATGGCTCGTTTGCATACGATGTCTAACGAAAGAGTTATGGCCGAAAAACCGGACGGTTTTTGATCTGGGCGGCGAGCTGAGCGAGAGAAAAAAACGAAAATGAAAGAGAGAGAGTTGAGGGAGAAGAAGAGTCGGGAGATGATGAGGGGGAGGAGATAAATAGGCAGCGGGAAGGAGAGAGGGAGTGGGGGAGAGAGAGAGAGAGAGAAAAAATATATATAATAATAATAAAATAATAAAATAATAAAAGTAAAAATAAAATAAAATAACAAAAAGAGAAGACAAAATCATTAGTCCCCTTTTCCTTTTAAATGATGATGTTTCCCTCCTTTTCCTTTTAATCATTACTAATATTTTTGTCAAATTCAATTTTATGGTGATCAGAGAACACCCGAAATCGAACTTGAATTTTACTGTTTTATGAGGTCCTAAAGTAAAGAAAATAAAAAATAAAAAATACCGACTATTTGTGACCTCAAATATTATTTTTCTTGATTTTCTTTTTCTTTTTTTCTTTTTTTTTGTATTTTTTGAAAATATATTAAAAAAATAAAAATTATGAAAATTATTTTTTTGGACAAAATGGTTCATTTAGCTTGGCTAAGGTCACCAAAATTGATTTTTCAATTTTTCAACTTTTTATGGATTTTCTATGAATTTTCAAAAAAATGAAATAAAAATAAATAAATAAATAAAGTTGATCAAAATTTAGGTGTCAACAGCAGGTTGACCAGCCGATTATTTGCTATCCCGATGGTCACTGGTCTTCATTCCGGTCCCGATCGACGGGGATTGACCCAAGGAACTAAATGCCCAGCATTGCTTCTCCAATTGTCGTTGATTCGTCGCTCAATTTTCTCCTTGAAATTATACCTTCCACTGTTCACTCGTGCACAGGCCTGATGAAGAAGAAGACACTGTAGCGGGCCGGTTCGACCGGTCCGACCGCCGGTCTGACCGGTCTGAACCGGTCCCGAATAGGTTTTTTTTCAAATTAAGCCCAAATTAATGGGAAAATTTTGCAATTGAACCTCATAATCGAATCTAGGGCATGAATTCTATCTAGAAATGTGGTTTTGCCCAAAAGTTTTCATCAATTTCTACAAAACCCCCAAATTTTCATTTAATTGGAAATTGGGGATCGTGTAATTGAGGGTGCAAATGATCAAATTGAGTCAAACCACCTGTTCCAATCGATTTAAAATGGTGAAATCCATTGGGTAGCATGTTTAATTTGCAATGATAGCCCTTGAATTGAAAGTAATTTCAATTATGCTTAATTTCAAGGACTAAAATGCAATTTTAGTATGTAATTTTGTCAAATCCGTGCAATTGAGCATATTGTGCAAACAATTGGGCTAAATTGAAATAGGGGATAGTCATATTGAATGTCAAGATCTTAAAAAATGCCAAAATTGCAAATTAAAAGACTCAATTGTTATTTTTTCTTCAAATTCAATAGTACGGGTTACAAAGGAACACCTAAAATTGAATCTTATTTTGATTTTTTTGAGAGGTCAAAAATAAAAGGGATTAAAAGGAAAAATATTGGATATTTTTCCATATTTTTGTGACCTCAAATGCTATTTTTCTTGATTTTTTAAGTATTTTTCTATTTTCCAAAAATACTAAAAAATATGAAAAATGTGAAAAATTATTTTTTGGTCAAGAATGGTTCCTTGGGCTTGGCCAAGGCCACCAAAGTTGATTTTGTAATTTTTTGACTTTTTATAAATTTTTTGTGATTTTTCAAAAATAAAACTGAAAAAGACCTGGTCAAAAAATCAGGTGTCAACAACACCTCAAAAGCGGTTGCACTCCTCAAAAATTGAAGATGAAGAATGAAAAAGACAGGTGACAAGTTTGCATTGATCACCAATGTCAATCCCCTCATAAATTCTGGGCCAAAAACAAGCCTTTTTCGGTCCCCAATCCTACCAGCATCATAACCCCGTAACAGTCTTCTCCGACTAAGACACTTGGGTTAGCATATAGCTTAGCTCGAAGAAGTACGAGCAAGACTATTTCTTTCTCATTTTGCAGGGTTCTTGACTTGTAAACCCGAAGCAGATGATGAAAATTTTTATTCAATGGCCTCGACTCCAAGGCGGGTCCCCCTTGAAGATCAATAACCAAGCCCAACATTACGGTCTCGTGGAAGGCCTCCCGATCGATCAGAATGTATGCGCTGCGAATGATCCTAAAACCTAGGCACAGGTTAGTAGGAAGTTGAACGCATTCCTTACAAAAGACCATTATCACAGAACGGTGAGGAGCCCTCTTGAATGAGAAATTCTCCAATAGATGTTTTGAACAAACTCTTTTTGGAAATTTCAAATTGTTTGATCCAGATTTTCCGTGCAAGGGATTTGTGATCACACTTGCATGTTGTAAGAATGCTTTGGATAACCTCCAGCATCAAAATGCGCATTTCATGACTAAAACTTAAGTCATAAAATTTTGTCAATTGGACAATTATTGTCTTCCCAAAGATTATTAACATTTTCTTGGTGAAGAAAAATCTTTCAGGTTTGAACTTCTGCAGGATCCGTTGGAAACACCAATCTCCCAGAATGTCGCCTCAACAGACTCAAGTGAAGCTTTGTCAAGATAAAATCTTTCACTGCTTCGAAATTGAATTCCCGACAAATTTCGGGATCTTTCAAAAGAAGGGATGAGGATAGAACCCCTTTTCAAAAATATCAAACAGTCCTAGCTTGACGTGGAGAACCCTCGTCCTAGGATCCCTTTCCAAAAATATCAAACAGGCCCTATCGGACGTGGAGAACCCCCGTCTCGGGACCCCTTTTAAACAAAATCAAGCAGTCTCATCGGACGTGGAGAACCCTCGTCATGAGACCCCTTTTCAAAACAAACCAAAGGTAGAAACCGCCTGAAGGGTCAACTCAAAGGTAGATACCGCCTGAAGGGTCAACTCATGGTAGACACCGCCTGAAGGGTCAAATCAAGGTAGATACCGCCTGAAGGGTCAACTCATGGTAGACACCGCCTGAAGGGTCAAATCAAAGGTAGAAACCGTCTGAAGGGTCAAACTCAAGGTAGATACCGCCTGAAGGGTCAACTCAAGGTAGAAACCGCCTGAAGAGTCAAAACAAAGGTAGATACCGCCTGAAGGGTCAAACTCAAGGTAGATACCGCCTGAAGGGTCAACTCAAGGTAGAAACCGCCTGAAGGGTCAAAACAAAGGTAGATACCGCCTGAAGGGTCAAAACAAAGGTAGATACCGCCTGCAGGGTCAAACAAAGGTAGAAACCGCCTAAAGGGTCAAACAAAGGTAGATACCGCCTAAAGGGTCAAACAAAGGTAGAAACCGCCTAAAGGGTCAAATCAAAGGTAGAAACCGCCTAAAGGGTCAAATTAAAGGTAGAAACCGCCTAAAGGGTCAAAACAAAGGTAGAAACCGCCTAAAGGGTCAAATCAAAGGTAGATACCCGCCATAAGGGTCAGCTCATTGGTAGAAACCGCCATAAGGATCAAACTAAACTCAACCAAAGGTAGAAACCGCCTTAAGGGTCAACACAAAGGTCCGATCCACCATACGGATCAAAATCCTTGGCAGATCCCAAAGCATGGGATGCGCCTTCCTCGGTTCCTGCCAGTTAGGAATCCAATAATGGTATGACCTACCATACAGGTCGGAGCTTAATTTCCCTAGGATATTCTCAATGACGAGTCCTAGGTATCTTCTTGAAAGTTGTCTCAACCGGCAGCCTCCGACAGGTGAGCTTCAGGTAAACCTCCCTCCCCTCAACCCATGTTCAAATTGTTAGAGTAAACCAGGGATTAATTTGAGCTTTTATCAAGAGCCTTAAGGATCCGATGTCATAGCATTTCTTCTTTCATTTTCCCTGTTGAATCGGTTAGGAATCAAGTGTCATCTTGTCTTTGAAAGCAACCTCTGCGAGCTCACTCTCAAAGAGGGGCAGCTGTTGACACTTGATTTTTGACCATATGTTATTGTGATTTTTATTCTTTAAAATTAATTAAAAATATCAAAAAAGGTCATAAAATCACAAAATCAATTTTGGAAGCCTTGGCCTAGCCTCAAAAACCAATTTTGAACAAAAAATATTTTTCATAATTTTTAATAATTTTTCGAATTTATTTAATTATTAAAAATACCAAAAAATCAGAAAAATACCATTCATGGTCAGAAAAATACACAAAAATATTCAATAATTTTGTTTTAATTTCCTCTTCAAGCATGTCACTTTAAATCTTGAAAATTCGGCTCGGGCCAATATGTTCCTTCACAGACATAAACCCGAGCCGAGCCAAAAAAAATCATTTTCGAGTCTTTTAATTTTCAATTCTCATTTTTTGTAAGCTAAGACATTGGATTCTAAAGTCTCGAAGTGCAATTGGGTCAATTTGCCCTCCAATTTGATCAATTTTAAACAAAAGGACTTAATTGCATACAAATCTTTCAATTTAGTCTCCGGTTTCACAAATCTTGAAATTAAATTTCATGCGGGCATACCCATTGAAATTAAACACCCCTACCCTATAGTTTTCATCATGCCAAATCCATTGGTGGCCTCAATTTGGGATAATTCGATCGTTTGGACCTTCTATTTAGCAAAAATCAAATTCGGATCCTACGGGCAATTTGGGGTTTTCACTAAATTTCAATCAATTGATTAGCGAAAATACCCATATTTGATAGAAAACATGTCAAGGAGTCCGATTTTGCCGTCAATTTCATGAAAACGGGCCGAGTTGGGGCCCAATTTGGACTATTTGGTCTAACCGAGCCGGTCGGGTCCGGTCCGACCCGACCCGGTCCGACCGGGTCTGCAACTTTCATTTGCAGACCCATGCACGCGGCTGGTCTAAAAAAAAAGGGCAAACAGGGGAGGCCCGCCGCGGGTTTTTCTTTGCAAAAGAATGGCATGGGAGGAATGTCGATCAATGGTGGTTGAAGGTGGGCGTTCCACTACCAAAGGCGGTCGGCCACGGGGGACCGGAAAAAGAAAAAGCGAGAGGCGAAAAAAAAAGAGATGACAGAGGGGAGCTCTTCGAAGAAAAAGGCTGGAAGAGGGCATAGAGGGGGTTCGGCGGCCAAACACAAAAGAGCAGGGAGCGCTAGAGAGACAGAGGCTTCTAGCTTCTTCTTGGGCGCCTCCTTCAGGGAGTACCAGCGGCGGGCGAGAGTTCAGGGAGATAGAGAGAGCTGGAGGCAGGTTCAGGGGAGTCCCAGGCAAGTGTTCAGTGGAATCTTCATTCGTTCCTCTCTCATTCGCGAACCAGAGTTTGGTTTAGCGATAGTTCGATTCCTCTCGCGGTCGATAGCTAAGTTAGTCGTTGTGCTGTTCGTGGATGGTTGGCCGACGCGGCTTGGTCATGCGAGTTCTCGGATGCTCCTTGGAGCGTGGAGGGCAGTGTCGACGAAACGCTCCTCGCCGCCTTCTACTCTGGTTTTTGTCTTCAAGGTTGATGACCGGCTGAGTTGACGGAGCGAGTTCCAGCAGGCGTGCGACGAAGAAGCTCTAGAGGAAGTTACAGGTGAGCAAAGGTGGCTCGGTTAAGGTGATGGCTCGAGAACGCGAGCTGGAGAAGGCAGTGCACAAACTCGGACCTAGCAATAGAGCGGGGAACCGGTGACGCCGAGCCAGCCCAGCCGAACTCTTGTTGGTTGTCCTTGACGCTAGGAATACCGGACGACAGTCGGAGGCGTCGGTAAGCGGCGCGAAGCCTGATGGCGACGTCGATTTGAGTTTGGTGGAGGAGCCGGTCCTAAAACGGGGGTGTTTCGTCGAGCTGGCAAAGAAAAAGCCGGACCAGGAGAGGAGGGAGCTCGCGGACCCCGGCGTCGATCTGCTAGTCAACGAGCAGATGGCTTTCGGAGTTCAGGCCGGGCTGGCGGTAGGAGCTCGACGAAAGGCGAAGCCGGCGTCGGTGCCCGCACCTTAGCTAGGTGGCAGCGATTTTGTTGGTCGCCGGCTCGGCGGCAGCGCGTTGAACGGATCCCTGCTGGTCGCCGGTGCGGCAAACGGGAGTTTTTGGCGTCGGAGGTTGGTCGCGGTCAGGTGTTGCAGAAGTAGAGAAAGCGCCGCAGGTTGAAGACGATGAACAGTCCATGCAGGCAGCCCTTCCCCCGTTTGTTCTTTCGGCCATTTGGGTTTCTCAACTGGGCTGATAAAGGGGGGGAATGGCTTATGGGCCTGGGTTATTTTGCAGATGGATAAGTTGGGCTCGGGCTGGCGTTTTGTTCGTGTGGGTTTAGGAGGAGGGTTGGTTTGTTGCGCCATTCGAGCCCTTTTCGGGTTTTCTCCTGGGCCTGCTCAGGGCCCAACGGGCCTGATTCGGGCCTGGGTCCAAGAATCCGACCCGTACCCGGCCCCTTTTTAAATAATAATTATTAATTATTAAATTATAATAAAGTAAGTAATAAAAAATTCAAAAAAATCAATAAAAAAAAGTATAAAATCATAAAAGTTTAAAAAAAATTCAAAAAATTCAGAAAAATTCTAAAAAATTCCAGAAAATAGGAAATGGCCACATTCAACTGGCCATGACCTGTTCCGGGTCTTTCGACCCCCGATCTTTCCAGAAATGACGGTTTTGCCCTTTCGGCAAACCGTCTTCCAAAAAAATTCTAAAAAAATCCAGGAAAATCCCAAAAAAATAGGAAATGGCCACAAAAAAACTGGCCAAGACTCATTCCGGGTGTTTTGAACCCCGACCCTTTTTAAAATGACGATTTCGCCATTTAGGCGAATCGTCTTCCAAAAATTGAAGAAAAATCAAGAAATTCCAAAAAATTCTCAAAAATGGGAAATGGCCACAATCAACTGGCCATGGAATATTTTGGGTAATTCGGTATCCAAATCTTTCAAAAATTGACGATTTTTCCCTTCAGGCTAAATCGCCTCCAAATCTTCCCATTTTACCTCGGTCCGAAATGACACATCCTAAGCCCTTATGGCTATACTAGGAGGCCATGTGATGTGAATTGATGTGCATCGATCTGATTTATTTATGCACTTGATCGCGCTTTCATTTAAATTGATTGTGATTGATAGGAATAGTCTTCCAATCTGCATGAAATCCCAAATCAAACTTACATCACCCAAAATTGCGCCTGCATGAACTCTTAGCTAGGAAAATCACTCACGTTAGGTACCGAAAGGGCGTTGGTAATAACACCAGCGTAACCAAGTCCCCGAACCCAAAATCTCTGGTTCCGCAGAACTGATCGATCTCTCCCAATCGGTCAGTAAGGTTTCCGGTCTACCCTCCAAGAAAGACCGGTGGCGACTCCAAATGCATGCACAAGTTGCACATGCCACCACGACCATACTGAAGGTCGAAAGCGATCGACTCTTATCGTCGAATCCCTTTGGAAAATACTCCCGCCGCGATTTGGTATGGGCCTGGGAGGGCCCGCGCTGATCCAAGACCCACGATCGGTAATCCATTAGCCGCGTCCGCTTCCGGACGGGTCGCGACAATTGGCACAATTGGACGGTGTTGCAAAGTATCTTTAGCATAATCATGAATATGGTTGGGGGAAAAATTATACAGAACTTGTCTTTTGTCAATTCAATCCAATACCTTTTAACTCTGCGAATTAAATTATTCTAAACTTTTTCACATTTTACCAATTGACTCCTTTGGCCAATTTCAGTAAAATATCGCTAACGTGGATGACAACCGTCCTACGAGGCCCGATAGACACTCACGTGGATAATTTTTAATCACATTATTTTTTTTCATTTTCATTTTTATTTATTTTTCCTTATTTTTTTTCTTTTTTTGTCTTTTCTTTTTGTTTTTCATCTTTCCCTTTTTCCCTTTGCTAGGGCTCGTCCACTTAGGCGAGGGCTACTCTTGCCAGCCTAGGCCTTGACATCCCTCGCCTGAGGCCAACGACCAGGCTCGGCGGTGGCCGACGAAGGGAAAAAATAAAATAAAAAATTAAAGAAGGGTAACAAATAAAAGTACGTGAATAATAAAAAAAATAAAAATGTTAAAATGACATTAAAGTTGTCCACGTCAATGCTTGCCATGCCACATAGGACAGTCGGTGCCCACGTCAGCTTTTTCCAGCCAAAATTGATCACATAGACTCAATTAGCAAAATGTGAAAATTTTTATAACTCAATTGACGAAATTAAAAGGGTTATAACTGAATTGGCAAAAGTACAATAGATTTATGATTTTTTGGATAATTTTCTCATAATTAGGGAGAAAAATAGAACGGGAACTCGAGCGACGACTAAAACTTTAGGATCTCATTACCTGGGAAGAGAGAGTATAACCCTAAAGAAAACCAAAGCAATTGAAAAGAAATCAGGGAAAAGTAATTCGCCTCCAAACCATAAAAAGAAAGTTCCTTTCAAAATAGGCAGCAATTGACCAAGAACACTCCTAAAGCTCAAGCATGTAATTTTCAAAGTACCTCTACTATTTTATGATTTTTGTCTTATATCTTTGGATAGAGTAGAAAATGGGGAGTATAGTTATCAGAGCAAAAGCCACCAAAAATTCCAAACTATCCCATTGTGACATATTCACCATAACCTTTTTTGTTTTCTGTGACACAAAAAATTTCATACTTGAATATAGGTGACACATTTTTTTTTTGCCATTATATTGATGACACATTTACCCTTTTTCAATGAGCACTGTTAAAAATTTGCTATGTGGACACCGAAAATCAAACAATGTTGACATAGCTCCCTGTTGCTTAAGTTAAATAAAAATGACTTTGTTTTGGTTGGAAAAATCATTTAATGAACCTAGACGAAGGGTAAATGTATTACATATGTATAAATTTGAGGTATTTTATGTGACAAGATAAAGTCTAGGGTATAGTTCGAGATTTTTGATGCCACAAAAAAAAAATCAGGGCAAAAAATATCATAATAGTCAGTTTGATATTTTTGGTGGCCTCTTCCTTAGGTCTCATGATTAGATCGCAAAGTATCCCAATTTTTCCCCTTTTTTTGACTCTTTCAGTTCTCTTCAATGCTTTCGTCATAATTTTACAAATTCCATCCCGTTTATACTTAGCTAACAAATCATTGAAATATCATAAGTTCGTAAGGCTGGACCAGCATCATCAGACTTCAGTTCACCAGAAAGGACTATCTTTGCATGTAAATGTAATGAAAGAACGTAAGGCTTTTTACCAAGCGATGTTGTCGTGTCATATTGTGTACACTACGAGTCCCATCATCCCATGCTTAATCATAATTAAAAATCCTTACGTCGTCCCATTTAAAGGAAAAAGGAAAATTCTCACAATCTCATCCACTGGCGTCACATAAAAAAAAACCTGCAAGTACGGTCACCCACATGAAGAAATTCACCAGAACCCATCACGTACTTAAAACCATAAAGAAAAACTGCAAACTGCTTCAAACTCCTAAAGCTAAAATCTCCCCCACCATCAGTACGTATGACTATGAGAGGAAACCTCCCAAATATACAGGGACTACGCCCATGGATATGCAATGAAGGATCAATGTGACCCTATGGCATTTTTTTTTTTTTTTGCATTTTACATTTTGCAGCAGAACAGTACAAGAAACGCACGCATAAAGTTTGAGGTTCCCCATATCGCAACCGCGCATTTCCCTTTTCTGATTACAGCTAATTAAGTTTCTAAAACTATAAAAATTACATTAGAGGAGAGAAAGAGAGAGACAGGAGTACAGTTGCTAAAGAAAAACTGGAGTTTTCTTCTCTCTCTCAAGGATCCAATGGCCAGGATTCTCGGATGGCATGATCCGGCAGCATCTGAAAGGACGACCCGACCCTGTTGAAAGCCATCGTTGACGTGGACATATCATGATGAACAGTGTGCCCATGAGGTGCATTATTATCATTTGGAACAGAAGATGTAGTTGTAGCGCGAGCGTCCACCTCGAAAAGCACGGGGTTTTGGTGATTCTGATGAAACGGGACGTGGTGAATCTTGTCCACGACACTGTGCAAGCCATCGGCATCATCAACACCACTTAGCTGGAAATGGGAAAAGTTGGCCTCTGTCTTGCACTGGCCGAGCACAGTGTGGTGTTGTTGTTCCTTCAAATTGGGGGCAGCTGTGAAAAGGTCTTGATGTGAGAGGAGGACGGACTTGAAGAGCATCGACGATGGCGAGACTAGTGATGGGGCGACGACGATGCTCTTGGCGTCTGTGTGGCTGTACGAGTCTCTATGGGCGGTGGCGGTGATGGTGGGTGAAAACGAGGGCGCTTGGAGATCAGGCATCAGTGGGACAAATGGGTTGCTCATTAGGGTTTTGAGATCAGCGTCTCTCTGGTGAATCAGAAAAGGTTGGGATTGGTTTTGGTTCTGATAACCATTGGCCTGAGATTGGTGCTCTAGCAGATGATTTGGCGGCGGCGTTGATGCGATCTGGGTTTCAAGAAGCTGAGGCAAAGAGCCAGTGCTAGGGGGTGAACAAGCTTCAAGCATGTAATTTTGGCCTTGGAAGAGCAAGCTCTTCTTCTCCACTGTCTTGTGGAATATCCTGCATATGACCCATTCATCCTGCCAAAAAGGGCCACAAATAAAAAATCCCACTTCAAATGAAGAATTTCATTTGCTTCCCCACCATTCTTAAAGGGTAACTTTTCCAAATATGACCAGTATCATGCATTCATTATATTATATTCTGGCAAAACTCATTTAAGCTACTGTACAGTTAAAAACTTCCTTAGCCTAGGGTAAAAGAAACATCAGAAGATTGTCCCCGTGGGTTTTGTGAAAACCAAGACCCATCATATCAAATCCAAAATCAACCCATTGTGAAACCCATCAGTTTTTTTTTTCACTATCAATCCACACAACAAGTCAACCCAGAAAAGGACAAGCATGAAAAAGGGCGATAACATCATAACTTGATCCACACGGCCGCACGTGCGAGGAGGGGGAGGGGCCGCTCGTACCTTGCACGTGTGACGGCAGGAGAAGTGGCCGTCGAGGCGGTACTCGTGCATGACCCACTTGGTCTTCTCGCCCCGGGGGGCTCGGCCTCTGTAGAAGACGAGTGTCTTCTTCATGCCGAGAAGCACCCCGGTGGCGGCGCTGTGGACCTCCCTGTCCTTCCCTGTGGCCTTCCAGTAGCCAGCCCCGGTGGCCCGGTTTGTCCGGAGCCCCGTCGGGTACTTGCGGTCCCGAAGGCTGAAGAAGTACCACTCTTTCTCCCCCATCTTTGCCACCTCTGTTAGGTCGAGTGTGCACGAAATATTAAGAGGCCCGAACATTCAACTTTGCTAGAAAAACAACTAGGTTCACACTTCACACAACATCGATACAGTGAGTGATTGTGATGGCTGATCAGTTTACGAAGCATGAATTTTTCAGAATATGACTTCACAGTCGTGACTAAAATAAAAATCAGCAAACTTCTTGGCATTCCTAGCAATGTGCATAAATTTAGCAGCCGCAACGCTAAATTTGGCAAAAAAAAAAGTTCATCAAACAAGAAGTTATTGGTGCCTGAACATGATTACTACATATTCCACAGTTTGTAGACTTTCTTAGAGGCTTCAAGAGCACAGATTCACCAACTGGAAGCTAATGGTTTTGAACAATAAAGCAAAACAAAAATCTCATGGATGTGGAGACGCCGACTTAAATCTTCCAGGGTTTATCATTGCAAGTGAAACTACTAACTTTCATCTGCATGAGGATGCATACTGAAACCTAGTAGCAAAATTTAGAGCGACAGCAATTACTGCTGTAGGAACATCTCTAGTGAACAAGCCAGACGAAATTAATGCGATAGCTTGGTGTTTCGTGCGTCCATTGGATACTTCGCTTTTCTAGGCGCAAACTGCGTTTCCTTTTTGAAGTTCTCTCTGATCCCAGGTATATACCACGATATGCTATACTGGTAACTCTACTAGACTACTGTCGACAGACATTTCTGCATCTGAAAAAACCAGCTAACGATATTACCGATCTCTAGCACGGACTTTATGTACAGATTTATGTCTGAGAATGCTGAAATTTTTTTTGTCCTAGGAATACTAACCCAAAGGGCTGAGAGGGAAAAGCAAACATTCTGGGTATGTATGTATGTAAGTACCAGGGAGATCCCAGGGCTCGCATCGGTTGAGGTCGACCTCGGCTATGTCGAGGCCGGAGAAAGCGCCGTTGAAGACCTTGGAAGCCAAGTAGAAGGTGATGAGTTCTTCGTCGGTGGGGTGGAACCTGAAACCCGGCGGCAGCCCTTGCTCGTTCCCTTCTTCCCTGCTCAGCTCACACAGCAAATCCTCCATTCCCAGCATGCCGACTCTCTGCGTGAGCGTGTTCGAGATCGGGAGAAGAGAGAGATTTCTTGGATGAATGAATGAACGGGAAAAGATGGTGGGTTTCTTGGGGAGTTATATAGGCAGGAGCACTGAAATCGAAGGGGGAGATTTTTTTTTTTTTTTTGGTCGGAAGAAGGGGGAGATGAAAGGGAAGTGTTTTGCAATCCATGATGTAATAGCTAGGTGAAAAAAAAAAAGTTAAATTGAACGCACGGGCGTGTACATGCTACAAATTTAATCTGGACCATTAATTTCATGTGGGTTTCAAATAAATCTCACAGGATCTGACGGTCCACCTTTTTATTAATACTTGTGCTATTGACATGTCAATATTTAGGGTTAAGCTTCTTTTTCTTTTGTTTTTCGGGGGTAAAATGAAACTATCTAGAGATAAATTGATCTACTTGGGAAAGACTACCTTGAAGCTCTGGTAAATTTATCTCTTCCAAATAGTTGATACGTAACGTAAGTAGTCAATTAAATAAACAAGCTAGCTAACGTATCGTAGAAGAATAAGCGGCTCTATAAAGAAGGAAGGAGAAGGGAAAAAGGAAAGAGAGTTAAGGTGAAAAACGATAGCAACACATCTTAACCTTATTAATTATTAAATTTTGTCGATGCGTACTCGCGGTCCTGCATGCGTAAAAATATCGTCTTGCTTATACTTTTGGATCAGAAAATGATACATGTCATAACTACAAAATCTCCAACTTAAAGTAGTTTAAGGGGTCACTACTCCAAATTCATATTCTCTACAAAGCGAAGAACCATATATTTTTCTGACAAAAGCTGATTTTATATATATATATATATACACACACACACACACACTCATTTGTTTGTAGTCATTCACGAGATTGCCAGATCTTTGAGCTTCTGCAAAGTCTCTTCTCATTCGGTGGGATGTAACCCAATTCATTGTTTATGGTCTGCTGCTGGCCAAAAAGCTTGCAGGATATCGTTCTTCTCTGGGAAAATATCATTGATCTACCTCCCTTCTTCGGCTCTAGCAATTCTACTGTCGAGAGAGGCGAAGCACACCAGAGTCGGAAATAATAGCGCACGAAAAATAGCAGAAAGGGCAAAAATGGACCAAAATGTAATAACAAGAAGTTGTTCACACCCATATCAAATGTACATAAATGGGTATGTAATTAATCAATTGACATTCGGATTTATCCTTTGGAAACAACACCATACGTTGTTTTATATTTCCATGAATCTAGAAACTTTTGCTTGCATTGTATTATTTGGTCTACATACCGGAACCTATCTTCCGTTCATAGTTTTTGATGCAGGACAACCGACGTCGTCAGTTTGCGTTAGGCATTTTTTTTTTTTTTTAGGAAACTTATGATATAAATTATATTAGATAATTACAATATTCAATTTGAATTCTCTTTTGATTAGATTATACTTGATTTTAATATTTCATTTTTTGTTATCCTTAGGTTATTTTTAAGTAATTTTATTTCCTAAAGGAATCCTAGGGCATCCGTCTTTATAATCGTTATCTTTCAATCAAATTTTCGAATTCCTTTGGAATTGTTCTAGTTTTCGCTTCTCTAGCTTAAAAAACTCATTGATAAAACATTGACAGCACAACCCAAAAAGGAAGAAAAAAAAACTTTGCAGAAATGGTATGTCTTGTTCATGACAAATATAAATATTCAAAAGTGACATTTTCGTTGGGTAATATAAACATGAACTTTGCCAACATAATAGTTTTTGGGTAATATAACATTTTTTGTTGGGATAATATAAACATGGGCTTTTTCAAAATAGATCGTTAGCATAACGGTCGCTCAAAAACATCGTTGCATAATTAACTCTCTATGAGCATTATCTGAAACAATATCATTAAAAAGAGATGCAAATTACTTTGGAGAAAGTAAATTGCACGGTTAAGGGAGACTTTCGTGAGTGTCTGTATGCATCTGACCTTTTCCTGTGCACCATCAATACCAGAATCTGATTCCGCCGGCGTTGCACGTATGGTTTATCATCACTTAATAATTGCAAGAGTGCTTCATGCTTCAACAGCGACTTGACGAAGTTAAAAGAAAAAAGTTCAAAAACAAAAGCTCAAAAGACGACTGCAAGAATCTAGTCCCTCGATTATCTCTCTTTTTCTTTTTCTTTTTGGGGTATTTTCCACCATCCCCCCATTAAGAGAACGTCTCGAAAAAAATAAATTAAAAAAAAAACATTTACAGGGCTTTTCATATTGCATCAGCCTACAAACCCTAGCTTTCTGCAAAAGAGGCTACGGGCAATAAATTTTTCACTAGTCTCGAGACCTGCCGAGTCCATCATCGATCGACCCTGCGTTTTTCCATTTTCGTTTTATTGTATCGTCGGTTCATTTTGATTTGCTAATTCACATGAAGTTAGTTAAGAGTTTACGTAGCTGAATTTGCGATTACGTATCACGCAAATTTCATCAGAATCTTCTCATCAGTCGTCGCCGGACCTGCTGTCTTCGTTTGCACTCGTTGCCGGTTCTTGAGAATCTTAACGTGCGTCCCCGTTGTAGATTTGTTGTCCCGGACAAGATTTTTCGAGCACGGATTCGTTTTCTCATTAGAACGCGACCCAAGTAGTGTTTGTGCGGTATTACTATTACCAATGGTGATGACTCGAAGTGGGATTCAGTACGCGTGTGTGAATCGCTGGTTCCGACAACTCGGGGTAAGGATCGAGTGAGATGCGAATAAGGCGTGGAATCCAAGTGCTCGAAAAATTGCAAGTGTTAGGTTGAGTCACAGAATGCGACCGTTCATCGTATTTGAACCGCTCACACTTTTACAAACAATAGATGGTTGCACATTCAATTTCGACATTTCGAGTCTAATTACTCGTTTCACTCCTTGCTCTTTCACGAGTTCTTTGCTCCATACGACTTAAATTCGAATTATCCTTTTTTTAGAGAGAGATGTATTAGCGTTTCGTGTGCATTTTACTTTTGCAAAGTTAAATTTTATAAGGGGAAATTGTGCCCAAGACTTTCGAGCCAATTGACTCCTTGGATGTTATGCTCGACACTAGACGAGCATAAATTAACACGAGAACGAGCTAAGAACAATGTCTTGAGATGTGGCAAAAGCTTAGCGAATGCCCTCTCAACCTAGGCAGAGCAAATCCGCTCAATTTAGTCCCCTAAAAAATCCTAGCGAGGCGTAATTGAAATACAAATGTGCGGTAGAAATGCATAGGTTACGAATTAGTTTTGGTCGTGGGGGTCCTATTCAATGCGATGGGTCGCAATCTTGTTAATTGAACCCCATGAATTGATTAACATCCGATCCCTCCCCTACAAAGAAATTTGAAAATACTGTAGATCACGACCGCACAACTAGTCATCGAATGTATAATGACAGCTTATGAACTCCTGGAAAATAACTGAGGGCATGAAGATCCTAACAACCTTACAAATTGCCATTCTTAGGTCTTAATTATAGCAAGAAGATGTTCCGGAGAACGTCCAAACAACGTATAGATTTCCTAGGGCCCCTAGGGTCGGGCGCACCGCAACAATAAATACAAAAGCCGCAATAATTAGTCCTATACACCTATGGTTGTATGTCGGAATAATTGACATTGTACCCACCAATTCGACATGGCATCCACGACCGGAGACATAGTGGTCCTAGCAGCCGTCGAAACTTTGATTTCGCACTTTGTCATTATTGGAACGTGGCGATTTAAATGCCCTTGGGGTAGAGCTAGCATGAACCCTCTGCCGACCGACCGGTTCACACCCGTCCTTATCTCCTTCGCCCGGTTCTATAATAATCCGCATAAGAAACAAGTGTCGTGGGACACGATGTGTGCACATTGGTCGTGGGACTATGTAATTTCAAAGCTTTTGAAACTGCCGATGAGATTTCGACCAAAAAAAAAAATGCCGATTAGCTCGCCCCATCGCACATACTAAGCTAGATCGTTATGGTTACCGTTGTTAATGTTCTTATCGCTTTTTTTTTTTTTGAATGGGGGCAACGAACCCGGGTCTAACACACCGAGTGTATCGTGACCGTCCCTTTAGGGAGTCTTACGTCGTGGGCCACACGTCCGTTCCATAAGGAGGGATGACTTTGATGAACCTGGTATAATTTTATGCAGGTTTGTGCAAGAAAATCATGCTTTAATCTCTTGTTTTATTTTATTCTTCCTAACACGAGATTAAGCAGCTGTACTTAATTCACTGTGAGATTAACGGTCTATCTTGAATAGAAAGAGGAATCTGGGTCTACCACACTGGGGGTATCACAATTGTCCATTTAGGGGAGTCTTAGGTTGTCCTCCACGCGCGCGTTCCATAAGACATATGACTTTGATGAATGTGGTCTCACTTTATCAGGGTCTATGTGAGAAAAATGAGCTTAAATCTCCCATTTTCTTTTCATTTCTTTTCTTTTTACTAGCAGAAATGATTAAGTGGTTGTCCTTAAATAACTTAAGATTAACAGTTTATTTTGGACCACAAAAATAACAACAGATAATTAAAAATTGTTATGGAGTCTACTTCTTTAAGAATTGAAAACTAGCATGCTAGTATGTCGATCTTATAGTACTGTAAGTTGTTTCTGATCACCATAAAATCTCTCAGTCAATGAGGCTTTTAACTAAAAAAAGTCTTCGGGTGAACAGTACCGCTACAGTACTATTACAGTGTCACTACTACAGTACTTACTACAGTACATGAACAGTACTTTCCCCATCAGGACTGTAGAGGAGAATGTCATCAATGTAAATATGGGCATGTGGGAGAATTGGTTGGAAAATTCGACACATGGCTTTTTGAAAAATGGATGGGGCTGTTTTAAGACCAAAGGGAACAACTGTCCATTGAAAATGCTAGTTTGGAACGCAGAAACCAGTTTTAGGACGGTCATCAAGATGAATTCTAATTTGCCAAAAACCTGCTTTCAAGTCAAATTTTGAATAGATCTTAACCTGGGCTAGGCTACCAAACAAGGAATTTTTGTGAGGCAAAGGGAATTTGTCATCTTGAATTTTGCAAACCGATGCTAGTGACAAATATTAGGCAGCCATTCTCCTTGAAGAAATCAAATGTAAGCGCTTCATTTATGCTTACAAAAGTGGAAGATTCATCCCTGTAGAAATGCATAACCACTCCACTTTTAAGAAGTCCTGTTGAAGTGTTGTAAGCCTATAAAAGGCATCCGAATGCGTTGTAATCGGCAGAAGCTGCCTTATGTGAAATATATGTGTGTTTTCTAAAATCATGAGTTTGGTGATGGTGTATGGATTTACAGTTGAGATTGTACCGTCCCTGACAATACTGTCTGGAAATCAATTCTCTTGGAAAAAATTTATGGCTCTCAGCAGGTCTTGCTCTCGCAGTGACTCAAAGATTGATATACTAACAAAGCGCTTTTCGTAATGTTTCACATTCACAATACAACGGGACTCTTGGAGACAAAGAGACGGTACAAGGGAGTTGCCAATGCCAGGGTTTGGAGGAGGAGGAAATGAATGTGGGTGTGATGGGTGGGTGGAACAAAGTGAGAATCAATAAATGAAGGCGGAGGAGGGCCGGTCGTCGTCAGGGGACGTACACAGTCGACTTTGTGTGGAGTGGCAGGACTCGAAGATAAAATAGCCACCGACCCTGCTCCAATAGTCTGCTCGAGGACAACGACGTTTCTTGTATGCCTTTCATCGTCTTTGTCCGGAGACTGGTAGAAAGAAATTGGTTCACGAGCGTGCGTGATCTGAAGGGGCCAATTCGATCTAATGCACCACGAGCGTGCTTTTACGGTCATGTTCGCGTCGTGCCCAAGCGACGCGAGAAGGCGATCGCTTTGGCATCGCCTCTTCGATTGGGTCGGGTTGGTCAAGCTGAAGGAGTAACTAGATATGATCTTGTGCAGGATTTCGAATGTCGAATTACCTAACGGAAGCAGGCGTCATTCATGTCGCTTTGTACATGTCGTTGCAAGACCTAGGGGTGAAATTGAACCCAACTATTCGAACATACATTAAGGGTAATCATTATGTTTTTATGTTTTTCTATTTTTTTTTCGAGAATAGGTTCGGAATATAAATCCGTTTGATAAATAATTTCATTTTTCTATTTACGGGCAAAACTTTTAGCTCAGAAATAGATTTAGAATAGAAATAAAAAGTACAAATTTTCTGTTTTTTTATTTTTGAAACACAAATAGAAATACAAATTCTTCTCATCACTCGCTCTCTCTCGCGTCCTTGGTCGTCGGCCAACTGCCAAAGCTCGCCGCTAGCATCCATATAAAATTTATGTTGTTATCAAACTAGTTTCTGTTATGGGAACATAAATTTTGTGTCATTATTAAATGCATTTCTCTTCTCATAAACTTGTTCGAGAAATATAAATAAATAAATATATATATATATTTTTGACCAGAAATAGCTACTAAAGATCGAATGATTATCATTCGCGCCCTAAAGCTTTGCTAAAACAATATTATATAGTACCGGGAAATTTTTCAAAAAGCATCTCCACTTTTCATTTCGATTTAAGAAAAAAAAAATCAAATAAAGGCCTTAAGTGTTCTCATTTTCTAAAATAAAGACATGACGTGGATATTATTTTAAGAAATGGCCTGAAGTAGTCATATCAGTCTAAACAAAAAGGGTTTGACCTCACAAACTGGCCAAGGGATTTTTTGACCTTTACTTTTTTTTTATTTTTTTTTTCTTTCCTTTTCGCGGTGCCTGGTCTCGAGCGATAACTGGCCACTAGTAGTGCCCGAAAAGGGCCGGGCAAGCCGCCATTGAAAGCCACATGGTATGCTTTTCATTTTACACAATCTTAATTAAATCGGGTGAAAAAATACAAAAAAAAATAATAATGAAAGAAATGGAAAATTGGAAAAAAATGGTTAAAACTTTAAAAATACAAATAAAAGAAATAACTTAGGCCCTCGTGTCCTGCCGAGAGTCGCCGGCCATTGTCGATGCCCCACCGGCAACTTGGCGGGTGCCACAGGTGGCCAGCCCTCCCACCTACATTTGTATCCTGACTTTTCAAAAGTTTCCATATTCCCAAATCGAATGAATTATCACTCTCTTATTGATTGGTACTCACTGCATATATACTATTGCAATAACAATACTCGTGTGCCCACAATTTGAAAATTTTGCATTTCCCACTAATATGTCGTGTTATATGCTGACGAGAAAAAAAAAATAACCAGAGACTAGCGAGGTCACCCTACTTTGGGAAATTGAAGGTATGAGCACGATTTATCTTTCTTTTTTTTTTTAACCCGCTTGGGTAAAAACGGGAGACTGACCCGGTCGATCTTCTTCAAAATGTTATCAACGCGGGACACACGTGTGAGGGCTGGTTTTGGCTGGCTAGGACAGCTTGCATCCACGCAAAGGACCTAGTCCTAGGCTCGTAGCCGTTCAGACAGTAGATCCTTAGGTACGGATTGCGCTTCTGTTTGTCGTTTGTGATTCTTTCTATTGCAACATAGGAGCCAATGATAATTCCACGTAGGCTACCCTCTTGCTTCGGGCTCCGAACCTGACCTGGCTATCGTGAACCTTTTTTTTCTTTTATATTTTAACCTTCTAATACTCAGAAATCCGTTTCCTATTTGTTTTTTTTTTTTTTAACCAAGGTGTCTGGATCAGTTTGTTTCCCGCAACCCACAGCCTTGGCCACCTACTTAAATCACAAGTGTTCAGATGGGGAATCGAACCTGGGACCAGTGCGCCTGACCATACAATCTCAGGTGCGTCCTAACCAACTGAGTTACCCGTGAGTGAGTCAATTCCTATTTGTTTTGAAGTTTGGGAAATTCATTTCCGGTCACACTGAAATTTTAGGAATATCACTTTTGATCCTTACAGTTTATCGATCATAATCCTACTCGTCCTATCGTTCTCGGACAACGATTCGAGTCTTTCCGCCAAATATTCGTTCACAATTGATAATGCCGGAAGCTGTCCAGTCATAATCAACACGTGACACATGATGTACTGCAAATTATGCAATTTGGTCCCTATGCTTTCTCGACCCGGCCAAGACTTTGTTTCCGCGACGATACTGGTCTTCAACTCCTCACTGATGATATTGCGATTTTTGCTTATTCCAAATCCGAGTCTCTTGTTTTAATAGTCAAAAGGGCATCCCACATCGGCAGTTATCAAGATTCAATATTTTACCGCTCCACAGCAAGATTCCCCTTTCTTGCTCTAACACAGAGATCATTAATGCTATTTGTCCTCTCGAGTTTTAGGAAACAGGATACTGAAATGCAAGGAAAAAAAAGCTGATAAACTTTTAAAGGCTATTTACCGCTATTCTCCCACTCTACAAGATTTAGTAAGTTTCTAACTAGGTGATCAATTTTCGATCCGATACCATCCACAGAGTGAAATATCTAGATTGAACCCGATCGACCAGTGTAGTCCGATTCTTTGGCGTTCTAGTGTAACCCATGGTTTCTGAACAACGAGCACTGAATGATAGCAAGAACAGGCAAGACTCAATCACTGATCAAGCAAGGAGGAGGGACAACAGGCTTCTAGCGGTGACTCAAGATAGGGATGGCAACGAGGGATGCTGGGAAAATTTAGTACTCACCGGAACAGCTGCTTGCCTCCGGAGTATCGTTACACTTGCCGGAAACACCGGGGGCTAGTGGCTTTGGTGAGAAATGGCGGCGTCGAGAGGCGATCAAATCTTTGCCAACATGGAGGCCGGAGATTCTGGCTATGGTGGAATGTTGTAAAATATGTGTGAGCTAGAAGAGAGAATGATTCTCTATTTTTCTTTTTTAATACATTTTTTAGTTTATTCTCCCCAATCATTTCTTTTTTAAAACTTCAAAACCGATACATTTGCGATAAATTTACTCTAAACTATTTTATGAGCATAAAAAATCTCAAAGTGACACGCTTGCGATAAATTTATCTCAAACTATTTTTTGGACTATAAAAATTATAAACTGGCACATCTGTGATAAATTTGCCACAAACTATTTTTTACCATAAAAACTCCAAACTAGTACGCATGTGACAAATTTACTCTCCATTAGTTTCCGTTAAATTTTACCGTCAAATTGTTGAGTTGGATGACATGTAGCAGTTGATGGGTATATCAATTTGGGGTTTTTACCCACTGTTTGTCGGAGTTGTATCAGTTTGGAATAAAATTGTCATAAATATACCAATTTGAGATTTTTTGTAATAAAAAAAAAATAGTCCAAGGTAAATTCGTCGCAGGCGTACCGGTTTGAAATTTTTTGTGATCAAAAGAATAGTTTGAGATATGTTTATCACAGGTGTACCAGCTTGAGTGTTTTTTGTTGTTGTTGTTGTTGTAACGTTAACCCTAACCCTAAAAATAAAAATAAAAATAAAAACGCACAATTGCTCGGCCCGTTAATTCCGAAAACGAGGGAAATAAAATTGGGAATGTCAAGAAAACCAATCATCAGCGTGGTCTCGTAATCGACAATCTTCAATTTGTAATGGAGTCGGTACAAAATTTTTAAGGCCCCCCAATATAATTCCGGCGTATATGAAGTTGGTCCGGTAAGTGGAATATCTACTCTGCGCATCCCGCATGGGAAATTGATTTAATGGCGATCTGCGAATCGTGACAACTAGGGCCGTCGCCGCCGTCCCCGCCGGTGGTTGATAAAGACCGAAGCCATTTTAAATGTTGGTCCCACTAAAGTTATTGTGATTATAGGTTGCTATTCAATAGGTCATTTCATAATTGTCCATTCATTTAATTTACTTTTTCATGTTATGTTGATTTAAGAAAGCTCTTACATACCCGTGATACTGATACTGGTGTTTTCATGGGTCCCCCCACCGTCCCCACGTAAATGCGATCCTAAATCCCACTACAAATTCCCGCACAGCGCTCGAAAATGGGAGTTGTTTTGTCTAATGAAGTTGCAAAACATGGGCTATGAAGTTTATACACTATTTTATGTTCTCGTTGTCTAGTTCCACCTATCGATTTAAGCATTTAGATTGGATTTCCTAACATAGCATCGGAGTCCGGTCCCGCCTTGGCTTTTATTTCGCGCGTGCAACTACGCCGTTTGTCAGATTCCACGTGCGGCTGTTGGGTCTTACATGCTTCTTAGTTCTTATACACATGAGGGCTTTCTAGTATGATAAGACGGAAGAAAGGCGAAGGGGTTGAGAAATCGGGCTGTGAACTTCCGGCTTCGATATAAATGTTAACATCGACTGCATAAGACCCTTATCTGAAAACGACACGAAACATTATTTACTGATTGTGGGGGGGCATGTGCAATTCATCCATGATATGATGCATTAGATTCTCTCAATCAGTGAGAAATCGTGACTTGGTGATTCACAATGTCTTTCTTTTTCTAACCGTTGTTCTCTTGATTTGTTCGGTTACTAGGGGAGTATAACCTAGCCTCTAAGCCTCCCATGACAAGGGGACTAAATTTGACACTATCAAATGTTGCTATTTAAGGCAAAAAAAAAAACAAAAACAAGAACAAAATGCGTGCTCTACAATTTCTATACGCCGCTTGTCTCATCGAGAGATTAAGATTTGTCATAACGCGAGCAAAAATGGGGGCACGTGTCCTATTTAATGTGGATGAGATTCTGTTGGTCTATCTTCTCGATGTACAGTTCCTGAAACTATTACTCATGCATCTCCTAAATTCATATGGATCATGAAAATTCCTATTTTCCAAAAATCAAAAAATTCATAAATCTATTATACGAATGTTAATAGTAAATTTATTGTACTGATGTTAATACAATGATAAACCTTTCAATTGTGCCATTAGTCATAATCCGTTCGATAATTTATCAATATAGTATTTCTTGCCAAATTTGACTGACAATCGCTAACGTGAACGCTATGGCCTACATGGCGCATTCGGCTCTAACTATTGGCAAGGGTCTGGCAGCGATCCCCGCCCGTAGTTTAAAATGAAAAAAAAATTAAAAAAATTTGTCCATGTCGACATCTGTGTGCCACATAAGACACTTAACGATTTTTCGGTCCAAATTAGTTGGAAAAATAATATTGACAAATTGCCAAAAAATTTGAAACTAAACCGGCATAATTGAAAAGTCTAAGATCGAATTGACCGATGTACATTAGGGGTGTCAAATGTACCCGTGCCGGGTGGGCCGACCTGGCCCCGAAATTTTTCTTGAATTTTCGGGCCGGGTCTGGTACTCGGGCCGGCCCGTTGCCCAACTTTTTTTAATACTCATTTTTTCTTTTAAATTAAATTTATTTTTATATTTTTTCATTTGATGAGTTTGTTAATTGATTTTGATTCAAAAAAATAAAAATAAAAAACGAAAGAAAAAAACATTTCGGCCCGGCCCTGCCCTGCCCAGTTCGGGCCGGCCCGAGCACAGCTACTGCTCAGTTCGGGACGGCTCGGGTTGGGCCGAGACCTGGCCCATTGATACCCCTACATACATTCAGGACTTTTTTGGATAGTTTTTTTCTTTTTATTTCTCTGTCTTCAACAAGCCCACGGACTGGAATCTCAAGAGAGAGGGATGCACTTTGCTTGACAAGTATTTGAGTCTTGGCCACACAGTCGTGCAAAGGGACCGATGGTCTGCCAATACACTGGAGAGGCTACACCGATGGGTTCGGTCGAAATTAACATTAAACGGCTTGTCAAAAACTACTCCATAATCTCGAGCCGAAAACAACGATTTGCAAAGCGGGACGAATCCAGCTTAAATCGCTCGGACGATCACATCTCGATCCATCCGTTCGGGGCTGCTCTTTCTCCAATTCACGCGCGGTAAAAATCATAGCGTAATGAGCAATAGATCACATCCTCGGAATATCTTCCATTGACGCAATTGATTGATTGAAGTGCGGTCGCAGCCGAGAAAATACCTTCATTCGCCATTCGAGTCAAAGGTTCTGGGCCTTGTGGTAACAAGTTACTGTCGACCGGCCCATTTTAAGCAATCTTTTTTTATTTATTTATTTTATTTCGTCGGAGGCCCACCAACTCATTTTCATCAGAAGGGCCCACTTTCTCGGTTCTCGCATCACCTCCCCATGTAGCGTAAGTCCGTCCAATACACTGCTCTCTAGTGAATTCTGAAACAAGTTCCCAGCGTTTTCCTTCCACGCAATTAGCAGCTTTCTCTTTAATCTAAGACAAGTACCTTCCACGACCAACTTCTCTCACACGAATATGGGATTTATAAGGTATACATAGTATTGGGTCGAATCTCTAGAACTATATGGTACCAGATCGAATGAAAAAGGGTTGATTTTCGAAGATCAACGACACAATATCTCGAAAGAGTATTCGAGGGCTCAATTTACATGTGGCCGTTTTTTTTTTCCCCTCCTTATCTCCCTTCATTACTAAAATGATACACGAAAGAATCCGAAGGAAATTTCAGAAATCAGCGCAACAAAGGAAGCCTATGTAACCCACCGGTCGGTGGTCGCGATGGTTTGAGTTCAGTTCCTTTCACAAGAGGTCCTGGGTTCAAAACTCGTAGGCGCCGGTGTCTTAAGTGGGGGGTCGTGGTGGTGGGCTCCTGCGCTAGCCCCCCTGAGGACTAGTCGTGCTCCACCGCTGATTGAGCGAAGCTCGCCGGTCGCGCGGAACCTCGATTATAAAAAAAAAAAAAAAAAGCCTATGTAACAACAAAACAAACCAAAAATCCAGAAATCAAAGATGTGACGAACAATTCGACCCAAAAAAAAAAATACGTGACGAACAAGACTTTAGTAATGTTTAGCATGGTGCCTTTTGACAATTTTCAAATCTCTATTGATAATGCTTATTGCTGCTCTTCAAATTTTATGCGTTCTCTTATTTTTTTTTCTCCTATCAGATCAAATCCTGCGTGCGAGGTGTAGTATAATTCATGATCTATACCCGTCATCTAATTCGTCACGCCATTAGTGTTCAAGGCACATGAAGTGGGGAGAGAGAGAGAGAGAGAGAGAGAGAGTACTATGATCATGAGTAGTTTCAAAGTCAGCTAAAAAGAACCAATCTTAAAGCGTCCGTTTTCAGACAAACATCAACGCCCCCAACAACTTTAGTCGAAAGCAACCTCAGGAACGCAATCTATATAGAGCTCATCTTCTTTCAAAGCTCCTCCATCTTTTGTAGCTATCTATCTACTCAGATAACCTGAAAAAACCATAGCGAAAATGGCTTCTCTCTCTCTGTCTAGATCGATGCTGCTCCTCTCCGTGTTCTCCGCGTTCGCTCTCGCTTGCTCGGCTATGGATCGTGAGTTCTCGATCGTGGGCTACGCCCGAGAAGACTTGAAATCCATCGACAAGCTGATCGAGCTCTTCGAGTCGTGGATGGAAAAGCACGGGAAGCGGTACCAGAGCTTGGAGGAGAAGCTGCAGCGGTTCGAGGTGTTCAAGGAGAACCTGAAGCACATCGACGAGACCAACAAGAAGGTGACCAACTACTGGCTCGGGCTGAACGAGTTCGCGGACTTGACCCACGACGAGTTCCAGAAGATGTACTTGGGATTGAAGGCTGAGGGGAGAAGAGAGTTCTCCGGCGATCATGAGGAGTCCGGCGACAAAGATGTCGTCGACTTGCCCAAGTCTGTAGATTGGAGGAAGAAGGGTGCTGTCACTCCTGTCAAGAACCAGGGCTCTTGCGGTAAGCAACGATGGATCTCTCTCGATCAACATCATCGTCTAAAGCTGATTTTACCGAATCAAACATGGTGGTATCAGATGTACACTTTATAACGTCGCTCCTTGAAAACTATATATTGCTCGCACTAACCTTAATTAAACATGAAAAAGGAGCGCGAGTGGTAGTTCTTGATTGCGTGTCCACAAATGTAGGGAGTTGCTGGGCATTTTCGACTGTGGCTGCAGTCGAGGGCATAAATCAGATAGTCACGGGGAACTTGACTTCGCTCTCCGAGCAAGAGCTCATCGACTGCGACACGACTTACAACAACGGGTGCAACGGGGGTCTCATGGACTACGCATTCTCTTACATCATCTCAAATGGCGGACTTCGCAAGGAAGAAGACTATCCTTACATCATGGAAGAAGGAACCTGCGAGCTAACCAAGGTAGAAAGAGAGCATAGCCACATATTGTTTGAAAATCCGTTGCCCTTATACTGAATGTGCAACAAATGATTTGGATTCCAGATGCGTTTTTGGGCTTAAAATGTGTATATATAGACTGACTGATGATAGTCCTTTTTCCTTCTTGTTCTTTTTTCCCCATCTCCGCCGTCCTTTTTAGGACCAATCTGAGGTGGTCACAATCACCGGCTACAAGGATGTGCCGGTGAACAATGAACAGGGCCTCTTGAAGGCGCTTGCCGGCCAGCCGCTCAGCGTTGCCATCGAAGCCTCGGGCAGAGACTTCCAGTTTTACAGCGGGGTAAGTCTTGTCAATCGTATAAAGAGACAGCAGGCTCAATTCCTTCGTCTTTATCTACTTTCTTCAAGAAAGATTATTCCTACAAACTCATTCTAACGTTCTTTTTTATTGTGGTGCGGCAGGGTGTTTTTGATGGGCATTGTGGGAGTGACCTAGATCATGGAGTGACCGCGGTTGGATACGGATCAGCCAAGGGCCTGGACTACATCATAGTGAAGAACTCATGGGGACCGAAATGGGGAGAGAAGGGTTACATCCGGATGAAGAGGAACACCGGCAAGTCTGAAGGGCTGTGTGGAATCAACAAGATGGCTTCTTATCCTATCAAAGCCAAGTGATATTGCACTATATCGTATCTGAATATCGTCAAGAAAATATCTTTTTAACGTCCTGAAAATTGCATTTTCCTATGCTTGTTTTGTGTCGTATTTAGACCGGTCATGTTGTCCGTGTCGGAATGATCATGGTCGATGATTCGATTTCTTCTTATACCCAGAAAATACCATATCCATACACGGGACCACCGAAGAAGAAACTAATCGAGAGTATTTAGCTCGTGATGAAATCTTCCCTTTCCGTGTAAGTAACTCACTCTACTGCATTACAACAAGGTCGATCTGTCCTTGAATACAACTCAAAAATGAGAGAAAAGAAAGGACACAAAATTTACATTTCTGACTGTTAGCACACTAAAAATAAACACGTATGACACTGGAATTTTTCTGAACCTAACTAACCTGTACAGACGCTGTGTACGTGTGCGTGTTTCGAATTTGATTCAATGCTTCTCAGAGAGAGAGAGAGAGAGAGAGATTGACTTTCATGCAGCATCAGCTCCATTCCTAGAATTCGAACGCGACCTAAGACCGTTGTCTCCAAAGGATCTCAACTGTCGACCCATCACCTCACCGTCATCCTCCTCCTTCTCATTCTCTTCCAATGATCTCCCTGCGGTTTCTCTGGTGAACAAGTAGGTCACCGCCATCCCCACCACACAAACCCCGCCCAAAATTATCAGCGACGCCGTCATCCCGATCGCCTTCGGGTACCCGTCCTCCTTCCTATTGTGCGACGCCCACAGGAACCCTATCGACCCGATAATCGCCCCGACCTTCCCGGCTGCCCCCGAGATTCCGTGGCACGTGGATCGGAACCTCGCGGGGAAGAGCTCAGCCGGCACGATGAACGTGGTCGTGTTGGGCCCGAAGTTGGCGAAGAAGAAGGTGAGCCCATATAGGATCATGAAGCCCTTGTTGGTGTGCTTGTTCCAATAATCATAGTAAGGGATGCCGATGGCGATGTAGACTAGGGCCATGCAAAGGAACCCCATCATTTGGAGCTTCACCCGCCCGACCCGGTCGATGAAGTACACGGTGGCCCAATAGCCCGGGATCGTCGAGCAGGCGGCGACGATGGCTTGGAGCTTCGCAACTTCGAAGGCCTCATTGTAGGCGTTGAGCTTCTGACTGTGGAGGAAGTGGTTGTAGATCTGGGATTGAAAGAGATTGCTGCTGTAGAAGACGACGTCGACCAGGAACCACGTGCACGCGCACGAGAAGAGGTCGCGGCCGTGGCGGTGGAGGAACTGCCTGGAGAAGAGCGGGTAAGAGGACGGTGGGGTCGAGGGGAGGGGCTGATCCTCCGCGATTTGCCTGAGAGACACGTCCATCACTTTCTCCATGTCCATGGCTGCTTGGAGAACATTTTGTTCTACTAGAGCTGTGTATCTGAGACAACGGAATACGATGAGAAATTGGAACTTATGCATTAGAGCATTATTCAAAAAACCAATCGAGACTCTTCAACATCAAATAAGAAAAATGGATATAATCTCCACACAAACTCTTATCGACCGATGATTCTTTATTGGGAATATTCCAAATAAGAGCCTGAAGTATAGTTATTTTTCCAAATAAGGGCTTGAAATAGCCATGTCAGTCTAAAAAAAAAAAAAAAAAGGCCTAACGTCATATGCTAGTCAAGGGCATTTTCGTCCTTCACATTTTTATTTTTATTTATTTTATCTTTTTCAAAAAAGAAAAGAAAAAACTAAAACTTTAAAAAAGAAATTAGAAGAAGAAATCGGGACCCTCCTCCGCTTGTGGCTGCCGCGTCATCGCCGGCGCCTCGGCGAGGGTCGGTGACCCTCTGGATAGTTTTTAAGCTCCTTTTTTGAAATTTTCTCGAATTTATCCGTGCCTCCTTTTTCGGCCACTTTGCAGACACAAAAGAGAGTCAAATTCCCGGTACCGGTTCGTGCTATAGAACAATAGATGCGACAAAACTGTGTGTTTATCACAGTTGTAATAGCTTTGACTAGGATTGGCTGCCAATTTTGAAAGTAACTATAACTTTAGTACGCGACTGGGTAAAGTTCCAAGTAACTTCATGGAATTGTTTAAGGAAGGTTGTCACTTCGTGATGGGGTGGAGACCGAAGCAGAGATTGACGAGGAACGAAGAGTTGTAAAGCCTCGACTCTACTTGAGCCCCACGAAAAAGAGGATGGCCAAAATACCACGGTCGAAGATCCAAGAGCTGACTAAGCCAAATATTAATTTAGCTCTTGATAAATAAATAAATATATTTTAAAAGACAAGGCTTTATCTAGGACCACAAAATAGAAGGAAAGTGACTGGTACATGTGCGCCTATAGTATGAAATCCACGACCAGCGAAAGGGTTTCTTGATCAAGACCACAACACCAACAACAACGCAGGGAGAATTATCTAAGGAATCCTGAACTTATTCTACAGCGGACAAATCAGTCATAAACATTTCAATTGTGTCGATTTAGTTATGAATTTTTTTGATGATTTGACAAATCAATTCTAAATCTTTTGACGATTTGTCAATTTAGTCATTCTGATCAATTTTAGATGAAAATCGCTGATGTAAATATCAATTATCCTACGTAGCACGTCCTCAGGATGGCTAGCACCGATGTAGATATATATATATATATATTTTACATTTTTTTTACTTCTTTTCTTTTCCTTTCCTTTTCTTTCATTCTTCCTTTGGCCGGTTGCCGAGCCTTGGTGATGGCCAACAACGGCAAGGCTTGCTTGCCCCTGGAGAAGCTTGACCTCTGGGTGAGGGTCGACCTCGGAAGCCCGGAAGGCTCGACCCTCCCCCGAGGCCGACAAGGTCGAGCTTGTCAATTGCTAGGTGAGGCTCAACCTTGCTATCTCTCACCTCTGGCCGGCGAGGCCTGAGGAAGAAGGAAAGACATAATAAAGAGAACAAAAAAATATCTACATCAGCGTTGAACTTGCTAAGTAGGATGATCGTGTAAAGTAGATAATAACGTTAGTGATTTTCGGCTAAAATTGACTAAAAAAACTAAATTGACAAATTGTAAAAAAGTTTCGGAATAAATTAACAAATCATCAAAAGATTTAACACTAAACTGGCACAAATGAAATGCTTACAACTAAATTGGCATAATTAAAAAGTTTAGAAACGAATTGGCTACCGTACAATAGATTACAAATCTTTTGGACAATTTTTCCTCTGACTGGCGATGAAGAAGGAAAGAAAGAAAGAAAAAATAAAAGAAAGAAAAGAAAAGAAAAATCAGATTTTTTTAATGCAAAAAGTTATATACATTAGCGTTGATTTTGCTAGGTAGGATGGTTGTGTTGACTGGATAGCAATATCGGTGATTTTCGATCAAAATTGGCTAACGAAACTGAATTGAGAAATCATAAAAACAAAGGAATAAATTGTTAAATCGTCAAAAGATTTAAGATTAAATTGGCACAATTAAAGTGTTTATGACTAAATTGGCATAATAAAAAAGTTTAGAATTGAATTGGCCATCGTAGAAATAAGTTATAGACAATTTTGGACAATTTTCCCCACCAAACATGCTGGTTAAGATTTATCATGGAAGTAGTTAAAAGTGTGACTAAACGTTGTAATGACCAAACGTGAATGACGCTTCTCCTTTCAGGCAAAGTCACGATGCTCTAATAAGTCCAAAAAAAAAAAAAAAAAAAAAAAAAGAAGAAGTCCGGGGGATTAGTCAAATAATCCGGTAAAATCAATCTTTTCGTGTTCATCTCTCCTGTTTTTCTTGCTAAAAGTACCAAAGTCATCGGACCCCGGGTTTGGGTCGAGCCCGGCCAAGAACGCGAACAGCGATCTAAAATAATTCTTCAAAAGCCACGAGACTCGGCGATGATCTTGGCCCTACCTAAAATTGACTAATGCCCATGGTGAATGGCCATGGATCACCACCATATACACCTATAAGCGCACCCGGTACTATATTTCTGTAAATTGAACGAGTTTTATTTTTGTTAATGCAGCAGGAGGTAATGATTACATCAAGCAAATACTTTATCAAGACCTATTTAAATCAGGCTTCAATTTCAATTGAACAGTCATGAGACTGGACTTACTTAGTTTGATCGGGTAAAAATTGAAAACAAATTAAACCGCATGATCAGACTGGACCGGACCGAACCGATTCATTTGATCGTCGATTTGGTTTAAAATGACTACCAATCGTGGGTTTCTCAAATGGAACTTAGATAGAAATGCAGTGAACCTAACAAATGAATGCATCTACATGTTATTGCGCAATAATGAGCTCAGGAATACTTTAAAAATAAAAATAAAAATAAAAAAGACGTTCTAACGAAGTTACCTGGCAGTTTCGGGCATCGTCATCCGCCAGTAAAACGTCAGCGCCGCCGGGACAGCGCCGAGCATCAGTATCACCCGCCACGCGATGTCGGCCTCCTGAGGCGTCGGGGCGGTGGGCGGCACGTGCCCCGACGCCCGGTCGAACGCCTTGCACACCACCATCGTCACCACCGAGCTCGCCAGGATGCCGAACCCCTGCATCGAGAAGACCGCCGCGATGAACGCGCCGCGCGTCCGCTTGTTCGCGAACTCGGACATGATGGTGGCCGAGAGAGGGTAGTCCCCGCCGATCCCCACCCCGAGCACGAAGCGGAAGAGCATGAGGCTCCCCATCACGCACCCGCGCGTGGTGCATATGGAGAACCCGCACCCGACGGACCCCACCACCATGAGGAGGAGAGAGAGGCCGTAGACGCGCCGCCGGCCGATCCGGTCGCCGAGGCGGCCGAAGAGGAGCTGGCCGATGGCGGTGCCGAGGAGGGCGATGGCGATCATGGAGGAGGTGATGGCGGGGGGGTCGTTGAGCTGGTCGGCGTCGTCGGCGGGGTAGTAAATGCGGCCGAGGAGGCGCATGATGGGGGGGAGGCAGAAGAGGTCGTAGGCGTCGGTGAAGAGGCCCATGCCGGCGATGACGATGGCCTTGAAGTGGTAGTACTGGGTCCTGGCGGCGTCGAGGGCGGAGAGGACTTTCAACGCCATTGTCGTATCGAAAGGGTTCAATTCTTTAGCGGCAGAGAGAGAGAGAGAGAGAGAGAAGGGGACGACGATGGGTCGTGATATAGTGGGGGGATGGGTGGAATTCAGTGAATCGGAGGGTGCAGAGCAGTTTCGTGATGGTGATGGAAGCGAAGACCCAGACGAGGAAGGAGGAGGACGGTGGGGATTGGCGGATGACTGGGGAGTCCGGGATTCTGCTGCATATGCGAATCTGGTCGCTTCCTCGAATCCGTTGTTGCCTGTTGCTATGGCGGGGGGAATTATTATTTTTAATTGAAAACGAGAAATTGGGTTTTGCATTTTCTCTGGGTTTGCCGATACAGATAGACTTTGAAAATTCTTCGCTGCGGTCGGCGAAGTCGAGGGTCGTTTGATACCCAGTTCATGAAGTCGGGGGAACCGGAACCGAGCCCTTAAAAGGGCAGTTCCGTTTCCGGTTCCGTTTTCTATTTTGAATCAGCTGTTTCAGGCCGGTTTCGGACCAGGTTTCGATTCCGATTTCGAGTACGGTTTTTGAGTTTAAAATTAAATTGTAAGGAATTTGTAATAAAATTATAATCAAATTATCAAATAATGAATTATTAAATAAAAGAAAATAATGAATTGTGAAATTATAAAATAATGAATTATTAAATAAAAGAAAATAATGAATTGTGAAATTATAAAATAATGAATTATTAAATAAAAGAAAATAATGAATTGTGAAATTATCAAATAATGAATTATTAAATAAAAGAAAATAATATCAAATTTGGGGGGGAAAAAGATAAGGGAGAGACTTGAACTTAATGAATTATCATTAAACGCCTAAAAATCTTCTTGAGATAGAAGAATCAAAACCCATGTGGTTCTCTTGTCTTTGATAATCTCATACTTACCTCGTTCTCAATGCCGCTACCCATTCCGGTATCGATGACGGTGGTATCTCCGTCATCAAAGAATTCGGGTTCATTATTGTGGTCCATATATTGAGTTTTTGTCCAATCATCAACATAAGCTTGAACCTCCACCGAATCAGAAAGTAATCTTGAATGTCGTTCGACCAAAATATTGCTTACAGCGCTAAATGTTTGTTCTACCCCAACTGTCGAACAAGAGATTGCTGAAATTTATTTTGCAATTAAAGTAAGAATTGGGTATTGGGTGGCGTGCCTCTTTCACGAATCAAATACCGTGAAATCTGTATTGCATTCAGATTTATCAAATTCAAAATAAACGGTTAAATAGCTCTCTATTTCAGAATTACTTCATATTGCTCCATTTTGCTTTTTTTTTTTGCCTATGCAACAGAAGTTAGTACTCTCTACTAATTTTACCTATGTTCTCACTTTGTATGTCACTAGATTGAGAAAATCCACTATCACCTAGATTATATTTATTACAAAATTCATTATATAATTATATTATTACGTTTTTAACCGTTGTTTGTATAACTCTAATATTTACCCCATCAATTAAATGTAAACATTCATAATACATATTCAAATAATCACATAAACCATCTAATTTACAACATGGATAAAAAACACAAGCAACTAAATAAAAAATAGGAATTTCCTCATAATAATGAAGCCATTTTGTTCGCAATGTTATAATAGTGTATTTTAATTTATCATCATTTTCTTCAAAAATTTCAACAATATTAATACATTCTATTAAAAATAAATACGTAATAGGATAATAAACATCAGACAAAATATAAGTTGCATCACTAAATTTTTTAAAAACATCTATTTTTGTTGTTGCAAATATCCCATTATTGTGGATATAAATTAATTTGAGTTATATTATTTAAAATAAATACACACAATAAATCTTTATATGCAAAAGATTCATTAAGCAACTTGTAAGTAAAATCCCAACCATTTGGAATATCTCTTGATTTTTTTTCCATTTGCTTTACAAATTTTAACCATTCTTTCATTATTTGAGAATGTCTTCATAAAAATTGAATTACTATTTTTATTGGTTCAAAAAATATCAAGAATTTTTAAATCATATTGTACACATAAATTTAAAATATGACAAGCACATCTAACGTGAAAAAATTATCCACCAAAAACGGGTTTACAAATCTTTTCTAGTTCACCAATTGAAGCGGTATTTGCCGCGGCATTATCAAAATCAATTGAAATTTTTTTCAAGCAAATAATATTCTTTTAAATTTTGCCTAATTAATCTATAAATATTATTTGCCATACGTCTATCATAAAAAAAATCTAAATGAAATAACTATTTTTTGAATATTCCAATCATTATCTATCAAAAACATGTTATACCCTCTTTACCAAAAAAAAAAACGTGTTATACCCATATAAGAATGAACTTGCCCATGATCACTTCAAATATCGCTACCTATATGCACACGTCCACTGAAATTCAAATATCTATAATTATGCTTTTAAGTGTATTTCTAGGAACACGTTTTGCTTGTGAAACACATGCATTTTGTATAAAATGATTAAAATAAAATATTTCACCAAAACTAAATGATAAATGCCAACGAAAATAAATTTACCTAATTCTTCTTTATAAAATTTTCATTATAACAAAATAAAAGAGAAGTGTTAGGAATGACATACCCGAAAATTTGTTATTGCTTGATGTCAATTCCCGCTTCGGTTAGATATTTCGCCTTAAGATACTGTTTAAATGTTCCACATCCAGCTCCACCGATATATTTGTATTTTCCCCACGTTATTTACAAACTACATCATACCTTTTTGGGTCTATATCAAATCTTTCTGTCTTCTTGACGTGCTCCCATACGTCGGATGTAAACTCCCGTTCAACTCATTTGCTATTGGCATTTATTCGATACCGGTAAGAGGATGAAGGCTCTCTTGCATTTGGACTTTCCTAAACGTTCATTTCATCATCTACACCAACATCGAATCCCCAATCGAAATAATCACGAGAATTAGGAGGACAATCAGATTCCCCACTTGGTTCTTGCATCTGCCACTAGTTCTACTTTCACTTGCTATTTTTTTTTAGAGAATTGAACGGATTGAGAAAATTGAAAGAATTGAGAGAATTAAGCGGGATGAGAGAATTGAGAAAATTAAGAGAAATGAGCGGATTGAGAGAATTTGTGTAAAGAGAGAGAGAGAGAGAGAGAGAGAGAGAGAGAGAGAGAGAGAGAGAGAGAGAGAGAGAGAGAGAGAGAGAGAGATGGGAATGAGTATTTATAATGGTTAGAAATTAGTAAAGAAAAAATGGAGGAAAAAAAAGGGTAACCGTTACAAGCAATGGTCACAATTTCAAAAGGAAAGAGCTCTTTCCCTTTTTTTAAATTTTTTTTATCCCGAATTTTTTCTAGTTCGGAACCGCCGGTTCAATTTTGCCGCTCGAAACCGTATGCCACAGGCCGATTATGGTTTGGAACCGCGGGCCCGATCAACGGGTCGATTCTAGACCGAAATCGGCCTGTGGCCATGCCTAACCGAGGGGGATTTGGATCCCCACCCTCCATCCCTCCTTTTTATAGGGGGAAATTTTTTTATTATTAAATGGAGGGCGAGGATCTATCAGCCTTGGTGGAACCAAAGCACGGGATCCAACTCCAACCGAGGGACTCGGATCGGCTGCCCTTCCGTAGGAAGGGCAGGGGAATCCCAGCGGTCCCCCTTTTTTATAGGGGGGGAGGTTTTAAAAAAAGAAAAGAAAATGGAAAATGAATGGTGGAGATGAAGGAAGGGTAGGAGGTCAGGGGAACAGCAGGGCAGACGATCCGTAGGCCCAACCGAGGGCATCCATCGGTGCCACGTCAGCATATGAATGCATGCTCACGTCACCATTCCTCGAGCGAAGATTCCCCGTCCTCATCTCGCGCAATTTCTGAATTTCCCGGTCCCACCGCGAAATTCACTGAAACACCCTCGAAATCCTATATGACCCCACGGCCCACGCAACGCAACAACCAAACGAAAAAGAAAAAAAAAAAAGAACAATTCGAAAATACTAGGAAAGGCCGACGGGTACTTCTCTCTCTTCTTCTCCCTTGAGTTGAGAACGACGGTGGCCTCCCACGAGGATTTTAGAAATCGATGGTTGATGCATACGGGCGGATGAATCATGGCCGTGAGATCTGACGAAGACCGGGTCAACTCGCCATTAAGGACCAAGGAGATCGATGCCCGGCCCGGCCATCACCATTACATATGATAATAATGATTGTTACTATCAGTGTCATCATTTGTTATTATTACTATTATTACCATTATTTATAATTCTCGAATTTATTTTCTTTTCAAAAATTGGAATATACCGTAGAGCGTATCCAGGCACGTTTCTTCAATTCCTATAATTAATGCCGATGTGGCTCAACTGAAATTAACGAGATAATCAATCCAAAATTCAGATGCATATTTCTATATCTATATCCTACTTTATTTGTGTTTTGACACCACATATGAAAATAGCATGTCGTTACCCTTTTCGTACATTTTCTGTCGGAATTTGCTCCGTCGCACTAAGACCAAACTACTTTGATCCATAGAGATGATTTGCATGATCGGCTTCAATCAATTGCGGGACAAACAAAACAAATAACTTGGTTGTCTTCATTGCGATTTTGCTGACATGACTTAAAATTGAAAAAATTACCAAAAAATTATTAAACATATTGCACTTGTGCTAATTCAATCCTAAACTTCTTTTTATTGCCAATTGAATCCGAAACTTTTTGCAATTGTGTCAGTTCAGACTACTATGCCGGCCGACGCTTACTTGGCGCCACCGACTGTTGACACCTAAATTTTGATTGACCTCTTCGGTTATTTTTTGCATAGAAAATTGGAGCTAATCTTTTAGTTCTAAACAAAAAATTAACGAAATCATTTCTCATGTTTTGTGCATTGCATTTGCATTTAGTCGGAAGTGTCGAATCGGTGGCGCGGAAACGGGCTGTAAACCGACGTGCGGAATGGGCTAGAGCCCATTAGAAAATTCAGCTACGGCATGAAGAGGCCGTGAGCGAAAAATTGGAAGGCCTCCATTGGCCCAATTCGGTCTTAGTTCTGCTCATTTTGAAGTTTCATTAGAGAAAGGCTTTAAGCTATTTAGCATGACAAGGTCTAACTTGAACCCATAAGGACATTAAACTTAGACTGAGCCCATTATTCTTCGAATCGCCGAAACTCACAAGGCATTTGGACTTAATTGAATTAGATTCATCGCAATTAATTGGCGAATGGCTTTTGGATTATTAGAGCCCATAACATTGTTGAAGCCAAGACAAAAGCCCATGAAATTAAAACCTAAGCTGCTCCTATATAAAGACTAGGTTTTGACCGTTACTTTAGACGTCAACTCACGTCCACATTGAAGAGAGGCCGCACAATGGAAAAATCAGAGGCCACTTTGCATTTGGAAGCAGCTTTGCAAAGTCCTTTAGAGCTCTAAAGGCCCTTGGTGAAATGCTAGAGTGTTTGGTTTTTAATTCTGGTATTACATTTCCCAAATGCTAGCTTTTTCAAGGCCTCTAGAGGGCTCAAAGCTCAAAGCTCCCTCCCACCTGCTTTGAGCTTTCTGGCTTTCTCGGTATGCAACAGTACCGAAATAATGAATTTTTTGAAGCTCCGAGATTACCCTCACTTATTGATCATAATTCCACATTTACCCTTTTCAACATGAGAAGAGAGGACCCTTCGACCCAAAGCCTCTCTCTTCATTCGCCTCCGCGCACTCGCCCTGATGAAACCCAGCTCCCTCGCGTATCTTCATCCGTCTCACGAGCGTGACATCGCTCGCCTCTCTTTGTTCGCCTCACGATCATGATCTCGCTCGCCTAGTAATTTGCTTCCGACCGATGGCTGTCATCGATCGCCTGATCGAAGGTCACACCGTCGCTCCAGAATGTTGTCGCGAGGCTCGCCAAGATTGCGGGACCACGGCGTCACGGCGCCTGGGGTCTGGCGACCTCGGAGCCTTCGCCTGGGCTCCGAAGTAATCCCTAGAAATCTTCTTCATCTCAAATCTAACGACCATGGAAGCTCCCCGCAACTCCATCGGAAAGGTACCTTGGTGAATCGCTCCAGATTGAATACATTTGTTCATTCAGATCGGAGCTGGAGGATACGAGGAACAGAAGAATGTGAGGCGGGCTTTTCTTCCCTTTGCCATTCCCCCCTCTATGCGTGGCTTTTTATCTTACTTTCGTCAAGGTATCATGTATTGGCATGTTTTCTGTGTCGTGTGAGACCAAAAGAGCTATGCGAATCTCTCACCATTGCTGTTTTATTTTGTTCATTGGTCGAACGCCTGCCACATGTTTGATGATATTTCTAAGCTAGATCATTACGCCTGCTTGTTGGAAGAAATAAGCGCCAAGGTCATGCTTCTTTATATTTAGCATAGCCTAGAGAAATTGCTGCATTACAATGAGTAGTACGATGCCTACATCGATTCCGATCTCTGGGACTTGCCCTCTGCTTCGTTAAGTTCCCTCACTGCATGGCCGGGCGAGCTCTGTGTTCGCATCGGAGACGCGGCTGTGTGCTCGAGAAGGTCAATCTGGGACGGTTCGATGTGAATTCTGCCGTCATGGAGGTATTTGGTGAACTGGTAACTCCCGGACCGGAATTATAATTGTTATTTTGGTAAAGCTGTGAGCTAAATTGCTGTACTCTGTGGTAGGATAGGGTCTGGGGTTTGTTGGACTGAAGGTTTCCAATGCGGGTGAGTGGAGGTTCTTCAAGAATGCCAAAGAAGCAGAGTTTGGACCATGATTACCAGTTAATACGGTCTTCATTGAAGGCAAATTGATCTCCGGGTCTGTAATTTACCAGGTTTTGGTACCACTTTGCACTTTTTCTGCAATTTCTATAGCATTTTGAGGTGTGTATGGATGGGTATTATCTGTAAATGACAAAAATATTTATGTACTGTGTGCTAGTGATGAGGTTGCATTGCATCTTTTGTTAATTCTGACCATCTGAATATGCATGCGCATGGATTTCATTGCTATTGTTTTATCCCATTGGATGTGAATAATGCGTTAGGATTACTGTTTTTTGTGAATTTTGAAGCTTGCTCTGGTCCTTCCTTTTGATGTACTGCACATTTACCTCAAAATTGCACTTTCTAGCTCAAATTAGCAGTCAAGTCCCCATCCCCAAGCATTGGTACAGGAAGAGTCATCTTGTTAAAATTACATATGCTTAATTTCCCGCGGTTCAAAGAGATGAAAGATCATTAAGTTTCTTTCCCCTGTTGATCCTGCATGGGGCCCAAAAGGTTGTTCTGAATCAGATCCTGCAAATATATCGTTGATCTACTTTGCCAAAAGAAAAAATTGCTCCTTTCTGATTCATTGACATCTGAGTTTTTTGGGTTTTCGCCTTCTTGGTTGAACTGAAAATTGTGCAGGGGTTGAAGAAACTAGAGTGCCAAAGATGGGTGAGCAAAGGCATCAATATAAAGTATGAGATTCGAGACAACAGGAAAGGTTACAAAGCCGGGGCGCTCAGAGAAGGCATGAAGCACAGCTATGTCAAACAATGCGACTACGTGGCCATCTTCGATGCCGATTTCCAACCTGAGCCCGATTTTCTGTGGCGGATCATACCTTTCTTAGTCCACAACCCGGAGATTAGGCTCGTCCAAGCTCGGTGGAAGTTCGGTAAGTTAACACGTTTTCTCCTCTTTCTCGATATCTCTTGGATGCCACCATCTCCGATTAGTCATCGAAGAAGAGATAGTCAATAATAAGAAAGTGTAGAAATTTAACGCAGCATGATTGAGAAGTTAGTTCATCAATTCTTTTCTGCTAGCGTTCCGTCACCTCGAATAGATAAGCACAGCGCTATTGTTGTTTGTGTTGTTGGTTTCGGTATTAAGCTAGCTGGTCTTAAGTTTCGAGATGTTTGACCGCGCCATGAATCCAGGGACGGCGGGGGTGTGGAGGATCTCTACTCTGAACGAGGCCGGAGGATGGAAAGACCGAACGACCATTGAGGACATGGACTTGAATGATGAGTGGTCATGTTGTTGTAATAACCTTTTCAAGTTCGAATGATCGCTAAAGGGGCATGACATTTTCGTGAGTTGTCTTCATTTCCTTTTGGTGGGAAGAACGTAGTTTAACAAAGATCAGTTGTTTTCTTTGAGATTGGTCATTTTGTCCTTTCTCATGATATGCAGAAATTTTTTCTGTAATATGCGATTTTGCAATTTATCCTTGAGATTGATCAAGTTCTTTTGTCTTTTGGTTTTAATATCATTTTATGTAGACTAATCGCAAAGCTTCCTGTAGAATTACGTGTGTATCTTTATTCGTGCTTATCCTGATCGACTCTAATTGAACTTTTGGTTATCACATACCTATTATTATAAGATCTTACTATATCATCAATTAATTGAAATTTCCAGAAGGGTTATCAAGAAGTGTTCAACCATTCTCATTTCTCGCGTTGTTTATAAATTGAATGCCTCTTTGGCATTTTAAAAAGGATTGAAAGACTAATTAATATATTTATATTTTGATCAAAAAAGATAAAAAGTAATTCGTTAATGTGTCTTTTGTGATACTTTCAATATGAAAATATAAAAGTTACTATCATTTTTTATTTCAATTTTTAAACAATAAAATTTAGAAAGCTCAAATCAGTTACTTTTCACATATGAGCTTACCAAACAGCATTTTCCCCAAAGTTGCTTTTCAAAGCAACTTACAATTACAGTTTACCAAACAGTCTTTGCATTTCAGCAAATCCTTTTAGGCCAAAGGCCTTTGCTTTTTCCTAAAGGCTTTTCCCAAAAGCTGAACCAAACGCACCCTTAATTGATAGGGAAGTCTTCTTTGGACGTGTTTTTCTTGTGCAGGTCTCGAGGCGATTCTTCTGAGATAATAATTAATCTCGGGTCACAGACAATCCACGGGACTCTTAGGTGCGTATGGTAACATTTCTATTCCTGGCCACAGTTTTTGAACATAATTTTTTGCGTTTCTGTTCCTGGCTACGATTTATGGGAATAGAAACACATATGATAAATAAAAAAAAAACTTTTTTCCGTGACCGGCGGCGGCGGAGGTGGCCGGCGACCCGTGGCAACGGTGGCCGGTGGGTGGTGGCCGCGTTGGCGGCAATGAGTGGTGGTTCCAAAAAGTGTTTCAAAACCCAGAAGCAAGTTCTTTTTGTTTCTTCAAAAGTGTTCCCCGGCGCAAAAGTGTTCGCGGAGCATTTTTGGAACATTTTGAACCATACGCGTTTCTATTCCAAAGGTGTTCCGAGAACACATTTGGAACAGAAATACTTTCCCTGGAGCGTTACCATACGCACCCAGTCTCACAAGACTTTTTGAGGTATCTTGCGATATACCCTGTACTTGCCTAATTTGAAAATTGTGATTTGATTGAAATATTTTTGAAATCTTGGTGATAATCTGGTTAATAAAAAAAATCTTTTGAATATATCCAAGATATTCAAGATATCAAAATATTTTCAAAGTGTGATCGATTAGGAAAATTTCCTAATCCGCAACTATACATATGGAAATGAGTCTATTTATCAGGTTTTAGATAGAATTATTTTCATAGCGGACATTTCGAATTTTAAGGTTGGCCTATCATTTGTGATAACTACCTTTAAGCTACAAGATTTTCAATTTGAATCTAAGTTCATTCATAAAAACTGAAAATCGCAAAAAATTCAAAAATTTTAGAAAAAGAGAAATCCTCATGGTCATCTTTAATTCGTCTCACAAAATTTCATAAAAAAAAGATATATCAAGATATGATTTCTTAAATCTCATCTTTAGAAAGATATGATTTTCTAGAAATCCTATCTAATGGATTGCATTTCAATGCATAAAATCTTTTTCAATCCATTCTTTTTTTAAAAGAGGTAGACATAGGGTAAAACAATTTTCTTAAAAATTTCGGGGGTTAAAGCAAATTAAATTCGTGAACCAATTCACTCTCATTTTCCATTAATTTTAATTTAAAAAATACAAAAAAATTCATAAAAAGAAATCCTAAAAATATTACATCTTTGAACTTTAAGTCAAAATTCATTAAAATTGCCAAATTAAACTTTTTTTTTTATGAAATTGGTAGCGCAATGGAATTAATTGAAAAATTAATGTAACTAAGTCTCGAACTTAAAATCTCTGGTTCGTAGAGTTCCCAATAATTTACTTAGGTTTCTAATTGACCTACCAAAAAATGATTAGTGGCTACTCCGAAAAATTAAAATCAATTGAACAATAAATCATGATTTGGAAGAACTTGGGATAGTTTGAGCTAGGTTAATTAATTAAATTAATTAATCTAGTAATTTATTAATCTAAGATTGCCTTGAATTTCAGGTCGCGCCTTCGCCCGCGGCTGCGCCTCGTGAGGTTACCCAAGATGTGGCCATGAGAAAAGGCGGCTATGGCCTTACCGTAGTCCAGGCAATTGGTCGTCTGCTGTTGATCTCTGGTCCCCAGCTCCCTTTTACCCTTCTTCATTCATCGGTCTCCGTCCGTTGGTTGCCTATTGTCGGTCGCTAGTCTCCTGTCCTTGGTTGTCGACTGCTGTTCGCCAGTCGCTCGTCACTATCTGCGGGTCGCCATTTATAGGCCGTCGATCTTCGATCCCTGGGTCCCATACGCCATTTACCGCCCACCAGTAGTCAGCTGCCCTCCACCGATCGCCGTTCTCCTGCCGCTCGACCGCCTATCTCTCACCGTCGGTTCCCGATCCTCGGTCCTCAGCTGCTGGTCTTAGGTCCTTGGCTCCCATTCGCCCTTCGCCGGCCAAGGCCCAGCGGCCGACAACTGTAGAGATTTTATGCTATTATCAAACGAACTTATGTAGCGAGAACATAAACTTTGTGTCGTTATCAAATGTGTGTCTCTGTTCATAAACTCGTCAAGAGAATAGAAATAGAAAAATATGTTTTTGGCCAGAAATAGAGTCTGGGTAGAATCGCGCCCTAAAACTCAGTTGTTCAAATTAAAAGGTTTATGAATGAATTGATCAAAGTACAATAAATTTGACTTTTCATGATTGACTGAGACAACAAGAAGAGGGGCACTATTCTCCTCCTTAAGAATAAATTTATTTGGTCCCCCATGAATAACTGGCTCCATTAGGAATCCATGGATAATCTATGGAGACCTCTTTGGTACGTGGAAAGTGTTAGGATGCATGTGTGAATTGTGTTAGAGAAGTCCCACATAGGAGATTGATGTGATACTGAGCAGTTAATATACCCAAGTTGGCCCATAACTCATTGGTTTAAGCTTTTGAGTAAAGGTGGGTCCAACTGGATATATTGACGGGCTCGGACTTGGGCTCCCTCTTGGCGATCTCCCCAGCAAAAAGTATCGGACTTCCGCTGCGTGCACCCAACATAAAGAGTGTAAAAAAAATCATAAATATATTACATTGATGCCAATTTAGTTTAAACTTTTAAATTATGCAAATTTAGTCATAAACCTTTTGTATTGTGCCAATTGACTCCATCCATATAATTTTGGCCTTGAAATCTTTGATGTGGACACCGATGGTCCTACGTAACATGGCCGGCATGTGAATTTTTTTTTTCATGTTTTCTATTTCTTCTCTTTACTTTGTGTTTATTGAAGGCTATTGCGCGAGGGTGTCGCGACCCTCGCTGAATTTGGGTATTGCGGCCTCAACCAACCCCATGTGGACGTGACCTATGAGGCCCGAGATGCACTCGCCTGGCCCAGATCGAGTGAAGGTGTGGCGACCGTATCCAAGAGCCAGTGAGGGCCTCGACAACTTCGCCCAGTGTTGGCAAGGGTCGGTAGCCATTGCTTGGGTCTTGTAGGGGTTGGTTGGCGACCCTTGCCGCCTCTTAATAAAAAAAAGGAATAGCGAAAAGAAAAACTAAAAAAAGTTAATAAAAAAATTAAAACATCAAATAATTATAAAGGGATTTCAAAGAAAATTTGAATTGGCACACCTTCATTCTATTACAGTAGTTATTAAGGAAACCGCCTCGCCCCAATTTTATAGTGTCACGTAATTTTAAAGTACGTAACGATGGATATGTAAATTACAACACATCTTAATAAATACAACTGTGCTATACAAGCTCGCGAGTTTACTTTTTTACGGGTCACAAGTACTCTTGTGTTTGGTAGTCAGGATAACAATTCAGGATATGATAAAATTTATTCTATCTTTTGTTTGGTGAATGCCCAAATAAAATAATCCCATACGGTGAGATAAAGATGGATATGATTTATAATAAACATAATATAAATGTTATTTTTCTAGAAAATATGCTTCTTAAATTAATAAAATTAGACTAATACTTTGAATTCAAATATAAAAAATATATAAAAGAAACGATAATTTTGTTTTCTTTATTCCTGCTTGTATTTATATATACTGTTTTGTTTCTATGATATAATGTAAGTTCAATATATAGAAATCTATATTTCGTACTTATATTTATATTTATTACATATTTTAGGTATTTCAGGTCTGTTAGGTTAGTTTACAAAAATTTATTACAGAATGACAAAAGAGCAAAGAAATAAAAAATAAAAAAATTAAAAAAGAGAAGGAAAAATAATAAAAATGATAAGCAAACAAAAATGAAGTAGACAAGAGAATTGTGAGAGATTCGTACCATCTTTGTTTGTGCAATTTTTTGGTTTATTTACACCTATATGCTCTTTAAACGAAATAATGGACAAGAAATGCTGTGAAAATATCCGGCTTTATTATTGCACTTCATCAAGCAATGCATAGGAAATAGAAAAATCTCAAGATTTCATATCCTATCACATCTAATCCTATCTAACTAGAAATTCATATGATCAAACGTAACTTATTGAATTTTTCAATGAGCAAGTCGAGTCAAGATCCTTGAGGGCCGGCAAAATTATATACGGACGGTCAAGTTGAACCCAATAGATATAAGAGGTCTCGGCCAAGCCCAACCATCTCATCAAATCAAGTACGCCCAATTTTGGAAGACCAGTATAGGTCATGTCCACAGTCACCCAGGCACAGACAAACCACTTAAGGTAAAAAAGAATGCGCATGCTCAAAGTTAGAAAAAGGAATATCCTAATTTAAAAAGGGAAAATATTTTCCTGAAAAGCATTTTTCTTTATCATGCACTTTCTCCAAACAACTGCACGGCAACAATCACATCTGTACTAGAGAACAACTCACGAGCTATGCTACGACCATGTTCCAGAATATAAGTCGATTGACTAAACCGGAGAAGAACATTAGCTCAGAGGACAACCACTCACCCGATCTGTGGCGACCACCAGAGAAAGGGACCCTGAAGTGGAACATCGACGGATCCTACATTGAAGGTTCGACAGAAGGCTCCATCGCTGGTGTTTTCCGTGACTTCTAGGTTATGATCATGGATGGATTCGGTGAATTGGTGAGGGTAAGCTCGGCGATGAATGTTGAAACCCTTGCTTGCCTTCAAACTCTAAAGCTACTTTATGCACAAGGGGAAAAGACAAATTGAAATACTTGCTGGAATCTACTTGACTTTGATTAATTGTCTTTTAGGCTTAGATATTGCTCGCTGGGTTGCCACCGTGCTTATAGCTGATTGTACCATTCTACTGGCACATTTACCAACTGTTCCTTTGGCCCACTATAATGGAAAAGTAAATCAGATAGTAGACTCGATTGTTAAGGCCTCCTATAAGGCAGTATTTTGCCATACAATGGAGTCTTTAACCTGTTGGAAATATTATTAATATAGTCTAGATAATATGTTCACATATAAGCCTCATAGGTGAAAGTATGGTTATTTGGGTCCATATGGGCTGGAGCCCAGTAGCTTGTATATAACTCTAGGGTTTCCTACGCTGGAGGTAACACCGTTGAGCGTTCCAAATTTGACGTCTCTTTGTGTAATACTTCAAGCAGACAAAACCCTTTCTACTCTCTCAAACCATAACCTCTAACAATCTTGAAGTATTATGTTCGTGTGTCGAATTTGAGCGAGCAAGGTGTCTATTTGAAGATATCGTCGAGAAGAACTTGCAGGTATAAGTTACTTTCGATTTCGACGGTTGGTTTGGCCGGGATCTGAGTTTGAAATTCGGATAGCCGAAATATTTGAATCAAGAACCCAGAAAATATAGCCAATTTCAGAGGTTGAGATCACTTGGGTTTTGTTCTACTTGTCGATACGAACGTTTTGAGTGGTCACTTGCGTCAAACAGAGGTCGGACGAAGGAGATACGGCCGCCAGAAGTTTCGCGGTACTGTAGCACGCACAGTACTGTAGCAAGCGCGGTTACTATAGCACTGTATTTCTGGCGAATTTTCAGCGATGAGGGCAGCCCATCTTAAGATTTTTAGGCGCTCCGGACATATTTTTGGGGTCTGTTTTGGCAAATTTCATCTCTACAGAGCAGTTTGACCAAGGTTAGAGGCGTCATTCGACTTTGTGAGCTTCGAGGATTTCAAGGTGCACTCTTTCTAACTTTTTGCTCTGATTGGAATGGCAAAACATAGTTCCTATGATATTATAAAGCTGCAATCATTTGTTGTGACTGAATTTCATGATTGGAAATCGCACGTTCAATTTGGCATGAAAGAACGTGAAATATTCTATACTGTATTAAGTGATTTTGCATCTACCATTGAAGAAGTGGATGAATATCACTGGAACAAAGATGAAGATTTTTGTAGAGATTACTTGTTGACCTCTCTAAATCCTCGTCTAACTATGACTTATAGTAAGTATAAGACAGCGAAAGAGATATGGGATTACTTGAACGCTCAGTTCCAAAAATAAGAGGGGCTCTCTAAAAATCTCCTAGCGGAGAAGTTCTTTGACTTTAAATTCAATATGAATTCGAGTATCACATCTCAGTTAATTGAACTTGAGAACATGAGGAACAAGATGAAAGATGATAACTCTGATATGTCTGATAATCTCTTTGTTGGTCTTGTGCTGAATAAGCTACCTGCTGAATGAAGTTCTTTTAAGACTGAAATGCATAGACAGAAAGAACAGATGGGACTGGATGAATTAAAGAGGTATATTCACATTGAGGATCAAAATATTACTAGAAAGAGTTTGGAACAAGTAGGTCAACAAAAGTTAGTTGCCAATTTTGTTTCACATTCCAATAAACCTCAGAAAAAATTCAAGTCACCAAAAGGTGAATTCTCTTCACAGTTAGAGGCCAAAAAGACTATCTCCAAAAGGAAGAAGAAGGGCAAGTGCCATAACTGTGGAAAGTGAGGTCACTGGGCAGCAGAGTGTAAGCTACCAAAGAAGCCAAAGAGCGTCACACCACAAAATGAGGCTAATATGCTAGTTAATGAGTTTGAGCCTCAAGCCTTTATTGCAATGATGAAGAATGGAAATGTCAGTGTCTCTTCTGAGTGGTGGTTGGATAGTGGCGCTACTTGTCATGTTACAAATGATAAGAACTTACTCACTGAGGTCACGGAAGTGAAAGACACCATGGAAAATTGCAATGGTGGTGAGGCAGATGTGATTCATGCTGGAACTGCAAATTTGGTGCTTTCTTCAGGTAAATTACTAACTCTGAAACATGTTAGAGTAGTACCTTTACTGAAAAAGAATTTGATTTCTATGAGTTTACTTGATAAAGTTGGTATGTCATTTTCAACTATGAATGATAGAGTAACTTTATCAGTTAACTCACGTTATTTCGGTTGTGCGTTCATGGCTAATGGTATGTATAGGTTGAGTTTAGATGCTGATAGCATAAATCATGTGAGCTCTACTTTGATTGATCCAAAGTTGTTACACAACAGACTTGGACATGTGAACTATAGGAAAATGCAACATCTAGCTAAAACTCACAACATTTCATTGGATACTTCTATTCGATTTGACAAATGTGAAGTGTGTGCACAGGCTAAGATCACTAGAAAACCTTTTAAGTTGGTTTCTAAAAGCACACAACTTCTTGAGCTAATACATTCTTGTCGCGACCCTCTCGAGGTTCGCCGTGGGCTCTCGAGGGCTAATGGGCCGTCCAGTCTGGTCGGACGCAGGCTTCTCCCAAGGCCCGTTACCCAAATCGCAATGGAGGTATGCGTAGTCGACCTTCAGTGTGATCTAGTGACATGTGCTAAGTGTGCATGCCATGGAGTCGCCACCAATCATTTTTTGGAGGGTATGATTGGACCACCCTATTGAATAGTCGGGAGTTTCTATTCAATTCTACGATAACCAGAGAAATGGGTTCGGGGACTTAGTTACGTCAACTGTCAGAGTTGACGCCCTTTCGGTACCTAAGTTGATTGAATTTTCTGCAATTTTTCTCAAATTTTTTTTTTGAATTTTTCCTTAATAATTCACTTTTTTTTGAATTTTTTTTATTTGATTTTTTTTTATTATAAATTTCCTGAAAATAAGTCCCAACTGAACGGTCCCTAACTCGCCACGTGGCGTCTCGGTGACAATCGAATCATTTTAATTTTTGTAAAATTCGAAATTCATTTTTAATGTTAAAAATATTTTTTATTCTGAAAATCATCGGGTCACGACACGTGGCTCATCTGCAACCATCCAATCTAGCATTTTTTTGTTTTTGTTTTTATAGGACGCAACACAATGCAAAAAATAAAGAAGATTATTGAGTCATTATACAACATAAACATAAGCAAAGGAGATGGGATCCGGTGAATTTTACGACGTCGGAGTCCGTCGGTGCTCGTGCAACAATGTGTGGGGGGTATAAACCACCAGCAGGAGGCTCGGCCTTCCGATTCTGGGGTAGCACAATATAATTTACAGAAAATAAATAAATAAAACACCTTGGACACCAATAGGAGGCTTAGCCTTCCGATTCTGGGTCTTTTATGCGAAATATAGAAATGCTATGACATAAAGTAAATACACAACAAATATTTAGACACCAATAGGAGGCTCGGCCTTCCGATTCTGGGTCTTTTATGCGAAATATAGAAATGCTATGACATAAAGTAAATACACAGCAAATATTTAGACACCAACAGGAGGCTCGGCCTTCCGATTCTGGGTCTTTTATGCGAAATATAGAAATGCTATGACATAAAGTAAATACACAGCAAATATTCAACAACCTTAAAACTCCAGAACATAGCCTATCCTCTTAGGAAGCCATCACCGAAAATTTCACCTTAAAAGGAGTCCAAATGAGTGAGATATGACCACAACACCTCAATTCGCTCGATTTTCGTCGACTGTTTTTCAAAAAATCAACATAATTTAACCAGACCTCGAAAATTCATGAAACCAACGGGAAATTGTTAAGGACATCTTAACTTAACCTGTGGTGGTCAGAGGGAGTCGGAAAGGTCGCCGGAATGGCTGATCGTGGAGGACGACGGCGGCGGCAGAAACTGGTCGGTACAGGGTCAGCAGCGACCTTTGCTCATTCAAACGGCTCTACAAGGCAGATGGCTGGGCCAAATTGGACTCACAATATGTCGTTAGAACGGCAAGAGAATAAGCTTTCTAACAGTATATGGCTCGTTCTTATACGATTCCTAACGAAAGAGTTATGGCCGAAAAACCGGAAGGTTTTGGGTCTGGTCGGCGAGCTGTTTGGTGGAAGAGAGAAAAGAGAGAAAAAATGGAAGGAAGAGGAGAGAGGAAGAAGAAGAAGGAGGAGGAGGAGGAGGAGCTAAATAGGCAGCGGGAAGGAGAGAGGGAGTGGGGGAGAGAGAGAGAAAAAAAATATAATAATAATAATAATAATAAAATAATAAAATAATAAAATAATAAAATAATAAAAGTAAAAATAAAATAAAATAACAAAAAGAGAAGACAAAATCATTAGTCCCCTTTTCCTTTTAAATGATGATGTTTCCCTCCTTTTCCTTTTAATCATTACTAATATTTTTGTCAAATTCAATTTTATGGTGATCAGAGAACACCTAAAATCAAACCTGAATTTTACTATTTATGAGGTTAGAAAATAGATAAAATAAAAATAAAAATACCGACTATTTTTATACATCTTTGTGACCTCAAATATTATTTTTCTTAATTTTCTTTTTCTCTTTTTTTTTTCTTTTTTTTAATATTTTTCGAAAATATATTAAAAAAATAAAAATTATGAAAATTATTTTTTTGGTCAAAATGGTTCATTTAGCTTGGCTAAGGTCACCAAAATTGATTTTTCAATTTTTCAACTTTTTATGGATTTTCTATGAATTTTCAAAAATAAAATAAAATAATAAATACAAAAATAAAAATAAAAATAAAAATAATAAAAAAAGTTGATCAAAATTTAGGTGTCAACAATTCTGACCTTTGCGACTTTATAAATTACATTACTAGAGGTGGTTGGAAGTATTTAATAACATTCATAGATGATTTTTCTAGATATTGTCATGTTTATTTATTGGAATCGAAAGATGAGGCTTTTGAAAAGTTTAAGATTTTCAAATCTAGAGTAGAAAATCAACTCAACTTGAAAATTAAGAGGTTTAGGAGTGATAAAGGAGGTGAATATGCAATGACAGGGTTTAAGGAATTTTGTGCTTCAGAGGGGATAATACTTGAAATCACTGCTCCTTACTTACCCCAATCAAATGGTGTTGCCGAGCGTAAGAATAGAACGTTAATTGAAATGCTAAATTCCATGTTACTTACAGCTGGCGTGCCTTCCTTCTACTGGGGAGAAGCAGTTCTAACTGCTAATCACATCTTAAACAGGTTGTCGCACTCTAAGTTGACTATGACATCTTATGAGATATGGCATAAGCATCATTGTAGATATGATGCTCTTAAGACTTGGGGCTGTATTGCTTATGTAAGAATACAAGATCCTAAGAGACCTAATGTGGGACCTAGAACGATTACTTGTATATATCTAGGTAGTGCAGAAGATAGTGCTGTAGATAGATTTTTGGATTTATCTACTAACGCAATGATAGAATCTAGAGATGCAGAATTCTTTGAGAATAAGTTTCTCAGAGATCATAGCTTGAGTGTTTCTAGATCTACAAATATGATTATAGAGTCTCCTGTAGAATTTGAAACAGGCCCTTCTGACACTAATCCTACACAGCTGGTTGTTGAACCGAATCCAGTTAGAGTATCTACAAGAGAGATAGTTCCCAAAAGTTTTGGTGAAAACTTTGTTACTTACCATTTAGAGGATGATCCATTCTCCTATCATGAAGCAATGAGATCTAAGGAATCTCTACTTTGGGAAGAAGCTATAGATGATGAAATGAGCTATCTGCTACAGAACCACACTTGGCAGCTAGTTAATTTGCCAAAAGGGGCTAAGGCTATATAGGCTGTAGGTGGGTATTGAAGAAGAAACTGAATAGTGATGGATCAATAGCCAGATATAAAGCACGTTTAGTAGCTAAAGGCTATAAACAACAGAGTGGAATAGATTATTTTGATGTCTATTCATCTGTGCGTTATCTATCAACTATAAGAATTATTCTTGCTTTGGCATCTATTGAACACTTTGTAGTGCACCAAATGGATGTAAAAATAGCTTTTCTAAATGGAGAGTTAAATGAAGAAATTTACGTGGAACAACCAGAATGGTATGTCATGAAAGACCTTGAGGACAAAGTTTATAAATTGAACAAATCTTTGTATGGTATTAAACAAGCACCTAAGATGTGGCATCTTAAGTTTGACAAAAATGGTAAAGAGTTATGGCTTCCAGTCTAGTTACTCAGATAAATGCCTTTACATCGTTCTATATCAAATAAGATAGTCATCATTTGCTTGTATGTTGATAACATGTTAATTCTTGGTTCCGATCATTCTGTAGTGAGTGACGTAAAAGCTACTTTAGCTAAAGAATTTGACATGAAAGATCTTGGTATTGCTAATACCATTCTTGGTATGAAAGTAAGTTTTGAAAGGCAAGTCATCTCCCTTAGCCAGACTCATTATATTGAACAACAACTTTCTACCTAGGGATACAGTGAGTGTAAACCGATTGAGACACCATGTGATTCTAATAAAAGACTAAGTCCTAATGAAGGGACCAGCGTGGATCAGCTAAAGTACTCGAAACTGATTGGTAGTCTCATGTATGCTATGAGATGCACTAGACCTGACATTGCTTTTACAGTTGGCATGCTGAGTCGTTTCACTAGTAACCCTAGTAAAGAGCATTGAGATGCCATCAATAGGCTGATGAGATACCTTAAAGGTACTAAAGATTATGCTCTATGTTACTCTGATTTTCCTCCAACTGTGGATGGATATTCTGATGCCTCATGGTGCTCAGAGATTGGAAATAGTAAGTCCACAAGTGGATATGTATTCACGTTGGGTGGAGCTACTATTACTTGAAAATTTAAAAGACAGACTTGTATTGCATTGTTGTCTATGGAATCAAAATTTTTTGCTTTAGTTTCAGCCGGCGAAGAGGCAAAGTGGATAAAGAATATGATTATGGATATTCCTTTGACTCGACTAAAGATTAATTCTTTAAGCCTGTTCTGTGATAATCAAGCAGCCGTCCAAGTCGTCAAGAAGGCTCTCTTTAATTCAAAGAGAAGACATGTGAGACTGAGACATGCGTTATTGAATTATTTGAGAGACCAAGAAGTTATCACCTTGATCGATGTGAGATCAAAAGATAACTTGGCCGATGCTCTCACAAAAGTTTTGCCTAAAGATCGATTATTCAAAACAGTGGGGAAAATGGGGTTAAAGACTATGTAGACAAGTCTTAATTACCATTTACTTACATTTTTGTTGTGTGTTTTGAATTATCGAATCTTCTTTTGTTGGCCAAAATGATAAGCACAGTTTATGTGTTTCATCGATGTTCATGGTTGCTGATGAATTTGAAAAGGGTGAGTTATCTCTTTCCAAACTTGATGAAGATGACTTTAACCTAATTCAAAGGTTCTATCTGGGAAGCTTGTGTCATTCCAAACTTGATGATACAATCCAACTAGGTTGGACTATCCTTTTGGTTAAATGATCCCATTCCAAATTTGATGCTAGATTATTTGACTTTAAGAAATTAGTAATTGTGACATTCCAAATTGAAACATAGAAATAGTTATTTGCATGAGAAGCATGTTGATCTTGTTCTTAATTGAAACATGATATTACGTGACTAGGTTATTGTAAGTGAGTTGACTATTGGTCTTGTTATTTGAAACTAGACAATGGTTATTCTCTTATAAATAAACTTAAGTTGATGGCTCTTTGTAAATTAAACTGTTTAGGCCTTGTTCATGATTTATGAAACTGGCTTGATGCTTATGAACATGATATTATGATACTTTATGACATTAATATATGTTCTTCTCTGGCTGATGTTATAATGCTAAGTTCTTTTAGCAGAACTAGACACTTTTAGTAGACTATTCAAATGATTGCATTCATGATAATATGAAATTCATATTTGACATTCTACAGGGAATGACAGAGATGGAGGAGAGCTTAATAAGCAGGATCTTGATCATGATGACCTACTTGATGAATGAATATTTATTATTTAGAGCGTGTGGGGACTTGATAGTTCACCTGCTATTGCCCATTTTGATGGAGTCCATTTACTTGAGACTTACATTTTGATATCTCTATTTTGTGAACATTATTATGTTAGTTTCTTATATTTGTAAGGCCTTGAACTATTTTGAATGGCCTACTTATACTTGACTGTTATGCATATGTTGATTGTGAACAAATTCATAGTAAGGATGATTCACTTATTTTGATTGCAAATGATGATCGAGTTTAATATTTTAATATTAAAACTCTTAGATCGATCCGAGTTGATTTTCTTGGACAGAATGTGGATGATTCATATTTGTTTGAACATTACACTGACAATCGTATTGGATTATGCTGTATGGTGAACATAGGAGGAGATTGTTGGATATATTATTAATATGGTCCATATAATATGTTCACATATAAACCCAATAGGTGAAAGCATGGTTATTTGGATCCATATGAGCTGAAGCCTAGTAGCTTGCATATAACTCTAGGGTTTCCTACGCTGGAGGTAACACCGTTGAGCGTTCCAAATTTGACGTCTCTTGGTGTAATACTTCAAGCAGACAAAACCCTTTCTGCTCTCTCAAACCCTAACCTCCAACATAACCTTCTCGAAATCTTTGGAATCTTATATGAGCCGAAGCCCCCTTTTAGTAGTTATTGGGCTTATCCTTGATGAAATGAAATGTTCTTTTTTTTGTTAAAAAAAACCAATCACATTTGAGTCCATATTTGATGGTTATAATATAAGACAGACATCATTATTAGGACAAATATGAGGAGGCAAAATACAAACGAAAGAAAACCAACCCTTGCTCAATTATTTAAGACGAGAATTCCTTCACGAGCTTGTCCAAATTCATGGACAAGACGACCCATGTTCACCAACCGCTTCTTCGGCCAACTCCTTCATCCATGACCTTGCTTCTCCTCTTCTTTCCAACCTGTCCATCCATCATCAACTCCCTCACTAGCCTCTCCAGTTCGTCCCTCTTCACGCCCCCACCAATCTTCAACCCATCTTCCCACTTGTCGCATACGTGCTTGCTGTTCGTCCTCTGGTCCCCAAAGCTCAGCTCGCACAGCATCGGCACTCCGGCTGATAGGCTCTCGATGCACGAGTTCCACCCACGGGCCGCAGTGCTTCTAGAACCTCCCGACCGAAGGGTGGCTCAACACTTTCTCCTGCGGGCACCACCCCGAGACGAAACGTCTCTCCTTCGTCTCTTGGACGAACTTGTCAGGAAGGATCATGGCCTCTCCATTCACGAGGTTGGGCCTCAAAATCCACAAAAAGCAGTGCTTATCATGCGCCAGGCCTATCGCGAACCCCACCTACTGTTCGTGACTCCCGAAGTTGATGTAAATCACGGATTTCGGCTTCTTGGAGTTTAGCCATTGGAGGCACTCACTGTATTCTTCCCATAGATTGCCCTTGATATGGGGCAAGGATTCTCTACCTTAAAGGTAGAGAATCCAGATCCCTTGATATGCTCGGATACGAATGTTTCGTCTCGACGGACATGATCGATGAGTGGAGCGAGCCGACTGGGCGGAGCGAGCCGACTAGGCAAACCGTAAGGGTAAGTGAGGAGAGAGTGTGGAGCACGTCTGGTTCAAGTGCGTCGAAGGTGTGGACGATGTGGCTTCGTTCGCTTTGTCGACGACCTCCGTGGCGAAGTCGAATACCTTGTCGCCATTTTGAGAGTCCGATGAAGTTGGGCATGTTGTGCAGCCTCATGCTCTTCATCCCTGGGATCCAATTGATCGGGGGGTGTCTAGATGTGTACCTGTCAAGCTAGATTCGTCTGCATGATGTTCACGTAAAATCACAATTTCATTTCTTTCCTTCACTTTTGATAAATTACTACCATTTAGTATGATTTTCAATATTTCAAGTTTTTTTTTATGTTTTATTGAATTTTAATTTTCAGTCTTATTAATATCTTAAATTTATCAACTTCTATATGAATTTAACAATTTTATTTGAGTGGCTTAGCAATTTTTTTTATTATATTATGTTGAGTATGCCTTTAATTCTTTATGGGCTTGGGCTACCGTTAAGGTTTCAGGGCAATATATAGTATATATATTGCTCTTTCTCAAGCTATTAGATCAAGAAGCAGAGACATAAAGAGTTTTTTATTTTTTTAGAGCCACCTTTTGTAATCCTTGATTCTATAGTGGATTTCGCTTATCCTCTTCTTGTAGTTTTTTCCGCAAGGGTTTCCACGTAAATATTTGTGTTTATTTTTTCTTCTCAGTTTTGATTTCGTTATTGTTTTCGCATTAGTCATAACAATCTGGTATCAGAGCTTTAGGGTTTTTTTGATCTTCTGGTTGTAGCTTCAAGTTTAACAACAAAATTTAACATTGAAAAGTTTGATGGGATTGATAGTTTCAACCTATGGCAGATTCGAATATTAGCTATTGTTACGCACCATGGTTTGAAGAAAACTCTATTTAGTAAATGGAAGAAATCGAAAACCACACCAAATGAAACATGGGAAGAATTGGATAAAAAGCTTTGTCCACTATTCAGTTGTATCTCACGAATGAAGTTTTGCAGAAGGTACTAGATCAAAAAATAGCCGCAGGTTTATAGATGAAATTAGAGAGTATTTTTCTGAGAAAATCTCTCGCTATTCGATTAAGGCTTGTTGACACCTAAATTTTGGATTTTAGAAATTCATTCATTTATTCACAAAATGAGGGTTAAACATAATTCTCACGAAAAATAAATTCCCATGCATTGCATATTTATTTTTTCTGTCATGCATAGGCAGTCAGTCGAAGGCGAATCGATTGAGCTTAATTTAACACGCGGCGGAACCAAAGCCGATTTGGAATTTTTGATTTATCAACTCGGGTACCCGAGTTTCACATGAACATTGGGCTTAATTCAAATTCATTTCAGTTCATTTTAATTCTTAAGAGCAAGGCTTTTTATTAATTACCCATTAAATTAATTAAAACCCGGTTAGGCCCTAAATTCGCGCGCATGAGCCCATTTAAAAGGGGGGAATTTTCGGCCAAAGCCTTCCCTCCCCCATGGTGGCCGAAAATTAAGATATCCCAACCCAAATATCAGAAATTTCAATCTTACGGTGGATATCTCGTTGGAAATCTCAACGGTTAATATCCACTATATATATACGTCATTATGCTTAGGGTTAAGGGGGACGACAGAATTTTTTGCACACTTCTCTCTTGCGACATCTCTCTCTCGGTTCTCTCTCTCTCCGCCATGCACCAACCTTCGTGCTTCGTTGTCGCTGCTGCTGTCCACTCGCTGCTGCTGCTGTTCCTATTCGGTTTGTCGACAGCTCGAAGGCGAGCTTCCGTTGCCGCCGCCTTGATCCCTACGTCCGTCGCTCCTCTCGCCCGCTGCCGCTGCTGTTTTCGCCAGGCCACCGATCTCATTCTTCTCCTGCCGTAGCTCCGTCGTACGTCACTGTCACGGCCGTTGCTGTTGCTGTTCGTTGAAATTCCTTGTGTTGGAAAGAATTGCGCCCATTAAGGGCACAATCTAAGGCATATTAATTATTGCCTTTGTGGCAATATGGAATATTGCCTTTATTCCAATAATGGTGGATATAGGAAAGAAGATAATTAACTTTCCTATTCGACTCTAAGGGGATGTGTAAGGAATGTCCTATATACACCCGTCTGAACGTATGTCGTTCAGTTAATCGACATAAAAACACCCAGACAAAAATTCTCTCGTTCTCCCATCTCTCTTGTTTTACAGGAATTTCTGAGGAATCAAGGGCAAACGGCTACAAGATCGTCGTCCCTTTGTCACTGCTTTTGGGGGCTTCTAATCTGTGGAAATTGAGGTAAGTCCAATTCTTGTGATTTACCTTGACGATCAGTAATTCAAGCAGATCTATGGCATGTGTTGTATAGAATTCCGCTGCATATCTATATCTATAGAATATAGATCCGTTTCCTTCATTGGTATCAGAGCCATGATTGTTTGTTTTCTGATCAAGATCTGTCGTTTTGAGTAGAATATGCCATGTTTTGTGTACTGTTTTCGACGGATCTCGAAATTTACCGTACGAATAGTAATGCACAGTACGTTTTATGGGGTTTATCGAAAATATCGTTCGGTAAAAATGAAATTAAAATAGGTGGTTAGAACCTACACACCCATACGAGCATTTTGAGTGGTCGGCCGTCGCGAGACGACATCGGGAGACCCCACACGCGCTGCACGAGCCACCGACGGGATCGGGATCCACAAGTCAGTGAGGAAAAGTAGATTTTTCGGGTACTTTCGGTTGGTGAAAATGGAAAGTCAGTATACGATCTGACACGTATCGACGAGACGAGCATTTTGATGGGTAGACGACCACCGGAGGAGGCCGGACGGCGGCACACGCGCCGACACGCGCCGGCGGAGCCGCGACGCTGTTGCCTCACGTGCCACGTGCATGGCACATGGGAGAACCGCGTGGCTGACGTCAGCGGATCGGGCTGTGGCCCGACCCGCGACGTAATTGGCCATTCGGCCCAAACCCAAATTCAAAAAAAAAAGGGGTATGAGTGGGCCGGCCCATTTCGCTTATTCGGTCCAGCCCACACGCGAACCGGATGGTTTCAGATCTGACCCGTCGACCCGTTGACCGTTGACCAAAAAAAAAACTTTTTTTTTTCTGCTTATTTGATTATGATATGTTCATAATTATTGGATTTTAGTAATCCATGTTTTATTTAATATTATGATATGTTCATAATTAATGGATTTTTTTTTTTGGAATCCATATCTTATTTGTTCTGCATTTGTTGCAGGAACAATGCAAGGGTGAAACAAACTTTGAAAACACCTAAGAGGGCAGTAACCGATGAGCAGAAAAAGGATCTTCGTGAGAAGATCAGCAAATTAGGTCATTATCGATGGGACGATGAGAGTGATATACTCACCCATGTGATCAAGGTCAATAAAATGATTCAAGAGATCATTTGGAAAGCATACCCGATAGAGGCTATGGATGCTTTTTATGCTTTGAGAAACACATTGCCTGAAGCATGGCATCCTATGATCCAAAATGTATGGCTTGATCATACAACTTATCCGAGTTTTATGCCGGATCTCTTGACTAAGATCATAAGGATGGGAGCGACGAAGACGTCGTCGCTTGGGATGAATGGGTCTTGGCAAAGGCAGAATGCGCCTTGGCGCAAAGGCAAGGGTCCTCAGGTGTTCTCTCCAAAGGGTTTTGTGTGGGGCCGAGATTTGGTTGAGAATCCTCCAGATGAACTTGTGGAGTCTCTCCCGATTACCAAGGAAGTGACCTATACAGATGTTAAAACCAAAAAGAAGAGGGTTTCACGTTATTACATTTAGTTTATCCTTCTTTTAAGAAGACTATGAGGGGCCTGGTTGTCTTTCAGGATTGTTGCATTACTTTTATTTTGGTTCGAAGAACTTATTGCTTACTTTTTATCATTATTTGCATAAGGTTATTTCTTTGGACCTTTAATAAGTATTTTTTGGATATGAAGCTTTTGTGCTTTAATTTTATCATATGATGCTTTAGTAGTATTGTATGTGCTGAGTGGGAGTTCTAGAAGTATTTAATGACTTTTTCGTTTAAATGAACTCAATTTTACATAAATAATTATATTAATGATAATTTCAAGCGAGGATGCTTAGAAGATGATTGGGAACTTAGTGAACTTTTGACTCTAAGTCCTTATGTGAAATTATATATTAATATAATTAGTTAGAGTAAAAAGTTTCCATAAATATTAGACGATAATAATTCGTGCAAATGTCTAAATTACCTTATTCAGATACAATGGCATCAGCTACCAAGAACATCGTTGCTGAACTCAATAAGGGTGAGAAGCTGAACGGTGACAATTATGAGATCTGGAATATGAAGATCCAGTACGTGCTGGAAGAGCTAGAGGCATTGGAAGCTCTTAACCTGGCCATGATTGAGCCAGAGGATGGAACCACTGCACAGCATAGAAGGGATAGAGAAGCCTTCAATGCATGGAAGAAAAAGAACTCTTCTGCTCGCATTACGTTGTTGAGCAGCATGGATAACGATATCATGCGAGAGTTTAGGCTGTATGACACTGCAAAAGATATATGAGAAGCATTGAAGAACAGATTTGGACAGACTTCGGTCACCAAACTGAGGCAGCTGACAATCAGATTCGACACATATAAAATGCCACACGGGCATAATATGAAATAACATTTGAGAAAGATGTCGAACATGATTAATGAGCTGAAAGATGCTGGCCACATATTATCTGCTGAGCAGCAAGTGCAGGCGGTGATTCGCTCTTTGCCCCCTAATTGGGAACACATGAAAGTTAACCTGACCCACAATGAAAATGTGAAGACATTTGAGGATGCTATGCGCCACCTGGAGCTGGAAGAGGACCGCCTTCTGTCGGCTAAAGTACAATCCAATGTGTATTTTGCTGGCTCTGGTCCATATGGAGCTTCGGGCTCCAAGCGCAAGTATCCTGGCAGGTTTATTAAGAGGGGAGGAAAAGGAGCTGAGCCATCTGGCAAGAAACCAAAGTTTGACAAGCATGGCAAAGGGAAGCGTCCCGTCAAGAAAAATATTTCAAGGGTGAAATGTTATAATTGTGGCAAGAAGGGTCACTTCGCTCGCGATTGTGGTGAGCCGAAGAAGGTAGAAACCCTAAATGCACTTGAAAGTATTTGTTATGTATCAAGTTCTATCTTTCTAACTGAATCTCATCCTTTGTGGACTGTAGATTCAGGCGCTACAGACCATGTAGCCAGAGACAGGAATACCTTTGTGGAATTTCGACGGATACCACGAGGAGCAAAATGGATTTATGTGGGAAATAACTCCAGAGTGGAAGTTAAAGGAATTGGCACCTGCCAACTCATCATGAGCGGTGGTCGCATTTTGAACCTACATGATGTCTTATATGCTCCGGAGATCCGTCGAAATCTGGTTTCTGTATTGGTTTTAATCAAGCTTGGTTTTTCTATGAACTTTCATGACAATGGTGTGGACTTGTTGTTGGGTACAAGTTTTTACGGTTCCGGTATTTTTAATGATGGCTTCATAGTGTTGGATGTTGAGAACACAAATTTGAATATTTGTTATTCCCTATTTACATCTACAAGTTCTGTTGAAAGTGATGTGAATATGTGGCATGCTAGGCTTGGCCATATTGGCCAACATCGTATGATGAGACTAGCCAAAGAAGGCCTATTGGGCAATATTGAAAAAGTGGAATTGTCCACTTGTGAGCATTGCCTAGTGGGGAAATCAACTCGAAAGCCATTTGGAAAAGGAACAAGAGCTGAATTTCCATTGCAATTAATTCATACTGACTTCTGTGGCCCAATGAATGTGAGGGCGAGGCACGAGCTGTATACTTCATCACGTTTATAGATGATTTTACTCGATTCGGATATGTCTACTTGATTTCTCATAAATCTGAAGCATTGGGTTGCTTTAGAAAATTTTTGACCTTAGTAGAAAATCAATTAGATAGGAAAATAAAAACATTAAGATCCGATCGAGGCCGGGAATATTTATCTGATGAGTTCAAGATTTTATGTGATGAAAAGGGAATAGAAAGGCAATTGTCTATTCCATATACTCCGCAGCAAAATGGTGTTGCAGAAAGAAGAAACAGAACCCTCATGGAAATGGTTAGGTCTATGATGGCACAGGCTAATTTGCCTATCACCTTTTGGGGTGATGATTTGTTAACTGCTGTCTATATTCTTAATCGTATGACTACAAAATCAGTCCCTTCCACTCCATATGAGTTGTGGACAGGTCGAAAATCTGAATTGAGCTTTCTTAAGCCTTGGGGTTGTGCTGCCTATACTCATGAGTCCACTCATAAATATGGAAAATTGGGACCAAGAGGTAAAAAGAGTATCGTTATAAGATACTTGGAACACTCAAAAGGGTATGTGTTCATAGGCGAGCAAGAAAGCGGAAGTATGACTGAATTTGAATCTCGAGACGTCACATTCTTAGAGAATGAGTTTCCAAAAAGGGGCGAAAGAGGTGATAGTTATTCCCTATTTGAAACCTTGGATAAAGATAATGAGACGATTGGACATAATGATCCAAGTGGGAGCAATGTGAGAAGTGGGGAGTTGAGTACAGACCTATCTCAATTGCCATCACTTGGTGAAGAAGCGCCATTATCTGGTCCGAGTGGGAGCGTAGTGGAGGAAGATGTACCTCTGGTACCCATGACGCAATCTCCTCCATGGCGAACAAGTCGCAAAAGCATTCCCCGTCGACGTTTTGAAATTGAAGGGGAAGCTTTCATGATCTCTCCATTAGAAGAGGATGAGCCAAGGAATGTAAATGAGGCTCTATCATGCCCTGATAAGGAAAAATGGATGAATGCAATGGTGGAAGAAATGGAGTCAATGAAATCAAACCATGTTTGGGAACTGGTTGACCTCCCAAAAGGACGAAAGCCATTGGGAATAAATGGGTTCTCAAAATAAAACGTAAGGCTGATGGCTCTATTGAAAGATATAAGGCTCGACTTGTAGCGAAAGGGAATAACCAACAGGAAGGAGTTGACTATGAAGAAACTTTTTCACCTGTGGTAAGATTTACCTCAATTCGCCTTATTCTGGCTATAGTGGCAAGTCTGGATCTTGAACTACATCAGATGGATGTAAAGACTGCTTTTCTCAATGGAGAATTAGAAGAAGAAATCTATATGGACCAACCTATTGGGTATGTCAATAAAGGCCAAGAACAAAAGGTTTGTCGACTTTTGAGATCAATTTATGGCCTTAAGCAGTCTTCGAGACAATGGTATATACGTTTTCATAATGCTATAGTGGCATATGATTTTGAAATGATTAATGAAGATAATTGCGTATATATCAAAATATCCAAAGGTCACTTTGTAATTATGTCATTATATGTTGACGATATATTAATAGCCGGAAGCAATATGGATATGGTACAGATAGTCAAAAGTTGGCTATCTTTCAATTTCGAAATGAAAGATATGGGTGAAACTTCATACATTCTCGGAGTTAAGATTTCGAGAAATCGTTCGAAAAGGTTGTTGTCCCTTTCACAAGAGACTTACATTAAAAAGGTCCTTGAACGATTTGGTATGCGAGATTGTAAACCCATTGATACTCCTATTGCAAAAAGTGAAAGTCTGAGCCGTAGAATGTGTCCTAAGACTCTGCAAAAGCAAGAACGTATGAAGAACGTTCCTTATGCAAGTGCCGTCGGAAGCTTAATGTATGCTATGATGTGTACAAGACCTGATATTTGTTATGCAGTTGGAATGGTAAGTAGATACCAATCTAATCCAGGTCAAGCACATTGGGCTGCTGTCAAGAGAATCATGAGATATCTGAAAGGTACTGCTGACTATACGCTGAGTTATCAAGGAGCTGATCTGCACCTTGAAGGTTATACAGATGCTGATTGGGGAGGAGATTTAGATGAGAGAAAATCTACCTCTGGAAATGTATTCTTGCTGAACAATGGCGCCATATCATGGAGCAGTAAGAAGCAGAATTGTATAGCGTTATCTACCATGGAAGCCGAGTTCGTGGCTTTGTCAACATCAGCACAAGAGAGTGTTTGGCTTGGGAGATTTTTGGATCACTTAGGTGTTTTTAATGATGCTGTAAATCCAGTTTTGGTATACTGTGATAGCCAAGCAGCAATTGCCTACACCAAAGATCCCAAGTTCCATTGTAAGACCAAACACATAGACATTAAATATAACTATATTAAAGATATGGTTGCACGAAAGGATGTGAACATTCAGTATATTTCTACACACAGAATGTTAGCAGATCCGATGACCAAGCCAATTCCTAGAGATGTTTTTCATGGTCATGTGAAGTCTCTTGGACTGCGTAGAATGTAATATACTGAGTATTGTATTTCCCTGAGGGTTCACAGTCAATAAAATTTTTGAGATTATTGTCTATGAGTTACTTATGATATTTATGGATTATAAAGCTTGGTGCTTTATATTTGAAAATGTATGTCGGACAGATAAGAGATTAGCCCACTCACACGGGTAATCGCCTTTATTTACTGCGTGATGAATAGGGATGGGACGAAATTTAAGCTCTTTATCTAAGTGATAATTAAAGAATTCAAGCTTAAATATTGATGTCGCCTTAACAGAATGTTAAGATGAGGACTTATTACTAACAAAAGTCCAAAAGTGAAATAATCCACAAATTTTCACTTTATCTGTCTTTATTGCCAGATGAGAGTTCTGATGGATACTTTTGGCTGGAGTTGTTACGTGAACTCAAGACAGACATTCAGTATGTCTATGATATCATCTGTACGATATTTAAGAGGAAAGACATACGCTCCGTAGGGAAGGAGAAAATACCGTAATACGTACTTCATATTACGTATGCATGAGACGACCGATGAGAGAGACAAAAGTGTTGATCTCAGCTTTTGGAGCCGTGTGAGACTCTCGAGGATATGAGTTCCTCATCATTTGTGCCCTCATGACTGCTCATTATTCTCAAGGTTTCTATTTGGTGTTCGCTATCTTAGAGTGTTGCCTATGGTCATGGATTTGATTCGATCTAAAGGGACATTCCTAGAAAAGCGTGCTAGACTGAAATTGAGAGGTTTAGTGAAGAAGGAAGATCGATTTAGTTTTGGAAGTCACATGATGGATTATGTTCACAGACCGGTCAGTTATGATTATTGAGTGTGATCATAACTGTGAACATATATCATATCACATTCAAATGAGATTGAGAGAAAAGAGATACATATGTGACTATTCGATCTAGGGTACTGCATACTATAACCCATTTGGGATTATGTTCGAAATTTTAGAGCTGTCATATACTCCCAACGGATGTATGACAACGAGCTCTCAGAGTATGCTGGTCGCACGGATTATTAGCCCATATGAACATTGCAGTGAAAGAGTGAAACAAAGAGAAATGTTGCCCTTCATGGGCGAGTGGAAATAATTGCGCCCATTAAGGGCACAATCTAAGGCATATTAATTATTGCCTTTGTGGCAATATGAAATATTGCCTTTATTCCAATCATGGTGGATATAGGAAAGGAGATAATTAACTTTCCTATTCGACTCTAAGGGGATGTGTAAGGAATGTCCTATATACACCCGTCTGAATGTACGTCGTTCAGTTAGTCGACATAAAAACACCCAGACAAAAATTCTCTCATTCTCCCATCTCTCTTGTTTTACAGGAATTTCTGAGGAATCAAGGGCAAACGGCTACAGGATCGTCGTCCCTTTGTCACTTCTTTTGGGAGCTTCTAATCTGTGGAAATTGAGGTAAGTCCAATTCTTGTGATTTACCTTTACGATCAGTAATTCAAGCAGATCTATGTCATGTGTTGTATAGAATTCCGCTGCATATCTGTATGTGTAGAATATAGATCCGTTTCCTTCACCCTGCACGAGCCAACCTTTTTTTTCACAAGTCAAGGTAACATTCCTATATTCCGAGGATTAATTCGTATATGTTTGCAGGGTGATTTGTTGCTATTTGCTTGCCTTTGTCTGCATTATCGACATGTTGTTTTGTCCGCGGGTTAGCTATTTTCGTATGATTTTGATGACATCCAAGCGAAGCGTAAACTTTCTACCAGAAATTTAAAGAACGACTTCTGTGATCCAAAATGTCAAAGCCTAATTTTTGTCAAAAATCTTGGACTTAGTCCATCTGACCTATCACCATTTAGGTCAAATTTGCTAACTCCAAAAGGGCATTTTTTAATTTGGAATAAAGAAATTTTCGAAAAAAATTAAAAGGTGGATGACGGCTGTGATCTTTCCTCATCTTGGTGTGAATAATTGTTGATGGATGTGTCGTCTTGATTTGGTTTGCCATTTTGAAAATTTCCTGAAGATTTAGTAGGATATGGTTTCCTAGAAACCCTATCTAATTAAATTTTTAGAAAGATAGGGTTTCCTAAAGTCCTTATCTCATCAAATTCTAGGCAGATAAATTAAGATAATAAAATTTGCAAGGATATCCCCTTGATGGCCGAAAATTTCCAAAAAAAGGAGCGAAAAAATCTTATCCCATGCATATCTTGCATATCTCACGTAATTCAGGATAGCATATCTTTTGAAAAATCATGCATATCTTATACTTATTTTTTGCATATCCCGTTTTTGAGTATCCCCTTGCATATTCCATATTTTCGAAATTCCCTAGCATATCTTTTAATCATATTCCCCTCATTGCCGAAAAATAAATTAAAAGATAAAGACAAAAAAAAATCTGCTCATTTGTCATCACATTTTCGGAATTTATATTCATGCATCATATAGTGTCCCTCATGCATTCCATCTCATTAAAATCCGAAATTCTAAATAAATAAATAAATAAATAATAAAATATCATTTGCATTGCATATTACGTAGTTGCCATGTCATCTTACCACGTCGTCTATGCATTTTGCCATATCATATTTTCCATGTCATTCATCTATGCTACGTCATATAGGCCATGTCATCCTTGCACATCATCCATGCACGTCACATGTCCTAAAGCAAGGTTGCATTAGCATCACATTTAATAAAAGAAAAAAAAATATCAAGTCACATAAACCAATCAAAAGATCTTTCAATGAAATTGGTATCGAAAAGGCATTAGTTTTAATCAAACTAGTGTGATCAAATCACCGAATCCATAATCTTTGGTTCGTAGAAGTAAAATGGTTCTCCCGCTGTTTTACTTAGGTTTCTAATCAACCTACCAAAAATGATTAGTGACGGCTCCAATTTATAAATCATTTCAGTGAAACTTAAGTTGTGAATTGGTAGGGCTTGTGAGAATCCGTATTAGGTTAGTTAATTCATGTAATTAACCTAATAATGAATTAGCCTAATTTTAGGTCGCGACAAGGCTCAAGTAACGACTTTTCACTTTTTGTATGTCTGAAGGTGCTTCTCTTAAATCTCATAATTTTGGTGCTTCTCTTAACATCTTAAATTTATCGACTTCTATATGAATTTAACAATATTTATTTGAGCGACTCAGCAATTTTTCTAATTATATTGTAGTCTACATCAATGTTAACAACTTTTTACACGCAACATTTTTTTTATATTAAATTTATTGATTGTTTATTTTGCTTTTCAACTTTTGTTTGTCTCTTATACGGGCGTTAGGATTTATCAGCTCTATATGGATTTACCCCTTTTTATTTGCATGACTTTCAAACTTTTCTTCAATTGAATTACCAACATCTTCTCAAGATTCGATTTTTTTTTTTCAGATTTTTTTGGGCTATTTTCCAAACCAAGATAAAAAAATAAATAATTACCAAATCAGGTGTAAATTTTTTTTATTTACCAAACCAGTACCGCTCGGCAGTAAGACTGCCGAGCGGGCCTCGGCTCGGCAGTCACACTGTTGAGCAGGCAAAACCTATTTTTTTTTAAATTTTTGTTCTTGCTCGACACTTAGAGTGCCGAGCAAGCATTGCACCTTTTTTAAAATTTTTTTTATTGTTTTTATTGTTAGTCATTTTTTAAATTATTTTTATTTTTTAAATTATTTTTTATTATTCAATTTTTTTTTTCTGGAATGGACAAACGAGTGAGCGAACGAACGATCGAAAGAAGGAGCGCCTGGGGTCGAGACTTGCTCGAACGAACGAACGAGAGATCGAGTGAACGAACGAGCGAACGAACGAACGAGCGACCGATCGAGGCCGCGAAGTGAATGCTCGTTCTTTTTTTCGCTCGTTCGTTCGTTCATTCGTTTGAGAAAACAAGCCTCGACCCCTGGTGCTCGTTCATTCGATCGTTCGTTCGTTCGTTCGTTCGTTCGTTCGTTCGTTCGCTTGCTTGTTTGTTCGTTCGTTCGTTCGCTCGTTAATACCGAACATGGTATTGCATAAGAATTTCATTAACATTTTTAATTTTTTAATTTTTTCTTTGTTAATCAATTTTTAATTTAATTTTATTGTTTTCTTTTAATTATTTTTATTATTATTCAATTTGTTTTCTAGAATGGACAAAATGTTAATGAAATTCGTATATAATACCATGATTGTTCGGTATTAACGAGCGAGCGAGGGAACGAATGAACGATCGAAAGAACGAGCACCCGGGGTCAAGGCTTGCTCGCTCGAATGAATGAACGAACGAGCATTCACTTCGCGGCCTCGATCGACCATTCGCTCGCTCGCTCGCTCGCTTCGCGGGGTCGAGATTCGCTCGCTCGCTCGATCGTTCGTTCGTTCGCTCGCTCGAAAGTTCGTTCACTCGCTTGCTCTTTCGCTCGCTTGTTCGTTCGTTCGAACAAGCCTCGACCCCAGGCGCTAGTCCTTTCGATCGTTCGTTTGCTCACTCGTTTGTCCATTCCAGAAAACAAATTGAATAATTAAAAGAAAACAAGAAAAATAAATTAAAAAATGACTAGCAAAGAAAACTATATATTTTTTTTGAAAAAAAGGTGCAATCTTGCTCGGCACTAACAAGCCATGACAAAATTTTTTAAAAAATGTAGGCCGAGTGCTGAGCAAGAACAAAAATTTAAAAAAATTACGTTTTGCCCCTCGCTCGGCAGTGTGACCGTCGAGCTGAGGCCTGCTGGGCATTAAGACTGTCGAGCAGCACCTGATTTGATAAATAAAAGTTTTTAAACCTGATTTAATAATTAGGGTAATTTTTTTTCTTGGACTATAACTGCGGGTAGCTGGCCATTTTTTTCCCGAAAGATTTTCTTTTTTGATAGAGAGGACAAAAGGAGTTCTTTTAGCTTAAAATCCGAATATTATAGTATTCATTAAGTGCTTGAATTGGTTCTTTTAAGCATTCATCGAAAAGGGCTTCGAATTTGATCAATTCAATTGAGGTATCCGGAAACAAGATACTGCCGAGCATGCAATTATTTTCTTTTTTTGGCCTGCTCGGCAGTGTGAGGCCCGCTCGGCATTAAGACTGTCGAGCGGCACCTGATTTGATAAATAATTTTTTTAACCTGATTTAATAATTTTTTTTATCTTGGTTTGGAAAAAAAGCCCTTTTTTTCACAAAGAAAATCCTAACCTCGAACCTTGCACTGATACCAAATGTTAAGATTTTGCGCACAATCACGCATAAAAAAATGAGAAAGAAAAATCGACACAAGATTTTATTCTGATTCATCCTTAAATTAGGGTACATATAATGTATGATTCCACTATAATTAACACATCGTACCTCTCGTTATATCACTCAACTACAAATGAAAAAGAGCGGGACCAACTTGCCTTCTTGTCCATTGTGTGTACGGACTCTGAACCACACCCGAACACATTCCAAGATATGCATATGTTGGCTCGCTGAGTTTTGTGGTAAATTGTCTACTCAAATTAATAGGTCGATTGGATCAACTTCCGAAATAACAAGTCTTTATTGAAATATATCAATTCAAGAAAAGGATGGTACTTGTTCAATTTTTAGGTAGGTGTTATAAACACATGAATGTAAATAACACACACTCATTTAATTAATTTTGTACACGTGTGATTCCTATATTTGTCACATACTAATTAAAGGTTTGAGTGGAGAAAGTTTCTCCTGTTAGAAAGTAAGTTGCTAGTCTGACAGTTTGATAGTACCGTCAGTTATTTCTAACCGCACGATCTCTCAATCAATGAGTTCTATATGCAAAACATGCGGTGATGATGTGTAAATCTACAGTTGAGATTGTATCGTTCATTACAGCTCCGTCACGAAGGCATTTCTCCTATTAGAAATTAGAACATCAGAGCCCCTGATCAAATACCTATATTATGTGCATTCACGTTAGCCTTGGTTGAGCCAATGGTCGATTAGACTTGTTCCAAAAAAGAAGAGCCAACACGTTTAATCCTGTCCAAGTCAAATTTTTTAAAAATTCGCACCCCTAACATTCGCGGTATTATTTTACTAAAACGAAAAAAATGCGTCTTTTTCCCGTCAAATATGAAAAATGTCAAATCTTTCTTCAATGAAAGATAGTTCTATGGGTTATAAAAATGGACCCCACCCACATTTTTTTTTTTAAAGTAAGTTTACATGTGAGTGATGTAAACATGGTTGTATACCAATTAGAGGGCTTTAACTCAATTTATTACGGGACTTTATTGGAGAAAGTCTTATCCTCCACCCAGAAATGGAGGAAACATAGCGCATAAATTAAAAAACCAAATGACATTATTTGGACAAAACCTCGTCCAGCAACTTGTCCAAATTCTTGGAAGACGACCCTTCTTCACCAGCTGCTTCTTCCGCCAATTTCTTCCACTCCGTGGCCTTGCTTCTCATTTTCTTGCCCGCCTCTCCTTCCATCAACTCCCTCACCAGCCTCTCCACTTCATCTCTCTTCACATCGCCATCCATCTCCAACCCGACACCCCAATCATCACAGATATACTTGCAGTTTGTCTGCTGTTCCGCGAAGCATGGCCAACATAACATCGGAACTCCGGCCGATAGGCTCTCGATAGTCGAGTTCCAGCCGCAGTGCGTCAAGAACCCTCCGATTGAAGGGTGGTACAGCACTCTCTCTTGGGAGCACCACCCAGATACAAAGCCCCTCTCTTTTGTTTCCTCCACGAACTTTTCGGGAAGAATCGCTACGTCTCCATCCACTGAGTCTGGCCTCAAGACCCACAGGAAACACTGATCGCTATTAGCCAGTCCCATCGCAAATTCAACCAGCTGCTGGTGCGTCACGGACGCTAGACTCCCAAAGTTCACATAGATCACGGACTCGGGCTTCTTCGAGTCCAACCACCGGAGGCACTCGTCGTGCTCTTCCAAGAGATTGCCCTCGATGTGCTTCGAGGCGAACTTTTTTTCTCGAGCAATTCGATCAATCATTAGGTGGAGTGGCCCAACCGCATAAACCCTAGGGATCATTGAGGAGAGGGCATGTAGCACATCCGGCTCGAGCGCCTCGAAGGTGTGGATGATGGTCGCCGTGGCGTCGCTGGTCCTACTGCCAATGTCGGCGGTGAAGTTGAACAAGGCATCGGCGGAGCCAGCGAATCGGAGGAAGTTGGGCATGTCGCGCAGCCTCATATTTTTCATTCCCGGGATCCAGTCGATAGGGGTGTTCCCATACTTGTTCATCAATTGGGATTCATCTGCATGCATGCATATCCATGTAAGATCATCAAACTGTTACCGATTAAATTAGGGTGACTTTCCCTCGATTTTGAATGCATTCTAAGTCACAAATAAGTCTTGAGGATTTAGTTCATAGACTTGCGCTTTCATGTGTGATCAAAGTCATCAATTAAGATCTGAATGAAAAACTTAATATCCAGGAGAATGGAATAATGCAATAATTCCTCTTTTTTTGGAATATTTATTTATTTTTTATTTTTTTCCTTTTCCTTCTTTCTATATTTTTCATTTTATTCTCTTTTTCTTTTTTTTTTCCCCTCCGTAGCCATCGATGAGGCCTGGTGATGGCCGACGGAGGGAAAAATAACACAAAGAAGAGGAAAATTACAAAACAAGGAAAGAGAAAACATACAAAAAAAAAGAAAGAATAAATACTTAGAGAAAAAAAGATTAAGAAATATCTACATCAGCGCTAGTAGTGTCACGTAAGACAACCGACGTTCACGTCAGTAATTTCTGACTAAAATTGGCCGGATAAACTCAATTGGCAAAACGTGTAAAGATTTAAGATTGAAATGGCAAAATTAAAAAAAAAAGTTTATAACTGAATTGGCAAAAGTGCAATAGATTTAGAATCTTTTGGACAAGGCACACAAGCTAAGCATATCCTATCATAGTAGGAGTCGAGGTGTCCATTGAACATCGTTAGACTAATCTTATTAGTTGTGGCACAGTTCTCCCGTCCCACACACATTTAGTTGATTACCGTAGACACACGTATGCGTTTCTGAGGATGGCCTTAAAAGAATGGAAAAGATGGGGATAGAACTTGGGCCTTGAGCAAAGGAGGAGGGAGGAGCGTTAGTCACCCTTATCCCATTAGGACCATTACCATTACCTGTGAGCAGTGGAAGACCCTTTTCTCCTAGGGCTCGCATATGTTTCATCGCCATGATGGCACAACCGGGTATAGGGAACAAGTGTACAAGCGGAATCCCGAATTTTGAAGCCGCGGGACGCGTGGTGAACGTCATGAAAGCGTCAGAGACGATGCAAGTCACCGGCGGGACATTCGGGTTCGAGCCCAGGCTCGATACAAGATCGCTGAAGGGGTCGAACATACGGCTCCTCGTTGACTCGCAGAGTGTCGGGATGTCCTGCCTCGCGTCCGAAGGAGGAAGACCATCGGGGATCGTCAGGAACTGGAAGTCGCTCGGCGTTCCGCTTGCGAGCTCGAGGTCACGGGCCCTGGCGAGCCGTCGGTGGTTGAACTCGGTGTTGACGAAGGAGATGTGGAAGCCCTTGTGATGGAGGAGCTTCGCCAGCTTGAGCATGGCCCCGATGTGGCTTTGTGCCGGGGTTGGAATGCAAACTGCGTGCGGCTTTGTGGCCGATTCCAATCCAGCGGAACTCATCTTTCTTCTCACTAAGATTAAGAGAATGATGACTCAAATGACTTCTTTTAAGATGAGTTTGAACTCGGTTTGGTTTGACAGTTTTTGAGCTGAGCTTCTCTCTCGTTATATATACAACTTTGTCCACTTCTTTGTACTTCTTTATATATATATATGTTGCCATATTAAACGAGGAAAGTGATAAAACCTTGCAAACAAGTCAAAGCGAGAGAATTATAAAAATAAACAAGAAATGATAAAAGACAACAAACAAATGGAACATCTTTTCTTTCTTCTCGCTGGCGGCGGCTCTCTTGTCCTTAACGTGCGGGCCTCTGCAGCGAAATTACTGTATGGAACTCAAAGAGAATAAATTAAGGTGTCGCCAGGAGACCTCCACTTCAAAATACAAATGTCGTTGAAAAATCCATCAATATCGGTCAAACGTGTTCTTCAAGAAAATATTTTTAATTCAAAATAGTAATTTTTTTTTTTGAAAAATCCATCCACGCCCGGTCAAATGCGTGCTTCAAGAAAAGATTTCTAATTCATAATAGAAAAGTGATCCATTGTGATTTCTTTTGCGGTGGGCACTATTTCCAGGGTTTTTTTTTTTCAATTTCATATAAAAAATAAAAAAATTACCAAAATAGGTTAAGAAAAAACTTATTTACGGTTTTAGGTGTCGTTCGGCACTTTGAGTGCCGAGCAAGTGTTGTTTTCAATTTTTTTTTATTTTATTCTAATCATTTTTAATTTCTTTTTCTTGTTTTCTTTTTCTTGTTTTCTTTTAATCATTTTTTATTATTCAATTTGTTTTTTACACTATGTTTCGTAATATTCACACGAATTAACAATGGGTGAAACATTTATATATGGAGAATTTATCTGTACATGATGTTTTAAAAACTCAAACAACAAAACAGTAGAGATTGGTACAGGGTGAATGCTATCGACACCGCTCTACCTCCCACCTCACTATGTCGACTCCGCCTTCCACCTCCAGCCCACGTTCGACGCCACCTCATCACTCCGCGACCCCGTCACCTAACTTGTTCATTCGCTTTCCTCGGAGTCGAGGCCTTCAATAGGAAATGCAATATTACAAAAACGCCATTAAGATTACGAAAATTGCCTAAAAACTTAAATGCCTAAAAACCCATTTAAACCACTCCAAAATGCGAAAAAAACGACGTCGAGATCAATGGCATGTTCTCATGCAGACGACCAAATTTGAGCTCATTCTGAATTCGCCAACCCTGAGTGCATCAACGCGCCTCGACTCCGAGGAAAGAGAGCGAATAAGCGAGGCGACTAGGCTGTAGAGTGACGAGGTGGCGTCGAACGCCGGCTGGAGGTGGGAGGCGGAGTCGACATAGTGAGGCGGAGCGGCGGGAGGCGGAGCAGCGTCGATAGCATTCACCTTGTACCAATCTCTACTTTTTTGCTGTTTGAGTTTTTAAAACATCATGTACAGATATATTCTCAATATATAAATGTTTCACCCATTGTTAATTCGTGTGAATATTACGGAACATAGTGTAACCTGTATATTGTGAGCTTAATAGAGATTTCGCTAGGTTTAGGTTTTGGGCCCGTTTAGGGCATATATATTTTGCTCATTTATGCTGATCATTGTAACGAGTTGAGAGGCTGTAAACCGAATATCATAGTGAAATCTCTTGCAGGACGTAGCCCTATTCTAGGGCGAACCTGGGTAATCTCGTGCGTCATTCAATTTTTCTTGATTTTTGTGTGATCATTCTGATTCGGTGTGCGATAAATCCCATCAATTGGTATCAGAGCCTTGTGTTCGAGGAATTAGGGTTTATCTGAGATGTCAGGAGGGTCACGGATTGAGATCGAAAAATTTGATGGGACGCGGTTCGATCTGTGGAAGATGAAGATGGAGGATCTACTTTGTAATCGAGATTTTTGGTCGGCAACCGTAACGGAAAGGCCTGATACTGAGAAGCCTGGTATCGTGATAAAGGAACTGGGGAAGAATGACGATTCATCCTCCAAAAAGGCGGATCCAAAGGAGATTGAAGACTGGGATCGGATTGATCGGAAAGCAAAGGGTTTGATCCGGCTTTATCTCGTAGACTCGATTCTGAAAAACGTGATGAGCGAACCTACAACCAGGGATTTATGGCAGAAACTGGAGTCGCTTTATCAAAGTAAGTCGTTGGTTAATAAGCTGTTTTTGAGGAAAATGCTGTATAATCTTCAAATGCATGAGGGCGACTCGTTTTCTGCACATTTATATAACTTTAACACGTTGATTAGTCAACTCGTATCAATCGGTGTTAAGTTTCAAGATGATGACAAGGCAATAACACTACTCTGTTCACTGCCGGATTCATGGGATAACCTGATTGTGGTGATCGGTGGTGGGGATAAGGAATTATCGGGCGTGGCAAGGTGAAGCTGAGGATGAGTAATGGCACGGTGAAAACTCTTCCAGATGTGATGCACATACCCTTGATGGGCAGGAACCTATGATCAGTCGGTACGATGGCTGATTCAGGGGTTACTTTCAGCTGTGATAAGAATTCGTGCAAGATGACTCGAGGTTCCATTGTGATTGCACGAGGAGTCCGTTATGGGACATTGTATAAGCTGCTCGGGGAAATGGTGACTGTTGGTAGTGGTTTCGTCTTTGAAAAGATCAAGGAAGATGGATATGATACGTCCATCTTGTGGCATCAGAGGCTAGGGCATATCGGTGAAAATGGACTGTCTACCTTAGCTTCGAGTCAAATGGTAGAAGGAGTACCAGATTGCTCTATCGGCTTCGGGTTCTGTGAATACTGTCTTCATGGAAAACAGAATCGAGTTAGCTTCCAACACACCGGTACGAGAGCAATAGAGATTCTTGAGCTGATTCACAGCGATGTCTTCGGGCCTACTCCGACTCCATCTATTTGAGGATCCAGGTACTATGTATCGTTCATAGATGAATTTTCGAGATATAGTTGGATTTATTTTTATTAAAAGTAAATCAGATGTATTCGAAAAATTTCGAGAATTTAAGGTTTTGGTTGAAAACCAATTGGGCAGGAAAATCAAGATACTTCGTACAGATAACGGAGGTGAATTCTGTTCGGACAAGTTCGAGCAGTTCTGTGTAGACAATGGTATTGCAAGGCAGAAGACGACCCTATATACGCCTCAACAGAATGGTGTGGCTGAAAGATTAAACCGATCACTCATAGAAAGGGCAAGATGCATGCTGAGTTTGGCAGGTTTGGGGCATGAATTTTGGGCAGAAACTGTAGCCACGGCCAGTTATTTGAAGAATCGGTCACCGACCTCATCAGTGAAGGATCGTACACCATATGAGCCAGCGTTTAGGAAGAAGCCGAATCTGTCACATGTTCGGGTGTTTGGGTGTGACGTATATGTTCATATACCCAATGAGAAACGGGGCAAGTTTGACAATAAGTCTGAAAAGAACATTTTTGTCGGGTACAAGGAAGGGGTCAAGGGTTATAAGCTGTGGAATCCAGAATTAAAGACCATTGTATACAACATGGATGTTGTCTTTCGTGAATCACAATCTCAGATTGGCACACAGAAAGGTGATGAGCCCGAGAAAGTGGTAGTGCTTGAAGAAAGTCCTAAAGCTGAAACGATGGAGATGGTTCCACAAGGTACGCTAGTAGAGTCTGATTCAGAATCGGAGCAAGGGGACTTGGTTAATGAAGTCGAGGATGCAGATTCGGATGAAGACTCGGATACAGATAGCATGTCGGCTCTTAGGAGATCGACGCGGGAAAGAAAGGTATCACTTCGATACTCACTTAATGCATTGAGTACGTTTCATGCTTTGAGCATTACCAGAGATGATCCTAGTTCTATAAAAGAGGCGAGATCCATAGATGATGCGAATCAGTGGGAGCTCGCAATGATAGATGAGATGCAGTCGCTTGATCATAATGAGACATGGAGCTTGTGTAAGTTGCCTAAGGATAGAAAGGCAATTGGGTGCAAATGGGTGTTCAAGCGAAAACTGAAACCGGATGGGACTGTAGAGAACTACAAGGCTAGGCTTGTAGTCAAGGGGTATTCTCAGATCGAGGGAGTTGACTATGACGAGATCTTCTCTCCCGTGGAGAAATTGACCTCGATATGGTTTGTTCTGTCCATAACAGCTGCATATGATCTTGAGGTGGAACAGATGGATGTAAAGACGGCTTTTCTTCATGGAGACTTGGAGGAGGAGATATATATATGAGGCAACCAGAAGGCTTTGTGCAAATTGAAAATGTCCTTATATGGGCTGAAGCAGTCACCGAGGATGTGGTACCATAAGTTTGACACGTACATGCTCCAGCTTGATTTTGTGCGTTCAAATTCTGACCATTGTGTTTATGTGAAGAGGACGGGCGATCAGTTTGTCATTCTCACGCTATATGTGGATGATATGCTGTTGATCGGGAATAGCATGAAGATGGTGAGATCTGTGAAGAGTTTGCTGGCCAAGAAGTTCGAAATGAAAGACTTGGGCCTGCAAATTTTATTTTGGGCATGCAGATTAGGAGGGACCATGAGAAACAGAAGCTGTGGCTAGGGTAGGAGAAATACATCAAAGAAATATTGAAGAAATTCAATATGATAGACTGCAAGCCTGTTGGTACCTCTATACCTTTAGGGACCAAACTATCTACGGAACAATGTCCTAAAACGGGTGAAGAAGCTGAAGAGATGGCCCGAGTTCCATACGCGAGTGCAGTGGGTAGCTTGATGTATGCTATGGTGTGCACACGTCCGGATATAGCCCAAGCAGTGGGAGTCTTGAGCTGATACATGTCTAACCCAGGTAGAGAACACTGGAATGCGATCAAAAGAGTTTTCAGGTATCTTCGTGGAACTTCGAATTTTTCTTTATGTTTTGAAGTTACAGGAAATGGAAACATGCTTGATATCATAGGCCATGTAGATGCTGATTGGGGTGGAGATATTGATAGTAGACGGTCCACTAGCGGGTATGTTTTCACATTGTTTGGGGCTGCATTGAGTTGGATGAGTAGAAGGCAAAGCGTGGTAACGCTCTCTTCTACGGAGGCTAAGTACATGGCTCTTACTCATGCTGAAAAAGAGGTCGTATGGTTACGGCGGTTGTGCTTGGAGCTTGGTTTTGAGCAAGGTGTTGTAGAGGTGAGATGTGATAATCAAGGGGCTATTTATTTAGCTAAGAATCCAGCATTTTACTCACGCACAAAGCACATTGATATACAATATCATTTCATCTGAGAAAAAGTGGAGAAGAAAGATGTTCGGATTGTAAAAGTCGATACGATGAAAAATAGTTCAGACTTCCTTACTAAAGCCGTCACAGGTGCGAAGTTTGAATGGTGCTCTACTGCGATTGGATTGAAGAAGAATGATATCGGAAAGGCTTTCATTTGTGCGAAGTATCTGTTAGTGATATGCCCTAAAGCAATTGTGTAATAGTCACATATTGGGTATATCCGTCGCACTTCTGATTTATTATCAATGGCAAAGACGTGTTTATTCATTTGTCCAAATGTAAATGAATAAAATCCATAAGATCAGTTGTAGCCGAACCTATTCTTAAGACGTTGAGAATATGTGTGACAGGTTTACGGTTAGACTGAATCTTTAAAACAGTTCCCGATCAATGGATTATTGAATGGATATCAATGATCCTGTTGAGGTCGGTATGTTCGTAACTTCATAATTAAGTATCAGATACTTAAGTGAATGACGAGTCACAAGTCATTGGGTATTGCGATATCCGAGTTAGAACATAGGTGCTTGTATCGGACAAGTTCACTGAACGTGACACATATTGAATGATTAGCGACATGGAAGCTTTTTGCGTGGTCAATGTCTAATCGTTCATGCTTTGGTCTTGTGTAAATAATCCTTAGACCTGAGGTACAGTGTTGACTTGTGTGATAAATGGCTATGGTTCACAAGTGCGCATATTGGCGGGTCGTTGATTCGTCTCTGTACTTGATGGTCGTAGTTCAGGCACATACGAAGTCACATGTGTACGCAATATGGAATCTGTCTCCTTATTAATAAAGGTATGATGTCCTATGTGATCTGATTGTAACAATGCATTGAAATCCTCGGCCGGGGTCATGATTGAGAATGAAATGTTCATGTCTCATATAAATGCATGTCAAGTTAGATTTGTACATATGATCGAATTGGTGGCTTGACAAATATTCCATGGCCTTTGTTCGATCGGGATATAGTTAGACAGAAGGATTGAATTATACTGTAGGCAAAGCTGGCAGGTTCATAATGTTCTTAAAAGAATTCACACTGTCTGGGTAGCCATGACATATTGCTAGATGTCACTCATGGCTTGTAGGACCTAGAGGATGATCGGGACAATCAATTCTCTTGGAAGTACTAATGTGTTAGTGCATGTCTTACTGCCAGCTCGGTGATGAACCTAGGAATGTCACACACCATAACCAATACATGACAACGCAGTATGGAAAGACGACATTGCAAATTTGTTTGCAATTATACCAATTAGTTGGGTTGAAATTAAATTAAATGAGATTTAATTTTATTTCTCTTTTTGGTCACTTGCACGTGTATATACGATGTACACGTTTGCTCTACGTATTTGTACGTTATACGTATTTGTACGTTATACGTAATTTACTGTTTGGTAACCTCTTTAACTCATGTAATAATAATAATGGTTATTATTATTTTTAACACCTTTGTTAGTGCTATTTTTAAATAGCATTTTTGTATTGTAAAATGTGAGTGCTAATTATAAATTGTGAGTGCTATTGTTAGATAGCATTTATAATTGTTAGTGCTAATTTCAAATGGCATTTATTTATGATAAATTGTTAGTGCTATTGTTAGATAGCATTTATATTTGTTAGTGCTAATTTTAAATGGCATTTATTTATGATAAATTGTGAGTGCTATTTTTAGATAGCATTTATAATTATTAGTGCTATTTTTAAATAGCATTTTTGTATTATAAGATGTGAGTGCTATTTATAAATTGTGAGTGCTATTGTTAGTGCTATTTTTATATGGCATTTATTTATCATAAATTGTGAGTGCTATTTTTAGAAAGCATTTATTATTTGTTAGTGCTTTTTTACAATACAATTTATTGGAAGGTGTTTTTGGCTATAAAAGGATGGCAAGAGTTTTGAGGTTAGGGTTAGCTCATTTGTAGAGTGAGCAGATTTTTGAGAGCTTTGAGAGAAGAACACAAACACTCTCTATATTCTCATAATTTTGAGTGACCAAAATATACCAAGTTCGGAATATTGATTCCGTAAATTGGTTTGGAATATTGATTCCGCAAATTGCTAGCACAATTGTTGTGGAATTATTAGTAGTCTCCCATTCGTCAATTGGTGATGTGTCTGAACTAGAGGCCCGACACTTGTGGGGCTGAGATCGAAGAATATCGAACCGACACCTCCGTTTCAAGCACGCTACAAGAGGTAGTCTATTTACTCTCTTTGGTGCTTTGTGATTTTTTGATTGAAATGCACGAAGTACGCCTCTGGAGATACATGTATGGGTTGTTATTTATTTCCGCTGCGTTTACTAATTTTTATTTGCCCGTACATGTTACGTGGATCCCAACAGTATCCACCAAGTGGGAGAATGTTGGAGTTGGCGAATACTTCGGGGACCCTTATTTCTCACACCGAGTACGCCCACGTGAGCTTAAGGAAATCAAAGTGTTATCCGACGACATATGACCCATGCGCGCGGGATGCAGGGGTTCGGGGGCAGCGCCTCAGACACGGGTGTCCCGTTGCCCGGTCAGCGGGCGGCCCGGTCAACGGGCGAGGCTTCAACGGGTTTGGACTTTTATTTAAGTTAACCCGTATGTTGTGGGCTTAATAGAGGTTTTGCTAGATTTAGGTTTTGGGCCCGTTTAGGGCATATATATTTTGCTTGTTTATGCTAATCATTGTAACGAGTTGAGAGGTTGTACACCGAATATCATAGTGAAATCTCTTGCAGGACGTAGCCCTATTCTAGGATGAACTTGGGTAATTTCGTGCGTCATTCAATTTTTCTTGATTTCCGTGTGATCGTTCTGATTCGGTGTGCGATAAATTCCATCAGATTCTAACCCAGCGGAACTCATCTTTCTTCTCATTAAGACTAAGAGAATGATGACTCAAATGACTTCTTTTAAGATGAGTTTGAACTCGGTTTGGTTTGACAGTTTTTGAGCTGAGCTTCTCTCTCGTTATATATACAACTTTGTCCACTTCTTTGTACTTCTTTATATATATATATGTTGCCATATTAAACGCGGAAAGTGATAAAACCTTGCAAACAAGTCAAAGCGAGAGAATTATAAAAATAAACAAGAAATGATAAAAGACAACAAACAAATGGAACATCTTTTCTTTCTTCTCGCTGGCGGCGGCTCTCTTGTCCTTAACGTGCGGGCCTCTGCAGCGAAATTACTGTATGGAACTCAAAGAGAATAAATTAAGGTGTCGCCAGGAGACCTCCACTTCAAAATACAAATGTCGTTGAAAAATCCATCAATATCGGTCAAACGTGTTCTTCAAGAAAATATTCGAAATAGTAATTTTTTTTTTTGAAAAATCCATCCACGCCCGGTCAAATGCGTGCTTCAAGAAAAGATTTCTAATTCATAATAGAAAAGTGATCCATTGTGATTTCTTTTGCGGTGGGCACTATTTCCAGGGTTTTTTTTTTTCAATTTCATATAAAAAATAAAAAAATTACCAAAAATAGTTTAAGAAAAAACTTATTTACGGTTTTAGGTGTCGTTCGGCACTTTGAGTGCCGAGCAAGTGTTGTTTTCAAATTTTTTTTATTTTATTCTAATCATTTTTAATTTCTTTTTCTTGTTTTCTTTTAATCATTTTTTATTATTCAATTTGTTTTTTACACTATGTTTCGTAATATTCACACGAATTAACAATGGGTGAAACATTTATATATGGAGAATTTATCTGTACATGATGTTTTAAAAACTCAAACAGCAAAAAAGTAGAGATTGGTACAGGGTGAATGCTATCGACACCGCTCTGCCTCCCACCTCACTATGTCGACTCCGCCTTCCACCTCCAGCCCACGTTCGACGCCACCTCGTCACTCCGCGACCCCGTCACCTAACTTGTTCATTCGCTTTCCTCGGAGTCGAGGCCTTCAATAGGAAATGCAATATTACAAAAACGCCATTAAGATTACGAAAATTGCCTAAAAACTTAAATGCCTAAAAACCCAATTAAACCACTCCAAAATGCGAAAAAAACGACGTCGAGATCAATGGCATGTTCTCATGCAGACGACCAAATTTGAGCTCATTCTGAATTCGCCAACCCTGAGTGCATCAACGCGCCTCGACTCCGAGGAAAGAGAGCGAATAAGCGAGGCGACTAGGCTGTAGAGTGACGAGGTGGCGTCGAACGCCGGCTGGAGGTGGGAGGCGGAGTCGACATAGTGAGGCGGAGCGGCGGGAGGCGGAGCAGCGTCGATAGCATTCACCTTGTACCAATCTCTACTTTTTTGCTGTTTGAGTTTTTAAAACATCATGTACAGATATATTCTCAATATATAAATGTTTCACCCATTGTTAATTCGTGTGAATATTACGGAACATAGTGTAACCTGTATATTGTGAGCTTAATAGAGATTTCGCTAGGTTTAGGTTTTGGGCTCGTTTAGGGCATATATATTTTGCTCATTTATGCTGATCATTGTAACGAGTTGAGAGGCTGTAAACCGAATATCATAGTGAAATCTCTTGCAGGACGTAGCCCTATTCTAGGGCGAACCTGGGTAATCTCGTGCGTCATTCAATTTTTCTTGATTTTTGTGTGATCATTCTGATTCGGTGTGCGATAAATCCCATCAATTGGTATCAGAGCCTTGTGTTCGAGGAATTAGGGTTTATCTGAGATTTCAGGAGGGTCACGGATTGAGATCGAAAAATTCGATGGGACGCGGTTCGATCTGTGGAAGATGAAGATGGAGGATCTACTTTGTAATCGAGATTTTTGGTCTGCAACCGTAACGGAAAGGCCTGATATTGAGAAGCCTGGTATCGTGATAAAGGAACTGGGGAAGAATGACGATTCATCCTCCAAAAAGGCGGATCCAAAGGAGATTGAAGACTGGGATCGGATTGATCGGAAAGCAAAGGGTTTGATTCGGCTTTATCTCGCAGACTCGATTCTGAAAAACGTGATGAGCGAACCTACAGCCAGGGATTTATGGCAGAAACTGGAGTCGCTTTATCAAAGTAAGTCGTTGGTTAATAAGCTGTTTTTGAGGAAAATGCTGTATAATCTTCAAATGCATGAGGGCGACTCGTTTTCTGCACGTTTATATAACTTTAACACGTTGATTAGTCAACTCGTATCAATCGGTGTTAAGTTTCAAGATGATGACAAGGCAATAACACTACTCTGTTCACTGCAGGATTCATGGGATAACCTGATTGTGGTGATCGGTGGTGGGGATAAGGAATTATCGGGCGTGGCAAGGTGAAGCTGAGGATGAGTAATGGCACGGTGAAAACTCTTCCAGATGTGATGCACATACCCTTGATGGGCAGGAACCTATGATCAGTCGGTACGATGGCTGATTCAGGGGTTACTTTCAGCTGTGATAAGAATTCGTGCAAGATGACTCGAGGTTCCATTGTGATTGCACGAGGAGTCCGTTATGGGACATTGTATAAGCTGCTCGGGGAAATGGTGACTATTGGTAGTGGTTTCGTCTTTGAAAAGATCAAGGAAGATGGATATGATACGTCCATCTTGTGGCATCAGAGGCTAGGGCATATCGGTGACAATGGACTGTCTACTTTAGCTTCGAGTCAAATGGTAGAAGGAGTACCAGATTGCTCTATCGGCTTCGGGTTCTGTGAATACTGTCTTCATGGAAAACGGAATCGAGTTAGCTTCCAACACACCGGTACGAGAGCAATAGAGATTCTTGAGCTGATTCACAGCGATGTCTTCGGGCCTACTCCGACTCTATCTATTTGAGGATCCATGTACTATGTATCGTTCATAGATGAATTTTCGAGATATAGTTGGATTTATTTTTATTAAAAGTAAATCAGATGTATTCGAAAAATTTCGAGAATTTAAGGTTTTGGTTGAAAACCAATTGGGCAGGAAAATCAAGATACTTCGTACAGATAACGGAGGTGAATTCTGTTCGGAAAAGTTCGAGCAGTTCTGTGTGGACAATGGTATTGCAAGGCAGAAGACGACCCTATATACGCCTCAACAAAATGGTGTGGCTGAAAGATTAAACCGATCACTCATAGAAAGGGCAAGATGCATGCTGACGTTCGATGCTGCCTCGTCACTTCGCGACCCCGTCACCTAATTCTTTCATTCGCTTTCCTCGGAGTTGAGGCCTTCAATAGGAAATGCAAGATTACAGAAATTGCCTAAAAACTTAAAATGCCTAAAAACCCATTTAAATGATTCCAAAATGCGAAAAAAATGACGTCGAGATCAACGGCCTGTTCCCATGCAGCCGACCAAATTTGAGCTTATTCCGAATTCACCAACCCTGAGTGCATCAACGCGCTTCGACTCCAAGGAAAGCGAACGAACAAGCGAGGCGACTGGGCTGCGGAATGACGAGGTGGCGTCGAACGCCGGCCGGAGGTGGGAGGCGGAGCGGCATTGACAGTATTCATCCTGTGCTGATCACTACTTTTTTGCTGTTTGAGTTTTTAGAACATTATCTGCAGATAAATTCTCGATGTAGAAGTGTTTCACCCATTGTTAATTCGCGTGAATATTACATAATAATGTATTTATATAATTTCATTAATATTTTGTCCATTCTAGAAAACAAATTGAATAATAAAAAATGACTAAAAGAAAACAAGACAAAGAAATTAAAAAATAATAATTTTTTAAAAAATAGACTGGTTGCTCGGCACTATGACTGCCGAGCGAGACCCAACTGGTAAATATTTTTTTAATCTATTTTGGTAATTTTTAATCCTATTTTGAAAAAAAAACCCTATTTCCACCCCCATTTTAGTTAAGCCATTTATTTTTCAATCAACTACCGAAATACCTTTATCTCTCTTCAATTTATTATTTTTTTAATCTACCTAACCAACATAACTGTCTTTATTTCTATTTTCTCTCTTAAATTATCAATTTCACTAAGCAACTGTCAAATTATACCCAAGAGAATATCATCTCATTATGCACCATATTATCACTTTGCCTAGAAAAGGTTGTTATAATTAATTTATGGTCTCATTTTTGTAATTACAAAATTTTTGTAAAAGGTTAGAAATTTCTAGTTATAATTGCTTATGAACACACAATTAGCTACCTAATTTTTATGCAATAGTTTGAAGGAACTTTAATTCAAAGTTTTTTTGGTCTAATAATTAAAAGTTGAAAAACTAGAATTCAATGTTATCTAGCAGATTTTGACCTTGTGGTTGATTTTTCGTAACAAATTCTAAAATTAAACATCGCTGATCTGTGCTTCCTTTTGAGCTTTTCACATTTTAATATGAATTGCACGATGGGTTGAAATTTTTTTTTATACATTTTGCACTTTCAAATTCCCATCAGATTTTTTTAAAAGAAAGTTTTAAACAATTTTAAAATTTTGATTCACTTGCTATGAGATTGAATTTACAATCGATATTAATTACTTTCTTCATAGTAGGATTTTTTTTTCTTTCCATTTGGTCGAACATTGTAAGAGTTGAACGGCAAGAAGTTTCATGTCTTTTTCTTTGCCAGTTTATATTTTGCTAATGTTTACATATGATCGAAATATAAATATCTTTGACATTTGATCATGCTTTTAACAAATTAAGCTTTTCCATATTTTGATCAATTTTTCCTTTCGATTTTTTTCTCAAGATCAGCTACATAATTAAATTGAAATTTATTTTTGACTTTGAAATATAGTCTCACTCACATTATTCGGCATCAGAGGCAATTAATTACGTGTTCATGTGCTATCGTAAATAGAAATTTCTTATGAATGAAAATATGGGCCATAAATTGAAATTGACATCATTCTCTAGGAAAAATGAAAATGAGATATGGTAAATTGATCTACTGATGGGTGTAATTGAACATTTGTATTGCTGAAAATGATGAGAGAGATCACAGAAGTAAAGGCAATTTTGTGGATTAGCCTGATAAAAAAGGAAACAAAAAATTAAAGAGAGAGAGAGAGAGAGAGAGAGAGAATATTTCGCTAACTTAACAAGAAAAAATGGAGTGGCTTAGCCAAAATAAGGAGGAAATGACACCGACTTTCTTTTATCTCTAATAGATTCAGTCTAACAATTCGATCTACATCCTTCAATCAAGTCGAATTCCGTAAACTACTTAAATTGGAGATATAATTTAATGTTATAGTTTGTCATATTTAGTTTGATTTCATCTCCTTCTTTCTTTTGTTCCCAATTAAAAAATAATTGATCTGACTACTTGTATCTCTTATCGGGTGACTTATAAGTGATAACGTGTCTATATAGCATACAATCTGTACCTTCCAATCGTAAAATTTTTGCTTGATTGATACAAGATTGGCTATTATGTGGCTGATAAATAGAAGCCGACCACACAAATATTCACTTGAGACAACTTATTTTATGGACCCCGCCTTCGTAAAAAGCCAGAAAATGACGAATGAAATAGCATAAGAAGCCCCACATCTCCAAATTGACAAAAGATTCTGGACCGCACACCATTTTCTCCTAGGCGGCGTTCGGAGATACCAAGAAAGTTACACAAAGCCCTTGCATTATCTCCACCTCTGCTCAATGGATTAATTAACGTGTAGTGTTAAAAGGTTCCCGAGTGGAGGATTTGGTATAAAATCTGAACCAGAAATAGAAATAAGAACTCTTCTCACCGTTCACTCTATCTCTCTTTCGACACTGTTGCGAACTGCCGTCCATTGCTCATCCTCACTCTTCGGGGAACCGGTTGACGGCCAAGACACTGCTGCTGACAGTCCTATAAATTTTATATTGTTATCAAACGAATTTCTATTTTATGAACAAAAATTGTGTCATTATCAAATGCGCTTCTCTGCTAAAAAACTCGTCCAAGAAATAGAAATAAAAAAATTATTTTTTTAATAAAAAATTGCTTTCAAGAACAGAATAATTATCATTTACGGTACAAACCGTGACGGTTTTTTAAAAATTCTTTGATTTTTTTACTTTTTATTTTATTTTATGTTCGTTGGCGACTTTTGCCGGCCATTGTGCAAGGAACTGCAAGCCCTCATCTGCCGCTATATGGCATAACATTATATATTGTGATATTAACTCGAAAACTAGATGGATTTTGCGATTAAGTCAATACGAGAGAGTCAGAAAAATAAACGAGAAATAATAAATGACACCAATTGTAATCGCCCACATGTTTGAATGTTTCTCACGTTTAAATTGCAACAAGTTCAAAGAATTATTAATAAAATAGCCATAGCACATCATACGGCCGAAAACCAACAACGTTCTGCGTTTTTTTCTTTCCTCCCGTGCGGCTGCTGCCTTCCACGAAGGAAATTCACAATGTCCTTGACCCTGTGGCTATTGCAGGAAAATTACCGTATGGCCCTCAAATAGAATAGATTAAGATGTGGCCGTCCACGGTCCACGTCTTTGAAAAATTCAGGCATATCCGGTCAAAGCATGGTACTTTCCTTCAAATCACGTGGACTTTCTGTGTGCTTCAAGGGAAGATTTCTAATCCAAAATAGTAGAGTGGTCCATTACTATTCTTTTTCTAATATATTCGATTTAACAAATCGATCTACATAATCAAGTTGAGACATAATTTAACAATTTTTCATCTTAGCTCGACATTTGTAACCAAGTCATTGCCCCGATAGGCGTTCACTCTTCACAGATGCCGATTATGCTCAAGCAGAACATGAGCTTCGCCAAAGGAATAAGCTTAGGTTGCGTTTGGTTCAGCATTTAAGTGGGCTTTGGAAAAATGCAAATGCCTTCAGCCTAAAGGGGTTTGAAATCCATTTAAAAAAAGGGGGATTGAAAAAATGCTAATTGCATTTGGTTAAAAGTCCTTTGAAAATTAGCTTTGAGTTAAATGGTGTTTGGATAAATTTAATCCTGTAACTTTTTGTATTTGTACCAATTCAATTCATCCGGCCAATTTTTGTCGAATTTTTTTGACATGGATGCCAGTCACACCACGTAGGACGACCCGCGTTGAGGTGAACATTTTTAATTTTATTTTTTTAAAATTTTTTTCTTTGTTTCATTCATATTTTTTTCTTTCACTTTGGCCAGGGGAGGGTTGCCAGCAACCCTCCCCAGCCATTGAGCGAGGGCTGGCTGGCCCTTGCCTAGTGATTGGCATCAGATAACTCAATCGAGGCTACTCTGTAATGATATACTGACTCTTGGCACAACTTTATTCTATTACAACAGCTTTTAAGGAAATTGCCTCGCCCAATTTTATAGCGCCACATAGTTTTATATTACGTAAAGATCGATATATAATTTACAACACATCTCAACGACTACAACTATGTTATACAGAAATTGAGAGTTCGCTTTTCTTTTTTTTTTCCCCAGGTTTGGAGTTCTCGTAAGAGTTTCCAGGATCTTGTATAGACTGATCATATACAACAACATTGTCGCCGATAGAATGAAAGACCTCTGAGTTGGCATCGTTGAGGGCCAGCAAAATTGTGTCCAAACGGTCAAGTTGAACCCGACTGACATAAGAAGTCTCGGCCAAGCGCTGCCATTAAATCAAACTAGATACATCCAATTTTGGAAGAGCATTATTTTAGGAAAATTATCAAAAGAATTCTAAATTTATTGCAATTTGTCAATTCAATCCTAAATCTATTTTTTACTAATTGAGTCCTAAACTTTTTGTATTTGTGCCAAATTAGTCCACTCGATCAATTTTAACTGGAAATTACTGACGTGGATACTGGCTGTCCTACGAGGTGCACCCGACATTGATATGAATAATTTATTACATTATTATAATATCTTTTTCGATTTATTTATGATTGTTTTAATTTTTTTCTCTTTTGGCTTGAGAGCCGGCGAGGGTTGTCGGCCCTTAACTAAAAAAAAAAAAATTTATTAAAAATTTCCATGACAACTCTGGCTGCACTACATAGAACGACCGATCATTTACTGTCAAAATGAATACACATGCTTAAAGTAATGATTATGAATTTTCTAACCTAAAAAAGGAAAAAGATTTTCTTGAAAAACATCTTCCTTTATCGGGAACCTTTTTCCCAAAACAACCGCACTGGAGTTCACATTTGATTGTCATAATACAAGACAGACAGCAACAATCACATTCGATTTCATATTTGTTTGTCATGATACAAGATAGACATTGGATCCGAATCGCTTAGCATTGGGATTTTCGTGACATGCTTGACATTACTCAAATCAGGCCGTCCATGAGCCACGTTTGGGATTCAAAATTTTTCAAACCTCAAAAAAATTCCCGCCCACTTTTTTTTTTCCTCCCTTTCAACACATGACGTGGCTCAAATCATGCCGTCCATTTTCTTTTAGACGGCTTGATTGTCATTTATATCATGAAAATCTCAATGTTAGGCGATCCAAATTCGATAAGACACCATCTTATTAGCACAAATATTATGAGGAAAAATAGAAATAAAAGCCAACCCTTGTTCAATTATTTAAGACGAGACTTCCTTCACGAACTTGTCCAAATTCATGGAAGATGACCCATGTTCACCAACCGCTTCTTCGGCCATCCTCTTCCACTCCATGGCCTTGCGGCTCATCTTCTTCCCAACCTCTCCATCCATCAACTCCCTCACCAGCCTCTCCAGTTCGTCCCTCTTCACGTCCCCACCTATCTCCAACCCAGCCTCCCACTCGTCGCATATGTACTTGCTGTTCGTCGTCTGGTCCCCAAAGCTCGGCCAGCACAGCATCGGCACTCCGGCCGACAGGCTCTCGATGCACGAGTTCCACCCGCAGTGCGTCAAGAACCCCCCAACCGAAGGGTGGCTCAGCACTTTCTCCTGCGGGCACCAACCCGAGACGAAACCTCTTTCCTTCGTCTCTTCGACGAACTCAACCGGAAGGATTGCGGCGTCTCCATTCACGAGGTCGGGCCTCATAATCCACAAGAAACATTGCTTACTATTTGCCAGGCCGATCGCGAACTCCACCAACTGTTCGTGCGTGATGAATGCTATGCTCCCGAAGTTGATGTAAATCACGGATTTCGGCTTCTTGGAGTCCAGCCATTTCAGGCACTCACCGTGTTCTTCCCAGAGATTGCCCTTGATATGCTCGGATATGAATGTTTCGTCTCGACGGGCTTGATCGATGAGCAGGTGGAGTGGGCCGACCGGATAAACCCTAGGCATCAATGAGGAGAGAGCGCCGAGCACGGCTGGTTCAAGTGCTTCGAAGGTGTGGACGATGGTCAATGTGGCTTCGGTCGCTCTGTCGACGACCTCCATGACGAAGTCGAGTAGCTTGTCGCCGTTAGGGCGTCCGATGAAGTTGGGCATGTCGCGCAGCCTCATGCTTTTTGTCCCCAGGATCCAATCGATTGTGGTGTCTAGATGTGCGGCCGTCAATCTAGATTCGTCTGCATGATTATTCACGCAAAATCACAGTTTTATTTCTTTTCTTCGCTTTTGTCAAACCCTTTAGTATGATTTTAAATATTTCAAGTTTTTTTTTTCTTGTTTTATTAAATTTTAATTTTCAGTCTTATGATTTATCTTCTCTACGAATTTAACAATACTTATTTGAGTGACTTAGCAAAGTTTTTTATTATATTATCGTCTAATTCTATGTTAACAACTTTTTACATGCGACATTTATTTTTTTACTTTCAAATTTATTGATTGTTTTTATGCTTTTCAACTTCCGTTTATCTCTTATTGGAGCGTTTTGGATTTATCAGTTCTATATGAATTTACCATTTTTCATTTGCATGACTTTCAAACTTTACTCCAATTGGGATTACCAATCAATATTTGTTTATCAAGTCCTATTTGAATTACTTAAAAACGTTATTATTTACCAGCTTTCTATTACTTCGTCGTATGTGGGCTTTTTCTAATAATTTATTGTTAAGTATATTTATGATACTTTCCTTCTACTTATCGGATCCGGATCGCCTAACATTTCCTCAGAAGGTTAGGCACCTAACCTACTTATCGGATCTATTCAACAAATAAATAGAAGGTGAATTAAGAAATTTTATTTACCTTATTTACCAACCGGTTAAATTTGCTAACTCCTCGTAGAAATTTTCAATTTTAATCGATAGTGATTGCAAAAGAAAGTTGATAATTTTATAAAAAGTTAGTACGATGATACCTGCCTAAAAAAAAGTCACTGGTCATTGTTTTATAAAAAGTTTTGGTCGGTCTGTACTTATTGAAATTTATTTGTGCCGCTTCAAAATAAAATCCATATCTTTTGGAGTGGAATAATAGAATTCCGCATTTACCTCTGGGCAATGTAAAACCCTTTGCCTTAAGGGTACGAAGGTGCAGACACCCCAGCAGGGCACAACCCGATATAGTCCACATGTGTACGAGCGGAACCCCAAATTTCGCGGCAGCCAGGTTCGTCGTGAGCGCCGTGAAACCGTCCGACACGATGAGCGTTGCCGGAGGGACACTCGAATCTGAAGCCAAATTTGACAGGAGATTGCACAATGGGCCGACCAAGTATTTCCTCGTCGCGTCACACAGAGCAGCCAAGTCTTGTGTCGCATCCTCATCCGACGGGGGAATCCCATCCGGGATAGCCAGAAACCGGAAGCCGCTCGAGGTACCGTCTGCGAGCTCGAGGCCTCGAGTCCGGACGAGCCGTCTGTGGTTGAACTCGGTGTTGACGAAGGAGATGTGAAAGCCCTTGTGGTGGAGGAGCTTTGCCAGCTTCAGCATGGCTCCGATGTGGCTCTGGGCCGGGAACGGAACGCAGACGGCATGTCGTTTCTGGCCTAGTTCGAATTCGTTCGAGCCCATGCGTGCTGTCTCTCGTTGGTGGCTACGCTCTCGCAGCCCCGACTGAACGTGTTTGAAGCTCCTTAGAGAATGAATTTGAGTCAAAATGGATTTTCAGGTGATTTCAGCTTTGGCTCGGTTTAATGATCACAAGGGTACATATATACACACATTTGGCCACATCTTTGTCCAAATGTACATTTATTTTAATCCAATATCAACAAATATTAACCATGATTATAGTAAACCCCAATATCTAGTAATAATATTCAAGTGATGTGAAGTGATGTATGGAGGCGATCATCGAAATTAACTAAATAATATCATTTTTGATATATGTACATATTTATTTTAATCCAATATCTAGTAATAATGACCATGATTACAATAAACCCCAAAGAATTGGTTTCGCTGGATAAGAGATGGAGTGGATCAAACGAGTGACCCCATGCCAGGAGATCGATCTCTCTGTTCGTAGAGTGCTACTAATTTTTTGTGGGTCGGTTGCTCCGGTGGAATTCGCAACTTATTTATGTCCTGGACTATCGGAAAGTTTATGAATCTTAGGACGAAATTTAGGTTAAGGCCCGCCATAAAAGAGACTAATAATAATTAATCAATCAATCAAGAAAAACTCTTATTGGGGGGGTTGGTGGCCTAGTATTAGTATATTGCATGTTGGCGAGGCAGATTAGCCAATGGCCGATAGATACAGGTCCAACGCGAAAATGGAACCCTTCACGGGCAATCATGCCTCCTCCAGCGCGGACCACGTGATTCACGAGGATCTTTTGTTCCAAAAGTCACGCACTATCAATCATTCAATATTTTCATTACCCATCTAAATATTCACATGTAAATTATTATCGGTAACGAAAGTATCGTGACACGTTCGCATCCGATGGAGGAATCCCATCCGGGATCACCAAAGATTAAAAGTTCCCCCAGGTTTCCATTATCAAGCAAGAGGGCTCAAGTTCAGGCGACCTATCTGTGGTTTGCTATGAAGTGTTGCATGTTGGCGTGGCAAATTGAACAAATGGCCGATAGATATAGGTTCAACGTGGAATTTCAGCTAGAGGTGACTAAGATGGACTGGCTGGACTAACGGGTTTTCTCTGGTTTTGGAGGTCACCGATCTGGTCCTCGGTTCCTCAAAGTGAAACCGGTGTCCGAGCAGTCCGGTTGTCGGTTCTAGAGGTAAACTGGACCAATGGACCGCCCACCCGGATCGACGAATTTTTTATTTTTAAAAACAATTTTACATGCGTAGAAATGAGATTCTAGGCAAAGAATGGGATTTGCATATGGGGAAACACTTTCGGTTAAATATTTTCTCGTAATACAAAATTATATGTAGAAATGATATTCATATAACTCTGTACAATATCGAACATTGTATTCTATATTTACTATGACATGGAAATCCCTCACGTGACTCACAAGAATATTATACGTAGATATGTGAATATTGAACAAGTCCCTTTTTTTAAATACATTTTATTTTTATTTTTACCTGTTCTATTGGATCGCCCGAAAATCGGACAGAACCAATCCAGTCCCCAGTTCTTGAGGGAATTCAACCATGCTCACTCCTAATTTCAGAACTTCATATGTCAGTACACGTGTAATGATGTCTCGTTCCGACGTGGACCACATGACTAACGAGTTACCTTTGTCCCAAAAATTACGCCTAATGAAACATTGTTGACACCTAATTTTGGTCAATCCCGTATTTTATTTTCTTCATGAAATAGAATACGTTTAATTACATATGCATCTTTTCTTGGATTGATTGAAAATAAATTTTTTTTATTAACTGACTAATTTGTTATTTTCATTTTTTAAATAATAAAAAAAAAAGAAAAGAGGAAAAATTCGGATCGGGCCGGGTCGCCCACCCATGTGGGCGAGACCCGGTCCACGTTTTCCTCTCCTCTCACGAAGCAAGCCCACGGGGCATGGGCTCGTCTCTCATTTAGGCCCAGTTTCATCTCTATTTTGTTTTCTCTTCCCACTAAGCCCGAGCGAATAGCCCATCTTCCCTTTTATTTCCACAGCCCATCTCCCTCAGGTTTTTTTTTAATAAATTCATCAGCCCACACTCCTCCCCTCCCTTCACGAACTCGTGCAAGGCGAGGACTTGGGAGAGTCCAAACTCGTTGAATCGCGGCGGCAGATCGGAGTCCGACAGCCACCACTGCAGCGCCATCGCGTTTTCCATGGAGTCGGCATCTCTTTCTCTCATGATGTCTCCTCTCGGTCGCTGCGTCGTGGCCCTCGCTTCACCTCGCGTTTGTTGACACCTAATTTTCGATCAGCCTTTTTTGGTTATTTCTTTGAAAAATCATAAAAAATCCATAAAAAGTCAAAAAATTGTAAAACCAACTTTGGTGGCCTTGGCCAAGCCTAAGGGACCATTTTTGACCAAAAATAATTTTTCATATTTTTCGTATTTTTTAGTATTTTTAGAAAATAGGAAAATACTAGAAAATTCAAGAAAAATAGCATTTGAGGTCACAAAAATATGAAAAAATAGTCAGTATTTTTCTTTTAAATCCCTTGTCTTTTTGACCTCACAAAAAACCCAAAATAAGATTTAATTTTACATGTTCTTTTGTAACATGTATGATTGAATTTGGTAAAAAAAAATGCTAATTGAGTCTTTTAATTTGTAATTTTGGCATTTTCTAGGATCTTGACATTCAATATAATTGTCTCTTATTCCAATTTATCCCAATTGTTCAGACAGATTGCTCAATTGCAAACTTAATTGCATTTTAGTCATTGAAATTGGGCATATTTGAAATTACTTTCAATTCAAGGACTATCATTGCAAATTAAAGCTATTGCCTAATGGGTTTCATAATTTTGAATCCATTGGCATAGGTGGTTTGGCCCAATTTGATCATTTAAACCCTCAATTGCACAATTCCCCAATTTGCAATTACTTGAAAATTTGGGGTTTTCATAGAAATTGATATGAACTTTTGGGTAAAATCACATTTTTAAATAAAATCCATGCCCTAGATTCGATTCTGAAGTTTAATTGCAAAAATTCCCAACAGATTTGAACTAATTTTGAAAATTGAAATTCGGAACCGGTTTGGACCGGTCAGACCGTTGGTCGGACCGGTCGAACCGGTCTGCTACAGTATCATCATCTTCCCTGAGAACTTGCGCAGATGAACAGTTCTGAGGGTGATTTCGATCTTCAAATTGAAGGCCAATTCGTGGATAATCAAGCACGCAATGGTAGGCGTATTGTTGCATATGCTCTTACCTGTCGATTAACACCGGCGGCACCGCTCGACGTCGCCGGAATAAAAGGGAATCGGACGGTCAAGTGACGAACCCGCAAAAGTCAACTCAGACCACATTCATGCCAAATTCGCATGAAATAAAGCTCGCCGGAGGACCAAACGGGATTGAACGAAATACCCATCTTCCCCGACGTCGTTTGGACCTAATTGCACGTGACTACACGTGCCAAACTGAATTGGTTGAAGCTCCACGGTTCAGCGCCAAAAATCCAACAGGCTATATAAGCCTACGGAAGCTTTTAGTTAAAGAGGTTGGCAGATTCAGTTAGAGAAAAGAAAACAGAATCGAGAGAAAGCAAAAGAGAGAGAGAAAGAGCTCGTGCTCCAACCGCCATGGTGGAGGACTGAGTTCGAATTCACTGAGCGGCGGTCAGGCCTTTACAGGCTAGAATCGAGCTCGTGAAGATCGTCAGGAGGCTGCCCGTGCTGAGAGGAAGCTGTTGCCGTCAGCCGCGTAGCCGAAAACCATCGAAACAGTGAGTCTCGACCTCGAGTCCTTCACTGCACTTCAATGACGATTCTTGCGTTTCTTGTTCATTCTTGCGATTGCTGTGGGCGTTTCACTCCTTGAACATCACTGACCATCACTACGTCTTTATTTTGCATCGACCTTGCGTGAACAACCCGAATCGAGTCTTCGAATTTAGCCTCCATAGCCGACCACTGTTCATCCTCGCCTAGCCCAATCTAGGCCGTGCGAGCTCAATCGGAGCTTGAGGTAAGTCTCCTGAACATCAATTGGTGCTATCATATGATGGAATTGTAATGATTTTGTGTTAATCTAGCGATCGAACTTCCATGGCCGTACTCGGCACTATGCTTGATACTCGTGATTTTGCGAATGAGGTGCCGCGATTCCTAGATATGTTAAACTAGAGACGATTGTGAGTCCATTGCCGTTGGTCTCGCACGATTTCGTTGAGAATCCACCGTCGGATCATCACCGGAGTTCCTCAGCCGTCCATTTCGCCGGGGTCGAGAGGTTGAAGATGAAGCTGACATGGCGCGGTCAACAAGTCAAAATTCCATGTGTCACGTCGCAATTAGTCCACGTGGATGTCGAGTCAGCTCGACCGTTAGTCCGTTAGGGTGAGTCAGCATAAATCGAACGGCCTAGATTAAACGATTCTAACAAATGGTGACCGTCCGATCAATAATTGAGATTATTTGAAAATTGGAAAACCAAATAGAATCGAAACGGTGTCGCATGGATTAATGAGTAGGCGACGTCGTTTAGGATGATAGGATCAAACGGCTCAGATCAGGTCTTAGGTTCTAATCGTGGCCGTAGGTTTAAGTAGTCTGATCAGACGGCCCTGATCGAGTCTCCTTTCAATCTGAACCGTAGGTTTCAGTAAGTCAATCCAAAGATCGGGGGTTAGCCACGTGGTCCATTAGGGACCGTAGGATTAAAACCGATTAAACCAAAAAATAAAAACGCATGAAACAGCGTCGTTTCGAAGCGTCCGGGTCGCGGGTCCGAGTCAGGGCTGGGTTCCGACCAGAGTGGGTCGGGTCGACCCGGTCCGAATCATTTTTTAATAATAAAAAATAGGAATATAATTAAAAAAAATCAAAAAATTTCTAGAAAATCCAAAAAAATGCTAGAAAATTTCAGAAAATTCCAAAAAAAATGTGGAAAAATTGTGAAAAATCCTATACACTCCAAAAATCCCCAAAAATCGAGGATTGACCACAGACAACTGGTCAACCCTATTTTTGGGGTTTCTTATCCGTTCTTCCGAGACTTGACGATATTACCCTTTAGGGGTAAGTCGCATATGCTGTATATGCGAGATAAGACCGATAATGCCAGGGTAAGAATTAAGGTCGGGTAGGTGACCAATTCTTAAGCTTGGGTTTTCGAGTCCCGTCCCTTTTCTCAAAATGACGATTTTGCCATTCAATGGGAAAATCGTCTTTCTTGTTCTAATCAAGTTCTAAGAATTGCTTAAAATTAGGGTTTGGTTAGGTGGGTGACCAACCCTAATATTTGAGATTTTCAGTCACTTTTTTTTGTCCGAAATGACGACTTTACCCCTCTAAGGGTAAAATCACTTTTAAATTCCAGAAAAATCTTGCGAATTCCCGAAAAATAGGAAATTGATTGGATTGATGGCCAATCCTATTTCCCCCGTCTTTTGACTTCCTAAATTCATCAAGAATGACAAATCTGCCATTTCGAGGCAAATTGTCCTCGAAATGTTCAAAATTACGATTCTGCTCCTCATGAGTGAATCGTGTCTAAATCACTCCTAAGCCTTGATTGAGACTTTTCTAGGCCAATAGGGCCTCATTAGGGATGACATGCTGATTTCATGTGTTTTATCCGTATGTATTGGATCCTTGACTTGCGCATTTATTTTACTGATTGTGAGTGATAGGGTAGTCATTCCCATCTGCATGAACTCCTAGATTTAGGATCTGTACCTCACTCATCTGTATGAAATCCTAGGATCAGATAAACCATTCAGCTCAGGTACCGAAAGGGCGTCAACTCTAGTAGTTGGCGTAACTAAGTCCCCAAACCTATTTCTCTGGTTTCCGCAGAATCGAATAGACCGCTCCCAACTATTCGATTGGGTTTCCGATCGTACCCTCCACGAAACAATTGGTGGCGACTCCTTGGCATGTACACGTATCACATGTCACTAGACCACACCGAAGGTCGACCACGTATATCTAGCGTTGCGATTTGGGTAATGGGATCTTGGGAGAGGCTCGCGTCCGATCGAGGCCAGCGATCGGGCGGCCCTTTAGCCCCCTCGCCTGCGAGTGGGTCGCGACAGACTGGCGACTCCGCTGGGGACTATTCTAAACCAAAATATCTGGTTACGAAATCTAGAGGACTTGAGCCGATTAAAAAGTTGTTTGGTTTATCTGACATTGTTTTCTGCAGATGCTCTCGAAGGTGAGGTACGTATGCTAACCATTGTGTTAGATATTTTTGCAGATTGGAAAAGTAAGGGGTGTAGTGATTGTTAACATCTTTCCTGCAGGTTGGAGTTGGGAATGTATGTTTATCTTACGCACATACTGAAGCGGTGTTTTGATACAAACTGCTGTGCATGACTTTGCATTGTGATGATCACGACACATCGCACACACTGGCGGTCAAACCCCGACTGCAACCACCTCTAGGTTACCTTAGATAGGGAAATGATGCGAAAGGATCTCGTGTTTGATGGCACTTGAGACTTTCGTGTTCGTTCCCGCTCACAATCCAAATTAGCGATATCTAACCCTCTTGGGTGGGTACCCTTGGGGAGGAATCTGCTTCATTTGGACCGTGGGAGCCTGAGCCTAGGTTCCTCACCTGATTTTTTATTTTTAGAGTATACCCCCCACTTGTCTCATGCCCATGTCTATGTATGGTTGGTATACCCAAAACCGCCCATGGTTACGGGGGAACATTTTCACATCCCCAAGTTTGGTTGGTAAGGCATTTATTTCAATGTACTTTACTACTCCATGTTCTACAGTATGACTCGTACATTGCATACATATACATGCATTCGCATACATCATGAAAATCACTCAAGTGACTAATTGAAACAACGATGATAAGGGAAGGATGTCGCTGTTTCCTAAGAGTTCGACAGAGTTGGTAACCTTCGAGTACCTAAGGAAAGTTACTCGCCCTGGACCGAACACAAGGCTGCACTTTACTAGATTCGTGCATGGTCGGGAGCTGACTGGACGTAAGCTAGGATATGCGGAAGATTGTCAAACCCGCTACTACGTCGACAACCTCAGGTTCAAGCGACAAAAAGATGAGATGCTCGAGAGTTACTTAGAAATGCAAAAGCAACGTCGCAACCGCCTAGCTAGGGAGGCATACGCCCGTCGGAAGGCCGAACGACAGGCTAAAGAAGACATACCGAGGATCACTTTTTGGGGAAAGAGAAGACGCCCCGCAATCAAGACAAAGTCGAAGCGTATCACACTCAAGAAGGTGAGACGCGAGAAGACTCCCGAAGTCATTGTACCATGGACCAGAGAATGGCCAGAGGAGCTAAGAGATCTTGTTCAATCCACTGAAGACAACCCCTCACACTCGATTGGAGGAGGATTCCCGACTGACTGTTATTGTGAAGAGGGGTAGACCTCTAGGAAAAAGGTGACGTAAATTCCCACATTATATCGGCCTTTTATGGCTTTCTTGTTTAAGAAGTCTCCCTTCACCTTTCTTTCATTAGGCGTCCTGATTGTAATAAGAAATTCATTCCACTCTGTTCATTTGATGTATTGACCAATGGAATGTGACATTGTTGTTTCCCTTAGTCACTGGAGTGAACCTGACTAAATTGCATAATTCACTTTCTTGAAATTCAAATTAGGCTTTAAGTCAGGCCTTCGAGACCTGAAAAGGTCCCAATTTTCATTTCTTCAAATTGGAATATGCAATTAAGTTAGCCCATGCATACTTCATGGCATCTGCATAATCGCACGTTTAAAGTAATTTTTGACGATTGACTTTTCAAAATCATTGGCATATTTTAGACTTGATGGGAAAGAATGATATTCAAGTGTTCAAAGTCCCCCGGGCCAAACTCCAATCGTGGTGGGATAGCATGGGTGAAGTCAGCCAAAAGTATGTCAAATCACGATTGGGATATCTATTGGGTCTGCTGAAGATTGAGTGTCCACCTTCTTTCATTCAAGCCATAGCACTCTACTGGGATCCCACCACCGCTACATTCTGCATGGAAGGGTTGGAGGTTACCCCCACCATCGAAGAGTACAACGCCGTCATCGGAGTTGAATTTACTCACTCGTTAGTCCAACCTCCCATATGATTTGACCTATTGAGCCAGTTAGCTGAATTCCTTGACACAAACCTTAACGAAGTCAAGGCAGATGTCAAAAGTAATTCTGGGCGAATTTCACTATCCTTCCTCCTAGATCGATTCCCCAACCTCCCTGCCGCTAAAGGGACTAAATCAGGTAGAGCCTTTGTATTGGCCTTCTTTAGCTTCGTGCTATTCCCGATTTCGTCTGTCACCTTCGATACTATTATGGCCGTTGTAGTCAGATAAATCTGTTGTGGGTGGGATTACTCAAACATCATCATTGCTGAGACCTTTCTTTCCCTAAATCGCTTCAAGAAAAACAAGAAAGGAATCTTTAGAGCCTCTAGTGATCCTCTGTACCTGTGGTTCACATCTCATGTCAGGCAATTCCATATCCGCATGGGTTTCATCGAGATCAGCCCCGATGCTCATCCTCTTAAAACCTTTGTTAGAACCCATACACGTATTCCTAAGTTCAACTTTAAAAAATGGAAAGAATTCCTTAGAACTCTAAAATCCGAACAACTCCGATGGCGGCTAAGATTGCCAACCCTGGGCAAGGTCAGACTAGCCTGTAATGACAAAGACCCAGTCCCTTTGTTAGGATTCACGGGCGTTACCGCATGTTATCCGAAGAGGGTTATCCGACAGTTTGGGGGCACTACAGGAGATCCCTTCCCCACCTCGATCGGGAATCTTTGCCTTCGTCATACCAAGCGAGGCCATCATGGAAGAGAAGAGGAAACAGTTCGAAGCCAAGGTGTCGTTCATTGCACACTCTTTGAAGAATTCTCAGGCCGAAGATATAAGCTAGCCGGAAACCATGACTCGTAAAGAGAACGTCCATAGGGCCACCCCAAGATATATCCAGCATTTTGAGGCAACCAGACGTAGCCTCGTCGAGCCCTATGTACCTGAATACATCGTACCATACGTACCTGGGATAGAACCATACGTACCTGAAGACATGGGATCGTTGTCGTATTCAGAAGAGGAATGGTCTCAATCTGAAGGAGGGAATCTATATTGGGACGATGAGGACACCTTAGACCTCAAACGTCCTAGACTTGAATGAGACTATTCTGTCAAGTGTAAAATAAGCAAATATTGTGATGCTTTTTCATACATACTCACTTGTACTGAATACTATTTTGGACACATGCGCATAAATGTGAACATGTTTTGCGAATGCATAAAAACTATCGTAAGAAATTATGCTTCTTTTAATTTCATGAATTTTTTTGGGAGAATGATTAAAAGAACTACTTACATGAGGCTAAGGCTCACGAGGTAGCCCTTTTTCTCATTTACTGACAGAAAACATGCAACTAAAGGAATTAAGCACTTCCTTTTGTCAAAACCAAAGAAATGCTCACTGAAATTCCTTCTGAAACAGGTACACTCTCATCACGGAATTACCAACGCATCATTTTCGCACTCGACTTAAGACAAGAATGGAGCAACAAGAGTTGACCCCACGCGTAGGCACGTTGGAAACACAGATGACTGCGATGGCAACTATGATGGCTGATATTAAGGCGATGCTGGAAGCCTCCCACGCCAGACAGGCAGTAGCTCCTAATCAAAATAACTCAAGTCCATCGTTCGTACCCGATGTGGCTGATAAAGAAACGTCGAAAAATACCCAACGTACAGATGAAGATATCCGTATGCCGAACGTCCAGACACAGCAAAAGGCACTTCCTGTTGTCATCAACCTTGAGAAGGATGAAAAGGGGAAGCAAACTGTGAAAACCGAAGTAGAGGCTAAAAGATTAGCCAAGATTGAAGAATGTTTAAGTAGCCAGGGCTATGAGTTAGCCCGCTTCAATAAAATATCTCCCTTCGCCAAGGTGGAGACCCCTCCCGACTACAAGGAGCCGGACTTCGTGAGGAAATATAACGGGACAGGCTGTCTACGCGCTCACCTCAAGTATTACCTGCGCAAAATGGCGCACTATTCGGATTATATTCCGTTGCTGATGAATACATTCCAAGAAATTCTTGCTGGTGCCGCTCTGGCATGGTTCATTGAATTAGACCTCGAAGATTATGATGGGTGGGAAGATCTTGCAGAGGATTTCCTCAGACAGTACAAGTTCAATACAGCTACGGCCCCAACGATGGAAGATTTGCTGCGAACCTCGAAGGCAAGGGGCGAGTTGATCAGAACATACGCCCAGAGGTGGCGTGCTCTGGCTACTCAAGTAAAGCCATCAATCCCGGAAGATGAGCTGATCAATTTGTTCTTAAAAGCGCTCCCCTACGAATATTTTGATCGATTGAATACCTCCGGATGTCAAACCTTCGCACACTTGATAAATGTGGCTGAAAGGCTGGAGTGGGCTCTAAGAGAAAGGAGGCCTCATGAAATTTTCGTCAGGAAGCAGTATCCCTTAAAGAAGGAGAAAGAGGCCGGGCTCGATATAGCATTCATACCGGACCCCCAAAAATCCAAGGGATTTAACGGTTCTAATCAGAGCAAAGGAGGATCGTCATGGTCGACGCAAAAGGGGCAAGAACCTAAAAGAATGCAACCCCCAAAGCAGTTCTCACAGCTCCTGAGGCCTTTGTCCAAACTACCCCCGATGCTGCTGGAGCAACACTTGGTGGCGAAGGAACCACCTAGGGCAAATCCTGCTAAATATCCTGGCTTTGATGAGAGCCAGACCTATGTCTACCATATGGGTGAAAGAGGGCATAATGTTGATAACTGCTATATCATTAAGCTGAAGGTACAGGCCCTGATTGACAGTCAAATCCTGAAGTTTGACAGCGTGGCTCCAAATGTGCAAGAAAACTCTCTCCCTGATCATCAAGCAATTGGGGCAATATTCACTGAAGAGGAAGAGGAAGAGGGCCACCTCAAGCTGAAAGTAGACATGTCTAAACTGACTGACCTTCTAATCACTGCTTCGTCATACCCAAAAGGAGGGGAGACCCCTGCTGACGTAAAGAAGCTATGTATTACCAAGATGACGAGCTTAGGGATAATGTCCGATATTACCGATGAATGATTCGAGGGAGTCGAAACTTCTCTATCTTTCGAAGGAAGTCACTTCGTGATCAAAACTGAGCAGGGTAGCAAGTGGAGAGTCCCGCATGAGGATCTGGTAGGCGACTTTGGGTCGATCATGGAACCAGAAGAGGAATTCGAAGGGGAAGAACTGGAGGCCAGGACGCGAAATCTAGCAGATCATAGATTTATGGCCAACGCACTTGAAATGGGTGAAGTTGTAGACAACCTGGGTCAGGATTCTGAGGGATATAATTTTAAGGTAAAATATTCTGCTCCTCCTAGTTTCTATCAGAGGATAGAGGATATCGTACCAGACGGATGGGGAGGTATAGATGATCCCACTCCGCCAGAAACCCCGAAGGACAGGGAAAAGCTTTTTACAAAAGACTTTGACGACATCGTATCAATGATTGAATCCGTCATGGCTGTGGTAATCAGATTGGAAGAACTGGATAGTTTGAATAAAGCAGAAGATTACACAATTAAACCAGTGGTGATTCGATTGCCGGAAGAGGAAGAGGAAGAGGAAGAGGAAGAAGACGGCACAGCTGAATCTAAGACGTCTTGTCCAAAGATAATAACCATACAGATCCCTCCAATAGAGGTATACGACCCCAAAACGATCCACTGGGACTATGGGACGAAGGAGATAGATGCTGTAATGAGGTCTGGACGATTCTACGCCCCTAGGGAAGGCGAGTCTGAAAAGAAAGAGGTCTCCAAGGAGGATGCAGAAAAACTCATGGCCATTATCAAAACCAGTGAGTACGAAGTGATAGAACAGCTGAGGAAGATGCCAGCTCAAATATCCTTGCTGGATTTATTCATTAATTCAGAAAAGCACAAGAATACGCTGTTAAAGATACTAAATGAGGTACATGTCCCCGAAACAATTAATGATGTGCAATTAAGAGATTTTGTAGGGGCAATCCTCCTAAAAGATCAATTGAGCTTCTCTGATGAAGACTTCCCCATGGAAGGAAGAGGGCACAATAATACCTTGTACATCTCTGCCCAATGTAACGGGAAGAGAGTGGCGCACATATTAATCGACAATGGATCCGCCTTCAACATATGCCCATTAGCTACCTTGAGGAGTTTAGGCATCAAAGAAGAAATGATTAAAGCCTCCAAAACGGCAGTGAGAGCTTTCGATGGGATGAAGAAGACTGTGGTAGGTTAGATTGAGCTTAACGTATTCATCGGCCCAACAAAATTCTCTATAAACTTCCAAGTGATGGATTTGCCCAGTGCATTTGGGTTCCTGCTGGGAAGACCTTGGATCCATATAGCAGGAGCTGTCCCTTCAAGCTTACACAAAAAAGTACGCTTTGTAGTGGATGGGAAGGTGATTATTGTGCATGGAGAAGCCGACCACCAGACGTACCAGAACAGCGCCGTTCCCTACGTTGAACCTGAAGTTAAGACATAAGCAAGCTATCATTCCTTGGAATTGGTAGCGATAGTTCACACTCCCGTAGGGACAAAATTAAGGGCTCTCTACATTTCTAAAGCCAATCTTTTACCAGCTAAGATGCTACTGGCATATGGGTTTAACACTGGAGAAGGTCTAGGTAAACACGGTCAAGGAATAAATACCCCCCTGCAGTTAAAAGCTAACCAACATAGGATGGGCTTGGGGTATCAGAAGGATTACATGGGCGAGTTTGTCCCAAAGGCAACAGGCCGAGGCCGAGGTAAGAGCCTGGGACGCCGTGGAAGCCAGAGCAACTCAAAGGGTTCATTCATTGGTTCCCCAGCTTGGAAAGGCAGGTCATAGATATTCAATAGTCCTTTGAACGCCTATTTTAGAAAAGATTCCAAGTGGTTGTCAGAAGAGGATATCACTCCGACAGTAGAACCAGATCTGGCAAACCCTTTCCTCGAAAATGACTTCGTGAATGTCATCATAGAGTGGTTGGACGACAAAGCCACTTCCTCTGAGTAAAGAAGCTTCATTCCTTCTTTAAATACAACACTTAGAACTTTCTGCATTTTATTTTCATTACTTGTTATAGATGTAAGAAAAAGCCTGTGGATCTCCGGCCGTTGGTCCAAATAGCATAATTTGTAAGGCGGCCCATTCTGCATTCAATAAAAATCACACAAGTTTTGTTAAGGACATATGGTACCGTAAATCAGTCCGATGATGATACTAGTCTTCCGCGCAGAAGCTTGAGGCCTGATTTGCCATATGATTCCTAATTTCCAAAAGATTCCAGAAGGACATGGGTTTCCGATGATATGAGGACTAGTCTCGTTTATAACTGCATTTATTTCGAAAACTTTTTTCGAAAAGATTTTTTCACACTCATGCATGGTATTTTTATGGAATACAAACTAACCATGCTCGTGACATTTCAGGCATATCATCTCAAACATACATACCAAGTTGTTATGCGATTCGGATATCCACTTTAACTGTTCCTACAACATTGAGGAAGATGAAGACGAAGGTTATGCATCTATTCGCAGAGAATGAAATGCCTTTGAAGAGTCAATTCCTCCTACTTCAGAAGAACCGGTCGTTATTAACTTGGGCGATCGTAGGGATATCAAGGAAGTCAAAATAGGTGGACATTTATCCTAAAATGAAAGACTCAGGTTCACAGAATTACTAAAGGAATATCAAGATGTCTTTGCATGGTCTTACGCGGACATGCCTGGTTTGGATCCTAAGATTGTGGAGCATGCACTACCCACGGATCCAAGGCATTAAACCCGTCAGACAAGGTAGAAGACGGATGAAAGCCGAGTTAGAAGACAAAATTAAGGAGGAAGTCATGAAGCTTCTCCGAGTTGGCTTTATTGAAGCTATCCCATACTCGGACTGGATTGCAAATATAGTCCCCGTCATGAAGAAAGACGGCAAAATTCAGATCTGCGTGGATTATCGAGATCTGAATAGAGTGAGCCCAAAAGATGAGTTTCCTTTACCTCACATTGATGTATTGGTGGATAGTACGACGGGGTATGAACTGTTCTCATTCATGGATGGATTCTCATGATATAACCAAATCCTCATGAAACAGGAAGACAAGCCAAAGACTGCTTTTACCACGCCCTGGGAAAACTTTTGCTATAAGGTCATGCCCTTTGGATTAAAGAACGCAGGGGCCACCTACCAGAAGGCTATGGTCACACTATTCCATGATATGATTGTTGACACCTGATTTTTGATCAGTCTTTCATAGTTTATTTTTAAAAAATTCATAAAAAATCTATAAAAAGTTAAAAAAATTAAAAAATCATCTTTGGTAGCCTTGACCAAGCTAAAGGAACCATTTTTGATAAAAAATAATTTGTCATATTTTTTTAATATTTTTTAATATTTTCCAAAAATAGAAAAATACATGAAAAATGAAGAAAAATAGCGTTCGATGTCGTAAAAATATAGAAAAATAGTCAATATTTTTATTTTAATTTCCTTTTCATTTTGAACTCATAAATAGTCAAAATTCAAGTTCAATTGCATGTGTTTCTTCACGACGTATAGAGTTGAATTTGGCAAAAAAATGTCATTCGAGTATTTTAATTTGTAAATTTCTACATATTTTTTAGTCTTGACGTCCAATTAGATCGACCACCATCTACAATAAATTCCCCTTGCTGAATATTTTCGTTTTTGTTTCACATGATTTTATGGTGTAAAACGCCGAGTGGATCCCCAAATATAATCGGGTCGGCATGAGCTCGATAGCTCGTCCAAGACCAAATCAGGGCACGGCGAACCCCATGTGAGTACTCTCGAACTCCTTCGATGCTTCCTAATGCTTTTCTTAGGTTAGATCATGTGTAGAATGGCTAGGACAGCTAAATCATTCTTGAGCTGTAATTGATAAATAGGGCCTTATTAGGAATGCCATGTGATTTATTTGCATATCTAGATTCCTTGAGTTGCGCATTTTATTACTGATTGTGATTGCTAGGATAATCACTCCTATCTGCATGAATTTCTAGATTTAGGGTTCATACCTTACTCATCCGCATGAATCTCAGGCTAGAAAATTCAGTCAACTTAGGTACCGAAAGGGCGTCAACTCTGACAGTTGGTGTAACTAAGTCCCCGAAACCATTTCTCTGGTTCTCGCAGAATTGAATAGAAACTCCCAACTATTCGATTGGGTGGTCCAATCACACCCTAAAAAAATGATTGGTGGCGACTCCATGGCATGCACACTTAGCACATGTCACTAGACCACACTGAAAGTCGATCACGCATACCTCCGTTGCGATTTGGGTAATGGGCATTGGGAGAGACCCGCGTCCGACCAGACAGGACGGCCCATTAGCCCTCGAGAGCCCGACAACCTCAAGAGGGTCGCGACAGACTGGCGACTCTGCTGGGGACTGGTTCTTAACCATTTAGTGGACTTGAGCCGATTAAAAAGTTGATTGATTCTTCTAACCTAATTTTATGCAGATGCTCTCGAAAGTGAGGTGTTTATGCTAACGAATGTGTTAGATGTTTTTGTAGACGGGAGAAATAAGGGGTGAAGTGCTTGTTAACTTTGTTTTATGCAGGTAGGAGTTTTGGATGTATGATTGTGTGGATGTTTATATTGAAGCGGTGATTGTTAAATAAAATGTATGTCTATTGCTTTAGCACGACACAATGAATACACACAATTGCGCCTAAAACCCCAGGCGCCCTCTTTAGGAACACAATAGAAGGAATTGAAAATGGAATCTCCGTGAGGAAAAACATGGGGTAATTCACTTTTCAATTCCGCTCACTTCGAACTATGGATTGAGTCCCAATGCAACGATAGTTGTGCAATGGAATCGGCTCTTCCCAGAATTCGAGGCGAGAACCTTGGCTTTAGGTACCAAGCCCTATCTTTTGATTTTTAGGAGTTTTTCCTCACTTGTCTCATGCGTTTGTCTATGGAAGGTTAGTATACCTAACACTGCAAAAAATACAGAGAAGCTTGATTTTCTCTTAAGTTTGGTTGGTAAGACTTTTCTATCCCTCGAACTTGTTACAGCTCTTAATCATTATATTCATTGCATAATTCCGGTGATTGGATTAAATGCCATTTTGAGGATAGATATGTGTGTTTTCCTCCCAATGTTCTTGATGGAAGATGAAGATGGTGTCATCCCATTACGAGCGCCAAGTGGACAAGAAGAGCCTACTATGGACATCATTGAGGTATCATCTAATGAAGATGACAATTTGGAATAGGTGATTCTGAAGTCACGTCTCAAAGATCGAAACTGGGGCATCTCTAAGTATTAAGATCACATTCCTTTGTTTTATTTTTCATTTCTAGCCTTCTTGTATATGATTTATTTTGCTGAGATCCTCTCTATCTGATCCCTTAGATTGATTGTATTAGGGATCTATTTGTGTTTATATACATTCAGATTGAAATTTGTTGTATTTCTATTGACTTGTCATTGGAATGTGATAGTGGCATTTCTTCTAATCACTCGAATACTCCAAAATCAATTTTATAATTCCTTTGGATGAAATTGAAATTGGAAGTCTTATACAACCTTTTGGCCGTATAGGGCAATACAATCCCAATTTCGCCAGAAGGAACTATAAACTTGAATTGGTTCATGCATGTTTTGCATCATTGGTAATCCACAATAATTGATCAAGAGTACTCGTGTTTTTCAAATTTAATGAAAAGATAGATATCCAAATTACTCTCGTTCTTAGCAAACAGCTTTAATTTGGATACCGTATCTTCAATTGAATTTAAAACACATCGTAATTGTGTACTTTTGAACATTCCATTGATTTTCTTGGAATTGATCAAAGGCGATTATCGTGAATTACATTCCTTTCAATGATATGCTTTCCTTTGAGGAATATTGATAAAAGCTTTTGCACAAGGCCAAAACCCTTGTAAAAGCTCTTATCCCTATTAATCACAAGTAAGCATATAATTGAAAGGATTTATGCTTTATTTTTCAAATTCTTTCTTCTGATTCTGCCTTTTCATTTGAAACAGGTTAAAAACAAGTAGAGAAGAGAAGTCTTTTTGTGGATAATCGCGGTGGGAGGTTCCTTTATCCGATCATAAGCAAGATTAAAAAATCAAGATGTACACGCTCGAATCATCAATGTCAAAGCGCAGCTTGCCTAGGTTGAGAGTGGTCAGGTGTTCGAGAAAGTCATCCATACAGAAGTTGAGACACACACATTAGAGCTTTCATTCATTTCGCTCAATCGAGGGACCTTAAAAGCAAATCATACAAATCATCGGGGTGGAAACATAAAACCGCAATGAGCCCTAATTAGCATCACAAAGGAACCTAGTTGGCCCTCCATATTATTGATGCTTTGCTTATACTCACCACCTTGAGACTCGAGATCTGCAAGCTTAAGAAGAAGGCGTTTACATTCCCCTTTAAGATCGGCAACCTTGGTCCCGTGATCTTCGGCGGCTATTTCCAGATCCCGAACTAGTCCTCTCCCATGGGCTATATCCGCGGTAATGCTGTCAAGCCTTTCTTCCTGCCACTCACATTGAAACTTCAACACGACATTACGACGGTCGTGCTCATAGGTGGTCAGGGATAAGGCCAAGCGCTCCACCAAATTTCCCCTCTCGCGAAGCAACATCGAGACTCGCTTGTTGGCGAACTCAACAGCCTTTCTGTGACTATCGGCCACAAGGTTGGCCAACACCAAGCAGTTGGACCGATCCTCATAGCGAGCTCGCAAAACGTGAGCCACGGTAACTTTTCGATGAGCGACACGGTAAGTCTCTAAAAAGTTTATAAAGAGGGTTGGGAAGATTCTATATTCCCTCTCTAAATTAGTGCCCTCGATGGAGGTGGTGTCTATTTCCACGAGCAAAATACGGATTTCATCTTCAGTTTCTGGGTGATCGGCTATATGAGCATAGCCTCGACCGAGGAGGTTATAGAGTTTTTCCCACTGGGCCAAAATTTCGGCTGAGAAAGCGCGAATAGGAGAGGAGGTCATTTTCGTTGGAGTGAGGGAGAAGAAGATGAGTGTGGTAGAGTGATTAAAATACGAAAATGCAATTATGTAAGAGTGTTAATCTTCTATGCATTAACTCCTCCTTTTATAGCAACTCGAGAATGAAGAAAGGCACAGCAATAATGCTCGTGGAGCCAAGTTAATTGGGTAAAGCAATGGTGGCTCTTTCGGTGAACCATCAGATTTGTCCCAGTCCGCGATTTCAGGCTTGATAAACCTAAAAAAGTTGTAAAAAGATATGTCGGTGTCACCATATTAAAATTGAACGGGAGTTAAGCGCAACTATCGAAAAAAGTTGCGAAAGGATTTGGCGGTCTCATCATATTAAAAAACTGAGCGGGAGGCGAGCGTAGTTCCACCTTTTTGAAAATAAGTGGGAGACAGACATGGATATCGAGAAAAGGAAATCGATTTGGTGTCCCTCCACGTTGAAAAGAAGAAAGAAGACGACAAAGCGGGAAATACGAAATCTTGGGAGCAACGCTTGCCTGATGATCTTCATCCATGTTTAAAGAACGTTTCATGGGCATACAGAACCACTCAAAAGAAAATTTAGAGAGAGTGAGCATACATGAGAGAGTAGAAAACCCTGAGTGAGCAAAAATTGATCGAACATTTTTCGATCCAACATGTTTGAGAGTTACCATCAGTTGCTAGAGGTGACTGATCCAAAAATCTCAGAAAATGAACTACTGAGAGACCTCGAAGATTCTAGGATGGCGTCTGGTACCAGAACCACAGAACCCAACCCTTTCGGCAACGAAGTTCAGGATCTCAGCAGCGACGACAACAGCAGCAGCGATGGTCAATCCCGGAAAAGGAAACGTCGCCAGTGCCACACTCAGAATGAAATCCAAGAGCTTGAAGCTTTCTTTAGTGAATGCCCTCTCCCGAACATGAAACAAAGAAATGAATTGGGCCAGAAGCTAGGGATGAAACCTTTGAGGGTCAAGTTTTGGTTTCAAAATAAGCGAGCCAAATTGAGGGCTCAACACAGACGTCAAGAACTTGCGATTCTAAAGGAGGAAAACGAAAAGCTTCGAGCGGAGAACATGAGGTATAAGAAAGCTCCCAGCACTATCGCTTGCCTTAATTGCGGTGGCCCTATCACTCTCGGCGAAATGTTCCTTGATAAGCCTTATATGAGGATTGAAAATGCTCATTCACCACCCCACTCCCTCGAACCATCTTCGATACAATCGGATTTTGTTGGAGATATGCATGAACAAATCAATTCTACGAAGTCAATACCGATGCCTTCTAAAGGATGTGATATGCATCACCATGATTGGAGTTTCCTTAACGATGAGCTTACTATCACGACCGACCAATCCAAAGCTGATGAATTCCCTCCACAACAATTTCCGGCTCGATCAAATCCTACTGGAAATAGGCCAGAGAGCAATAGCCAAGTTGTCAACACTGTTCCGGTTCGCAAGAAGACGAGGGTCAATTGGTCCCCCGAGCTTCATCTCAAGTTCCTTAGTGCGGTTCAGCAACTAGGGATCAACTCAGCATATCCAACGCGCATACTTGAGATCATGAACATACCAGGACTCACTAAAGATGGAGTCGCGAGTCACCTCAAGAGCTACAGAAGGGCGCTAAGACAGCGCCACACAGCACTGAACCTGAAAGAACTCAACTTGTGCCTAAACACTAGGCATTACTATAACTACAATGCCCCTGAAGTAAGAAATACCCTGCCGAATCTAGGCACCGACCAAGCTGGTAGCAGCACCATCGACTACTTGGGCGCTAATCAGAATATTCCCCCGAATCATCTCAGCACCCCTCAAGAGTATATGCCACAAGTGCAGCAGGTACGAACTCCTTGGTTTGAGCATCAACTTTTCGCTAGTGCTCTTCCTATCCCCGATCAACATATTGCGCCTAGTGTTCAAAGATCTGCCCGGCTTGGGCATATGATTTCGGAAGATCAAGCGGGCGGATGCTCTGAGGATTTTTGTTTCTTCCATTCCCAAATGGAAGGTGCTTTTGATAGTGAACCGATCAATCATCCTCTTATAATCTCGAGCAACGACGAAGGTTCTAGCTCGAAGAATCAGATCGCTCACAACAGAAACAGGAATCCTTCAACGCCAAGCGATGATGGTCAACCCGAATATCAGTTGCTCGAAGAATCAAAAGATTTCCTTGATGAGGAGCTCCATATCTGGATCGATCAGTTTAAAACTGATGGACTTATGAAGTTATGATCCAAAATGACGATTATATGTCTGATTCATGGTGTAACTGGCTGATCACCGAGAATCCTCAAGGGAACTAGGCACATGTGGCTGGATGTATCATTAATCTTTCTGTCATAAAGTCTTCCATGCAAGATAATCTTCCTTAATGCCTAGAGTTAATCTGGGGCAGCGATCAGTACTACCTGCGAGCATCATCATGCTTGAGTGCGACAATCCCTTGTTAGATTAGAGTCGAGGCGAATCAATTGAACGCCACGAAGAAAAACATTTAAAGGCTTCACATAGGAAAATGCGAGCAAAAGCCCGAGCGAGCTCAAAGACGGTTAGCTCTGTATTGTTCTAAGGGACCTTTAGTCGTTATGAACTCTAAATTGAGCTTGTTTCATTCTCGATGGGGGTCGCTAACTGCTTCAAGAATTTTATAACAAAAAACGAACCAGTTAGGGACGTCAATAGTGCTGTGTCCTGGTAGTCAGTGAAATGGAAGTGGTACGAAACGTCAGGAGTTCGATCTCGGGATTGAAAAATCATTTTATCAGTTGGTCTATCACCCGATGAAGTTCAAAGAGATTCGACGCAGATGACTATAGAACTTGGGGCAATTCGAAAATCATCGATTCATTTTCATCAAGCGGCGAAGTTGGTATTGTAAAATGTGAAGCATGCAAATGACAAATCCGAAGCAGAAGGAGATGAATCATGATTCGCTTATCCAAGGTCGGGATTTCAACCTTCGACTAAAGCCAAATCTAGGATGAGTTTTTGATCTTGCCCACTCGACAAAACCCATCTCCACTGAAAATGGGGGCAAACCATTCCTACATCCGGAAAGCATGTCGAAGCCGAAGACATCAAATTCATCGTTTAATCCGTGGGGCAAGTCCCTGAAGCGATAGTTATAATCTGCAGAGCGTAATGGAATCCATCCTTTCAATGTAAAACGCATTTGGCCGCGGAGCCACCCATTTGGTAAAAAGAACGTATCGTTCCTAAATGATTTTCAATCAGATGCGGGGATAATGTTCTCTCATTTTCCTCTCAGGTGATGAACAGAGACGAGGCACCCAAGAAGCCATGCATTCAAATAACAAAACAGTGCATGAAACACGCCCAAAAAGATGAATGAATCTCCTCCGACGTAAATCCTCGATGTGGATTCGTTGCCCAACCAGACGAAGAAATCATGGCCACAAGCTTGAGGGCCGGCTTCTACAATCTGCACATTGGCATGCAGAATGGAATTCAAATCAAGAGTAAAGTAGTATCGTCCCAATTTGTTTTGAATTTGGAAACCCAAAATAATGCTTAATATTTATCCTTGGCAGGAGCTCGCCATCAGGGCAGACATATTTTCACAACCCTTGTACACTCGTTGGAGCATATGACCAAGGGTAAGATGTATTGTTCCAATTTTTGTAAAGTTTTAGAATATACGATGACATATCCCTTTTATATCTCCAGGATCTCCAACCTCGATGGGCAGGTAAGTATCCCTTTTCCCAATTCATTGGAGATTAAAAAATTTCAGAATTAATTCGATTCTCACATCTAAAAAGACATAGAATTCTTACTTCATTGACATTCATGTTTTAAAACATGAGATTGTCTGAACATGAATTACACATGTATGGTGCATCACAAAATCCCTTTGAAGGATAAATCTTGATGAAATGAAATGAATTTTTCCAACAAGAGTCGTTTGAACTGTTCAAAAGGGTATTTTCTCATAAGAGAAGCGAGCCTAATCCAAACCCGTCCCATACACACTTGAGAGATGAGGAGATTGGAAATGATAGCGAAACCTTAACCTATGGATATAAGGGTCATTCGCAACGATTACATGGATCGAGATGACAGAGGCATTTATTTCTTCATTCCAAACACTACAGATGCCCATTGAGAACCCCATTGAACGGCGATTTTCATTCTCAACCCTGTCAAGAACCACCCCACATTGGGGCAAATGAAGGTTAGTCCAACAGTATCAGAAAGTAAACGGTTTGAAATTTTCTTGCTCGGACTAACATAAATCTTTGTGTGTTGTTTATATGATAATCCAAGTGTCATAGGATGACGAGAATAATTCATTTCTCTATCCTACACACTGTTATCCTTTGCACGACCAAGTTGAGCCAGCAAATTCATTTCATCAACCTATTGGTGATCATTGCATATTCCAAAGCAAATGCAACATCACTCTAGGAATGGAAGTGTGCCAAAGTTTAAGTTGCATATCTAGCATGATTGCCGAAAATCCTAGCTCCAAAAGAAAAGAAAAACACGGGATTAAAAAAAAGGGGGAAAAGAAAAATCCCTAGACATCAAGAAAAAGCAAAGTGCTTGGTAAAAAGCAAGGCTGATGTCTATTCAAAATATCCCCAGTAAAGTCTAGATATACGATGAAAAGACCCTGCAAAGGAGTCAGATCAAGATGACTACTCTCCAAATGATGTCGTGCTCAAATTGCAAACACACAAACAGACGGTCTCTTAATGTAACAAGAGACGCTTTTAAACATCCTTGTGCGCTCTAAAAGAGGAGTGTACACTTCAAGAAATGGAGATGTTCTTCGAAGGACATGTGGTAAATTTGCAATGATCACCAATGCCAAACCCTTCACAATTTCTGGGCAAAAAATAAGCCTTTTTCGGTCCCCAATCCTTCCAATGTTACAACCCTGAAGCAGTCTTATCTGACTAAGACACTTGGGTTAATGTATAACTTAGCTCAAAGAAGTACGAGCAAGACTATTTCTTTCTCATTTTACAGGGTTCTTGACTTGTAAACCCGGAGCAGATAGTGAAAATTTTCGTTCAACGGCCTTGACTCAAAAGTGAGTCCCCCTTGGAAACCGATATCCAAGCCTAACACTACGGTCCCGTGAAAGACCTCCTGATCGGTCGAAATGTATGCGTTGCGAATGATCCTGAAACCCAGGCATAGGTTGGTAGGAAATTGAGCACTTTCCCTATTAAAGATCATTATCACAGAGCAGTGAGAAGCCTTCTTGGATGAGAAATACTCCAATGGATGTTTTGAGCAAACTCTTTTTGAAATTTTCAAATTGTTTGATCTAGAGTTTCCGTGCAAGGAATTTATGATCACATCTGTATATGGCAGGAATGTTTTGGATAACCTCCAGCAATCAAAATGCACATTTCATGACTAAAACTTAAGTCGTAGAATTTTGTCAGTTAGACAATTATTGTCTTCCCAAAGATTACTAATATCTTCTTGGCGAGGAAAATATTTTCAGGTCTAAGCTTTCTGCAGGACTTTTGGCCGCCCCAAAGACTGGGTGCGTCATCCTTAGGTGAAGCCTTTTAGTAGGCAAGTCTTTTCTAAGACCGATCCACAGAATGATCGAGTCTCCGACTAGCCCCGAAGAGTGGGTACGTCATCCTTTGATTCATATCAATTTGGAATCTCATAAATGGTAGAAACCGCCTGAAGGGTCAACTCAATGGTAGAAACCGCCAGAAGGGTCAATCAATGGTAGAAACCGCCTGAAGGGTCAACACAATGGTAGAAACCGCCTGAAGGGTCAATGTATGGTAGAAACCGCCTGAAGGGTCAACCAATGGAAGAAACCGCCTGAAGGGTCAAAACAATGGTAGAAACCGCCTGAAGGGTCAATGTATGGTAGAAACCGCCTAAAGGGTCAACCAATGGTAGAAACCGCCTGAAGGGTCAACTCAATGGTAGAAACCGCATGAAAGGTCAATGAATGGTAGAAACCGCCTGAAGGGTCAAAGGACTGGTAGAGACCGCCTGAAGGATCAACCCAATGGTCCGATCCACCATACGGATCAAAACCTTGATGAATCCCGAACGCGGGAGGATTCGTTTTCCCTAATAAGCCTTACATTAGGCAAGCCATTTCTAGTTTAGTCCACCACACGGATCAAAACCCTTGGCAAATTCCCAAATGTGGGATGCGTCTTCCTTAGATTCCTATCAGTTAGGAATCCCATTATGGTTTGACCTACCATACAGGTCAGAGCTTAACATCCCCAGGACACTCCGATGACAAGTCCTTAGGAATCTACTTGAACCCATCAGACAAAGCAAATGCCGCAAGCATTCGACAGGTAAGGGGCAGGGAAGTCTATCTACTCCTTAACTTTCTTACATCATATCAGGGAATTGAATGAGCACATCTCTTTTTAAGGAAAAGCACACATTGATGGGCATGAAAATTGGATGTCATGATTTCTTTTATTTTCCCAGTCGAGTCGATCGGAACATAGGTGTCACCTTGTCTTTGAGAGAAACCTCTGACGAAATTCCTCTCAAAGAGGGGCAGCTGTTGACACCTGATTTTTGATCAGTCTTTCATAGTTTATTTTTAAAAAATTCATAAAAAATCTATAAAAAGTTAAAAAAATTAAAAAATCATCTTTGGTAGCCTTGACCAAGCTAAAGGAACCATTTTTGATAAAAAATAATTTGTCATATTTTTTTAATATTTTTTAATATTTTCCAAAAATAGAAAAATACATGAAAAATGAAGAAAAATAGCGTTCGATGTCGTAAAAATATAGAAAAATAGTCAATATTTTTATTTTAATTTCCTTTTCATTTTGAACTCATAAATAGTCAAAATTCAAGTTCAATTGCATGTGTTTCTTCACGACGTATAGAGTTGAATTTGGCAAAAAAATGTCATTCGAGTATTTTAATTTGTAAATTTCTACATATTTTTTAGTCTTGACGTCCAATTAGATCGACCACCATCTACAATAAATTCCCCTTGCTGAATATTTTCGTTTTTGTTTCACATGATTTTATGGTGTAAAACGCCGAGTGGATCCCCAAATATAATCGGGTCGGCATGAGCTCGATAGCTCGTCCAAGACCAAATCAGGGCACGGCGAACCCCATGTGAGTACTCTCGAACTCCTTCGATGCTTCCTAATGCTTTTCTTAGGTTAGATCATGTGTAGAATGGCTAGGACAGCTAAATCATTCTTGAGCTGTAATTGATAAATAGGGCCTTATTAGGAATGCCATGTGATTTATTTGCATATCTAGATTCCTTGAGTTGCGCATTTTATTACTGATTGTGATTGCTAGGATAATCACTCCTATCTGCATGAATTTCTAGATTTAGGGTTCATACCTTACTCATCCGCATGAATCTCAGGCTAGAAAATTCAGTCAACTTAGGTACCGAAAGGGCGTCAACTCTGACAGTTGGTGTAACTAAGTCCCCGAAACCATTTCTCTGGTTCTCGCAGAATTGAATAGAAACTCCCAACTATTCGATTGGGTGGTCCAATCACACCCTAAAAAAATGATTGGTGGCGACTCCATGGCATGCACACTTAGCACATGTCACTAGACCACACTGAAAGTCGATCACGCATACCTCCGTTGCGATTTGGGTAATGGGCATTGGGAGAGACCCGCGTCCGACCAGACAGGACGGCCCATTAGCCCTCGAGAGCCCGACAACCTCAAGAGGGTCGCGACAATGATCCATAAGGAAATTGAGGTGTATGTCGAGGACATGATCGCCAAGTCCAAAATGGGGCAAGATCACATACAGGTGTTAAAAAGATTATTTGAGCGATTGCGCAAATATAAGCTGAGGTTGAACCATAACAAATGTGTGTTCGGGGCAAAATCTGGGAAACTTCTCGGATTCATGGTTAGCAGCAGGGGCATTGAGATCGACCCTTCAAAGATTCAAGCCATCCATGATCTAGCGACTCCCTCCACAGTAAAAGAAGTAAGAAGCCTTATGGGGAGACTGAACTATATCGCCAGATTTATCAATCAGCTGTCCGATGTGGCTAAACCAATCTTCAAATTACTCAAGAAAGGCGCAAGAGTGACATGGGATGCAGAATGCAGTCAGGCATTCCAAAAGATCAAAAGCTATCTAGTCACTCCACCGGTCCTTGTGCCGCCCATCCTAGGTCATCCCTTGACCTTGTATCTGACTATACAGTAGGAATCTTTGGGAGCCTTACTTGCCCAAACAAGCCCGATGGATGGTAAAGAAAGAGCCATCTACTACTTGAGTAAGAAGTTCACGCCATCTGAAGCAAAATACATACCTGTTGAAAGGGCATGTGTAGCAACCGTATGGGTACTCCGCAGGTTAAGACAATATACCCTACATCACCATATTCAACTGGTGACAGAAAATGACCCTGTCAAATACCTCCTGGAGAAACCCGCGCTGATTGGCAAGTTAGCAAAATGGCAGGTGATGTTATCCAAATTTGACATCAGGTGTTCTCCGCAAAAATCAGTAAAGGGGAGAGCTATAGCTGACATGTTAGCAGAAAATTCCTCGACTTGCGAGCCTTCCCGAAAAGTAAAATCAGATGGCCAAATTTTGAACCTGGCAGAAGATAAGTGGGTCATGTATTTCGATGGTGCCGTTAATCTATCAAGGGTAGGCACCGGGACCGTACTGATATCCCCTGATGATCAACATTATCCTGTTGCGGCAAAGATGACCTTCCCTTGCACCAATAATATCTCGAAATACGAAGCGTGCATTTTAGGCTTACGATTGGCCATTTCCATGGGAATACCTAAGCTGTAAGTTTACGGAGATTCCATGCTCATCATTTTGCAGACTCAGGGAGAGTGGAAGACGAAAGACGTAAAACTCATCCCTTATCATGAATACCTTGAAGAATTGACACTTAAGTTTAAAGAAGTGTCATTCGAATACCTGCCAAGATCTCATAATCAATTTGTAGTCGCGCTAGCCACCCTGGCCTCAATGTTGCAAATGGCTGATGGGTTGGAAATAGAACCCCCAAGGATTGGCATAGTTGAAAAGCCAGCCTATTGCATGCTGATCAAAGAAGAGTTTGATGGAGAGCCGTGGTACTATGACATCAAGAATTATCTCTCAAAAGGGGAGTTTCCTGAAGGATGTCGGGCGGGAGACCGGAGATACATAACCAAGATGGCCAACAAGTTCTTCCTCAGTGGATAAATTCTGTACAAAAGGTCATTTGACTCTACTCTGTTAAGGTGTGTAGATGCTAAAGAAGCAAATATTCTCATGAAGAAAATCCATGAAGGTATATGTGGGCCTCACATGAACGGCCACCTCCTCGCCAGGAAGATCATGCGGCTTGGCTATTATTGGATGACCATCGAATCAGACTGTTGTCAACATGTCAGGTCATGCCACCAGTGCCAAATATATGACGATAAGATTAATGCGCCCCCCGAATGAATTGCATCAAATGTCTGAGTTTTGGCCTTTTTCTATGTGGGGGATAGACATGATAGGACCTATCAATCCCGCAGCTTCAAATGGTCATCGCTTCATCTTGGTGGCGATCGATTACTTCACAAAATGGATAGAAGCCAGTTCATACAAGAATGTCACTGCGAAAAACGTGTCAAGGTTCATTAAAAGAGACATGATCTCTCGATATGGTACCCCTCAAGCAGTCATTACAGATAATGGATCCAACCTGAACAACAAGATTGTTGATGAGCTGCTGGATCACTTTGGTATTCGACATCTGAATTCATCCCCTTACCGCCCACAGATGAATGGGGCAGTGGAAGCAGCCAACAAGAACGTCAAGAGGATCGTGGCTAAAACTGCAGAAAACTATAGGGATTGGCATAAGAGGCTACCCTTTGCCTTAATGGCATATCGAACTTCAATCAGGACCTCCACAGGGACAACTCCCTACAGTCTGGTGTATGGGATGGAAGCGGTCCTACCCGTGGAAGTTAAGGTCCCCTCTTTGAGGATCTTATCAGAGGGTAAATTCTCCGAGTCAGAGTACTCCAAGAACAGATATGAACAGCTGAATCTGATAGACAAGAAGCGTCTTAGAGCGATCTGTCATGGTCAAAGCTACCAAAAGAGGGTGGCCAAGGCATTTAATCGAAAAGTTAAAGCCAGAAATTTCAAAGTGAGCGACTTGGTGGTAAGGAAGACTCTGCCAAATATTGTCCATCTGGGAAGCAAGTTCACCCCGAATTATGAAGGCTCCTCTATCGTCAAGAAGATTCTCACAAGAGGAGCACTGATTCTTGTAAATTCTGAAGGAGAAGATTTGGGGCACCCTGTAAATTCAGATGCTGTGAAGAAGTATTACCCTTGAAATAAAATCAGATTTTGGCCATGCGGTTTGTCCAGAATCAATCCGAATCATCATGACAATCATTACATAAGCATATCATGCATCCACGCATACACTAACATGTGTTCAGTTTTGCAGGGTTCCCAAGAAGCAAACTCAAAGTCGGATTCATTCAAACGGAACCCTGGACAGGAGGGACCTCGACACCAAGCATCAGGTGATATGTATCTGTTCCATCAAAGGTTAAACCATCTTTCACTCACAAGGATGCCTCTGCTATCTTACATGCAGGAATGAATAATGAAGATAAGAAACAGCAAAAGAAGAGCGCAGTAAAATATCTCTCACTTCCTGTAAGATGAAAGGAACAAGAGAATGAACATTTACATACTTGGGCTTAGGAATAAACATTATTTCTGAAAATGAATTCATTGCATTTATTGCACACCTGTTAAAATCAAGAAATGGACCAAAGCATGCATGATGCATCATTGAAATCACTTGTGGAGTAAAACGCCCGGAGAAAAGCTAAGTGATTTTTTCAGAAACATGGCTTGCCTAGGCTATCTAGCAGGAATATCCCTCCAAATGAAAGGCAAACCTGAGCCAAACACGTTCCCCATACACTTGAGATGTGAGGGAAGGGTGAGAATAGGAAACCCTGAATCTGAGGATACAAGGGCCATTCGCATCGATTACATGAATCGAGATGACGAAGGCATTCATTTCTCTATCCTAAACACTATAGGTAACCATTGATAACCACTTGAACGACGGTTTCATTCTTTATCCCTGTCAAAGAACCACCCCCACATTGGGGCAAATTGGAGGTACGCCCGACGGTACCAAGAGGTAAATGGTTAGAAATCCTCTTCCTCAGACTTGCATTAATCTTCGTGTGTTGCTTGTCATTTTAACTTTTATGATAATTCTAGTGCTTTGAGATGACGAAAAGCATTCGTTTCTCTATCATATACAATTTTACCCTTTGCACAGCCTAATTGAGCCTGTACACTCGATTCATAAACATGTTGGTGATCAGTGCATATTCCAAGACGGAAGCAACGTCACTTCAAGAGCGGAAGAGTTCAAAAGATAGGATTTGTAAAAAAAAAATAATTCCTGGTGCTGAGATCCAAAGTGTATATCTAGCACACTCATTTGAAGAATCCTGGTTCCCAAAAGAAAGAAAAGAAGGAGCCCCACAAAAGAGAGCAAAGGAAAAATAGAGAAACACAGTTGTTGGCATCTAGAAAAAGCAAAGTGTCTGGTAAAAGCAAGGCCATTGCCCCTCCAAGTATTTGCACACTTGTGAATCATGTATTTGATATAGTAAATGCAAAAAAAAAAAAAGATGGCATGATGTTTGTGTATGGGTCGCTAGTGAGAATTGGTGATGCCACCTTCAAACGTTGACACCACACTAGCACGAGAGAGCGGTTCTCCAAAAAGACTATCAATGTGCTTCGAAAGATTGAAGACGCTCTTTGAACCACAAGGTACCAAGATCGGCAGCAAATCTACAGTGATCACCAATATTAAACCCTTCACGTGTTCTGGGCCAAAAACAAGCCTTTTTCGGTCCCCAATCCTACCTATGCTACAACCCCGAGAAGTCTTTTCTGATTAAAGCATTAGGGTTAACGTAGGGTTTAATGCTTAAGCTTAGCTCGAAGAAGTTCGAGCAAGATCATTTCTTTCTCATTTTGCAGGGTTCTTGACTTGTAAGCTCGGAGCAGATGAAGAAAATTTTGTTAAAAGACCTAACTCAGAAAATAAGTCCTCCTTCGGAAGCCATATCCGAGCCCGACATTACGGTCCAGTAAAGACCTCCGGAGTGATCTAAATGTATGCGCTACGAACGGCTCCGAAAACCCAGGTACATGGTATTAGGAATTCGAGTGCTATAATTGTGAAAAGACCAAATCAGAAAATTGGTAAGAAGACCTTTCTGACAGGGATATTCCAATAGAATGCTTGAAATTAAGCTTTGGTTGGGAACTTCAGATTGTTTGATCCAAGGATTTTTCCTCACAAGGATTTTTGATCATCTTTGCATGCTTCGAGATGTTTGGATAACTTCTGACGTCCTAAGCCATTTTACATAAACTGCATAGGTTAAAATGAAGCCTTTTACCTACATTATAATTGTCATTACCTCAAGAGGACTAATATCTTGGCAAATGAGGAATGAACTCTCAGGTCTAAGATTCTAGGACTCATGGTAACCCCGGATTCCAGAAGGATGCCTTGCTCTGTGAAGAAGAGCTTTCAAGTCTATTCTCCTGCAGGATCCCTGGTAACCCCATATCTCAGGAAGATACATTCTCATGAAAAGTTTTTGTGGGTTTAAGCTTTCTGCAGGATACCTGGAATCCCCAGATCCCAGAATGTCACCTTCAATGTCAAAAAGACAATCTTCAGAATCATCTCTATGTGAGATTTCAGTTTTATAGGTTTGAGCTTTCTGCAGGATACCTGGAGTCCCCAGATCCCAGAATGTCACCTTCAATGTCAAAAGGACAATCTTCAGAATCATCTCTATGATACCTGGAGCTCCCAAATCCCAGAATGTCACCTCCAAAGTCGAAAGGACAATATTCAAGATCGTCTTTCTGCGAGAATTCAGGTAACCCCTAGATCCTAGAAGAATCTTATCAAAGTTTTTGCAGGTTCAAGTTTTCTGCAGGATACTTGGAACCCCCAAATCCCGGAATAACGCCTTGCATGTCAAAAAGGACAACTTTCAGAATCATCTTTCTGTGAGGTTCTAGGTAACCCTTAAACCCAGAATAGCTCATGTGGTGAAGGCTAAGGGTTAGGCACACCTCATTTGTATAAATCCTAGTTAATTCCTTAGAATATAGGATAAAAATGTTCGACAATCCCTAAGAGACTAGGTGCGTCATCCATAGGTTCCTAGCAGAGAGGAGTCCTATTCTCGGCCTGATCCCCCTGAAGGATCAAAATGTTCGACAATCCCTAAGAGACTGGGTGCGTCATCCATAGGTTCCTAGCAGAGAGGAGTCCTATTCTCGGCCTGATCCCCCTGAAGGATCAAAATGTTCGACAATCCTTAAGAGACTGGGTGCGTCATCCATAGGTTCCTAGCAGAGAGGAGTCCTATTCTCGGCCTGATCCCCTTGAAGGGTCAAAATGTTCGACAATCTCTAAGAGACTGGGTGCGTCATCCATAGGTTCCTAGTAAGGAGGAATCCTATTCATGGTCTGATCCACCATACGGATCAAAACCCCTGACAATTCCTAAGAGACTTGGTGCATCATCCATAGGTTCCTAGCACAGAGGAGTCCTATTCATGGTCTGATCCACCATACGGATCAAAACCCTGACAATCCTTGAGAGACTGGGTGCGTCATTCATAGGTTCCTGTCAAGTATAGGAATCTCATTCTGGTACGGCCTACCATATAGGCTAGAGTTTAACCGCCCTAGGATACTCAAAAGATGAGTCCCTAGGTATCCACTAGAACCTGCTATAGACTGCGCACGCCGCACGAGCGTCAGGCAGGTAAGTAATAGGTGAGTATCTCTACTCCGCCTCTCTCTCTCTCTCTCTCTCTCTCTCTCTCTCTCTCTCTCTCTCTCTCTCTCTCTCTCTCTCTCACACACACACACACACACACTTAGGCAAAGATAAGACGAGCAGAACATGTACCGACGAGACAAGAAAGATTGAAGGTCGAGATTCATTTTCTTATTCCCCAGTAGAGTCGATCTAGACTTAGGTGTCACCTATCTTTGAGACAAACCTCTTGCGAGATTTCTCTCAAAGAGGGGCAGCTGTTGACACCTAATTTTCGATCAGCCCTTTTTGGTTATTTCTTTGAAAAATCATAAAAAATCCATAAAAAGTCAAAAAATTGTAAAACCAACTTTGGTGGCCTTGGCCAAGCCTAAGGGACCATTTTTTTACCAAAAATAATTTTTCATATTTTTTGTATTTTTTAGTATTTTTAGAAAATAGGAAAATACTAGAAAATTCAAGAAAAATAGCATTTGAGGTCACAAAAATATGAAAAAATAGTCAGTATTTTTCTTTTAAATCCCTTGTCTTTTTTCCCTCACAAAAAAAAAAAAATCCAAAATCAGATTTAATTTTACATGTTCTTTTGTAACATGTATGATTGAATTTGGTAAAAAATACCAATTGAGTCTTTTAATTTGTAATTTTGGCATTTTCTAGGATCTTGACATTCAATATAATTGTCTCTTATTCCAATTTAGGCCAATTGTTCGGACAGATTGCTCAATTGCAAACTTAATTGCATTTTAGTCCTTGAAATTGGGCATATTTGAAATTACTTTCAATTCAAGGACTATCATTGCAGATTAAAGCTACTGCCTAATGGGTTTCATAATTTTGAATCGATTGGCATAGGTGGTTTGGCCCAATTTGATTATTTAAACCCTCAATTGCACAATTCCCCAATTTGCAATTACTTGAAAATTTGGGGTTTTCATAGAAATTGATATGAACTTTTGGGTAAAATCACATTTTTAAATAAAATCCATGCCCTAGATTCGATTCTGAAGTTTAATTGCAAAAATTCCCAACAGATTTGAACTAATTTTGAAAATTGAAATTCGGAACCGGTTCGGACCGGTCAGACCATCGGTCGGACCGGTCGAACCGGTCTGCTACAGTGTCATCGTCTTCCCTGAGAACCTGTGCAGATGAAGAGTTCTGAGGGTGATTTCGATCCTCAAATTGAAGGCCAATTCGTGGATAATCAAGCACGCAATGGTGGGCGTATTGTTGCATATGCTCTTACCTGTTGATTAACACCGGCGGCACCGCTCGACGTCGCTGGAATAAAAGGGAATCGGCCAGTCAAGTGACGAACTCGCAAAAGTCAACTCATACCACATTCATGCCAAATTCGCATGAAATAAAGCTCGCCGGAGGACCAAACGGGATTGAACGAAAAACCCATCTTCCCCGACGTCGTTTGGACCTAATTGCACGTGACTACACGTGCCAAACTGAGTTGGTTGAAGCTCCACGGTTCGGCGCCAAAAATCCAACAGGCTATATAAGCCTACGGAAGCTTTCAGTTAAAGAGGTTGGCAGATTCAGTTAGAGAAAAGAAAACGGAATCGAGAGAAAGCGAAAGAGAGAGAGAGAAAGAGCTCGTCCTCCAATCGCCATGGTGGAGGACTGAGTTCGAATTCACTGAGCGGCGGTCAGGCCTTTACAGGCTAGACCTGAGCTCGCGAAGATTGACAGGAGGCTGCCCGTGTTGAGAGGAAGCTGTTGCCGTTAGCCGCGTAGCCGAAAACCATCGAAACAGGTGAGTCTCGACCTCGAGTCCTTCACTGCACTTCAATGGCGATTCTTGCCTTTCTTGTTCATTCTTGCGATTGTTGTGGGAGTTTCACTCCTTGGACATCACTGACCATCGCTACGTCTTTATTTTGCATCGACCTTGCGTGAATAACCCGAATCGAGTCTTCGCATTTAGCCTCCATAGCTGACCACTGTTCATCCTCGCCTAGCCCAATCTAGGCCGTGCGAGCTCAATCGGAGCTTGAGGTAAGTCTCCTGAACATCAATTGGTGCTATCATATGATGGAATTGTAATGATTTTGTGTTAATCTAGCGATCGAACTCCCATGGCCGTACTCGGCACTATGCTTGATACTCGTGATTTTGCGAATGAGGTGCCGCGATTCCTAGATATGTTAAACTAGAGACGATCGCGAGTCCATTGCCGTTGGTCTCGCACGATTTCGTTGAGAATCCACCGTCGGATCATTGCCGGAGTTCCTCAGCCGTCCATTTCGCCGGGGTCGAGAGGTTGAAGATGAAGCTGACATAGCCCGGTCAACAAGTCAAAATTCCATGTGTTACATCGCGATTAGTCCACATGGATGTCGAGTCAGCTCGACCGTTAGTCCGTTAGGGTGAGTCAGCATAAATCGAACGGCCTAGATTAAACGATTCTAACAAATGGTGACCGTCCGATCAATAATTGAGATTATTTGAAAATTGGAAAACCAAATAGAATCGAAACGGTGTCGCATGGATTAATGAGTAGGCGACGTCGTTTAGGATGATAGGATCAAACGGCTCAGATCAGGTCTTAGGTTCTAATCGTGGCCGTAGGTTTAAGTAGTCTGATCAGACGGCCCTAATCGAGTCTCCTTTCAATCTGAACCGTAGGTTTCAGTAAATCAATCCAAAGATCGGGGGTTAGCCACGTGGTCCATTAGGGACCGTAGGATTAAAACCGATTAAACCAAAAAATAAAAACGCATGAAACGGCGTCGTTTCGAAGCGTCCGGGTCGCGGGTCCGAGTCAGGGCCGGGTTCTGACCTGAGTGGGTCGGGTCGACCCGGTCCGAATCATTTTTTAATAATAAAAATCAGAAAATGATTTAAAAAAAATCAAAAAATTTCTAGAAAATCCAAAAAAAAATGCTAGAAAATTTCAGAAAATTCCAAAAAAAAATGTGGAAAAATTGTGAAAAATCCTAGCCACTCCAGAAATCCCCAAAAATCGAGGATTGACCACAGACAATTGGTCAACCCTATTTTTGGGGTTTCTTATCCGTTCTTCCGAGACTTGACGGTATTACCCTTTAGGGGTAAGTCGCATCTGCTGTATATGCGAGATAAGATCGATAATGCCAGGGTAAGAATTAGGGTCGGGTAGGCGACCAATTCTTAAGCTTGGGTTTTCGAGTCCCGTCCCTTTTCTCAAAATTACGATTTTGCCCTTCAATGGGAAAATCGTCTTTCTTGTTCCAATCAAGTTCTGAGAATTGCTTAAAATTAGGGTATGGTCAGGTGGGTGATCAACCATAATATTTGAGATTTTCAGTCCCCTTTTTTTTGTCCGAAATGACGACTTTACCCCTCTAAGGGTAAAATCACTTTTAAATTCCAGAAAAATCCTGGAAATTCCCAAAAAATAGGAAATTGATTGGATTGATGGTCAATCCTATTTCCCCCGTCTTTTGACTTCCTAAATTCATCAAGAATGAAAAATCTGCCCTTTCGAGGCAAATTGTCTCCGAAATGTTCAAAATTACGATTCTGCTCCTCATGAGCGAATCGTGTCTAAATCACTCCTAAGCCTTGATTGAGACTTTTCTAGGCCAATAAGGCCTCATTAGGGATGCCATGCTGATTTTATGTGTTTTATCCGCATGTATTAGATCCTTGACTTGCGCATTTATTTTACTGATTGTGAGTGATAGGTTAGTCATTCCCATCTGCATGAACTCCTAGATTTAGGATCTGTACCTCACCCATCTGTATGAAATCCTAGGATCAGATAAACCATTCAGCTCAGGTACCGAAAGGGCGTCAACTCTAGTAGTTGGCGTAACTAAATCCCCGAACCCATTTCTCTGGTTTCCGCAGAATCGAATAGATCACTCCCAACTATTCGATAGAGTTTCCGATCATACCCTCCACGAAACGATTGGTGGGGACTCTTTGGCATGTACACGTATCACATGTCACTAGACCACACCGAAGGTCGACCACGTATATCCAGCGTTGCGATTTGGGTAATGGGACCTTGGGAGAGGCCCGCGTCCGATCAAGGCCAGCGATCAGGCGGCCCTTTAGCCCCCTCGCCCGCGAGGGGGTCGCGACATCGTTGTCGCTCCCTGCCTCGCCTCGCCTCACCTTGTCGCTCGCTACTACCTCGCCTCACCGATCGCAACCTCGGATCGAAGCAATCGTTGCCTCGCCTAGCTGGTACAATGTGACAACTGACAAGCCTCCCCTATGAATTTGATTCCATGTTCATCAGTACTTTTGCAATTGGTAACCAAGTCGTAAATGCCGGTAAAAGACCTCATCACCGACCCGATGTACAACTTATTGTCCCTCGTCACCGACCTGATCCACAACTTTTGCAATTGGTTTTTTGTGGCCTTGAACCAAGATCTTCAATAACATATCATGTTCCCATTTTTTATCCGTCGTTGCCTTGCAAACTTGCAGCTGCCTCGCGGCTCAACGCTCGCTTCGGAAGGCTCTAAGTTTCATCATTTCAGTTAACGACTGCCACTGACTTGCAGTTCCTGGAGTTCGTGGTATCAAGTATGGAAAGTAGCACTTCTAGTACACAACCACTTACATCCTCCAACGAAGAATTAAATAAACCACTGTGGAAGTATACGACTAGGTTGGTTGGTCATGATGAAGCCGGGGGGAATTGCTCTTGGAAATGCAAGTTTTGTGAAAAGGAATTTAAGAGCTTATACACAAGAGTTAAGGCCCATTTGTTGCTGATAAATGGAAAAGGAATTAGAAAATGTGAAAAAGTAGAAAAAAAAGATCTTTTGGAGATGGAAAGATTAGATGGAGAAGTCGATGCTAGATTAAAGAGTAATGCGCCTAGGCATGTACCTTTACCCCAATCTAGTTTTTCAGTTAGTGGTGATGGCGGTAGTGTTGGTGGGATGGATTCATCTTCTAGGAAAAGGAAGATTGGAAGTGGGAGTGTGGGGGCAATAGAGAAGTCATTCAATATGAATCAACGGGAGCATTTAGATCATTTGATTGCTAGGATGTTCTATTCGGCGGGCTTGCCGTTTAATCTAGCAAATAACCCTTACTTTCATGAAGCTTTCACTTATGCCGCTAATCACAACATTGAGGGTTATGTACCACCGAAGTATAATTTGTTGAGGACTACTTTGTTGCAAGAAGAGAAGGCAAATATTGAAAGCTTGTGTGTGCCTATTAAAAAGATGTGGAAGGATAATGGTGTAACTATTGTGAGTGATGGATGGAGTGACTCACAAAGGAGATCACTTATCAACTTCATAGCGGTGTCGGATGAAAATCCCATGTTTATAAAATCAGTGGATTGTTCGAATGAAAGAAAGGACATGCATTTCATTCTCAACTTATTGAAAGAAGTAATCAATGAAGTTGGGCATGCGAATGTGGTTCAAGTCATTACGGATAATGCTTCAAATTGTAAGGGTGAGGGACAATTAATTGAGCAAGAATTTCCATCTACTGTTTGGACTCCTTGTGTGGTGCATCCCCTTAACCTATCTTTGAAGAACATTTGCGCCGCAAAGAACGTGGAGGCTAATCAAGTAGTATATGAGGAATTCAATTGGATTACAAAGATTATTGATGATGTTGTGCAAATAAATAATTTCATCATGAACCATTCCATGAGATTAACGATATATAATGAGTTCATTCACTTGAAGTAGCTTTCCGTGGCGGATACGCGTTTTGCTTCAATGATTGTCATGCTTAGGCAGTTTAAGTTGACAAAAGGTGGACATGAAAGGATGGTTATTAGTGAGAAATGGAGTATCTATAGATGATAATCAAGGAAAGGCTAGGTTTGTCAAGGAAAAGGTATTGGATGATCTTTGGTGGGATTCGATTGATTACATACTTTCCTTCACGGCTCCTATTATGACATGCTTCGAATTTGTGACACCGACAAGCCTTGTCTTCACTTGGTTTATGACATGTGGGATTCAATGGTTGAAAATGTGAAGAGAGCTATATACATGCATGAAGTGAAAAGGCTAGATGAGGAGTCTACATTTTATGAGGTAGTGCATGCAATTCTCGTGGATCATTGGACTCAGAATAATACTCATCTTCATTGCTTGGCACATGCCTTGAATCCTAAGTAAGTTCTAAACTTATATGAGATTACTAGTTTATTGGTTTTCTTTGTTTGACATAATGATATAGTACTTTACTTCTTTCTTTCGTTTTTTGGTTAAATAAGGTACTATAGAGATCAATGGCTCGAGGAAGATCCTACTCGAGTTTCTCCGTTCATGGATTATGAGATCAATGAAGAAAGAAAGAAGTGCCTTAGGAAATACTTTCCTAATGAGGATGAGCTCTACAAGGTGAGTGTGGAGTACGTAGATTTTGCAAGTGAAAATGGGCGTTTTCGAGATATTCATTCCATGAAAGATCGATATTCTATGGAGCCTAAGATGTGGTGGGTTCAATATGGTGCATGTGCACCTATGCTTCAAAGAATAGCCTTAAAGCTTCGTGCACAACCTTCTTTTTCATCATGTGCCGAGAGGAATTGGAGTACTTACTCTTTTGTGCATTCGGCGAGAAGAAATAGGATGACCCAAGACGTGCGGAAGATTTGGTTTTCATCTATAGCAACCTTCGTCTTCTATCAAGAAAGGACCCACAATATTTAGAAGGAGAGACCAAGATGTGGGATATTGGTGGAGATGCATTTGACTCGTTTGAGGATGTTGGGGTACTTGAAGTTATAAGTCTTTTACTTGGTAAGCCAGATATAGAGTCTAGGGGTGTCAAAATAAAACCGAAAAACCGAACCGAACCGTTAACCGAACCGAATCGAACTGAAAATTTCATGTGTTTCGGTTCGGTTCGGTTTTCGGTTTGGATAATGAAATAAAAATCATTTTATTTTTTCGGTTCGGGATATTTCGGTTCGTTTGGTTCGGTATTCGATTAACCGAACTCAATAAAACCAAATATGGCATGCTTCCACCCGCCCTGTTCTGCTCTGTTCTTATGCGGGAAAAAGACGAACGACGTCATTGAAAAGCCACGGCCCAACGAGCCAACATTGCAGACGCACCCCTCCCAATCTTCCTCCTCCCTCAGCAATGGCAATCCTCCTCCCACCCAAGGCCCTGTGCCTCTTCCTACTGCTGCTGGTCCTCTCTTCCGTCCACTCGCAGTTCCTCCCGCTCCGGGGCGGCCTCTTCGACTGACTCTTCAACTCGGAGAACTGGTCGGGGAGTCCCAGCTCGTTCGGGACGTGGCTGTGGGCAACGACGGAGGGGTCGCGGGCGATGATGGGGAGCCGACAGCGGCCATCGACCAGGACCCTGGCTTCGGGTTCGCCCTGCTCAGCAGCCACAGCGGTGATGACACGGAGGAGAGCGAATTCGACGGGAATGGGAGCTCGTGACAGAGCCGCGATATAGCATATCCCTTGCGGACAACAGTAGGCGTTTGCTGCTGGGTGCGAGAAAGGATGTTGTCAACAAATTCATGCTTGCGAAGCTTCAAGCCATAGCCGTCAAAGTTTGCTTTTTTACCCTTTTTTTTGGTTCTTGTTTTCTCCTCTGCATTGCTTTCTAATGGGCTTGAGTTTTTATGAAGAGCTTAGTGCTTTGTGTCTTTCTTTATATTGGGTAAGAAGGGAAAGAGCTTAAATTGTAATTATCGAAAGCTTTTTTTTAAGATGACATTCATAGATAGAGACTCTTATGAATATTCGGATGAACGAAGAGGCGATCAAATCGATCGGCGTCTAATCTTTAGTATTCTGGTCTTGTTGTTGCAATCATGCGGTCCGAAATGGCAAAATGAGTTCTGTTGGCTCGGTCAGTGGTGACCAAGACCGCCTGCACCTCGATCACCAAGAACACGCTCTTGACTCCGTCGTCCTCCTCGTGTGCGCATCGATCAGAATATAGATTCCCCTCTTTGTCTCGCACTGTGTCCTCGCCTGTGAAGCTGGTCCTCGATCTTGTCGTCCTTGTGCTCATCCTTTTTAGTGCTCGTTCTGCTTGTGGCCTCCTCGTCCCATGTGGAAGGTCTCTTCGATCGATCTTGTGGATGGTTCCTACCATTTTTCTTTGTTCTCTCTCTCTCTCTCTCTCTCTCTCTCTCTCTCTCTCTCTCTCTCTCTCGGGTTTGATATGCTGAGGGCGAACGTTGAATCTTCTTATTTGGGTTTGGTGCCGGGTTGGTTCCTTATTTATGGGCGAGGTGATTGCTCATATGGGGGCAAATTCAAAGATGACCAAGAGGACCCGAATCGGGTCGCACGAAAAAATAATGTTCCGAATATTTTTAGCATATCCCTTGCGGACAACAGTAGACGTTTGCCGCTGGGTGCGACGCAGACGAGTTCAGCTCACCTAGACGAAATTCGCCGCAACCAGAACCGTCGGGTTACACTTCAGGTTCTAACACCGCCCTTTGGGCACCAGAAGCTTGCTTCGTCGTCGGTAACCACCGGAGATTCCTTATGCCGCTTGGCCACGTACAGTTGCTGCCGAACAACAAGGCCTTGATCTTCGACTCGACGGTGCTCGAGCCGTCCAAGATCCAGCTGGCCAAGAACATGGTCTGCCCCTTGAGGCCCAAGGCCACGGCGCCCGATTGCTGGGCTCATGCCGTCACCTACGACATCGAGACCGGGGCGCTCTGGCCACTCAATGCACGCCCTCTCTCCAACTACTCCTTTGCCGCGAGGCGATGGATGGAGGGCTTCGGCTTCGACCTCGCCCGTAGCGCGGCCGGCGATGGCTTGCATGACGGGATCTCCTGGTGGTCGTTGCCTATTTGAAAACCGAAAAACCGAACCGTACCGAACCGGAAATTCGGTTCCGTTCGATTCGGTACATACTTGATTCGGGACGCGATTCGGTTCAGTTCATTTATTTACCATAATAGTTCGGTTCGGTTCGGTTATCTAAAAAATCGAGCCGAACCGTACCGTTGACACCCCTAATAGAGTCCACTCTTGTGTCAAAAGGAGCGGATAGTGTAGATGAATGACTTCTTATTATTTATGTTGAAATGGAGCTTTTTTTTTTTGTCTTCCACTTATTGTTGGTGGAATATGGATTATGTAGTGCTTGTCTTTTTTTCCTCCAAGTTTATGGATTATTGGAAGGAAATGTAGTTGAATTTTTCAATTTGAAATATTGATAGAATGAAATGCTGCTCTTTAGCTTTACATGGATTTATTATGTTCTTTATCATGATGTTATTATTATTGAAATATATACATGGATTTATTATATATATATATATATATATATAACGTATCCTAACGTGTCGAAATTTGTTACTTTTTTAGAATTCACGTATCGGCGTATCGTATCGTGTCGTATCGCGTGTCGTGTATCGTTTCGGTGCAACATAGGGGAGGGTTGACAAGAGCTATCAGTTTTGCAGAGCAAGGGAAGCTTGGTTCGTTGGGAGTTTGTCTGGGCGAGAAGGAAGGAGAGAGTCTGACTCATGGAGCGGGTAGACTGAGTGCCATGCAACGGCGGCGTCGCCATTTTGGAACCAGCAGCAGAAGGAGGCGATCGTTCTTTGCAAAGGTTGTCGTTTCAAGTCGCGATTGCATCATCCGCTCCGACCAGACTCGTCCTGGCGACTGTTCGTGGGCGATGTTGCTGATGAGCTCAGTGAGGGTCGAGATTGGCTTGAGACAGTAGGCCTATCTGTAGTGGCTGGCAACGTTAACCAGCCTAATAGTTGATGATACCGCTGGAATCGTTGGTCCGATGTAGGACAGAGCCGAGAGACAGAAATAATCGCTAGAGTCGAGTTCGGAATCACAGGCTGGTGAACCGACGATAGAGCGAAGACGACACGGCTCGATGGTGTTGTAGTGATTATGAGGAGCAGTACCGTCCCGGCCGATGTTGGTGGACCCGACAGGCGATGACGAGAGGGGCTCTTGCTGGTTTCGGCGACAACTGTGGGGCGACCGAGTGAAGTCTTCGTCAAGTCGGGGAAGTGATGGCTGGAGGTCCGGCGTCAGTTCTGATCAATCGATTGTGGTGGGATGAGCGGAACCAGGCAAATAAGACGTGTATGAAGAGTCCGAGGAAGATGATGAATAGGAGAAGTAGTGGGGCTTGCTTCGTTGCAGGTTCAAGGCTGGTGGTCCTTCTGTGTTTCGGAGCCTCGTCACAGGTCGGCGGCGAATGCGATTCGTTTGGACAGTGACCATTGTTGTGCTGGTTTGGGTCCCATTGCCTTTGTTATTTTCGCGACCGCGGAGAAGGTGTCGTGGCGTTACTCCGACGGGTGCCGTTGATGGTGGCCGGTGATCTTGTTGATTGTTACTCTGAGGCCCGATCTATTTGTGTAGCCAGGCCACGCGGACAGGCTTTGGGCTTGTCTGGTCTCTAGGCTAGTTCGTTGAGGGAGCTGGGTTTGGTTTTATTTCTTAAGGATGGAGGGCTTAGGCCTAAGCCAGGCCTTGCCTCCTTAGGGAATTCCACATACTGGGCTCATATACTGAGCCCAATCCAGGCGACGACCCAGGCTGTCATGGCCTAGGTCTGGCTCAGTCCGGGCCGGGTTATTGGACCCGACCCGGAACATTAGATTATAAAAATATTTTTTAAAATAATAAAAAATAATAAAAAATTTCAGAAAATAGGTAGAAAATGCATTTATTTGCTTATTTTGTCCAATTAGGCTTTTTTATATGTTTGATTATCGATTTATGCTCCATGTTTAATTTGCATGACTTAGTTTTAACTTCGCATGTGAATGTCTGAATATTATGCATGTCTCAATAAGTAAAATTAGCATGGTAATTAGAGTTTAATTCGAGTCGCTCGTTGAGTATGAAAAATGTCATATTTCTTCAATGGAAAGAGTTTTAGGGTCATAAAAATAGACACCACCCACATTTATTTTTTCTGCAAGTTTGCATGTAAGTGATGCCAATATGGTTGTATACCAATCGGGACAAAAGACACCCACTTTAATTTCGGTTAAGTTTGAGTGAGTGATATCCATGCTTATAACTCAATTTATTAGAGGACCTTATTGAAGAAAGTCTTTGTTGATGTTTAGATTCAGAGAGAAATTACGACAAAGTGTTTATGGTGGCTCAACCATTATCAACAGATAATAGAGTTTTCGATGCCAAGGGAGTAGAAACAGGCTTTACCTTGGCAAGGTCAAATTTGCGCAAAAGACTATCAACATACTTAGCTTGAGATAAAAGCGTACCGGTAGATCGATGATGAGCTTCGATGCCAAGAAAATAATGAAGTGGTCCAAGATCCTTCATAGCAAATTCTTGTGAGAGGCGAGTAATCAAAGATCGTAATAAATTAGGAGTATCACCGGTGACAAGGATATCATCAACATATAGTAGAAGATATAGACGACCCCGAGAAGAAGCATAGACAAATAACGAAGGATCAGCCTTACTTGCCATGAAACCCAATGATAATAAAAAAACTGCTTAATCAAAGAAACCATGCACGCGGAGCTTGCTTTAAACCATAAATGGCTTTTCGGAGACGGCACACGTGATTGGGATATTCGGCATTAGAGAAACCGGGAGGTTGGCGCAAGTAAACTTCCTCACAAAGAATGGCGTGCAAGAAGGCGTTCTTGACATCAAGTTGACGAACATCCCATCCTGATGAAATAGCAATAGAGAGAACAACCCGAATTGTAGCAGGTTTAATGACCGGGCTAAAAGTCTCATCATGATCAAATCTTGCTTGTTGCTTAAATCCTTGTGCAACTAGACGAGCTTTGAAACGTTCAATAGTTCCATCGAATTTCTCCTTGATCTTAAAAATTCATTTACAACTAACTAAATTTTTAGAAGGGTCAGGTGGTACAAGATCCCACGTGTGATTAGTGACCAAGGCGTTAAATTCATCTGCCATGGCCGCTTTCCAACGTGGGTCAAGAATAGCCTTAGAATAGCAAGTCGGTGTCTCTTCATGAAAAGAATTAGAGAGATTAAAAATTTTCCTTGGTTTAGAAATGCCAGATTTAGCACGAGTTTGCATAGGATGAGTGGGAAGAGACAATACAGAAGTGGGTGAACTACGTGGAGATGTAGAGAGAATTTGCGAATCTGATGTAGAAGAAATTTGGTTAGAAGCCGAGTTAGATTGGGACACATTGAGTGGGTTCGAAAAGAGAAGCGGTGGAGGTGAAAAAGAATTGGAATTAGATTGAGTAGATTGAGAAGTGGAGAGAGATATATTAAGAGGTTGGCTCCGAGTATTCGAGAGAGGCGGAGGAGGAGATGGATGCCCAAAGGAGGTAGAAGGAAGAATTGGTTGATTGGAGGAAATAATAAGGGAAGGAATTGAATTGACAGAATTATTTATTGAACTAATAGTTGAAGGACTTTGTGAAAAGGGAAAATTCTCCTCATCAAACCGAACATGACGACTAATAAAAACACGACCACTTGACCGATCAAGCTAACGATAACCTTTGTGATTTGATGCATACCCAAGAAAGACACATGGAATAGAATGAGGTGCAAGTTTATGGGAGACATGAGATGGAAGAAAAGGATAACAAGTACAACAAAAAACTCGAAAGAACGAAAAATCAAACTTAAACCCAAACAGACAATGAAAAGGGGAAATATCGGATAAGACAGGAGTAGGAAGCCGATTAATAGTGTAAACGACAGTGAGAAGAGCATCAACCCAATACGAGGGAGGCATGAGCATGGATTAATAAGGTTCGACACATTTCAACTAAATGTCTGATTTTGCGTTCTGACAGACCATTTTGAGATGGAGTATTTGGACAAGAAATGCGTTGAAGAATACCATTTTCGCGTAAATATGTTTTGAATGAATTACTGGTATATTCACCTCCCCCATCAGTTTGTAGGAATTTTATTTTTGCATTGCACAGATTTTCGATGAAACAACGGAAGCGATGAAAATGAGTAGGCACTTCAAATTTATTTTTCATCGAAAAAATCCAAGTGAATCAAGAGTAGTCATCAACGAATAACACAAAATACTTAAAACCAGAATTTGATAAAATGGGACTCGTCCATACATCAGAATGAATTACAACTAAAGGAAAAGAAGTACGATGATTAACATACTCAAAAGACAATTGATGTGATTTGCCCACAAGACAAGACTTACATGATACCGACCTAGAACTAGAATTGCAAACATGACTCAAAACTTGTTTATTTGGATGACCAAGACGAGCATGTCAGCGAGTGAGTGAAGCAGAAGAAGCCATGATAGGTTGCGAGTGAGAGGACACCAAGGAATTGGAAATCGGATAAAGACCATGAGAAGAATCAGCTTGGAGGAGAACTTTCCCGATTCGTTTGTCCTTCAAAGAAAAGGATGAACCATTAAAATCAATAGTGCAGGAATTTTTACGGCAAAGTTGAGTGACTGAGAGAAGATCACGAGCAAGTTTAGGGACGTGATATACATGTGATAACAGCAAAGATCGAGAATTAGTATGTAAAAAAGCTTTGCCGACTTGCTTAATAGGCAATAAACGACCATCACCAATGGAAACTTTTGTCGAATCATAAAAGGGTTTAGGATTTTACCAATGTCACTCGTCATGTGTGCCGACGCTCCACTGTCAAGATACCACGTTGGATCATAGGCCTCACCAACTAAGAGAGCTGAGAAGGATTCCGATAGATCAGTTGGTGTGAAGACATGATTAAATCTTTGTCGACATTGCAGCGCAGTATGCCCAACCTCATTGCATATCTGACAAGAAAGATGAAGCCTAGATCCAAGAATGCCTCCTTGAGTGAATGGAGGAACATAGGGCCTCGAACCACCACGAGGTCTACTAGAGGAAGGCGAGAATCGTTCAGCATAGGGGACAGAGAATGACTGTGAATTAAATCGATCATTCGAGGCTCGCCAAACCGATTGATCACGCGAGAACCGTCCACCCTGTCCTCGACCAAATCTTCGGCCCCTAAAATTACGTCCACCACGGCTCCCTTGAAACGGTGGATTAGGTGAAATGGATTGTCCAATCAAAGCATGATGAATATCAGATGAAGATGAGCCAATCGATTTTCGGAGAAATCGTTCTTCTAGTATAAGTAGACGTAACCGCAGATCATTGAAGGAAAGAATAGTAGGACCATTGGTGACTATTGTGACAAAAGGATCATACTCTGATGGGAGCCCATTAAGGGCTTGAATCACCAAATCCTTATCAGAGATGGAGTAATTGATTAATTGATTTCAAATGTTGAAGATAATCAGACATTGACTGATCTGGTTTCTTGACGGCGTTCTGAAAATCAGACTTCAATCCAATTTCTTTGGCCGCGCATCGATCAGTAAAGCGTCGCCCTAGAGCAAGCCAAATCTCCTGAGATGTCCGAAGATCATGAACTTCACGAAAAGTCTCAACCGCGAGGGTTGAGTTAATTAAACTACGAACACATTGATCCGTCTTGACCCACATTGAATAAGAAGGATTGGCCACCACGGTACCATTCTGATCATTGATAAGCCTTTGCGGACATAGAAAAGATCCATCCACATATTCCAGCAGATCGTTGCAGATTAGAATCGATTCAAACTGAGATTTCTACAAGAGATAATTATCCGCATCAAATTTGATGGAGACAAGATTAGTGATATTGGGAAGAAGAAAAGATGACGAGGTTGATTGCATGCTAGTAATCGGAGCAGTAGGAAAAATAGAAGAAGAGGCGAAGGGGGCCGGTATATTATTGAGAGATGATGGGAAATTGGGATTAGCAGAAAAAGAAGATGATGACCAAAGAGATGGTAGAGAAGAAGAAAAATTCGTAAATGTACCGAACATTGTTGAGGCGGTAATTGGAGCAAAGGAAGTGTTGATTTGAGACGAAATTGTCGAAGAACGTGATGCGTTTTCCTGCTCTGATACCATGTTGATGTTTAGAGTCAGAGAGAAATAACGACAGAGTGTTTACGGTGGCCCAACCCAAACTACGGTTGTGCAAGATGTATTTATACGAGCGACTAATTACAATAAGGATATAGATAAACACAATTACAGAAATACCTCAATATATATATAATTACACATTAATAGTGTCCTCCTCCAACCAGACATGGAGGAAACATAGCGCATAAAGTAAAAAACCAAATGACATTATTTAGACAAAACCTCGTCCAGCAACTTGTCCAAATTCATGGAAGACGACCCTTCTTCACCAGCTGCTTCTTCTGCCAGTTTCTTCCACTCCATGGCCTTGCTCCTCATTTTCTTCCCCACTTCTCCTTCCATCAACTCCCTCACCAGCCTCTCCACTTCATCTCTCTTCACATCACTATCCATCTCCAATCCAACCCCCCAATCATCACAAATATACTTGCAATTCGTCTGTTGGTCTCCGAAGCATGGCCAGCACAACATCGGAACTCCGGCCGATAAGCTCTCGATGGTCGAGTTCCAGCCGCAGTGCGTCAAGAACCCTCTGATCGAAGGGTGGAACAGCACTCTCTCTTGCGGACACCACCCAGATAAAAAGCTCCTCTCTTTTGTTTCCTCCACGAACTCTTTGGGAAGAATCGCTGTGTCTCCATCTACTGCGTCTGGCCTCAAGATCCACAAGAAACACTGGTCGCTATTAGCCAGTCCCGTCGCAAATTCGATCAACTGTTGTTGCGTTAGGAATGCTATGCTCCCAAAGTTCACATAGATCACGGACTCGGGCTTCTTCGAGTCCAACCACTGGAGGCATTCGTCGTGCTCTTCCAAGAGGTTGCACTCAATGTGCTTCAAGGCGAACGATTCCTCTCGAGCGATTCGATCGACCATTAGGTGGAGCGGTCCGACTGCACAAACCCTAGGGATCATTGAGGAGAGGGCGTGTAGCACGTCCGGCTCAAGCACCTCGAAGGTGTGGACGATGGTGGCCATGGCGTCGCTGGTCCTGTCGGTGTTGTCGACGATGAAGTTGATGGTGTCGCCAGAGCCAGTGATTCGGAGGAAGTTGGGCATATCGCGCAGCCTCATATTTTTGATTCCCGGGATCCAGTCGATAGGGGTGTTCCCATACCCGTTCATCAACTGGGATTCATCTGCATGCATGCAAGATCATCAAACGGTAATTAATTTAATTAGGGCGACTTTCGCTTGTTTTTTAATGCATTCTAGGTCACAAATCGGGAAAATTACTTAAAAAGTCTTAAATCTATTGCAATTGTGCTAATTGAGTTCTAATTATTATTATTATTATTTTTTTTATGATTCAATGCTAAACCTTTTGCGATTTTTCCATTTTAGTATATGCAACGAATTTTCGCCTACTAACCCTAACGTGAATGCCGGCCGGCCGATGACATAATATTTTGAATTTTATTTTATTTTTATTTTTTTCTTCCCACTCTTCTTCCTCCAGCTAGTGAGATCCGGTGACCAGCTGGAGGAATAAGAGGAAAGGGGAAAACAAAGAAAAATAAAATAAAATAAAATATTTTAAATGTTGATCACTGGTCGGCTGACGTCCACATCAATGCCGTTCAGCCAAAATTCATTAGATGGACTCAATTAAAAAATATTTAGGACTGAATTGCCACAAAAAAGTTTATGATTGAATTGACACAATTGTAATAAATTTGAGACTTTTTTGATATTTTCCCATCACAAATCACATGCAATCCAAGTCTTGGAGTTAAAACTTGTGTACGTCGCTTACTTTAGTGTCAAAACTTTCAAAACGATCACTTAAGTACCAAATTTTTAAAAAACGATCAATTTAGTACTAAAACTTTCAAAACGATCACTTAATTACCATTTTTTTTAAAAAAAAATACGCACTTCAGTGCCAACTTCGACGAGCCATATCAGCTCAAATATTTAAAAAAAAATAAGCCACGTTAGATTTTCGGCAAGCCACGTTAGCTCAAATCGGAGTTATACTGAAGTGATCGTTTAAAAAAAAAAATTGACTCACTAAAATGAGTCACTTGTGGTGTACTTTAGTTTAAAGAAGGCCTAAGAGCTAATCATCCCCTATTAGAGCAGGAGTTGAGGTGTCCATTGAACATCATTCAACCGTGACAGTTCTTCCATCCCACACACATAATGTTGATTACCGGAGACACACGTATGCGTTTCTACGGATGGCGTTAAAAGAAAAGGAAAATATGGTGTTAGAACTTGGGCCTTGAGCGGAGGAGGAGGAAGGAGCTGTTACGTTACGTTACCCTTATCCCATTAGGACCATTACCATTACCATTACCTGTGAGTAGTGCAAGACCGTTTTCTCCGAGGGCCCGCAAATGTTTCATCGCCATGAGGGCACAACCGGATAGAGTGAACAAGTGTATAAGCGGAATCCCAAATTCTGTAGCCGCGGGACTCGTGGTGAACGTCATGAAACCGTCCGAGACGATGCAAGTCACCGGCGGGACACTCGGGTTCGAGCCCAGGCTCGATACGAGATCGCTGAAGGGGCCGGACATACGGTGCCTCACCAAGTCGAAGAGCGTCGGGATGTCCTGCGCCGCGTCCGAAGGAGGAAGGCCATCGGGGATCGTCAGGAACTGGAAGTCGCTCGGCGTTCCGCTCCCGAAGCCGTGGCCTCGGGCTCTGACGAGCTGTCGGTGGTTGAACTCGGTGTTGACGAAGGAGATGTGGAAGCCCTTGTGATGGAGGAGCTTCGCTAGCTTGAGCATGGCCGCGATGTGGCTTTGTGCCGTGGCGGGAACGCAAATTGCGTGCGGCTTTGTGGCCGATTCGAATCCAGCGGGACTCATCTTTCCTCTCGCTGAAGGGAACGATGGCTCAAAAGACCTTTTCTTAAGATGAGTTTCAACTCGGCTTTGGTTTGACGGTTTTTGAGTTGAGCTTCTCTCCTTATACACAACTTTTGTCAAACATCTTTTCTTTCTTCTCGGGTGGCGGCTTTTTTTTTTTTTTTTTTATCCTTAACGTGCGGCCTTTCTGCAGAAAAATTACTGTATGGCCCTCCAAAAGAAAGAATAAATTAAGGTGTCGCCCGACGCCAGAAGACCTCCATTTCAAAATAGAAATGTCATTGAAAGATCCATCAATATCGGTCAAACGTGTTCTTCAAGAAAATTTTATTTGATTCAAAATAGAAAAGCCCTTTTTTTTTTGTCAAAAAATAGAAAAGTCTTTGAAAAAAAAAATCCATCCACGCCCGGCCAAACGTGTACTTCAAGAAAAGATTTCTAATTCAAAATAGAAAAGTGATCCATCATGACTTCTTTCATGGCTGCGCTATTTCCGTCCAACGACCGAAATATCCTTATCTTTCTTTAATTTATTATTTTTTTAACCAACATAACTATCTTTATTTCTATTTTCTCTCTTAAATTATCAATTTCAATATACCCAATAAAATATCATCTCATTATGCACCATATTATCACTTTACCTAGAGAAGGTTGTTATTCTTAATTTATGGTTTCATTTTTGTAACTACAAAAGTTGTGTAAAAAATTAGAATTTTCTAGTTATAATGACTTATGAATATACAATTAACTGCCTATTTTTTATGCAATAATTTGAGGGAACTTTACTTCAAAGTTGAAAATTAGAATTCAATCGAATTATCTAAAAGATTTTGACCTTGTGGTTGATTTTCGGAACAAATTTGTAGGTTTCTAAGGTTAAACATCTTGATTTGCTTCCTTTTGAGCTTTTCACATTTTAATATGAATTGCAAGATGGGTTGAAATTTTTTTTTATACATTTTGCACTTTCAAATTCCCATCAGATTTTTTTAGGAGAAAGTTTTAAATAAATTTTAAAATTTTGATTCACTTGCTCTGAGATTGAATTTACAATCTATATTAATTACTTTCTACATAGTAGGATTTTGATTTTTTCATTTGGTTGAACATAGTAGGAGTTGAACAGCAAGAAGTTTCATGTCTTTTTTCTTTATGTGTTTATCTTTTGTTAATGTTTACATATGATCTAAATATAAATATCTTTGACATTTGATTATGCTTTTAAAAAATTAACATTTTTCATATTTTGATTAGTTTTTCGTTTCGATTTTTTTTCTCAATATTGACTAAATAATTAAATTGAACTTTAATTTTTTGACTTTGAAATATAGTTTCACTCACACTATTCAGAATGAGAGGCAATTAACTATGTGTTCATATGCTATCATAAATAGAAATTTCTTTTGAATGAAAATATAAGACCATAAATTAAAATTGACATCGTTCTCTAGGAAATGATAATAATAGGTGTAATTGAACATTTGTATTGTGAAATTGATGAGAGAGAGCATAAAAGTAAAGGCAGTTTTGCGGATTAGCCTAACAAAAAATGAAACAATAAATTAATGAGAGAGATGAGGGTATTTCGGTAACTTAACAAGAAAAATGGAGTGTCTTAACCAAAGCATGGTGGAATAGCACCGATCTTCTTTATCTCTAATAGATTCGGTTTGACAATTTGATCTACATCCTTCAGTCGGGTCGAACTCCCTAAACAGCTTAAATTGGGGATATAATTTAATTTTATAGTTTGCCGTATTTAGTTTGATTTCATCTCCTTGTTTCTTTTGTCCCCAATTAAAAAATAAATTGATCAGACTGCTTGTATCTCTTATCCGGGAAAATTTCAAAAAAGGGCTTGAAGTGGCATCGTTTTATCAAATAAGGGCCCAAAGTGAATATCATTTCAAATAAGGGTACGAAGTGTTCAAATTGTTGCAAAAAAAGGCCACTCAAAGGGCATTTTTGCCTTTTAATATTTTTGTCTTTTCTTTTTTCTTTTTCCTTTTTTTCCCCTCCCCTCCCCCTCCTATTCATCCTCTCCCCCAGTGTGTCTTCTTCATGAGAATGTCGCCGGCACCAAACCAAGCTCGTTGCACTCTGACACAGCCACCTCCAAGGCTTCCACCACCGGAACATCAAGCCCGACAACATACTCCTCGATTCCCGGGGGCAGATGAGGCTCGCGGACTTTGGCTCCGCAAAGGCAATCAGTGGAGAGCAGGCGACGGAGCTGGGAGGGTGGTGGGCTATGTGGCGTCGGACGTGGTGGCTGGGAGGGCCCCTATCTATGGCCACGCCCACCCCTACACCAAGGATGGCATTGCCCAGGGCATGCGCAACCACAAGCTCGGCTTCGTTAAGGACGCCATGCCTCCCAGCCTGCCGGAATTCTCCAGCTCGGTGAAGCTCAAGTACGTGAAGCTGGGCTACCAGCACTTGGTCAACCACATTATCCCCCTCACCCTCCTCCCCGTCGTCGCCTCCGTCCTCGTCCAATCCCTCCGCCTCGACCCCGACGAGATCCTCTCCCTATGGCGCTCCCTCCACTTTGACCTCCTACACATCCTCTGCTCCTCCTTGCTCATCATATTCGTCGCCACCGTCTACTTCATGTCCAAGCCGTGCACCATCTTCCTCGTCAACTACGCCTGATACAAGTGTTCCGTCACTTGCCGCGTCCTCTTCTCCACCTTCATGGGGCACTCCCGCCTCATCCTCAAGGATAACCTCAAGAGCGTCGAGTTCCAGATGCGCATCCTCGAGCGCTCAGGCCTCGACGAGGAGACCTGCATTCCCCTCACCATCCACTACATCCCCTCTACCCCCACCATGGACACCGCACGCGCTGAGGCCCAGCTCTTCATCTTCTCCGTCTTCGACGCCCTCTTCCTCAAGCCCAAGGACGTTGACATCCTCATCGTCAACTGCAACCTCTTCTCCCCCACCCCCTCCCTCTTCGCCATGGCGGTCAACAAGTACAAGCTCCGCAGCAACGTCAAGAGCTTCAACCTTTCCGGCATGGGCTGCAGCGCCGGCCTCATCTCCACCGACCTCGCCCACGACCTCCTCCATGTTCACCCCAACTCCAACGCCGTCGTCGTCAGCACCGAGATCATCACCCCCAACTACTGCCATGGCAACGAGCAGGCTATGCTGCACCCCAACTGCCTCTTCCGCATGGGCGGCACCTCCATCATTCTCTCGAATCGACGATCCGACCGGAGGCTGGCTAAGTACCGGCTGGTGCACGTGGTGAGGATGCACATGGGGGCCGATGACAAGGCGTACCAGTCCGTGTTCGAGGAGAAGGACAAGGAGAGCAAGGTGGGGATATCGATGTCCTAGGACCTAATGACGATCGCAGGAGAGGTGCTCAAGTCCAACATCACGACCATCGGCCCGTTGGTGCTGCCGACGTCGGAGCAACTGCTTTTCCTGTTGACCCTCATCGGACGCAAGATCTTCAACCCCATGTGGAAGCCCCACATCCTAGACTTCAAGCGGGTGTTCGAGCACTTCTGCATCCACGTGGGGGAGGGAGGTGATCGACGAGCTCCAGAAGAACCTGCAACTGTCGACAGAGCAAGTGGAGGCCTTGCGGATGGCGCTGCACCGCTTAGGTAACACGTCATCGTCGTCACTGTGGTATGATATGGGGTACGTAGAGGCCGAGGGGGACAGGATAGGGGCCCTCCCAGCCACCACGTCCGGCGCCACATAGCCCACCACCCTCCCAACTCTGAGATTGCAGTGGGCAACGAGCCTGGTTTGGTGCCGTCGACATTCCCATGAAGAAGACACGCTGGGGGAGACGATGAACAGGAGGGGAGGGAAGGGGAAAAAAAAAGAAAAACGGCAAAGAAAAGACAAAAATGCCCTTCGAGTATGCCTTTTTTTGAAACAATTTGAGCACTTCAGACTCTTTTTAAAACGATGTTCACTCTAGGCCCTTATTTGAGAAAACGAGGCCACTTCAGGCCATTTTTTGAAATTTTCCTCTCTTATCGAGTGACTTATAAGTGATAACGTGTCAATATAGCATATGATCTATACCTTTCTATTGACACTCAAGATTGACATACGGGTGAAAATCACGAGAATAGGCATTGGTGAGTATTGACGTCGGTAACTTACCGATAGTTGGAACTTTCTGATAGTTGATGAGCATTGATGTCGTCAACTTACCGGTAGTTGGTGAGCATTGGCGTCAGCAACAAAACTACTTACGAATAAGGATGGTTATTTGAACGTGGAGAATGCCTAGAAAATAGGGGACAATGAGTGACAATAACCGCAATCAACGACAGAACGCAACGTTCTTTATCAGCTTATCTTTCCTTTATCTTTATTTTCACTGCATTTCAAAATTTTCTTACATGTAGTTGCAATTATTAGATTCACGTCGCAGAGTCAAACTCCAATATGAATCTTTATCCTTGTCGAGTCAAACTCCGGCGTAATACCGCCGCATTTTCAATCTTCGTTATTGAGTCAAACTCCGTCGAAGTTTGTTTTCTTTGCACTTTCTAAACTTTTTCGTCGAGTCAAACTCCGATTCGGTTTACGTTTGTACAATTCTACAATGATTTTTATACTCGCTTGGATATTTCCTGTCCAGAATCACCACAGAACCCTCATAATAAAAATCGAAGAACGAATTTCGATAAAAAATTGTCCTTGTTGCAAAACGAACGAACACTTCCATGTTGTAAAATTGTTTCTTGATTGATACGCGATTGGCTACTTTGTGGCTGATAAATAGAAGCCGACGACACGAATATTCACTTGAGACAACTTGTTCAATGGACCTCGACTAAGCAAAAAGCCAGAAAATGACGAATGAAATAATATCGTACGAAGCCCCACATCTCCTAATTGACAAAATTCTGGACCGCACGTCATTTTCTCCCAGCCGGCGTTCGGAGATGCCAAGAAAGTCACACAAAAAAATTTCGAGTGGAGGATTTGATATAAAATTTCGAGCAAAAAAATAGAAAAAAGAATTCTTCTCATCGCTCACACCCTCTCTTGCGTCACTGTCTTTTGCCGATTGCCGTCCACTGCTTGTCATCAATCTTCGGGCAACCGATTGATGGCCAAGGCATGTCGTTGGCAGCAGTAGAAATTTTATATTGTTATCAAAGGAATTTTTATTTAGGGAACGGAAATTTGTGCCGTTATCAAAGAAGTTTCTCTGCTAAAATACTCGTTCAGGAAATAGAAATAAAAAAAGTATATTTCTGATTTTAAAAAAATAGCTCTTATGAACAAAATGATCATCATTTGCGCGTCAATTCTAATAGAAATTGGTCAGGTACGCTGCCTCACATTTCTCTTTCTTGGGATGGGGACTACTATTAGGGGTGTCAATGGGTCGGGTCGGGTCTGGTCTTCATATTACCCGACCCGACCCGAAACATATAGCTGGCATATTTGACCCGACCCGAAACAAGATCAAATGAAACATGACCCGAATAATCGGGTCGGGTCGATCCGGGTCGGGTCGGGTCGGGTTACATGTTTCACACTTCCATTTATTTATCTTTTGATTTTTTTTATATAATATCCAATTGATAAAATTTCGAGTCGGAGAATATAAAAAATTAAACCTTATTCCCAAATGAAAAAAGTATCCCTGATTCAAACAAATGTTTACAACCACTCGACCTAAGGAATTTTCGCTAAGTCTGAATAAGGGGAGCAGCACAATTAAAAAAAAAAGAGATATACATGCCTTTCTGAATTTCATGTCCCACTTTCTTCCAAAAACCAAATAAAGATTAAACCATACCTATTGCAAAAACAAAACAAAACAAAACTACCAACCTAAATTACATGTATAAAAGTTCAAGATAATAGGCCCAAAGGGCAAAAAATACATTAATTAACTCTCAATCGAGGTTCGAAAATAAGTATTTCCTCCACCTTCTAAATCTTCTCAACTTTCTCAACAACAAACGAGGCATATGTTTCATCCTCCATGCTTTTTTTCCTGTAAGCGTAAGAAAACAACAAAAATCAATGATTAACTGGAGAACATCCAAACTTCCTAACAGTAACTACAGCTCCATTTGTGACCACCTGCTCAACGGAATTGGCAGTATTGCAAGGCTCACAATCTTAATCTTCCTCCTCTCCCTTGTTCTTAGAGATGTCGAAGTACCTAAGCTCGTAGACGCTGCGGTTCTTGTTTGAAGCAATTACGCGGAGCCAATCGCGGACATTATGTTTCTTCAAGTACTTCTTTGTCAGGTACTTAAGGTACATAATAGATGCAAAATTGAATGATCAGTAACAAATCTAAAGATAAAACTGAAGCAATCGAAAGCCAATGTGGGACAGATCTTCAAACTTTAAAAAGGATAGCATATCAAGCATTTGCTCATACCAGTACTACATGGGGCTACCTAGGGTATAGTAAACGAACAAATTATGAAGACCCGAGTTTGAACATTCCACTTGGGCGATCTTGTATTCATCAGACTTAACCCCATGTAACATATTTAGCTGACCCTTGACCTAGCAGGATAAGAGATCCTAATCCCCATGTCTGAAAACCTATAATTCTTGCATTTATGCTAAATTGAGAATGAAAGCTAAAACTCAAGGAGAAAGCATTGTAGCTCAACTCGAAGGATGAGATTTTGGCTAAACAATCAAAGTTAAATCTTAAAAATAGCCTTCTAGAGAATTTATAGGCCAGCATCATTACCAGCTTATAATGCTCAACTTTAAGCAAAAACTACACCAGAGAAAAGTACGAATCACTCAACCATCAGTTTCGTCATGAAAATTCCAAAACCCCTCGGTCTATATCCTTTTCAGTGTTGCATCCCAACCGGCCAATTAACAGAGGAAAGACCCAATTTTTTTATTAAAAAAACCCATAATTTTGCGAAGGACCCAATTAAAAAAAATGAGGTTTTAACTCATTTGAGCGCAATACAAATCGCGATTCACATTGCCACACATTTGGTCGTACAGCAAACAAAAACAGCAACAAAAAAAGCATAGGGAAGCACCAAGTAGAGTTCGCGTACCTTACAAAGAAGCGCGACGGAGTGACTAGAGCCAGCGGAGTTGAGAAGACGCACCGAACGGGAGTATTGACCTCACCACTGACAACACTAGCCAAACCCACCTCCAATCAGAATGGATCTAAAAAATACTTAACATAATTAGGTAATTGAGGCAAATAAAGCTTGGAATTCACATATGAAAAACGAAACATACAGATCCGGGCCACAGATTCTCATCATACCCAGGGCCAACATTAGCAAATCAAGATGCAGCTCCATCAGGGTCAAAGATATCAAGCTAATGTGAACTATACAAAGGGTGAACAGCTCATTTTCCCTAATAGAATCTCAGAAGTAAACTAACATTCTACATATATTATCTAGAATATGAACTTGAAACCATTCGAATTCACCAACTCTTAATCAGTGAACTATCAATCATGAGATGCAAGGCAAACGAATCCTTAAAAAAATAAAACATTGGATAATTTCATTGATCTTAACATGAAACAACATCTGGTTCTGATTTTAGCTATAAAGCTACAAATTGAGCTCACCATACCACACGCAATGTGATAGACAAGTATGAATGAACTCTAGAACTCAAACGCCAGAGAAATTGCAAAAAAGGAAGTGAGTTACTTTGGAGCTTCTTGTCCATGTACCTGAGCAAGCAAAGATAGCAAAAAGAAAGCTATATGTCAGAGACAGAGAGGGAATAAGGGAAAGGCGTGAAGCAGTACACAGAGAGATACTCACTTCTTGAGATCCGATAGCTGGCCCGATCTGCTCATGGTGACGACGACGACTTCCGTAGAGATGAGCAGGACAGAACATGGGTTTTTGGAGCAGTGAAGCTACAGCCTACAGTGGACGGACGATGCTCCCAAAACCCTAGATCGAACTTACCTGGAAAGGGGAAAGGGGTCAACTCCGAGACAAGGGATCTGGAAAATTCATGGACAGCAGATCAGAAAAGCGTCGGTCGCCGGAATAGCGAGAGAGACAGCCTGACCTGTTGATTGAATCCCCTCTTGCGGCGGAAACCCGAACCATGCGACTGGATCGTGCGAGCGAGAGGAGGAAAGTAGACCACGATTCTCACCATGGAAGAAGAAGAAGCGTTGCATTCCAGGTCTCGTTCTCTATTCTCTATGTTATGTTTCTAGGGTTTGTTTCCTTATTTGGGCTTTGCGAGATTGGCTTGGCTGGCTTGTTTTACTCTTACCTTGTTTCCGTGTTTGGGCTTGGCTTTACCCGAACACAAAACAATTCCAAAATAATACCCGATTAATTTTCTTGTTACCCGAAACAAATTGAGGCCCGACCCAAAAATATAGAAGTTTTCGGGTTGGGTCGGGTCGGGTCTTGTTTCGGGTCGGGTATCATGTTTTGTTTGGACAGCCCTAACTACTATAGAGGTAGAGGGGTGAGTCCGCCCATAGCCGCCTGCTGTAGAATATCCATATGCATGAATCATGCATGTGGATCGCAATCTACCTCCACTGCCAAAAGTGACGTGAGCGGTCTTAGTTTGAAAAATTGATCAATCATCGAAATCAATACCTCGATGGGTATGGCTTGTCTAAACAAGATTGTATTTGAAATTAGTTTCAGTACGACTCGCTGTACAATACAATCGAATCGAGTAAGCTTCTTTCGCCTTCAAGGACAATAGGCGTTTATCATCGTTGATGCATAGATGGTAGAGAGAATTAAGAATCTCACATAACGTAGAGGGATGCAACACGGGATAATTAACCCCCCAAAAAAAAGTCTTAAAACTACCATGTTGGAATATTTTTTTGGGGAAGACCGACACCTGTATTGTCCAAAAGGTGCCATATTTTCGTCGGTCCGTAATGGACGAAACTTCATCTAACCGGTCTCTTGCTTAGTGGGTTATAGAATATAGATTGTCAATTTATTTCTAAACCTTTTGGTAAGACGGTCGGTGCTAACTTCGACAGTTTTTTTTTTTATAGAAATTCTTTGATTTTTTTTTTACTTTTTATTTTATTTTAGGATCGTTGGTGACTTTCTTCGGCCATTGTACGAGGGACTGCAAGCCCTCATCTGATGCTATATGGCATCACATTATATGTTTGTGATATTAGCGCGAAAACTTGCAGGATTTTGCAATTAAATCAATACGAGAGAATCAGAAAAATAAACGAGAAACAATAAAGGACACTAGTTATAATTGCTCACATTTTTTAATGTTTCTCATATTTAAATCACACCCAAGTTCAAAGAGTTATTAATAAGATAACCATAGCATAAATAAGAGCAATCCTTGTGCGGCCGAAAACCAACAATGTTCTGCGTTTTTTTCTTTTTCACGAAGGAAATTCGCGGGTTTTTTTTTCCAATTTGGGTAAAAAAAATACCAAAATAAGTCAAAAAAATTTATTTACCAATTTAGGTGTCGCGCGGCACTTTGAATGCCAAGCAAGCCCACATTTCTTTTAATCATTTTTTAATTTCTTTTTCTTATTTTCTTTTAATCATTTTTTAATTCCTTTTTCTTGTTTTATTTTAATCATTTTTTTATTATTTAATTTGTTATACATGAGCTGATCTTTTCGATCGCCCAGTGCTTCGTCACAGTGCCATCGGCAGTTGTGCTGGCAAATAAGACTACATAACGGCCTTCCATGACCCTGCATGTGTTGTTAATTCGCGTGAATATTACAGAACATGATATTATATACGAATTCGTCGCCAATTCGGCATCACAAAACTTAGCGACGAAAAATTACAACGTTCATGGCTACTTTGCTACGAATTTGTTCGTTGCCGGTTACGAAATTAGCGACAAATTTTGTTCATTAGAAAAGTTGTCGCTATTTAGCAACAAACTTTACGACGAACAATGTCGTGACAATTTAGCGATGATGTTCATTGCAAACGTTGTCCCTATTTAGCGACGAATTTTACGATGAATACGGTGGTGGCAAATTAGCGACAAAAACTTTGGGAATGACACCTTTAACGATGAATTTTGCTACAAATATTGTTCAACGACGAAATGTTAATAATTATTTAGCGATGAATTTTGCGACGAATATTGTTCAGGGACGAATGTAGCGACGAATTTTGTAACGAATATTGTTCAGCGATGACTTTTTGGTGACAAATTATGCGACGAGATTGTCTCTTAAAGGTGCATCGAATTTTGCGATGATTTTTTTTTTGTCGCCAATTGGCGACGCAATTAGCGAAGATCGGAGAAAGGTCGTCGCTAATTTTGCGATGAAAAGGTTTTGTCGCTAATTAATGATGAAATTAGTGACGACATCTTTTTTTGTCGCAAATATCGTGGCGAAATTTACGACGAATTGTATTTATCGCCAATTAGCGACGAAATTACCGATGACTTGATTTTTCGCTGCAAAGATCAGCTCACGTATAACAAATTAAATAATAAAAAAATTAAAAGAAAACAATAAAAAGAAATTAAAAAATGATTAAAAGAAAATAAGGAAAAAAAAGAAACTTGCTCGGCACTTTGAGTGCCGCGAGGCTATCGCGCGGCCGCCTGACCGCTGCACGACACCTAAACTGGTAAATAAATTTTTTTGACTTATTTTCGTTTTTTTTTTTACCCAAATCGAAAAAAAAAATAAACGAAATGCACGATGTCCTTTTTTTTTGGGTCAAACATTGACGATGTCCTTTCTTTTTTTTTTTGGTGTGTTCGCGATGTCCTTGACTGTGTGGCTTTTGCAGGAAAATTACCCTGTGGCCCTCAAAGAAAATAAATGATGTGGCCGTCCACGGAGCGTACGTCTTTGAAAATTCAGGCATATCCAGTCAAAACATGATATTTCCCTTCAAATCACGTGAACTTGCCGTGTGCTTCAAGAAAATATTTCTAATTCAAAATAGAAGAGTGGTCCATTATGATTTTTTTTTTCTAATAGATTTGATCTAATAAATCGATCTATTTAATCAAATTGAGATATAATTTAATAATTCTACATCTTAGCTCAACATTTATAACTAAATCATACTACTCTTCATCATGCCTGGATAGACGTTCACTCTTCACAGACGCCAATTATGGTCAAACAGGACATGAGCTTCGCTAAAGGAATAAGCTTAGGTTGCGTTTGGTTCAACATTTAAATGAGCTTTGAAAAAATGCAAAAGCCATCAACCTAAAGGGGCTTGAAAAAAATGCCGATTGCATTTGGTTAAAATTCCTCTGAAAATTGGCTTTGAGTTAAATGGTGTTTAGATGAATTTAGTCCTATAACTTTTTGTATCGGTATCAATTCAGTCTATCCGATCAATTTTCATAAAAAAAAAATTCTAACATAGATGCCAACCACGCCACCTAGGATGGCCGGCGCTGACGAGAATATTTTTAAATAATTTTTCTATTTTTTTTCTTTGTTTCATTCATTTTTTTTTCCTTTCAATTTGGCCAGGGAGTGTTGCTGGCTGCGTGGGGGCTGGCTAGCCCTCGCCTAGCAATTGGCGTTAGATAACTTGATGGAGGCTATATTGACTTTTGGCACACCTTTGTTCTATTACAACAATTTTTAAGGAAATTGCCTTGCCCGATTTTATAGCGCCACGTAGTTTTATATTACGTAAATATCAATATATAAATTGCAACACATCTCAACAATTACAATTATGTTGTACGGAAATTGAGAGTAGGGTTTTTTTTTTTTACGGGTATCGAGTTCTCGCAGAATTTCCAGGATCTTTGATAGACTGATATCATATGCAACAACATCATCTCCAATAGACTGAAAGACCTCTCTCAATTGGCAAGTTGGGTCAAGATCGTTGAGGGCCAGCAAAATTGTATCCCAAAGCTGGTCAAGTTGAACCCGACTGACTATAAGAAGCCACGGGCCTCACGGCCAAGCCCTGCCATTCAATCAAATCAAGAGGAAAAATAGAAATAAAAACCAACCCTCGTTCAATTATTTAAGACGAGAGTTCCTTCACGAGCTTGTCCAAATTCATGGAAGATTTCACCAACCACTTCTTCGGCCATCTTCTTCCACTCCATGGCTTTGCTTCTCATCTTCTTCCCAACCTCTCCATCCGTCAACTTCCTGACCGACCTCTCCAGTTCGTCCCTCTTCACGCCCCCACCAATCTCCAACTCAGCCTCCCACTAGTCGCATATATACTTGTTGTTCGTCTTCTGGTCCCCAAAGCTCGGCCAGCACAGCATCGGCACTCCAGCCGATAGGCTCTTGATGCATGAGTTCCACCCGTAGTATTGGATAATAAAGTGGGGCCTACGGAGTTACGGTGTGCGCCCATGCGGGCAATCACACCCCCCTTGGCGGTTATCCAAGTTTAAAAGTGAAGGATCACGTTGGTTGAGAAGACGTAAAAAGAACGACGTCTTCTTCACAGTTATTCCTCTGTCAACGTGTCGTCAGTCGCTCCCAAAAAACAGTAAACACAGAACGCTCCTCACTACCGACTCATCGTTGATTCGACATTGACGACAGAGGATTCAACGCAATCGCAAAGGGCTCTTAACCTGTGATTATTAAGGTACGTTATGGTAATGTGCTTTTGTCGATCAGTGAATCAAGTGATCCATAGGGCATGTTTTTCCGTAAATTAGATTTAGTCAGAGTGGGTTTAGTACCCTACATTGGTATTAGAGCCGTGTTTACTTGTTTCCTAATTTTGTGTTAATTTCGCACAATTTAGCCCTAAATTGCGTGTACTGTTCATGCATGAAATTCTGAGGTTGGTTTGTCAAAAATGTGTTTTGAATATATAATTGGAACGGGCTCGTCGAGACGATGATTTTGAGTGGTCGCCGGCCCCGAGGAGACGGGGGAAACGGCCGCACGCACGACACGCGCCGGGGCGGGCGGAGTCCCCCGAGACCGTGTCTGTTCATCTCATTTTAAGTCAATTTTGTTTGTCAAAATTGAAGTGTGAATATACCATCATGTTCGTCTCGAAGAGACGAAAATTTTGATAGGTCGATGGTCGCCGAAGGAGGCCGGACAGTGGCTCACGTGCCGGCGAGCCAAAACCGTCGCCCCCTTCACGCGCCACGTACGGTGCACGTGGGGAGCCGGCCGCGTGGCCATGCTGACGTTAGCCACGTGCGACGCACGTGGGCTCTGCCCGCCCCCGGTTTGGGCCTCGACCGACCCATCCGTAGCCCATTTAAAAAAAATTAGGAAAAGGCCTGGCCCGTTTAATTAACAAGCCCAAACCCTGAACCGAATTAGTTCCGGATCTGACCCGACCCGGTTTGACCCGGTCTAACCTATTGACCCATCTGACCCGTTGACTCGTTGATCGTTGACCGTTGACCCAAAAAAAAAAGTCTTTCAATCTTTGGGTTTGTATAATGTCTTGTATTTATTTGTCTTTAATTTCGATATGTTCGTAAATATTGTATGATTGATGGATTTTAGTAATCCACTTTGTTCTGCATTGGTTGCAGGAACAATGTCATCATGGCCAGGACCTAAAGACATATGGGCAAGACGAAGTTCAAAAACGCCTATAAGGCCGAGACAACCTGATCAAATACAAACTCTACATGAGAAGATTGAACAATTACGTCATTACCGATGGGATAATGTATGCGACGTTATAACCCATGTGATAGCGGTCAACAAAATGATCAATGAGATCATTTGGACTGGTCAAGTAATGTCTTCAGTAGATGCATTTTATGCACTAAGGGATTCAATACCTGAAGAGTGGCATGGATTGATGAATCATATTTGGTGGCTTGATGACATCTATACATACAAGAAATTTGTGTTACATTTCATACACAAGTTTGTAAGGGTCGGGGCGACGAAGACATCGTCACTTGTGATGAATGTATCGCGCAGGCAGAGTGCGCTCTGGCGAAAGACCAAAGATCCTCATAGGGGGTTTCCTAAGACGCCAATATGGGCTCCTAATATAATCGAAAATCCCCCTATGGAGCTTGAGAATTCCCTACCTCATACAAGAGAAATTACCTAGGTCAATCGTCAAACCTCAGAAAGGGTTACAACGCTTGATTATCTTTAGTTATTTTTTTTATTCTAAGTATGTATAGGAAACTTTTAGGAATATGTTGTTGTTGAATTCATGATTATCTGTTGTTGATAATGTGAGATATATGTTATTGTATATATATTTTTAGTGGGAGTGTTCATAAGTTTTAGTAACTGTTTAATGAACACATTTGAATGATTGTATTGATATATATGTTTTAGATTAGAATATCTAGATGATGATGGGGAACTTTGTGAACGGTTGATTTTGGAATCTTTTCTGAAATAATATATCAATATAATCTAAATGCATAAATAGAGTTGCATTTGTTGCATACAAATAAACTAAAAAATCTGTGCAAAATGTCTAATATTTAGATACCATGGCAACGGCTTCAAAGAACATTGTTGCTGAACTCAACAAGGGTGAGAAGTTAAATGGAGAGAATTATGAAATCTGGAGTATGAAAATCCAGTATGTGCTAGAGGAGCTTGAGGCATTGGAAACTCTTAACCTGACCATGGCTGAACCAGAGGATGGTAACACTGCCTGGAAGAAAAAGAACTCAACTGCTCGCATTACGTTGTTGAGCAGTATGGATAATGACATTATGCAAAAGTTCAGGCAGTACGAGAATGCTAAAGACATGTGGGACGCCTTGAAGGCTCGTTTTGGACAGACTTCTGTCATTAAGCTGAGGCAGCTTACAATCAGGTTCGATACATATAAGATGCCACATGGGCAGAATATGAGACAACATTTGAGGAAGATGTCGAACATGATTAGCGAGCTGAAGGATGCTGGTCACATATTGTCTGATGAACAACAAGTGCAGGCTGTTATCCGTTCTTTGCCTAATAATTGGGAACACATGAAGGTTAACTTGACTCACAATGTGAATGTCACAACCTTCGAGGATGCTATGCGCCATCTGGAGTTGGAAGAGGATCGCCTTCTGGCGGCTAAAACACAAACTGATGTGTATTTTGCTGGATCTAGCTCACATGGAGCTTCGGGTTCCAAGCGTAAGCACCCTGGTAGTTTCAAGAAGTAGAAAGGCAAAAGAATGTAACCATCTGTGAAGAAACCAAAGTTTGAGAAGCATGGAAAAGGGAAGCGTCCCGCGAAGAAAAACATTTCAAGAATGAAATGTTACAACTGTGGCAAGAAGGGTCACTTCGTTCGCGACTGTACCGAGTCGAAGAAGGTAGAAACCCTTAAAACACTTAAAAGTGCTTGTTATGTATCAAGTTTTGTATTTTTAACTGAATCTCATCCTTTGTAGACTGTAGACTCATGAGCCACAGACCATGTAGCCAGAGATAGAAGTGTGTTTGTGGAATTTCGACGAATTCCAAGTGGAGCGAGATGGATTTATGTGGGAAATAATTCCAGAGTGGAAGTCAAAGGAATTGGCACTTGCCAACTGATCATGCGTGGTGGACACACTTTATTCCTGCATGATGTTCTATATGCTCCGGAGATTCGTCGAAATCTCGTCTCTGTATTGGTGTTAATCAAACTTGATTTTAGCATGAATTTCCATAACTATGGTGTGGATTTGTTATTGGGAACAACCTTTTATGGTTCTGTTTATTTCGTGGATGGATTTATTGTATTAGATGTTGAACATACTAGTGTGAATATATGTTATTCCTTATTCGCATCTTCCAATTCTAGTGAGAATGATGTGAATGTTTGGCATGCTAGGCTTGGTCATATTGGCCAACAGAGAATGAATAGATTAGCCAAAGATGGCTTATTAGGCAATATTGAAAAAGTTGAATTGCATGTTTGCGATCATTGCCTAGCTGGAAAAACTACACGAAAGCCATTTGGAAAGGGTACTAGAGCTGAATTTCCTTTGCAATTAGTCCATACTGACATTTGTGGTCCAATGAATGTGAAAGCAAGGCATGGTGCTGTTTATTTCATCACATTTATTGACGATTATACTCGATATGGATATATCTATCTGATTTCTCATAAATCGGAAGCATTAAGTTGTTTCAAGAAATTTATAACCTTAGTGGAAAATCAGTTAGATAAGAAAATAAAAGCTTTGAGATCCGATCGAGGTCGAGAGTATTTATCTGATCAGTTTAGAAACTTATGTGATGAAAAGGGAATAGATAGACAGTTATCTATTCCATATACTCCTCAACAAAATGGAGTGGCTGAAAGAAGAAACAGAACCTTACTAGAAATGGTTAGGTCCATGATGGCGCAAGCTAATTTACCGATCACCTTTTGGGGTGATCCTTTATTAACTGCTGCATATGTACTTAACCGAGTGCCTTCTAAATCAGTCTCTTCAACCCCATATGAGTTATGGACAGGTCGGAAACCTGATTTGAGTTTTCTTAAACCTTGGGGTTGTGCTGCCTATACTCATGAGTCCTCTCATAAATATAGAAAATTGGGACCACGAGGCAAAAAGAGTATCTTCATAAGATATTCTGAACACTCTAAAGGATATGTGTTCATAGGTGAGCAAGAAAGTGGAAGCGTGACTGAATTTGAATCAAGAGATGTCACATTCTTAAAGAATGATTTTTCAAGAAAGGGCGAAATAGGTAAACACTGTTCCCTATTTGAGATCTTAGATCAGGATAATGGAATTGCAATATATAACGATCTAAGTGGGAGCAATGTGAGAAGTGGGGAATTGTGTACGAACCAGTCTCAATTGCAACCACTTGATGAATCGATACCATTATCTGGTCCAAGTGGGGGCATAATGGAGAATGAAGTACCTTTGGTAGTGCAATCTTCTCCACGGTGAACAAGTCGCAAAAGCATTCCTCGACGACGTTTTGAAATTGAAGGGGAAGCTTTCATGATTGCTCCACTGGAAGAGGATGAGCCAAGAAATATAAATGAGGCTCTATCTTGCCCTGATAAGGAAAAATGGATGAAAGCAATGGAAGAAGAAATGGAGTCAATGAGATCAAACCAAGTTTGGAAACTGATTGATCTTCCGAAAGGACGAAGAGCCATTGGGAACAAATGGGTTCTCAAAATAAAGCGCAAGGCTGATGGTTCAATCGAAAGGCATAAGGCTCGCCTTGTTGCGAAAGGATACAACCAACAGGAAGGAATTGATTATGAGGAAACTTTTTCTCCTGTGGTTAGAATTACTTCTGTTCACCTTATTCTGGCAATAGTGGCTAGTTTGGATCTAGAGTTACATCAAATGGATGTAAAGACTGTATTCCTCAATGGGGAATTAGAAGAAGAAATTTATACGAAACAACCCGTTAGGTTTGTTAAAGAAGGTCAAAAATAAAAAGTATGTCGACTTCTGAGGTCGATATATGGCCTTAAGCAGTCTTCTAGACAATGGAATATACGCTTTCATAATGCCATAGTGGCATATGATTTTGAGATGATCAATGAAGATAATTGCGTGTATATCAAAAGATTCAAAGGTCACTTTGTGATTTTGTCATTATATGTTGATGACATACTGATTGCTGAAAGCAATATGGAGTTTGTCAAGCCAGTCAAAGAATGGCTATCTTCAAATTTCGAAATGAAAGATATGGGCGAGGCTACGTACATTCTCGGAGTTAAGATTTCGAGAGACCGTTTGAAAAGGTTATTGTCTCTTTCGCAAGAGACTTATATTAATAAAGTCCTTGAACGATTTCGTATGCAAAATTGCAAGCCCATTGATACTCCTATTGCAAAAGGTGAAGGGTTGAGTCAAAGAATGTGTCCTAAGACTCCACAAGAGCAAGAACGTATGAAAAACGTTCCATATGCCAGTGCTATTGGAAGTCTCATGTACGCTATGATGTGTACAAGACCTGATATATGTGTCGCGACCCGTCCGAAATCGGACGCGGCTAATGGATTACCGATCGCGGGCCCCCACGCTGAAATGTGGATCGCGGGCCTTAGATCGGCGCGGGCCCTCCCAGGCCCATACCAAATCGCGGCGGGAGTGTCTTTTGAGGGATTCGACGATAAAAGTCGATCGCTTTCGACCTTAGTGTGGTCGTGGTGGTATGTGAAACTTGTGCATGCATTTGGAGTCGCCATCGGTCTTTCTTGGAGGGTAGACCGGAAACCTTACTGACCGATTGGGAGAGATCGATCAGTTCTGCGGAACCAGAGATTTTGGGTTCGGGGACTTGGTTACGTCGGTGTCATTACCAACGCCCTTTCGGTACCTAACGCGAGTGATTTTCCTAATTAAGATTTCATGCAGGCGCAATTTTGGGTGAGATAGGTTTGATTCGGGGTTTCATGCAGATTGGAAGACTATTCCTATCAATCACAATCAGTATAATGAAAGCGCAGTCAATTACATAAATGAATCATGTCGATGCATATCAATTTCAATCATTGGCCTCCTAGTATAGCCATAAGGGCTTAGGGGAGATGTGATTTAGGGCTAGGGGTAAAATGAGAAGATTTTGGGACAATTAGCCCAAAGGGCAAAATCGTCATTTTTTTGGAAGGTTTGGATACCTAATTACCCAAAATATTCCATGGCCAGTTGATTGTGGCCATTTCCCATTTTTGAGAATTTTTTGGAATTTCTTGATTTTTCTTCAATTTTTGGAAGACGATTCGCCCAAAGGGCGAAATCGTCATTTTTAAGAAGGGTCGGGGTTTAAAACACCCGGGATGAGCCTTGGCCAGTTGTTTGTGGCCATTTCCTATTTTTTGGGATTTTCCTGGATTTTTAGAATTTTTTTGGAAGACGGTTTGCCAGAAGGGCAAAACCGTCATTTCTGAAAAGACCGGAGGTCGAAAGACCCGAAACAGGTGATGACCAGTTGAATGTGGCCATTTCCTATTTTCTGGAATTTTTTAGAATTTTTCTGAATTTTTTGAATTTTTTGAATTTTTTATGATTTTCCATTTTTTTATTGATTTTTTGATTTTTTTATTATTTTTTATTATTTTTTGAATTTTTTTAAAATATTTAAAAATATTTTCCGGGCCGGGTCAAACCCGGCCCGCGCCTCTCGGGCGCCCGGCCCGACCCTAGGGGTCGACACCGGCCTAAAACGACATCGTTTTATTTTTTTAAACATTTTTCTATTTTTTACAATTTTTTTGATTTTTTATGTATTTTATTTAATTATCCGAAAATTCCCCGGATCGGACGGTCCACGTTGTGCCACGTGGCTTCGTCTCGTGCGTCCGATCTTCCACTAGATCGAGCGACCCACAGAGAGCCACGTGGCTCAATAATAGCCGTCGGATCAAAAATTAATTATTTTTCCTTTTTTAGAAAAACAATCAAATCGGACGCTCCAGATTGTGCCACGTGGCTACCCCTGGTGCGTCCGATCTTGTACAAGATCGGACGTCCCTCAGTGAGCCACGTGGCACATCCTCGTCCGCCGGATCGATTATTCAAAAATCATTTATTTAATTTTCCAAAAAAAACGAGATCGCGACACGTGTCACGATCGGGGCCGTTGATTTTATTTTATCTGAAAATACTCGGACCGGACCCACCCGGCTGACGTGGCTGCCTACGTGGCACGCCACGTCGGCCGTTGACCGCTGACCGCCGGCGAAGTCGCCGGAGAAGACGATGAACAGTAAAAATTCCGGCGACTTCGCCGGAATTCTCGCCGGAAAATGCAAAACGGCTCCGGATCTTCGAATTTTTTTACCCAAATTGCATCATTCGAATCCTCAAACATTCAGCATCAAAATATAAGCATTTCAACGGCCGGGGACGCATCGGAAATCGGCAAAAAGAACCCCCACAGGTTCGGCTCCGGCAAGGGATTTTCCAAAAATTTTCAACGTTCAAAGCCTACCCCGACCGTTCAGAAAACGTCTAAAAGAGGTTTAGAGACTTACCTCAGCTCGTTTAGAGCTGGAAATCCTCGGGTTCGCGCCGGCACGAGCTCACGGCCGAGACCAAGGCCGGTGGTGGTCGGGCCTCCTCGGCGAACACGGTTTGATGCAACAAAAGGGCACAGCGAGCTTAGAGTCGGTTTTAATGTATGCTTGAGGCTAGACACGCACAAATGGAGCTCGGGAATGCACCGACCGCGGGTTAAAAGAAAAACGTGCAGGCAGACATTTCGTCGAGCACCCGATATGCATTATGGAAACAGGGGTAAAGACGGCGTACCGACCTGTCCGAGGATCGTCGGCGACGGTGGATGCTTCGGCGGTGATCAGTGAGGTATGATGAAGGTCCCCGAACTCTCCTCTCGCTGCCTTTCGCTCAAAAAATCCCCCCGGCACTCTCGGCCCTGTTTCCCCTTTAAACCCGAGCCTCCCTCTCCGCCGTGGCCGACCGGCCCGTTTTTTGATGCCCTCGCGCTTGCAGCAACGAATATTCGTCTGGCAACCTGCTTCCCACGCTCGGCCGCCCGCTTTTTCTTTGAAAAATCGCCGCCCCATCTCGCCCCTGTCCTCCCCTGCCTCACTGTCGGCCACGGTCTGCAACAATGTTGCAGACCCGGTCGGACCGGGTCGGGTCGGGTCTGACCCGACCGGCCCGGTTCGATCAATTCGCTCAAATTGAGCCCCGATTCGACCTATTTTCATGAAATTGATGGCATAATCGGACTCCTTGGCACATTTTCTATTCAATAAGGGTATTTTCACGGATCAATTGATTGAAATTTTATGAAAACCCCAAATTGTCCCTAGGATCCGAAAACGAATTTCCCCAAATCGAAGGTCCAAACGATCGAATTATTCAAAATTGAGCCCACCAATGGATTCAGCATGATGAAAACTATAGGGTAGAGGTGTTTAATTTTAATGGGTGTGCCCGTGTGAAATTTAATTTCACAAATTGTAAAACCGGGGACTAAATCGAAAGATTTTTATGCAATTAAGCCATTTTGGTTAAAATTGATCAAATTGGAGGGTAAATTGACCCAATTGCATTTCAATACTCTAGAATACAATGTCATAGCTTATAAAAACCGAGAATTGAAAATTAAAAGACTCGAAAAGGATTTTTTAGGCCCGGTTCGGGATTAGGTTTGTGAAGGAACCCCATGAACCAGGCCAAATTTCCTTAATAAAAAGTGAAAATATTAAAGATAGAATTAAAATAAAATTTCTGAATATTTTTGTGTAATTTTCTGACCACGAATGGTATTTTTCCTGATTTTTGGGTTATTTTAATAATTAAATAAATTCCAAAAAATATTAAAAAATTCAAAAAATATTTTTTGTTCAAAATTGGTTCCTAAGGCTAGGCTAAGGCTTCCAAAGTTGATTTTGCAATTTTTTGACCTTTTTTGCTATTTTTAATTAATTTTAGAAGTAAAAACTGAAATAAAAGGTGGTCAAAAATCAGGTGTCAACAATATGTTACGCAGTTGGACTGGTCAGTAGATACCAATCCAATCCAGGTCAAGCACATTGGACTGCCGTTAAGATAATCTTGAGGTATCTGAAAGCAACTGCCGATTACTCACTGAAGTACCAAGGAAGTGATCTGCACCTTGAGGGCTACACTGATGCTGACTGGGGAGGAGATTTGGATGAGAGGAAATCCACTTCTGGAAATGTATTCTTACTGAATAATGGCGCCGTATCATGGAGCAGTAAGAAACAGCAGTGTATAGTTTTATCCACCATGGAAGCCGAGTTCGTGGCTTTATCAGCGGCAGCACAAGAGGGTGTTTGGCTTAGAAGATTTCTAGATCATTTGGGTGTTACTAGAGATGCTGCAAACCCTGTGAAGGTTTATTGTGATAGTCAGGCAGCAATAGCTTACACTAAGGATCCTAAGTTCCATGGCAAGACCAAACACATAGACATTAAGTATAACTATGTCAAGGACATGGTGGCATGAAAGGAAGTAAACTTACAATATGTATATACGCATAAAATGTTAGCAGATCCTATGACAAAGCCAATTCCTAGAGATGTCTTTCTTCGTCATGTAAAGACTCTAGGACTGCGTAGAGATTGATGGACTGAATATTTGTATTTTTCCCTGAACTATTAATAATTGATGATGTTGTTTGTCAATATGAAAGTCTATAAGTCTATTTGATATTTATGCATATTAGTGTTTAGTACATTATATTGAAAAAGGTATGTCGGACAGATGAGAGATTAGCCCACTCACACGGGTAATCGCCTCTGTTCACTGTGTGATGAATAGAGATGAGTCAATTTTAAGATTATTATCTATGTGATAATTGAGAGCTCAAGCTTAAAATATTTATGCCGCCCTAACAGATTGTTAGGATGAGGACTTAAAATTTATAATGTCCGAAAGTGAAATAGCCCACATATTTCACCTTACCTGTCTTTGTTGCCAGATCAGAGTTCTGATAGAAACTCTTGGCTGGAGTTGTTACGTGAACTCAAGTCAGACACTGAGTATGTCTAAATGATCATCTGTACGGTATTAAAATGGAAAAGACATATGCTCTATGGGAAAGGAGAAAATACCGTAATACGTATTTTATATTACGTATGCATAATCGACCAATGAGAGTTGGCAAAAGTTATGATCTCAACTTTTTAAGTCGTGTGAGACTCTCGAGGATAAAATTTCTCAATTTTAGTACCCTATTGACTCTTCATTATTCTCAAGATTTCTATTTAGTGTTTGCTATCTTAGAGTGTTGCCTATGGTCATGAAATTGATTCGATCTAAAGGGACAATTCTAGAAAAGCAAGCTGAACTGAGATTGAGAGGTCTAATGGAGGAGGAAGATTGATTTGGAGTTTTAAGTCACATTATGAATTATATTCACAGACCGGTCAGTTATGATTATTTAGTGTGATCATAATTGTGAATATAATGTATCAAATTTTTAAATGAGATCTAGAAAGATAGATATATATATATATATATATATATATATATATATATATATATATATATATATGTGTGTGTGTGTGTGTGTGTGTGTGTGTGTGTGTGGCTGATCAATCTAGGGTACAGCATACTAAAATCTATATTTGAATATGTCCATTTTTTTAGAGCTGTCATGTACTCCCAACGGATGTATGACAATGAGCTCTCAGAGTATGCTGGTCGTACGGGTTATTTGCCAATATGAACTTTGCGAAAATATTAAGAGTTGAACTTTGTCCTATGTGGGCGAGTGGGAGTTGTTTACCCTACATGGGCGAGTGGGAGATATTGGATAATAAAGTGGGGCCTACAGAGTTACGGTGTGCGCCCATGCGGGCAATCACACCCCCTTGGCGGTTATCCAAGTTTAAACGTGAAGGATCACGTTGGTTGAGAAGACGTAAAAAGAACGACGTCTTCTTCACTGTTATACCTCTGTCAACGTATCGTCAGTCGCTCCCAAAAAACAGTAAAGACAGAACGCTTCTCACTACCGACTCATCGTTGATTTGACATTGACGACAGAGGATTCAACGCAATCGCAAATGGCTCTTAACCTGTGATTATTAAGGTACGTTCTGGTAATGTGCTTTTGTCGATCAGTGAATTAAGTGATCCATAGGGCATGTTTTTTCGCAAATTATATTTAGTCAAAATGGGTTTAGTACCCTACACGTAGTGCGTCAAGTGTTAAAATATGTCTCGAATTTAAATCTGAAATAAAAATTTGAATTGCGAATATAAATAAGGACTCAACGCAATTGACGACAGAGGATTCAACGCAATCGCAAAGGGCTCTTAACCTGTGATTATTAAGGTACGTTATGGTAATGTGCTTTTGTCGATCAGTGAATCAAGTGATCCATAGGGCATATTTTTCCGCAAATTAGATTTAGTCAGAATGGGTTTAGTACCCTACACGTAGTGCGTCAAGTGTTAAAATATGTCTCGAATTTAAATCTGAAATAAAAATTTGAATTGCGGATATAAATAAGGACTTCAGTATATATCACGTTGGATATTTCATTCGGTTGGAGATCATGGGATAAAATTCTGTTGGATTTGTTTTGTATATGCTTCCTTGGTTTATTTCCTGCGGAGTACGATTTTCAACGTGAGAAAAAGACGAAATAGGAAAGTCAATATTGGATTTCTTCAACCGAACTTCCCTGATGTTTACCTCTCCAATTCGTGCCTGGCTTGTTAATATAGTCAAGTGCTGTTGTTGTGAGACAACAGTGCGACTTTTTGTGAATTACCTCCAAGAAAACTCTTGTTTTGTAGCGCCACTTTGAGTGAGTGCTTGTGGGACGCCATCGTAGACGTGAAGGAGTCTTGAAGCGCCGTCTTGTGCGAGTGCTTGGCAAAGGGTTTTTCTCAGTGGATTGTATTCTTGGAATTACATCAAGTATTCAAGTGTCGAATCCAATTAAATCTTGAGGTTAGATTTGTGTTTTAATTGCTTTGCGAGATTGAGAGATTATTTCGTTAGGAATTGGGGACTAAACACTGTGTGCGTTCTTGGATGTAATTGGTGCTTGGGAAACCTGAGAGTATTTGTGTAACTCGAGTAATCTGTAATCTCCGTGTATTGCTTGTTCTATAGTGGAATACGTTGCTGCTCTCGCGATGGATGTAGGTCTCTACGACCGAACCACGTACATGTGGTATTCGATTTACTTTATTGTTCTGTTTATTTTATTTGTTCGATCGCTTGGTTCCACGCAACATCAAGAACCTCCCGACTGAAGGGTGGCTCAGCACTTTCACCTGCGGGCACCACCCCGTGACGAGACCTCTCTCCTTCGACTCTTCGACGAGATCCACCGAAAGGATCGCGGCGTCTCCATTGACGAGGTCGGGCCTCAAAATCCACAAGAAACATTGCTTACTATTTGCCAGGCTCGATTGCGAACTCCATCGTGAAGTTGAATACCTTGTCACCGGTAGCGAGTCCGATGAATCTGGGCATATCGCGTAGCCTCATGCTCTTCGTCCCCGGGATCCAATCGATCAGGATGTCTAGATGTGCATCCGTCAAGCTAGAATCGTCTGCACGATTATTCATGCAAAATCACAATTTTATTTATTTCCTTTACTTTTGTCAAATTACTACCCTTTAGTATGATTGTCAATCTTTCAAGTATTTTTTTATGTTTTATTTAATTTTAATTTTCAGTCTTATTTACATCTTAAATTTATCAACTTCTATATGAATTTAACAATACTTATTTGAGTGACTTTGCAAATTTTTTTATTATATTACGTCTAATTCTATGTTAACAACTTTTTACATGCGACATTTATTTTTATATTTTCAAACTTATATTGATTGTTTATTTGCTTTTCAACTTCTGTTTGTATCTTATAGGAGCAGTTTGGATTTATCACCTCTATATGAATTTACCATTTTTTGTTTGCATGACTTTCAAACTTTACTCCAATAGGATTACCAATCAATATATGTTTATCAAGTCCTATTTGAATAGCTTGCAAACGTTTATTACTTACCAGCTTTTTTAGTATTTTTTTTGTTAAGTATAGCTACGATACTTTCGGTCTATTTTTCTATTCAGCAAATAAATAGAAGTTAAATTAACAATTTTTATCTACCTTTTTTGCCAACCGGTTAAATTTGCTGACACCTCGTAGAAATTATCAATTTTAATCTATAGTGATTGCTGATGGATATTTCATTCAATTGATAATTAAGATCTATAAACGAAACGGAATTAAATAGATTCACATACCCATAAACACGAAGTACGGATTGCAACCATACGTCAATCAAACTTGAATCGTCAAGCCCTAGGATCCAACTTGAATCACTGATCGGTGAAGTATATCACGTAAGACGAAAATACCTCGATAGCAACGGATTAAGAGCCCCCGTTGCAGATGATAAACGATTCCGATCCGCCGATCGATCGTCCGTCGAGAGATTTTTTTGGAGTGTTTTCTTAGATAGCCATTGCAGAACGACGTACATTCTGTGGAAGAGAGAATTACCTTCTTCTTCTTCTTCTTCTTCTTCTTCTTCTTCTCCTCTCTCTCTCTCTTAGAGTAGGAAATCGACTCCCTTAATTGCCAATCAACGTGATTATGGCAAGGATTGATTTGCCCTTATTGGCGCAATCAAATCCATTATCTCCCACTCGTCGATAAAAGGCTAAATGCCTCTCTTTCTCTTCTCACTGCAAAGTTCATATGGGCAAATAATCCGTGCGACCAGCATACTATGAGAGCTCGTTGCTATATATCTGTTAGGAGTATATAGCAGTTCAAAATAGGCACATAACCTCAGAGTAGATACAGTATGCAGTACCCTAGATCAATCAGTCACATTTACTTCATATCTCTCTTGATCTCTTTGAACGCTCAAGTACAATACATTGTATTCACAATCATGATTAAACTCAAATAATCATAATTGGTTGACCTGTAAATACAAATATTGAATGTGACATCCAAAAAATTGATCTTCCTCTTTCCTTAAACCTCTCAACCTCAATCCAGCTCGCTTTTCTAGAGATGTTCCATTAAATCGAATCAATCTCATGACCATAAGCAACACCCTAAGATAGCGAATACCGAAAAGAAATCTTGAGAATAAGTAAGAGTCGTGAGGGGACTAAATTTGAGGAACTTATATCCTCAAGAGTCTCACACAGATATAGAGTTGAGATCAATACTCTTGCCAACTACTTTTGGTCGTCTCATGCATACGTAATATGAAGTACGTATTACGGTATTCTCTCCTTTCCCATGGAGCGTATGTCTTTCCTATTAATACCGTACAAATGATAACTTAGACATACTCAATGTCTAGCTTGAGTTCACAAATCTACTCTCTTTAAAAGAATCATTCAAAACTCACATCTAGCAATAAAGACAGATAAAGTGAAAATTTCACTTTCGGGCATAACTTATTATGGTATCATCTTAACACTTTTGTTAAGGTGACATCAAAAGTTCAAGCTTGAGCTCTCAATTATCACCTAGATAATAAACTTGAAATCGTCTTATTTCCATTCGTCACACAACAAACAGAGACGATTACCTATGTAAGTGGACTAATCTCTAATCTGTCCGACATACTTTCTCAGTGTAATGCACTAAGCATTATTATGCATAAATATCATACAAACTCATAAGCATCAATAATGATAACAAATATTATTAACTGTGAACTTTGAAAAATATAAATATCCAGTATTCCCACTTCTACGCTTTTCCAGAGATTTCAATATAGGGAACTAATCCCATTGTTAACACATGACTAAGGAAACACATCTTCAGGAATTCACTTCCTCAGAAGATCTGCTATCATTTTGTGCATATATATGTACGGTATGTTCACATCTTTTTGTACAACCATGTCTTTTACAAAATTATATTTTGTGACTTTAGTTTGGCCTTGTAATGGATCTTCAGTATAAGCTATTGCTGCTTACCATCACAATTAACTAATAATTGAACATGCAGCATCGTTAGCAACACTTCCCTGACCCAAACATCTCTTGAGCCACACATTCTCATGTATTGCTACTGATAATATCACGAGATCAATTTCCATCGTGGATAAGGCTATACACGTTTGATTCCTACTACTCCAAGATATTGCGTCACTACACAATAAGAATACAAATCCAGAGGTAGATTTTCTCTCATCTAAACCTCTTCCTCAGTCAATATCAGTATAGCTTTCAAGACGCAGATCTTTACCTTGACTCAGCAGAAAATTGGCAGTAGTTTCCAAATACCTCAGAGAATTCTCTTGATAGCAATCCAATATGTTTGACCTAGATTGAATTGGTACACTTACTATTCCAACCACATAACAAATATTAGGTATTGTACACATCATAGTGTATTTCAAGCATTCGAACATTAACATATGGAACACTTTCTATTTTTGCATTTGCTTAAGCCTTGAGGAGTTTCAATACACATTTTATGGCTCAGGCCTTCACCTCATGCAATAGGAGTATCTTTGGGTTTATAGTCTTGCATACAAAATCATTTAAGGACTTTATCTATATAAGTCTCTTGTGAAAGAGATCACAATCTCTTTGAACAATCTATTGAAATCTTAATTCCAAGAATATATGCAGCTTCACCCATCTTTTTATTTCAGAATTGGAACATAACCAATTCTTAACTGTTTAAACAAACTCCATATTGCTTTAAACAATCAGTATATCATCAACATAAATTGATAAGATCAAATATTTCTTTTGATATATATGCAATGATTTTCATCAATCATTTCAAAATCATATGCCACTAAGGCATTTAATATATATATATATATATATCATTATCTCGAAGACTGCTTAAGGCCATATATCGATCTCAAAAGTCGACCTACTTTTTATTTTTGACCAATTGTAACAAACACAGCGGGTTGTTTCATAAAATTTAATTTTTTTTTATATTCTCCATTGAGAAAAGCAGTCTTTACGGCTGCGCATGGTAACCATTTTGGTTCTGATTTCTGATTCTGATTAAAATGACTTTTCTGATTCTGTTCCTGAATGAGTTTTAGAGAATGAGAATGCGTTTGATAACTGCCTAATATTTCTGTTCCTGGATGAGAAACGCGTTTGATAACTGGATAAAGTTTTTGTTTCTAAAAACTGTTTCTCTTCCTAATTTTTTACATTTAAGTCAAATAAATATGTAATTATCATAAATTGAAGATTAATTTTCAATGCATCCTAAAATAATTAAATATATATTATTTTTGGGCATATCATAAATGAAACATGTATTTTATAGCTAGTTACAAATAAAGAATAAAGCACAGAAAAACAAAAATCACTAGTGCAACACAAACTTTGAAGGCAACATAGTGTCAACAAACCTGAAACAATTCCCGAACCATCTGAGCTTCTTCACCGACATATTTTTGAACAAGTTTGCTCCCAATTACTCGAATGAAACAACCATTGGTTCTGTTAGCTACAGCTCTGGCCAAAAGCGTTTTGCCAGTTCCAGGAGGACCATAGCAGAGAACACCCTTTGGAGGATCAATTCCAAGCTTGACAAATCGGAGTGAACGAGTTTACATCATGTACTACTTGTGACTCTCACTCTACAAATCGGAGTCAACGAGGGCAAGGGCGAGGCTCGGCCAAGCCGATTAGGGCGACCCTCGCCCAAATCGGCGAGGGCTGTAGCGGCTATAATCAGGCTCGGCCAAGCCTTGCGCTCGCCGATTTGGGCGAGGGCCACCCTAATCGGGCTTGGCAAGGAGGCGAAGAAGAAATAGGGTTGTACAAAACTCACCGGAAACGTGCTCGAAGAGGCAGACGACGGCGATCGAGCTGAGGCGTGGCGGATGAGGAGCGGCTTCTGTCGAGCTTGAAGGAGTTCTGTCGGGAGAAAAGAGAACGAGCAAGGAGTTCTGTCGACTTTGTGTTGTGTCTTTCAACAGAATGACTTTGGCTAAAAAGTCATTCATTTCAAAGAAGCTACTTTTTTCTGCTTCTTTTTTTTAGCTTTAAAAGTGATTCTCATCCAGAATGAGAATCACTTTTATTTGCGTTATCAAACGCGATTCTCATTTTTTTTTGTTCCAGAATCAGAATCAGAGAATGAGAATGGTTACCATGCAGGCCCTACATCCATCTGATGTAATTCAAGATCCATACTAAACACTATTGCCGGAATACGGTGAATTGAGGTAAATCTCACCACAAGAGAGCAAACCTCTTCCCAATCAATTCATTCTTATTGATTATACCCTTTCACCATTAAGGGGAGCCTTATATCTCTCAATCCAGTCATTAGCTTTACGCTTTTTAATTTGAGAACACACCTGCTCCCAATGGCTTTATGTCCATTCGAAAGATCAATCGATTTTCAAATTTGGTTTGATCTCATTGACTCCATCTCTTTTTTCATTTCTTATATCCATTTTTCCTTATCAGGGCAAGTTAGAGCCTTATTCACATTCCTTGGCTCATCCTCTTTTTGTAGAGCGACCATGAAAGCTTTGCCTTCAATGTCTAAAACTTTGACAAAACGACGAAGAACGATTTTACGACTTGTTCGCTAAATTGAGGATTGTACACTTAGTACATCAAGCTCCATTACACTCCCACTTGGCAACTTATTTGCCGTATTGCAGATTGTACACTTAGTACATATTCTCCATTACGCTCCCACTCGAATTAGATAATGACGACATCTTCTTCACATCAAGTGATTGCAATTGAAACTAGTTCGAAACAAATTCTCCACTTCTCATGTTGCTCCCACTTGGATTAGATGCCCCAGTACAGTCATCATCATTATCCAAGATTTCAAATAGAGAATAGTCTTCACTTATCTCGCCCCTTAAAAAAAAAATCATTCACTAAGAATGTGACATATCGTGATTCATATTCAGCTACACTTCCCACTTTCTTGCTCACCTATAACGCATTCCCTTTCGAGTGCTCTAAGTATCTCATCAAGATACTCTTTTGGCCTCTAGGGCCCAATTTCCCTTACCAATATGAGAAATCGTGTGTATAGGAAGTACATCAAGGTCTTAGAAAACTCAAATCTCATTTTCGACCTATCCACAACTCATATGTGTCGCGACCCGTCCGGAAGCGGACGCGGCTAATGGATTACCGATCGCGGGTCTTGGATCGGCGCGAGCCCTCCCAGGCCCATACCAAATCGCGGCGGGAGTATTTTTCAGAAGGATTCGACGATAAAAGTCGATCGCTTTCGACCTTAGTGTGGTCGTGGTGGCATGTGCAACTTGTGCATGCATTTGGAGTCGCCACCGGTCTTTCTTGGAGGGTAGACCGGAAACCTTACTGATCGATTGGGAGAGATCGATCAGTTCTACGGAACCAGAGTTTTTGGGTTCGGAGACTTGGTTACGCTGGTGTCGTTACCAACGCCCTTTCGGTACCTAACGCGAGTGATTTTTCCTAACTAGGATTTCATGCAAGCGCAAGTTCGGGTGAGGTAGGTTTGATTCAGGGTTTCATGCAGATTGGACGACTATTCCTATCAATCACAATCAATTTTTGGAAGACGATTCGCCCAAAGGGCGAAATCGTCATTTTAAGAAGGGTCGGGGTTCAAAACACCCGGAATGAGTCTTGGCCAGTTGTCTGTGGCCATTTCCTATTTTTTGGGATTTTCTTGGATTTTTTTAGAATTTTTTTGGAAAACGGTTTATCGGAAGGGCAAAACCGTCATTTCTGGAAGGTTCGGGGGTCAAAAGACCCGAAACAGGTCATGGCCAGTTGAATGTGGCCATTTCCTATTTTCTGGAATTTTTTAGAATTTTTCTGAATTTTTCGAATTTTTTTTGAATTTTTATGATTTTCTATTTTTTTATTGATTTTTTGAATTTTTTTAATATTTAAAATTATTTTCCGGGCCGGGTCAGACCCGGCCCACGACCCGGACCCACGACCCAGGTCCGGCCCGCCCCTCCGCGCGACCAAAACGGCGCCGTTTTTGGTTTATTGAATTTTTTTTATCATTTTCTTAATTATCCGAAAATCTACGGATCGGACGGACCAGGACGTGCCACGTGGCCTCCTCTGGCGCGCCCGATCCTCGGTCAGATCGGACGTTCCTCAGAGTGCCACTTGGCGTGATATTGACCGTCGGATCAACGTATTTTTATTATTATCGAAAATCCTTTATTAATCTGAAAAAACATTTTTATTTTCCAAAAATCCCAGATCGCGACACGTGGCTGAACCACGGCCGTCCGATCTGGGTTTTGTTTTAAACGGCCGCGGACCCACTACGCTGACGTGGCCGCCGACGTGGCATGCCACGTCAGCCGTTGACTCGTTGACCGAGTCTCAGTCCGCCGGAGAAGACGACCGGCGCCGGAGCTTCGATTCCGACGTAAAAACGTCGGGATCGAAGCGGGATTTCGACATAAAAACGATCTCTATCATGCCTAGATCAACATACAATGGAAACATGGCACGAAGCACGTCCTAATGGCGACGAACCGGATCTTCCCCGTCCCGGTGCCGGCAAGCAATTGCAGAAAACTGTTTTGTGTTCGAACCTTCGTTCTGATCAATCAGGAAGCATCCATGAAGGTTAGAAAGCTTACCTGAAGATCGTTGGAGGTTCGGCGACCGCCGAAGCTTGCTCGTCGAGCTCCCGGTTCGGATCGCGGCCGGCGAAGCTCGAACCGTCGCTCTCAGCGGTTTCCGATGCAAAATAGTAGACAAGTCGAGCTTAGAACCAATTATAATGAAGCTTAAGGGTGAGTTTCGCGCAAATAGAGCTCAAGGACGGTTCGGCCGAGAGCCCCCATATTGAAAACTCATTTGGGCATTTTGTCGAACAACTTATATGCGTGAGGGAGACGGAGGTCGGGAGAGAATACCGACCTGTCATGGATTCGTCGACGACCGAGGATGCTTTGGCGACGATCGTTGAGGATTGCTGAACATCCTGGTATGCTTCTTTTTCTTCCGACTTCCCTCGAACTCCTTTTTTCTTCCTCTCGGTCCGAACTCTCTTCTCACTCTCGGCCTCTCTCCTTTTCTCCCGTGGCCGACCGGCCTTTTGCTAGTGGAACACCCACCATCCGCTGTTTGCTCCAAAATGGTTCCACCACCCTTCGCTTTCGGCCGTTTGGCCCCTCTCCTCCATTTTTTTTTGCTCTGCCTTATGCGCGCTTTGCTGGCCACGCGGGTCTGCAACTAAGTTGCAGACCCGGTCGGACCGGGTCGGGTCGGATCTGACCCGACCGGCCCGGTTCGACCAAATCGGCCCAATTAGACACCCAATCGACCTATTTTCGTGAAATTGGTGGCAAAATCGAACTCCTTGACATGTTTTCTATCAAATATGGGTATTTTCGTGAATCAATTGATTGAAATTTAGTGAAAACCCCAAATTGTCCCTAGGATCCGAAATTGATTTTCGCCCAATCGAGGGCCCAAACGACTGAATTAGTCGAAATTGAGGCCACCAATCGATTCCTCGTGATGAAAAACATAGGGTAGAGGTGTTTAATTTCAATGGGTACGCTCACATGAAATTTAATTTCAAAAATTGAGAAACCGGGGACTAAATTGAAAGATTTTTATGCAATTAAGCCCTTTTGGTTAAAATTGATCAAATTGGAGGGCCAATCGACCTAATTGCACTTCAAGACTTTAGAATCCAATGTCATAGCTTATAAAAAGTGGAAATTGGAAATTAAAAGACTTGAAAAGAAATTTTTGGGCTCGGTTCGGGTTTATGTTTGTTAAGGAACATAGTGACCTGAGCCGAATTTTTGAGATTTAAAGTGACACACTTGAAGAGGAAATTAAAACAAAATTATTGAATATTTTTGTGTATTTTTCTGACCACGAATGGTATTTTTATGATTTTTTGGGTATTTTTAATAATTAAATAAATTCAAAAAATTATTAAAAATTCCGAAAAATATTTTTTGTTCAAAATTGGTTCCTAAGGCTAAGCCAAGGCTTCCAAAGTTGATTTTGCGATTTTATGACCTTTTTTTGGTATTTTAATTAATTTTAAAGAATAAAAATCACAATAATAGATGATCAAAAATCAGGTGTCAACAGCTGCCCCTCTTTGAGAGGAATCTCGTTAGAGGTTTCTTTCAAAGACAAGGTGGCACCTGATTCCTGACCGACTCAACTAGGAAAATAAGAGAAGAAATGCTATGACATCGGATCCTTAAGGCTCTTGATAAAAGCTCAAATTAATCCCCGGTTTGCTCTAACAATTTGAACATGGGCCGGAGCGAGAGAGGCTTACCTGAAGCTCACCTGTCGGATGTTGCCGGTTGCGATAACTTTCAAGAAGATACCTAGGACTTGTCACAGAAAATCCTAGGAAGATTAAGCTCTGACCTGTATGGTAGGTCATACCATTATGGGATTCCTAATTGGTAGGAACCCTAGGAAGGCGCATCCTCATGCTTTGGGATTTGCCAGAGATTTTAATCCGTATGGTGGATCGGACCTTTATGTTGATCTTTGAGGCGGTATCTACCTCGTGTTGACCCTTATGGCGGTTTCTACCATGAGTTGACCCTTCAGGCGGTTTCTACCTTGGTTTGACCCTTCAGGCGGTTTCTACCTTGTGTTGACCCTTCAGGCGGTTTCTACCTTGGCTTGACCCTTCAGGCGGTATCTACCTTTGTTTTGCTTTGAAATGGGGTCTCATGACGAGGGTTCCCCACGTCCGATGAGACTGCCTAAATTTTGAAAAGGGGTCTCATGACGAGGGTTCTCCACGTCCGATGAGACTGTTTGATATTTGAAAAGATGTCTCATGACGAGGGTTCTCCACGTCCGATGAGACTGTTTGATATTTTGAAAAGGGGTCTCATGACGAGGGTTTTCCTCGTCCGATGAGACTTCCTGAATTTTGAAAAGGTGTCTCATGACGAGGGTTTTCCACGTCCGATGAGACTTCCTGAATTTTGAAAAGGTGTCTCATGACGAGGGTTTTCCACGTCCGATGAGACAGTTTGATATTTGAAAAGGTGTCTCATGACGAGGGTTTTCCACGTCCGATGAGACTGCCTAAGTTTTGAAAAGGGTGTCCTAGGACGAGGATTCTCCACGTCCTGCTGGGACAGTTTGCTGACTTCTTTTGAAAAAGGGTTCTATCCTCACCTTTTCTTTTGCAAGATCCCGAAATTTGCCGGGAATTCAATTTTGAAGCAGTGAAAGATTTTATCTTGACAAAGCTTCACTTGGGTCCGTTGAGGCGACATTCTAGGAGCTGGGTTCTCCAGGTATCCTGCAGAAGTTTGAGCCTGAAAGATTTTTCTTCACCAAGAAAAAGTTAGTAATCTTTGGGAAGACCACGGCTGTCCATTTTGACAAAACCGTATGATTTAAGTTTTAATCATGAAATGTGCATTTTGCTGCTGGAGGTTATCCAAAGCATTCTTGCAACATGCAAATGTGATCACAAATCCCTTGCGCGGAAAACCTGGATCCAACAATTTGAAACTTCCAAAAAGAGTTTGTTTAAAACATCAATTGGAATATTTCTCGACAAGGAGGTCTTCTCACCTGTTTTGAGATAGTGGTTTTTATAGGGGATGCACTCAATTCCCTACTAACCTGTGCCTAGGTTTTAGGCTCATTCGCAGCGCATACATTTTGATCGGTCGGGAGGTCTTCCACGGGACCGTAATGTTAGGCTTGGATATTGGTTTTCAAAGGGGACCCGCTTTGGAGTCGAGGCCATTGAATGAAAGTCTTCACCATCTGCTCCGGGTTTACAAGTCAAGAACCCTGCAAAATGAGAAAGAAATAGTCTTGCTCGTACTTCTTCGAGCTAAGCAATATGTTAACCCAAGTGTCTTAGTCAGAGAAGACTGTTTCAGGGTTGTAACATTGGTAGGATTGGGGGCCGAAAAAGGCTTGTTTTTGGCCCAGAAATTATGAAGGGTTTGACATTGGTGATCATTGCAAATTTACCACCTGCCCTTTTCCTCTCTGCGCCTTCAGTTTTTGGGATGCGCAACCGATTTTGAGGTGTGCACCAGCTCTTCAGAGAGCGTTTCGTCGCATTAAGAGACTGATGACTCTGTCTGCGTCTCTGCTCCACGCTTGACACCATTTGGGGAGTAGTCTTTTTGATCTGACTCCTTTAGGGATTTCTTCTTTTCCCATTCGGCTTCGTTGTGGATCAATCAAACAACTTACACGAGCATCGGCCTTGCTTTTACCAGGCACTTTGCTTTTTCTCGATGCCGTGGATTTTTCTCATTCATTTTTTTTGAAATCCCTTTTTTTTTCTTCATGGGATCGTGTTAGACCTACTACCAAAGGTCTAACAAGGTTAAGCATTAACTTAGGAATTTTTTTGCAAACCCTAAGTCTTGAACTCCTTCGTTTCTGAAGTGATGCTGCATCCGTCTTGGAATGTGCAATGATCACCAACGGGTTTATGAAATGATTTTGCAGGCTCAACTTGGCTATGCAAAAGGATTCAGTGTGTGGGATAGAGAAATGAATGATTCTCATCATCCTATGGCACTTGGATTACCATATAAACAACACACAAAGATTAATGTTAGTCCGAGCAAGAAAATTTCTAACCATTTTCTCCAGATGCTGCTGGACTCACCTCCATTTTGCCCCGATGTGGGGTGGTTCTTAACAGGGTTAAGAATGAAAACCGTCGTTCAAAGGGGTTATCAACGGTCACCTGTAGTATTTGGGGATATGAAACGAATGCCTCCGTCATCCCAATCCATGTAATCGTTGCGAATAATCCCTACTTCCGTAGGTCCAGATTTTGCTATCTAATCCGCTCCACTTCTCTCCAGTGTGTGTAGGACGTGTTTGGATTAGGCTTTGCCTCTCGTCTTTTGAGAAAACGTCCTTTTGAGAATTTTGAACAACTTTTGATTGGAAAAATATATTTTCTTTTTCTCCATAAAATTTTCTCCCAATGGGGCTTTATGATGCACATGCATGTTTCATTCATGTTTAGACAACCTCCCAACTTCAACTGTGGATGTCTATGAGTTTAAAAATTCGATGCCTCTTTTCAGACATAATGATTGAAAGAGTCCTAACACTTTTTTTATCTTCAACGACTCGGGGAAAAGGGATACTTACCTACCCGCCGCGGCTGGAGATCCCTGAAAATGCGGAAGAAACATGTTATTGTACGTTCATGAATTTTTCAAAAAATTAGAACGATACATCTTACCCTTGGTCATGTGTTCCAATGGGTAATACATGGGATGTGAAAACCCGTTTTGCCTTGATGGCGAGCCCCTGTAAAAAACAAACAATAAGTGTCAGTTTGCGTTCCAAAATTCAAGACAAATTGGAACGATACCGCCTTGTTCTTGCTTGGCGTTTTCATTTGAACACAAACGCGCGGCTCGCAGAAATTGGCCAACTGTATTGTGGCCACGATCCCTCCGTTTGGTTGGCGATGAATCATTCTCAAGGATTTGCCCCAGAGAAGATCCATTTGTGTTTTTGGGCGCACTCCAGCACCATTCTTCAAGGTTCCTTTTATTCAAGGAAAAAAAGAAGATTTTATCAAAATGCATGTCAAAGCATGTGACGTAGGAGCGATACTTTTTACCATCCACTAGGTCTTATAATCAAAGACCATCTCCTGGAATCCTGACTTCTAAGGCCAATGATTCTATTCGCCTCCCTGTTAGCGCGCTCTTTTCATTTGAGGCTTTCAGCGCCAACGACTTCCTGTAAAATGAGTAAAAACTCATGTTAGGCATGTGGTCTTCGAAGACCAAATTGGAACGATACAAGGTTACCGTTCACCCAAATTCGTATCTTGGGGTTTAATTCTGATGCGGACGACTCTGTTATTGCGTCCATTGACTTTGTCAGAGGAGAAACGTTATTCTTTGTCCAGCGCACAAATGATTCGCTTGCCCCAGTTGGGCGTGATTTGTCGTAGCTAGGTGACGCTTGCCCCAGCTAACTCCCTTTTGCATTTTGCTGCATTGACACATTCAGGCTATTTGACATCCGCAAAAATGGGTTTACTCGTGATTGAGTACTTCAACAACCTGCGCGATGAAAGGAGTGAAAGAGTCAATCACCGCGTAAGGAGCTTTAATTGAAACGATTACGGATTTACTATCCCCGCTCTGGTCACTTCTGGCATCCAAGATGCTGGAAATTTTTCAATGGGCCCGTTCATTCTCGTCATCACCTGCAAGAATGAGGAACCAGATCAACTCGTGAACCAGTCAATCCGATTTGGAACGGATACAACTTTTTCGATTTAGGGAGAGCCAATCCTAATTAGGTTGCTCCCTCTTCATAATTTGATTCAATTTGTCATTGCAATCACAATGGGTGACATCTGCTGAAGGCACATTTCTTTCCGTCTTATAGGGAAAATAAATTTTCCTTCGTTTGTCTTTGACCATCCTATCCTGTAGACAAAAGACATAAAGGTCCCCGTCAAGTATAATATTCGAAGGGCTTATTGGAACGATTACAGTTTCACCATCGTTCCATGATCATCTTGCATGTGATCGGATGAGGACATTTTCGACAAATGTATGCCATGTAAAACATGTCCCTCGTGTCTATTCACAAATGGATTTTCCTTCTCTACCTGTTTTTCACCTGAGAGGAAAAGATAGGAAATATTATGCCGGTATCAGATTGAAAAATCAATTAGGAACGACACGTCTTTACACTTGACCCGGCTGCCCCGGTCAAAAGGCATTTGCCCTCATCAGTTGACTCTCCAGGGTGGTCCAGCGCTTTTACATGCCATCCTGGTTCGTTTAAACTCGCGATTGATTCTTCACACAAGTCTTTGGATTTTGATTCATAAGCGGCGCTGAATGACCTTTTGGTTTCGAGGTGTACCAATCATTCACATACATGCGCATGAGACCAGTGAGGTTTGACTCTAAGAATCAAGATAGGGTCTGGAACCTAAGGCCAAGGCTCCCACCTCGAGTTCTAGAAAGAGCAGATTCCATTGCACAACTATCGTTGCATTGGGGCTCGATCCATAGCTCAAAATGAGCGGAATTGAAAAGTGGATTACCCCGTGTCTTTCCTCACGGAGATTCCATTTTCAATCCCTTCTATTGTTTTCCTATAGGCGACGCCCGGGGTTTTAGGCGCGGTTGTGTGTGTTTTCGGTGTCGTGCTAAAGCGATAAACATGCATCTTATTTAACAATCACCGCTTCAATATAAAACATACGCACAATCATTCATTCCTACCCCCAACCTGCATAAAACAATGTTAATCACAGACTACACCCCTTATCTCTCCAATCTGCAAAAACATATAACACCTATCATAAGCGGACTTACCTCACCTTCAAGAGAGCCTGCAGTGTTAGAAAAATCACTCAGCGTTTTAATTACGGCCTAAGTCCACTTGGGGTCTAGAACCAAAAGTCCTAGAACAGAATTGTCCCCAGCGGAGTCGCCAGCTGTCGCGACCCGTCCGGAAGCGGACGCGGCTAATGGATTACCGATCGCGGGTCTTGGATCGGCGCGAGCCCTCCCAGGCCCATACCAAATCGCGGCGGGAGTATTTTTCAGAAGGATTCGACGATAAAAGTCGATCACTTTCGACCTTAGTGTGGTCGTGGTGGCATGTGCAACTTGTGCATGCATTTGGAGTCGCCACCGGTCTTTCTTGGAGGGTAGACCGGAAACCTTACTGATCGATTGGGAGAGATCGATCAGTTCTACGGAACCAGAGTTTTTGGGTTCGGGGACTTGGTTACGCTGGTGTCGTTACCAACGCCCTTTCGGTACCTAACGCGAGTGATTTTCCTAAGTAGGATTTCATGCAAGCGCAAGTTCGGGGGAGGTAGGTTTGATTCAGGGTTTCATGCAGATTGGACGACTATTCCTATCAATCACAATCAATTTTTGGAAGACGATTCGCCTAAAGGGCGAAATCGTCATTTTAAGAAGGGTCGGGGTTCAAAACACCCGGAATGAGTCTTGGCCAGTTGTCTGTGGCCATTTCCTATTTTTTGGGATTTTCCTGGATTTTTTTAGAATTTTTTTGGAAAACGGTTTACCGGAAGGGCAAAATCGTCATTTCTGGAAGGTTCGGGGGTCAAAAGACCCGAAACAGGTCATGGCCAGTTGAATGTGGCCATTTCCTATTTTCTGGAATTTTTTAGAATTTTTCTGAATTTTCCGAATTTTTTTTGAATTTTTTATGATTTTCTATTTTTTTATTAATTTTTTGAATTTTTTTAATATTTAAAATTATTTTCCGGGCCGGGTCAGACCCGGCCCACGACCCGGACCCACGACCCAGGTCCGGCCCGCCCCTCCGCGCGACCAAAACGGCGCCGTTTTTGGTTTATTGAATTTTTTTTATCATTTTCTTAATTATCCGAAAATCTACGGATCGGACGGACCAGGACGCGCCACGTGGCCTCCTCTGGCGCGCCCGATCCTCGGTCAGATCGGACGTTCCTCAGAGTGCCACTTGGCGCGCTATTGACCGTCGGATCAACGTATTTTTATTATTATCGAAAATCCTTTATTAATCTGAAAAAACATTTTTATTTTCCAAAAATCCCAGATCGCGACACGTGGCTGAACCACGGCCGTCCGATATGGGTTTTGTTTTAAACGGCCGCGGACCCCCTACGCTGACGTGGCCGCCGACGTGGCATGCCACGTCAGCCGTTGACTCGTTGACCGAGTCTCAGTCCGCCGGAGAAGACGACCGGCGCCGGCGATTTTAATTAATTTTAAAGAATAAAAATCACAATAATATATGATCAAAAATCAGGTGTCAACAATATGGAGTGGAAGTGACTGATTTAGAAGGCATACGGTTAAATATCTAGACAATAATCTACAAAACTTCACCCAAAAGGTGATAGGCAAATTAGCCTATGCCATCATAGACCTAACCATTCTCATTGGGACTTATTTCTTCTCTTTGCGGCTCCATTCTGTAGAGAAATCGTTGGAATAGTCAACTGTTTTTCTATTCCTTTTTCATCATATAAACATCTGAACTGATCAGATAGATTTTCTTGACCTCGATCATATTTTTTTTAAAAGATTTTTAAAAGCTTAATTTTTTTTCAAAGCAACTTATGCCTCAGATTTATGAGAAATAAAAAAAATATCTGAATCGAATGTAATCATCTATAAATGTGATGGATTAAATAGCCCATGTCTTATTCTCACATTCACTGAACCACAAATGTCTGAATGGATCAACTGCAAAGGAAACTCGTCTCATGTTCATTTTTCAAATAGTTTGCTCATTATCTGTCCTGCTAGGCAATACTCACAAATAGGCAAATCGACTTTTTCAATATTACCCTATAAGCTATGTAGCACCGATACTTCTATTTGGAGGAAGTATCGGTGTCGGACGCGTATCGGACACCGATACGCGTCCGATACGCGCCGATACGCGTCCGACACGCGGTCAACGCGTGTCGGAATTCCGACACCGGTCAGCGTGTCGGATACGTGTCCGACACGCGTGTCGAACGTGTCGGACACGCGTGTCGGAGTGTCGGACACGCGGGAATAGGTTTTTTTTTTTTTTTGCTATGAAATCAAAATATTATTTTAAAAAACTTGCTTTGCTGAATTTAATGCATATAACCTGTTTCGGCTTTAATTTATTTTTTTATATTTAAAAATATATATATTTAATACGACGTGTCCCCGACGTATCGGATTTTTCTGTTTTTGAGAGATGGCGTATCGACGTATCGTGTCAGTGTCGGTATCGGTGTCAGTATCAGAATCGGTGCAACCTAGCCTATAAGCCCTCTTTAGTTTATCTAAATATTTTTCATTGGGCCAATATGACCCAACCTAGCATGCCACATATTCATATCATCACAAAAGATGAAAAATAATGAATAACTAATATTCACATTGTTGTACCCAACAATCGGTACAATAAAACCATCCAGAACCATAATAACTTGTCCACCGTTATGAAAGTTTAAAATGAAATCAAGTTTAACCACAACTAACACGGAAGCTATATTCCGTCGAGTTTTCGGAGCATATAACAAAATATGTAGAAATAGGGTGCGACCACTGCGCATATTCAATTGGTAGGTGCCAATCACTTTAACTTCCATGCAAGAATTATTTTCCACATTTATCCACTTTGCTCCATATCGAACTCGTTGAAATTCCACGAATGCATTTCTATCTTTCATTCTATGGTTTGTGGCCTGTAAATCTATAATCCACAAAGGATAAGATTCAGTTATAAAAACTGAATTAGAGACTTAAGTAACATTCTCAAGTGTATAATTTTTTTTACCACAGGCATGAGCAAAGTGACCCTTATTGTCACATTTAAAGCATTTCACCTTTGAGATGTTTTTCTTGAAATGACATTTTCTTTTCTCATGTCGGTTAAACTTTGATTTCTATCCTGAAGGATCTGTTCTTTTATCCTTTCCACTTTTTGAACCAACCTTGAAGATTAGGCCTGGAGCACGAAGCTCCATTTGAGCTAAAACCGGCATTCTAGTTCAAGACATCGCATAACGTCCTTAAAAGCCTTTACTTTTTATTGTGGATCAAGTGGATTTTCATATGCATACAGTTATGAAGTAAGGAACAAATTACTGCTTGCACTTGCTACTCATCAGTCAAAAAGTGACTCGCATCTTACAGTTCACTTATCATGTTTAACACGCCACAAAAGTAGTTTCATATTCTGCCCACGAGGCATCATATAAGTGTCAAAACTTATAGCGATCTGTTTCAAATTGGTGACCAATGTATAACCAAACTTAGTGTTTAATGCCTCCCACTTGGCTTTAGCATTTTCATAAATGCCTGAACTCATGCATAAAATCATTTTTCATGCTACTCAGCAACATATGCGAGCAATTGAGTTCATCATTTTTCCAAGCAGCAAATGTCAGCTATGCAGTATTCTCATCCTTAGGTGTTTTCATAACTAGGTCAAGCGCTTAAAATGCTTCTTGTTTTTCATATTACAAACTGGATTCTCATATTCCAGTTTTCTTAATTTTCGCCATCCAATTTCTCCTTTATTTCGCCAAGCTATGATATTCTAACATATCTTAGCCATCGTATCTGAACACGAAGTTCTATAGACATATATTCATGAATAATTGATGCCTAACATTCACGTATCTATTTTACACTAACTAATTATATTAATGAATATTTTCACATAAGGCCTCAGATTCAAAAGTTCACTATGTTCCCAATCATCATTTAAGAATCCTCGTTTGAAATTACCATTAGCATAATTATTTATGTAAAATCGACTTCACTGAAGTTACTAAAACTTTCTAGAATTCCCTACTCAAATAAAGATCATAAATTAGATAATGATCTCTATATTTTGTAATCATAACATGGCATAGTAGAATTTGAACTATACACCAATAACTTATACATCAAATCATACTCAGATTACAGGAAACATGCCATCAATAAAATCTTTACACAATAAGGCTATCTATATGTAGGCCAATTTTTTTAATACTTGAAAAATGCCTCAAAATATGTGTATCATGAGCTTTCATACGCATTTTCATAATTTTAAACTCATCAAACATATCCAAATAATATATCAAATCAAAGATAATTTCGATACGAATGCAACGGTACCTCGCACCCCCCAATCGGAGCTTATATGCATCCACACGAGCCGGTCAAAGTTTCTGCTTTGACTAGTCAACGCTTGGTCAACGGGGCCAAATTGTAAATTTGTAAAAATTCGAGGACCGAAACGTAATTTCCTAAAAATATTGGGACTAAATTGTAATTTCCAAAAATATTGAGGACTTAATTGCAATTTTCTAAAAGTTCGAGAACCAATTGCAATTTTTAAAAAGTTCGAGGATAAAATTGTAATTTTCAAAAAGTTCGGAGACCAAATTGTAATTTTTGGAAAGATTGGGAACCAAATTGCAATTTTCAAAAAGTTTAGGGACTAAAAGACAATTTTTGAAACTTCGGTTTGATCGGTTGTCGCGACCCGTTTTTTCTTTCGGTCGGAGCTAATGGATTGCCGATCGGGCCCCCTACTCTGAAATGTGGATCGTGGGCCTCCTCGGCGCGGGCCCTCCTAGGCCCATACCAAATTGCAACGGGAGTAATTTAAGGATTTTCGACGATAAGAGTCGATCGCTTTCGACCTTGGTGTGGTCGTGGTGGCATGTGCCATGTGTACATGCATTTGGAGTCACTACCGGTCCTTTTTGGAAGGTGGATCGAAAACCTCACTAATTCGATTGGGAGAGATCGATTAGTTCTGCGGAACCAGAGATTTTGGGTTCGGGACTTGGTTACGTTGGTGTTATTATCAACGCCCTTAACGCGAGTGATTTTCCTAACTAAGATTTCATGTAGACGTAATTTTGGGTGAGATAAGTCTGATTCAAGGGTTTCGTGCAGATTGAAAGACTAATCCTATCAATCACAATTAATATAAGGAAAGCGCAATCAAGTGCATAAATGAACCACGTCAATGCACATCACTTTAGATCAAGGGCCTCTTAGTATAGCCTTGAGGGCTTAGAGAATGTGCAGTTTAAGGCCAAGGATAAAATGAGAAGATTTGAGAGCAAATCGCCTGAAGGGAGAAATCGTCATTTTTAAAAGAATCGAGGTTCGAAAGACCCAAAATAGGTCATGGCCAGTTGATTGTATCCATTTCCTATCCGCTGATTTTTTTGGATTTTTCTGAATTTCTTTGATTTTTGGAAGACGATTTGCCAAAAGGGCAAAATCGTCACCTTGGAAGGATTAGGGTTCGAAAGATCGAAAATAGGTCATGGCCAGTTGATTGTGACCATTTCCTATTTTCTGAATTTTTTTTTGGATTTTTTTAGAGACGATTTGCCAAAGGGAAAAATAGTCATTTTGAAAAGATTTAGGGATCAAGACGCCCGAAATAGGACATGGCTAGTTAATCGTGGCCATTTCCCATTTTCTGAAATTTTTTGAAATTTTTGGGAGACGATTTGTCAAAAGGGAAAAATCGTTATTTTGGAAAGATTCGGGGATCAAGACGCTCGAAATAGGACATGGCCAGCAGATTGTGGCCATTTTCTATTTTCTGGAATTTTTTTTGAAATTTTTGAGAAACGATTTGCCAAAAGGGCAAAATCATCATTTTGCAAAGATTCGAGGATCAAGATGCCCGAAATAGGACATGGCCAGTTGATTGTGATCATTTCTTATTTTCTGGATTTTTTTAAATTTTTGAGAAACGATTTGTCAAAAGGGAAAAATAATTATTTTGGAAAGATTAGGGGATCAAGACTGTCGAAATAGGACATGGCTAGTTGATTATGGCCATTTCCTATTTTCTGAAATTTTTTTTTTGAAATTTTTGAGAAAAGATTTACCAAAAGGGAAAAATCATTATTTTGGAACGGTTCGGGGATCAAGACGCCCGAAATAGGACATCGACAGTTGATTGTGGCCATTTCCTATTTTCTAGAATTTTTTTGGATTTTTTCGAAATTTTTATGATTTTTTTCAATTTTTTTTTTATCGAAATTTGAATTTTTTATTTTTTATTATTTCTAAATTTTTTTATTATTTTCTGAATTTTTAATTATTAAAAATATTTTCCGGACCGGGTCAACCCGGCCCGCGCCTCTCAGGGCGTCCGACCCGACCATAAGGGTCGGGAACCGGTCTACAAACGACACAGTTTTGGTTTTTCAAATTTTTTTCTATTTTTTAAAATCATTTTCTAATTTATCCGAAATTGCAATAAATAAACCCTCCATCGGACGATCTCTATCTCGCCACGTGGCACTACCATAGCCGTCGGATCAATTTTTTTTTATTTCTGAAAATCCATTTATTAATATGAAAACATTTATTAATTTTGGAAATTACTGGATCGGGACACGTGGCACCTCCACGACCGTCCGATCTGTTTTTGTTCATCCGAATCAACCCCACACCGCTGGCGTGGCTGCCCACGTGGCAAGCCACGTCAGCCCTTTGACCCGTTGACCGGACCCCTTGCCGGAAAAGATGATTGGCGCCTCGCTGGAACAGTCATTGTTCCAGTGAGGTCGCCGGAAGCCCAAAACTTCATATTTTTCTCTCATTTTTGCACCATTCAACTCCTCATACTCTCCACATTAACACGTGGGCATTTACAGACCAAATAACACCTCAGTCACAGCCAAACGGACCTCCACGGATCCGGCTCCGGCGACAAGTTTTCATAGAAAATTTTCTCACTTTAAACTTGATTTTGCTCGTTCAACTAGCACCCAAAGGAAGTTCAGAAGCTTACCTAAGCTCTCTAGGAGCTCGACGACGTTGGTGGCGCCGACACGAGCTTTCGGCTCACTCCGAGGGCCATGGAGCTCTGTTCACCGTTTTTCAGTGGGGTTCAATGCCAAAACAAACATCATATATAGCCTTAGAGTCGATTCTATAACAGATTCAAGGCAATAGGAGGGCAAAAATGGTTCGGGTATAGCATGACCGAGGGTTAATTCGTGCAAATAGCTCAGGCGACATTTCATCGAACAGGTTGAAGGCATTCGAAAAAAACCATGATTAATGCCAGACCAAGACCCGACGAGCAAGAACCAAGGGTAAACATCATTCACACACGACTATAGAGAAGCAAAGAAGTGTCGGTATGCATTTAGTTTGGCGAGAAACCAAATGGAGCCCAACCCACAGTGAACATGAATGTCCGAAAAAACAGGGGAAGAAATGGTCGGAGGTTAACCGACCTGTTTCGCGAGTCGACGGCGGCTGAAGCTCTAGAAATGATGCGTTCGGATGTCTAGAAGCTCGACGAGGTTCGCTCGAGCATTGGACTTGCTCGAGGTTCCTTCGCAGCTCGGACTCTCGGCTTCCTCTGCTTTTTGAACGCCGGAACTCCGGCAATGGTCCTCTCTCTCCGCTCTCTGTCTCTCATTCACTCTTACTCTCTGTACTTGTGGAATCCCTCAATGCGTATGTCCGTCCCAGAATCGCCCAACCTCCCCCTGTCGGATCACCTTTTTTTCTTACTCTCCCCCACGTACTGTACCCGACGCCTCTCCCCCTCAGCCGTTAGCCAGCTCACCACCGTACCATCCTTGGTGCAGTAGGCGACAAAACTGGGGAATGTTCTCGATCTTTTTTTGAGACGACGTCGCGCCAAGGTCAGCTGAGGAGAGAAGGGAAACGTGCGTGAGTTGCAGGTGTGTGCGTGAGTTGCCGACCTGGATCTGCTGGGTCGGGTCGGGTCTAATCTTGCGGATCTGGTTTCGACAATTTCATCAAATCAGGCCCAAAGTCGACCCTTTCTCGTGAAATTGAAGTCAAAATTGGGTTTCCCAGCATGATTTCCATGTGACATGGGTGTTTTCATGGATTTTTGGCTTGGAATTTAATGAAAACCCCAATTTTTGCGGAAGATCCGAAATCGATTTTTGCATAATCGAAAGCCCAAATAACCTAATTGACCCAAATCAAAGCCACCACTGGATTTGGCATGATGAAATTCATAAGGTAGGGCTGTTTAATTTTCATGGGTGTCCCTAGGGAGGATTTAATTTTAAGAATTGCAAAGCCGAGGACTAAATTGCAAAGAATTGGTGCAATTGAGCCCTTTTTGTCAAAATTGATCAAATTGAAGGGTAAATCGACACAATTTCACTTCAGGGTTCTTGATACCAATGTCATGGCTCATTAAAAGTGGAAATTGAAAATTAAAAGACTCAAAAACAAATTTTATGCTCGATCCGGGTTTATGTTTGTGAAGGAACATAGTGACCCAAGTCGAGTTTTTGAGATTTATAAAGACCAACTTGAATAGGGAATTAAAATAAAACTATTGACTATTTTTGTGCATTTTTCTGACCAAAATTAATATTTTTTCTGATTTTTTGGGTATTTTTATATTTAAATAAATCCAAAAAAATATTAAAAATTACGAAAAATATTTTTTGTTCAAAATTGGTTTCCAACGCTAGGCCAAGGCTTCCAAAGTTGATTTTGCAATTTTATGACTTTTTATGCTATTTTTAATTAATTTTAAAAATAAAATCAAAATAAAAGATTATTAAAAATCAGGTGTCAACACCGGTCAACAGTTGACTGTGTCAATGGGTCGGGTCAAATTCGGGTTGGAACAAAAACGAACCGGGTTTGGGATATCGAGAACCGGAGATTTTGGGATAGGAATAACCGGGTTTGGGACACGTTTGGGCCACAGAGCACTCACTGCGCACGTGAGCGCATGAAGCCCACGCGCATCAGACATCTCCGGCGCGTACTGCTCCTTCCGGTCACCTCCGGCTACGTGCCACTCCTCAAAACACTCGTCTTGACGATACGAATCTGATGGTATATTCAAATCCAATTTTCATTGAATGAAATTTCACGAAAAAGCCACAAAACGCTGCTGTGTCGGGAATCATTCCCGTGGCGGTGCGTGGTGCGCGTGCGGCCACTCCCGGTTTCGTCTCGTGACGGGCGACCACTCAAAATTCTCGTCTCGCCGAGCCCGTTTCAACTATATATTCAAAATACATTTTTATTTCTCAAAAAAAAAAATCATGAACGGATCATGAACAATAACCTCTGTAAAATGGTTTTTCGCATTCAACAAGAACACTTTGCTTTGATACCACTGATGAATATTTCATACAATTGCTAATTAAGATTTATAAACGAAACGGAATTAAATAGATCCACATACTCATAAACACGAAGTGCAGATTGCAACCATACGTCAATCAAACTTGAATCATCAAGCCTTAGGATCCAACTTGAATCACTGATCGGTGAAGTATATCACGTAAGACGAACATGCCTCGATAGCCACAGATTAAGAGCCCTCGTTGCAGATGATAAATGATTCCGATCCGCCGATCAATCGTCCGTCGAGAGATTTTTTTTTGGAGTGTTTTCTTAGAGAGAGTTTTCTGAGATAGCCATTGAAGAACGATGTACATTCTGTGGAAGAAAGAATTACCTTCTTCTTCTTCTTCTTCTTCTTCTTTTCTCTCTCTCTCTCTCTCTCTCTCTCTCTCTTAGAATAGGAAACCGACTCCCTTAATTGCTAATCAATCCAATCAATCAACATGATTATGGCAAGGATTGATATACCCTTATTGGCGCAATCAAATCCATTAATTGCAAAATAAAGTTGATAATTATATAAAAAAAGTTAGTACGATGGTACCTTCCAAAAAAAAAAGTTGCTGGTCATTGTTTTATCTAAAGTTTTGGTCGGTCTGTACTTATTGAAATTTCTTAGTGCTGCTAGGCGGGGTGAACTATCAGAAAAATAAAGACCATATCTATTGGAGCGGATATTCTGCATCTACCTTTGGGTAATGTAAAACACAAACCCCCCGCGCGGTAGTCGAGGGGGCTTTGTCGACCACGTCCGAGGGAGTGATGGCCCTCGCCCAGATCTGACGAGGGTCTTCGCGCCCTCGCCGACGACCGCCGGGTCCCTAGGGCAGTTGTGGTCCCCCCGGCAGAGGGTGAGGCGGCCCTCACCCCTAGGCTTGCCATTTGTCGACGACGAGAGTCCTCGCGATGGCCATTGCAGGAAAAGAGAGGAAAAACAAAAAAAAAAGTAATTTTTTGAAAATAACATAAACAAATAAAATAAAAATCCACATGTACATTAAACAATTCAAAAAAAATTGCTCCGGCGATGCCACGTCAGATTTTTCGGCATCCACGTAGAATTTCTTGTGGTGGTGGGGGGGGGGGGAATCGACGATGACACTTAAGTGATCATTTTTTCAAACTTATAGCAATCAAGTAGCTTAGTTGTTATGGCGCACTTGGGATTGTGTGGTTAGGTGCACTAGTCCCAGGTTCGATTCCATAAATGAGCACTTGTGATTTAAGTGGGGGGCCATAGCGGTGGGTTGCTGTGCTAATCTCTCCCGAGGAATATTCGAGGTGTGCGCAAGCTGATCCGGACACCTTGGTTATCAAAAAAAAAGTGAGCGAAAAAAAGTTATGGCACTCAAGTGAACACGGTACACAAGTTATACCACTTCCGGTGTACTTATCCCTCGCGAGTGCCATGAAATTGTCCGACACGATGCGTGTTGTTGGAGGGACACTCGACTCTGAAGCCAGACTCGACAGGAGATTTCATAATGGGCCGATCAAGTATTTCCTCTCGCACAGGGCCTCCAACTCTTGTGTCGCATCCGCGTCCGATGGAGGAATCCCTTTCGGGATCGCGAGAAACCGGAAGATGATCGAGGTACCGCCTGTGAGCTCAAGGCCTTGAGTCCGCACATTGGACGAACCGTCTATGGTTGAACTCGAAGGAGATATGAAAACCCTTGTGGTGGAGGAGCTTCGCCAGCTTAAGCATGGCTCCGATGTGGGTCTGCGTTGGGAACGGAATGCAGACGGCATGTCGTTTCTAGCCTGGTTCGAATCCGTTCGAACCCATTCGTGTCTCTCGCTGGCCCTCGCACCCCCAACTGAACGGGTTTGAAGCTCCTTAGAGAATGGTGAGTCAAAATGGGTTTTAAGGTGATTTCAACTTTGGCTTGGTTAATGATCACAGAGCTACATATCTACACATTTGGCCACATCTTTCTCCAAATGTACGTTTATTTTAATCCACTATCTAATAATAGCAGCCATGATCGTAACAAAGCCTAATATCTAGTAACAATATTTAGGTGATGTGAAGTGATGCACTGACACGATGTCATCAAAATTAACTAAACAACATCGTTTATGACGTACGTACATTTATTTTAATCCAATATCTAGTAATAATGACCATGATTATAGTAAACCTCAAAGGATTGGTTTCACTGGACAAGAGACGAGCTCGAACGAGTGACCCCATGTTGTGAGATTGATCTTTCTACTAGTAGAGTGCTATTAATTATTCCTTGTCACCAGTCTGGTCCCCCGCTCCTCAGAGGTGGAACCAGTGTCTGGGCGTTTCGGTTATCAATTCTAAGGGGGAACTTGAACGATGGATTGCACATGGGGAAACATTGTTGGTTAAATATTTTCTCGTTAAATACAATATTATATGTAAAATATCGTACATTATATTCAATATTCATTGTGACATGGACATCCCTCATGTGAGTCACGTGAATATTGTACGTAGATACGTAAATATCAAACGAGTCCATTTTTAATATAAAATATATTTTATTATGTAGGTATGTGAATATCGAACAAGTCTCCTTTTTAATATAAAATATTTTATTTTTATTTTTATTTTTATTTTTATTTTATCGGTTTCATTGGAACACCCAAGATCGAACGGGACTGATCCGCTGTCCAGCTCCTAAGGGAATCGTACCAACCCAAATTATACTCACCCCTAGTTCCAGCAATTCATATGTCAGTACATCAGTAATGATGTCTCATTTCAACGCGGACCGCATGATAAACAAGTTACATTTGTCCCAAAAATTATGCCTAAATGAAACACCAATCAATCAATGCGCCAAGTCATATTAGAAGCCCCGTTGTAATAAATATTATAATGCCAGAAGCATGGGTTGGAATACGTGTTTAAAGATATATGGGTTGGCTGAGTTTTATGAAAATACTCAGATGAATCGGGTCGATCGGATCCAAATTCCGAAATAACTAAGTCTTTATAGAAATCTATCAATTGAAGAAAATGATGGTACTGTTCATGGTGTTGCCAACGTGAATAACGCAACACCCATTTATTTAAGAAAGTCTTTTCCTCAAACCAGAAATGGAGCAAACATTGCGCATAACCAAAAAAACCAAATCACATTATTTAGACAAAACCTCGTCCAGCAACTTGTCCAAATTCATGAAAGATGACCCATCTTCACCAACTGCTTCTTCCGCCAACTTCTTCCACTCCATGGCCTTGCTTCTCAGTTTCTTCCCCACCTCTCCTTCTATCAACTCCCTCGCCAGCCTCTCCACTTCATCTCTCTTCACATTATTATCCATCTCCAATCCGACCCCCCAATCATCACAGATATACTTGCAATTCGTCTGTTGGTCTGCGAAGTGCGGCCAGCACAGCATCGGAACTCCGGCCGACAAGCTCTCGATGGTCGAGTTCCAACCACAGTGCGTCAAGAACCCTCCGATCGAAGGGTGGCACAGCACCCTCTCTTGCGGGCACCACCCAGATAAAAAGCCCCTCTCTCTTGTTTCCTCTACGAGCTTTTCGGGGAGATCCGCCGTGCCTCCATCCACTGCGTCTGGCCTCAAGACCCATAGGAAACACTGGTTGCTATTAGCTAGTCCCAGCGCAAATTCAACCAACTGTTGGTCCGTCATGAACGCTATACTCCCAAAGTTCACATAGATCACGGACTTGGGCTCCTTCGAGTCCAACCATTGGAGGCACTCGTCATGCTCTTCCAGGAGGTTGCACTCAATGTGCTTCGAAGCGAACGGTTTCTCTCGAGCGATTCGATTGACCATTAGGTGGAGCGGCCCGACCGCACACACCCTGGGGATAATTGAGGAGAGGGCATGTAGCACGTCCGGCTCGAGCTCCTCGAAGGTGTGGACGATGGTCGCCGTGGCGTCGCTGGTCCTACTGCCACTGTCGGCGGAGAAGTTGAACATGGCATCAGCAGAGCCAGCGAATCGGAGGAAGTTGGGCATGTCGCGCAGCCTCATATTTTTCATTCCCGGGATCCAGTCGATAGGGGTGTTCCCATACTCGTTCATCAGTTGGGATTCATCTGCATGCATGCATATCCAAGCAAGATCATCAAACGGTAATTAATTTAATTACGTCAACTTTCCCTCGTTTTTTAATGCATTCTAGGTCACAAATCACATACCATCCAAGTTTTGGAGATGTAGTGCATAGATTTGACTGATAATAGCAGATGATCTGACTGATAAATTAATTCTCAGAAGTATGGAATAATGTGTAATCCCGGATCAGATGAAGCCTAATGGTGTGACGAATGCATAAAGTAAGTGAACTCTTAGGAAAATGCAATACCAACAACGATAAAACCCATGTAAGGGGAATTTAAGACCCACTTACGACGAACTATGATTGACTGTTTTGACGGAAGTGAATATCGTTTTATGCCAGCTTAAGAAAAGGACCAAAAAAATTATCCAAAAAATTATAAATCTATTGCATATTTGCCAATTTAGTCCTAAATAATTTTCACATTTTACCAATTGAGTCCATACTGGACCTCATTGATGGCCGATGAAGAGCGAGTGTTGCCCCTCGTCAGGGGCTGACAATGGCATCCCTTGCTCGAGGCTGGCGACCTCTGCCGACCATCGAAGAGACCCAGAGATGGCCGGCGGAGGGGGGAAAAAGAAATGAAAATTTAAAAAAAGGAAAGCAATTATTAAATAGTTTGGAAAAATATAAAAATTATAAAAAATAATCTATGTCAACGCCGATCGTGCCACATAGGACTGCCGGCATTCATACTAGTAATTTATAGTCAAAATTAGCCAGATGAACTCGTTTACCAAAATGTGAAAAGATTTAGAACTGAATTGACAAAATCAATAGATTTATGACTGAATTGGTAAAAGTGCAATAAATTTAGGACTGTTTGGATAATTTTCCTTAGCAAAAGTCGTAAAGTAGGCACATGAGCTAAGCACCCCCAACTAGAGTAGGAGTTGAGGTGTCCATTGAGCATCCTTCGACTAATCTTATCGGGTGTGGCGGTTCTCCCGTCCCACGCATATCGTTGATTACCGGAGACACACGTACTCGTGTGTATCGAAACTCATACATGTAAACATTACCCTCATCCATTAAGACCATTACCATTACCTGTGATTGGCGCAAGACCGTTTTCTCCGAGGGCTCTCAATTGCTTCACCGCCATGAGGGCACAGCCGGGTATAGTGAACAAGTGTATGAGTGGAATCCCAAATTTTGAAGCCGCGGGACTCGTGGTGAACGTCATCAAACCGTCCGAGACGATGCAAGTCACCGGCGGGACACTCGGGTTCGAGCCCAGGCTCGATACGAGGTCGCTGAAGGGGCCGAACATACGGTGCCTCATCGAGTCGCAGAGCATTGGGAGGTCCTGTGTCGCGTCCGCGTCTGAAGGAGGAAGGTCATCTGGGATCGTCAGGAAATGGAAGTCGCTCGGCATTCTGCTCGCGAACTCGAGGCCTCGGGCTCTGGCGAGCCGTCCATGGTTGAACTCGGTGTTGACGAAGGAGATGTGGAAGCCCTTGTGATGGAGGAGCTTCGCTAGCTTGAGCATGGCCCCGATGTGGCTTTGTGCCGGGGCTGGGATGCAAACTGCGTGCGGCTTTCTGGCCGATTCGAATCCAGTGGAACTCATGTTTCTTCTCACTAAGAGAATGATGACTGAAATGACTTTCTAAGAAATGTTCGACACTGCTTGGCTTAACAATCATTGAGTCGAACTTCCCTTCACAGATAACTTTTGTCAATTTTTTTTTGTCCTGATTTTGTGTGTAGATTTCTAAGTACGGCACCGAGTTATAAGTTGCCGTCTTTACTTTGACTTCATCTCCTTGTTTCTTTTGTCCCCAATTAAAGGAAGATTAGTATGAGGTAATATATGTTTTAACTGATGCATTGCGTCGAATTTTGTGTAAGTATTTCTATTTTTCATTTATCAATAAGATATCGACAAAAACGATATGCTCATTTATCGTGACTTGTCAGTGATTTCGTGTCAGTCTGTCTTTTGATCTATAACTTTCATTCTAGGATTTTTTTTTTCTTTTTACTTAAATGATACCCAATTGGTTATTTTGTGGCTGATAAATAGATGGAGGTGGACCAAACAAATATTGAATTGCGACCACTTATTCCACGGGGACCACTAGCAAAAAGCCAATTTTGACCCCAGAAATCGATTCGAGTGATCCTCAAAAGCCACGCCGAATGAGATAGCATTGTAAGAATCCTTAAATCTACTCATTTTCTCATTGGCGGCATTCGGAGATACCAATAAAATGCCATGAGCCCTCTTTTGTGTTTCTTTCTTTCTCTTCTCAATTGAGTAGAATGACCTAAAAATCCTACATTTATTATAATTATGTCAATTTAGTCCTAAATATTTTTTTAGCCAGTTGAGTCATAAACTTTTTGCAACCGTGTCAACTCAGTAAAGCCGATCAATTTTGATTGAAAATCGCTGATATAGACGCTGACAAACCTATGTGGCGCAGCTGATGCTGACATGGATACTTTTTAATTATAATTTGACATTGTATCAAATTCTATTTATTTTTTCTTTTCTTTTCTTCCTTTAGACTGGACGGAAGGGTCGCCAAGGCCTCCCCGACCACCGGCGAGGGCGTTGTGGCTTTTGGCAGTGTCTGCTAGGCCCGACGACCCTCGCCGGCCATTTTCAAGGGAAAAAAGAAACGAAAGAAAAGAAATAAAGAAATAAAAATATTAAAATGTCATTAAAAATTATCCACGTCGGTATCGGCCATGTCATGTAGAGGGCTGGCATCCACATCCAATTTCTTTGGTCGGATGGACTAAATTATCGCAAACGTAAAAATTTTAGAATTCAATTGGCCCAAAAGAAAAGGTTTATGATTGAATTGACATAATCGCATTATGTTTAAGACTTTTTTTGTCATTTTTCTCAATTGATTATTAGCATATATAATTTTTCTGTGGCGATGCCAAGATCCAACATCACCAAATTCAGAGAATATTAAGATGCCCTTGTGAGAGGTATTGGAGAAGCCTCACATTACACATTTTGTACATTGTAGACAATATAATATCTAATTGCTCCATATTTCATTGGCTCAAACTTTTAACATGATTGTGGCAATATGAAACGACTAGACCCCAATTCAAACGAGATAAAACAATACACATTTTCACGATGCAATACGCTAGAAGGGGACTGATTTAGCGTGCTTGTATCTTTCGGTCGAAGTCCTCTAGTACCCATCAATTGTTCATGATAATGGCTATCGAAGGAATTACCTTCTTCCCACCGGAAATCATAGGTAGAGATGGTGCTGTAGACGAGAAACTGACTCGCGAAATTCCGTGACTTCGTTGATCTATGATCATCTGAAGGGATAAAAGAGAGGATGGAAAGAGATGCCAATTGACAGAATGAGGAGAGAGGGACTAAAATCCGATTCCTGGACCGGCCGAACTGAGCTCATTCTCTGTAAGGTGACTGACTGGGACAAGCTTGAGATTCAGCAATTCCCGTTTCTTAAAGGACTCACAGTTTCACTTTCTTGAAAGGGATGAAACGTGAAGACCTTTCTTCTGTTCTTGAAGTTCTCCAAATTCAATTTTTGAAAAATCCCTTCGTTCATTTTCTTTTGCGATGCTGACAGTGACAGATGCATGACACGCTGAGCGAATCTGTCCTGTCCAAGGTAAACAGAAATACCTCTCCATGGTCAGCAACTTTTAAATATATTTTTTTGGCCAAAATTTCTTTTCACAAAATTTTGCCTCCAAAAAATTCACAAACCATGTGGGTCTCGTCAGTCAATCGCGACATGTCCTTTTGGATGGTCCACCGACTAGTCCGCATCAATAATCCGTCCACTCATAACCATATATTATGTTTTGTAATATTTTGAACATTACAAATGAAAAGAACATGTGCCTATTCATAGGAGTCTTCGTCAAGCCAGAGAATAGGCACATGTACTTTTCAAACTAGGGTAAGGGTTGATGAGTCACAAAAAAAAAGTAACAAATAAGAAAATATCAATTACATCAAGACTTAGACCCAAAAAAAAAAATTACATCAAGACAAAATCTCCTAAATATATTTATATCTCTAACACAAATCTTTGCTGAGCTTGTAGCCTTGGTGTCTAACACTTCCATCCATAAACTCTGAATCATCTTCTTCAATAGTTTTGGAAAGCGGGTGGTAGTTGAGATTCATGTCTGAGCGCAATAAGTAACTAAGATCGGAATTGTTGTTAAATGTATCGAACCGATTCCCCTGTGGTATAGAACGGGTAAGATGGTTCTTTGAGAGGTTCGTAAAAAAAATGAGCTCTGGAATGGTCTTGGGGATCTCCATTTGAAAATTGTTATTGGACAAGTCGATGATTCTTAAGACATTGGGCCTCCCTATCTATGTCCATCTCCACCATCCCCTTCAAATCTACGACGTAGTTGGTAGGAAAAGGATCGGTGGAATGATTCTTTTGAAGGTCGGAGATTCTCAACTAGGGTAGGGTTTGATGAGTCACAGGCCAGAGAATTTATTGGACCTGAGAACCGAAACTCACAATTGTGGAAGGGTCTCTAGCCAAACTGGGCCCAAATGATAGATCCTTTTCAAACCCAATCCCAGCCCATGTCTTCTATAGCCTCAGCCAGCCCATCATTTAATTTTTTTTCTTCAATAGATGAAGAAGAATTGGAGGAGACAAGAAGAAGAAAAGAGAGGAGCTCAACCAAGAGAGGAAAAAGAGGAAAGAAGAGAAGAAAGAGAGAGTAATCATTCGCACGTTCTCGATTGTTGCGACCTAAAAAAAATTAGGCTAATGGATTATTAGGTTAACTAACCTAATACGGACTCTCCCAAGCCCTACCAAATCGCAACTTAAATTAATTAGAAATGATTTAGAATTTGGAGTCGCCACTAATCATTTTAGTAGGTTGATTAGAAACCTAAGTAAAACAGCAGGAGAACCATTTTACTTTTACGAACTAGAGATTGTGGATTCGAGGACTTGATTACACTAGCTAATTAAAACTAATGCCCTTTCGGTACTTTAATTCCATATGAGATGTCCTAAATTGACAACTCGGATTGAATCAATTTGAAGCTCAGAAAGTGAAGTTCATTTTTTTTAATTTTTGCTTTATTAAATGAAATGCATAAATGATGTGAATGCAATGACTAATAATAGAAGATGCAATGCAAGACATGCATAATTAAAGTCGTCTCATCCTATATGCAAAATTAACTAATTAATTAAGACATACAAAATTACATGACGTCAAGGCATAATGCAAGACCATTAGTCTAATCATGCGAAGATCTTAGGTGAAAACACAATCCATCATGCCATTGATTAATTATCATGCAAACTATCATGAATTAATTAAATTAAACATGCAAGAACTTCGTGCACACGACAACTTATGTAACATGTGATTCTTTTTACCTAAACAATTTAATCATGCAATCAAACTAACCTAGCACGAACATCCTAAACATGGTACTAAGGACATGTAAAATGACATGACAAAGTATAATGCAAAATTGACATGATGATATGGCAAATAGGCGTGACATGGAAAACGTGATGACGTGGCAACGATGCATGACATGGAAAACATGATGTCATGGCATGCATGACATGTAAAGTATGATAATGCAAGCTAAATTATATGATATGTAATGCAAATGATATTTTTTTATTTTTCGGATGGATTGTTTAAAAAAAAAGAAAACTATCCTATTCTCGGCAACCAATTTTCTGGATATGGTAAAAACCAATCAGTCAATCAATCAATCAATCAATCCATCAATCAGTCAGTCAATCCATCAATCAATCGATCAATCGATCTGCCAACTAATATTCAAACAGAATCCCGATCGCCAACATCCCGACCATCATATTTTTGAATTTTTCTAAAAAAAATCATATCACAGATCTTGAAATTAAAGATTGATTTTTTATTCGAAGACAGCAAATCAGACCTAAACGGTGATAGGTCAGATTAGCTATATCCGAAATTTTCTTGACGAAATTATGGTTCCATTCAAGCTTCATCAATTCATCGAGAGCATCGAAAATTAGACCAACTTGCATATCCAACCAGCATGCATATTGTCGCGACCCTCTCGAGCTCGGAGGCGGGAGCGGGGCTAATGGGCCGCCCGATCGCTGGCTTGATCGGACGCGGGCCTCTCCCAAGGCCCATTACCCAAGTCGCAACTGCTGGATGTACGTGGTCGACCTTCAGTGTGGTCTAGTGACATGTGATGAGTGTACATGTCAAGGAGTCGCCACCAATCGTTTCGTGGAGGGTACGATCGGAAAACCCTATCGAATAGTTGGGAGTGATCTACTCGATTCTGCGGAAACCAGAGAAGTGGGTTCGGGGACTTAGTTACGCCAACTGTCAGAGTTGACGCCCTTTTGGTACCTAAGCTGGATGGTTTATCTGACCCTAGGATTTCATACAGACGAGTGGGGTATAGATCCTAAAACTAGGAGTTCATGCAGATGGGAATTACTACCCTACCAATCACAATCAATGGAAATAAGTGCGCAAATCAAGGATCCAGTACATGCGGATAAAACGCATGAAATCAGCATGATATCCCTAATGAGGCCCTATTAGGCTAGAGAAATATCAATCAAGGCTTAGGAGTGATTTGGACATGATTCGCCCATGAGGGGCAGAATCGTAATTTTGAACAATTCGGGGAAAATTTACCCTTAAAAGGGTAAATCTGTCATTTTAGACGAATTGGGAAGTCAAAAGATAGTGGAAATGGAATTGGCCATCAATCCAATCCTTCCATTTCCTATTTTTCGGGAATTTCCAGGATTTTTCTGAAATTTTCAAGTGATTTTACCCTTGGAGGGGTAAAGTCGTCATTTTGGACAAAGACAAGAACTGAAAATCTCAAATATTAGGGTTGGTCGTCCACCTGACCCAAACCCTAACTTTAAGCAATTTTCAGAACTCGATTGGAATAAGAAAGATGATTTTCCCCATGAGGGGCAAAATCGTCATTTCTGCAGGAATGATAAGATTTGAAAATCCCAGCAAAAGGATTTGCCACCTAATTGGTCTTATCCTAATCTAGGCATTTTCGATCAATCTCGAAACACAAGGCAGGGACGAATTACCCCTAAAGGGCATTATCGTCAATTCTTGGAAGAACAGATAAGAAACCCCAAAAATAGGGTTGACCAGTTGTCTGTGGTCAATCCTCGATTTTTGGGGATTTCTGGAGTGTCTAGGATTTTTCCACAATTTTTTTATATTTTTTTGGAATTTTCTGGCATTTTCTAGCATTTTTTTTTATTTTCTGAAATTTTCCCGATTTTTTTATTTATTATTATTTTTAATCATTTTTCGATTTTTTTATTTAAAAAATGTTATCCGGGCCGGGTTGGGTGACCCGGCCCACGGCCCACGGCCCAGCCCGGACCCGGGTCCGCGCGACCCGCGCCCAAAACGACGCCGTTTGATGCTTTTTTTATTTTTGAATTGTCGAATTTGATCTAACGGCCTTCATGGCGCCGCGTGGCTGACTCAGGGTCTTCGGATTGACTTACCGAAACCTACGGCTCAGATTGAATGGAGACTCGACCAGGGCCGTCTGATCTAATTACTTAAATCTACGGCCACGATTAGAACGTGGAATCTGATCTGAGTCGTCTATTTTCATTAACCTAAAACGACGTCGCCTAATCCTTCCTCTAAACGGCACCGTTTCTTATCCTGATTGATTTTACGATTAAAATCATTTTCGAATAATCCTAATTTCTAATCGGACGGTCATCATTTATTAGACTCGATTATTCTCGGCCGTTGGATTCTTTTTATTTGAATAACAGACTCAACGGCCATGCTGACTCGACATCCACGTGGACCAATCACGTGTTGCCACCTAGACCTTTGACCAGTTGACCGCGCCACGTCAGCTTCGTCTTCAACCTCGCGACTCCGGCAGAATGGACGGCTGTAGTTCTCCGGCGATGATCGTGCGGTGAAATCTTAATGGAATCACTCGAGACCAACGGCAATCGATTCACGATTAGCTTTAGTTTGACATATCTAAGAATCGAAACATCCTATTCACAGAATCAAGAACATCGTGCGAATTGCCGAGTACGGCCATGGAAGCTCAATCATGCGATTCACTCGAAATCAAAGAAATTCAGTCACAGAATAACACCAATGGAGGTTCAGAAGACTTACCTCGAGCTCCGATTGAGCTCGCTCGGCCCAGATTCGGCTGGGGAAATATGAACAGTAGCTCGACAATGGAGGTTGGATTTGAAGACTCGATTGGGCATGTTAAGACAAAACCGATGCAAACAAGATACGCGATGATGGTCAGTGATGTTCAGGGAATGAAACGCACACATTAATTGTATGAATGATTAAGAAATGTGCAAATCGCCATGGAAGCTTGAAGAAAAACTCGGGACTGCAACTCACCTGTTCTTGCGATTTCACTGGGCGCGGCCGGCGGCGATCGCTTCAGGGGACTCTGGGCGATCTCTCAGCGACCTCATGGAGCTTTGGTTTTGCCTCGGAAGGCCCAACCGGCGCTCTGCAATTTTGAGCTCCAACCTTCGACCACCGCGAGGGAAGGTGAGCTCTTTCTCTCTCTTTCTTTCTCTCTCTCGATTCAGTTTCTTCTCCTCGAACTGAATCCGTTCTCCTTTTCAACAGAAAACGATCATGAGCTTATATAGCTCGTTGGATTTTTGGTGCCGAACGGTAGACTGTGTACCGGCCTCAATTGCACGTGTGATCACGTGCAATTAGGTCGAAACGGCGTCGGAGAGGACGGGCATTCTGTCCAGTCCCGTTTGGTCATCCGGCGAGCTCTATTTCAAGCGAATTTGGCACGAATTTGGACAAGTTTCATCTGAGTTCTGTCGCCGTTGACTTTTGCAGGTGCAGCAGCCTTGACCAACCGATTATTCTCCGTTCTGGCAACCATTGCTCGTGTTTTTGGTTCGAATCGATGGGCAATGATTCGAGGAACAAAACCCCTCTTCAAACTCTTCCAATCATGGTCGTTTTCTCCCTTAATTTAGCCATTGAAATTGACCCTGACACTGTTCATTCGTACGGTTCTCTGAGGAAGAAGAAGACACTGTTCTGGACCGGTTTGACCGGTTCAACCGGCGGTCAGACCGGTCCAAGCCGGCCCCGACTTGCAATTTTTCAAATTAAATCCAAATTAACAGGAAATTTTTGCAATTGAACCTCATAATCGAATCTAGGGCATGAATTCTATCTAGAAATGTGGTTTTGCCCAAAAGTTTTCATCAATTTCTACAAAATCCCCAAATTCTCATTTGATTGGAAATTGGGGATTGTGTAATTGAGGGTGCAAATGATCAAATTGAGTTAAACCACCTATGCCAATCGATTTAAAATGGTGAAATCCATTGGGTAGCATGTTCAATTTGCAATGATAGCCCTTGAATTGAAAGTAATTTCAATTATGCTCAATTTCAAGGACTAAAATGCAATTTTAGTATGTAATTTTGTCAAATCCGTGCAATTGAGCAAATTGCACAAACAATTGGGCTAAATTGAAATAGGGGATAGTTAGATTGAATGTCAAGATCTTAAAAAATGCCAAAATTGCAAATTAAAAGACTCAATTGTTATTTTTTCTTCAAATTCAATAGTACGGGTTACAAAGGAACACCTAAAATTGAATCTGATTTTGATTTTTTTGTGAGGTCAAAAATACAAGGGATTAAGAGGAAAAATATTGGATATTTTTCCATATTTTTGTGACCTCAAATGCTATTTTTCTTGATTTTTTAAGTATTTTTTCTATTTTCCAAAAATACTAAAAAATATGAAAAATGTGAAAAATTATTTTTTGGTCAAGAATGGTTCCTTGGGCTTGGCCAAGGCCACCAAAGTTGATTTTGTAATTTTTTGACCTTTTATAAAGTTTTTGTGATTTTTCAAAAATAAAACTGAAAAAGACCTGGTCAAAAAATCAGGTGTCAACAGCTGCCCCTCTTTGAGAGGAATCTCGTGAGAGGTTTCGCTCAAAGACAGGTGACACCTGAGTCTAGACCGACTCGACTGGGGAAAAGAAAAACGAATCTTGACACTCAATCTTTCTTGTCCCACTAGTAAAGGCTTTGCTCTTCATTCTTTTGCTGACGTGAGAGAGAAAGTAGAGAGACCCACCTGTTACTTACCTGTTGATCGCCTGCCTGATGCTCGTGTGGCCTGCGCGGTGTATAGCGGGTTCTAGTGAATACCTAGGGACTCGTCTTTTGAGTATCCTAGGGCGATTAAACTCTAGTCTGTATGGTAGGCCGTACCAGAATGGGATTCCTACACTTGACAGGAACCTGTAAAGACGCACCCAGTCTCTTAGGGATTGTCGGGGTTTTGATCCGTATGGTGGATCGGACCATGAATAGGACTCCTTTCTGTTAGGAATCTATGGATGACGCACCCAGCCTCTTAGGGATTGTCAGGGGTTTTGATCCGTATGGTGGATCAGACCATGAAGAGGACTCCTTTCTGCTAGGAACCTATGGATGACGCACCCAGTCTCTTAGGGATTGTCAGGGGTTTTGATCCGTATGGTGGATCAGACCATGAATAGGACTCCTTTCTGCTAGGAACCTATGGATGACGTACCCAGTCTCTTAGGGATTGTCGAACATTTTGATCCTATATTCTAATGAATTAACTAGGATTTATACAAATGAGGTGTGCCTGACCTTGAGGCTTTACCAAATGGGCTATTCTGGGTTTAGGGGTTACCTAGAACCTCACAGAAAGCTGATTTTGAAAATTGTCCTTTCGACATGCAAGGCGTTATTCTGGGATTTGGGGATTCCAAGTATCCTGCAGAAAACTTAAACCTGCAAAAACTTTGATAAGATTCTTCTGGGATCTAGGGGCTACCTGAGATCTCGCAGAAAGACTATCTTGAATGTTGTCCTTTCGACATTGAAGGTGACATTCTGGGACCTGGGAGCTCCAAGTATCCTATAAATTTGAAATCTCACAGAGGGATGATTTCGGTGATTGTCCTTTTGACATTGGAGGTGACATTCTGGGATCTGGGAGCTCCAGGTATCCTGCAGAAAGATCAAACCTGCAAAATTGTTCATAAAAATATGTTTTCCTAAGATATGGAATTACCAGGGATCTTGCAGGAAAATAAACTTGAAAGCTCTTCTTCACAGAGCAAGGCATCCTTCTAGAATCTGGGGCTACCATGATTCCTATAGAAGTTTAACCAAGAACAGTAGCATTCTAGAATCTGAGGTTACCAAGAATCTGTCAGAAGCTTAGGCATATAAACTCTCCTTCTTAGAGAAATGTGTCATTCTGAGACCTGGGGTTACCAGGGGTCCTGCAGAAGTTTAAACTTGGAATATATTCTTCACAAAAGAAGTAGCATTCTGAGGTCTGGGGATACCAGGGGTCCTACAGAAGCTTGAACATGTAAACTCTTTCTTACCAAGAGAGGTTGTGTTATTCTGAGATCTGGGATTGCCAGGAATTCTGCAGAAGTTTAGACATGTAAATTGTTTCTTACCAAGAGTGCTGCAAGCCATTCTGGGAGCTGAAGTCATCAAGAATCTTGCAAAAGCTCCAACCTGAAAATTTTCTTACCAAAGGCACATCAATGGTCTTTAAGTGATATGTGATGTCAAACTGACAGCACTTTATGACTTATATCATAGTCATGAAAAAATTTCAATGAATGTATTACGAGGTTGGAGGTTATCCAAAACACCTTGCAACATACGGGAGTGATCAAAAGTTCCTTGCGGGGAAAGTTTGAATCAAACAATCTGAAATTACCAAAAGAGTTTGGTTAAAATGTCCAATGGAGTATTCTCATCAAAGAGGACTTCTCACCGTTTTGAGGTAATGGTCTTTTACCAAGAATGCACTCGAACTTCCTATCAAACCTGCGCCTAGGGTTCAGGATCATTCGCAGTGAATACACCTCGATCGATTAGGAGGACTTCCAAGGGACCGTAATGTTGGGCTTGGTCAACGGTTTTCAAAGGGGGACTTGCGTGCAAGTCAAGGCTTTCGAAGAGAAGTCTTCAACGTCTGCTCCAGGTTTACAAGTCAAGAAACCTGCGAAATGAGAAAGAAATAATCTTGCTCGAACTTCTTCGAGCTAAGCTTAGACATTAAACCCTATGTCAATCCAAGTGCCTTAATCAGAAAAGGCTTTTCAGGGTTGTAACGTAGGTAGGATTGGGGACCAAAAAAGGCTTGTTTTTGGCTTAGAATATGCGAAGGGTCTAACATTGGTGATCACTGCAGGTTTGTCGCCGATCTTGTCCCTTCTCGTCCAAAGAGCGTCTTTAGTCTTTGAAGTGCATATTTGTCTTTAGAGAACGTCTCTCTCATGTCAAGACGGCGTTAACATCTTGTCTACACTTTCGTCATCTGAGTGTGACATGATTTGGGAGCATCTTTCGCAGTCTAGCTCCCTTGGAATTTTTCTTTTACAATCAGATCTCACTAGTGACCTATACAAAGGTATCATGCCCCCTTTTGGCATTTACAAGATCAAACACATAATTCACAAGTGTACAAGTATTTGGATGGGCATTGGCCTTGCTTTTACCAGGCACTTTGCTTTTTCTTGATGCCCAAGATTAAATTTTTCTCTCTTCTTTCTTTTTGAGACCCCATCTTTTCTTTTCTTTTGGGGATCAGGATTTTCAAATGAATGTGCTAGACGTATAGCTTGAATCTCAGCACTCGAACATTAATCTAGGAATTTTTCACAAATCCTGTGTTTTGAACTCTTCCGCTCTTGAAGTGACGTCGTTTCCACCTTGGAATATGCAATGATCACCAACGGGTTTGTGAAATGAACGTATAGGCTCAATTGGGCAGTGCGAAGGGTAAAAGTGTATAGGATAGAGAAACGAATGCTTTTCGTCATCCTAAAGCACCTGAATTACCATAGAAGTTAAAATGACAAGCAACACACGAAGATTGATGCAAGTCTGAGCAAGAGAACTTCTAACCATTTACCTCCTGATACCTCTGGATGTACCTCCAGTTTGCCCCACTGTGGGGTGGTTCTTGACAGGGGTATAGAATGAAATCGTCGTTCGAATGGTTATCAATGGTCACCTGTAGTGTTTATGATAGAGAAACGAATGCCTCCGTCGTCTCAATCCATGTAATCATTGCGAATAACCCTTACGTCCGTAGGTTAAGGTCTCGCTATCCTTACCATTCCACTTATCTCTTAAGTGTGTATGGGACGTGTTTGGACCAGGCTTGCCTCTTGTCTGAGGAAACATCCTTTTGAATGATTTAAACAACTTTTGTTTGGAAGAGTTCATTTTGCTTTCTCCAAAACTTACCCTCCAAGGGGATTTATGATGCACAATGCATATTTCAATCATGTTCGGATAACCTCCAAGTTTAAACATGAATGCCAATGACATGACCATGAGAATTTTGCGTCTTTCTAGACATGAGATTTGAATACATGCTAGATTCCAAGAAGCCTTCAAATTCTATCAATAAGGATTCCGACAGTCTTGTAAACCTAAAAGATTAGGGAAGGAATACTTACCTGCCCAGCGCGGCTAGGGATTCCCTTGATCATGCATTCCTATGGAAGTGGATAGATTCGCGAAAATCTGCATTTTTCTTAACAACACAAGATGGTTAAGTTGTTCTAAAATTTCTTGAAATTCTCAGTCTTTGGAGAAGAAGACGTGCACCTGACCACCATGACGTTAGGTCTCCTTGATCATGCGTTCCAACTTATCGCGACCCTGCTTCCTTGGATCCTGCAATATTGAACACATGCTAATGTATGCATAGATGCGTGACATGCTTATGCAAAGACTATCATGAAGAGTAGGCTCAATTCGAGGCAGGGCATATGACCAGAATCTGATTTTATTTCAAGGGTAATATTTCTTCACAGCATCTGAATTCACAGGGTGCCCCAATTCTTCTCCCTCGGAGTTTACAAGAATTAATGCTCCTCCCGTGAGGATCTTCTTAACAATGTAGGGGCCTTCGTAATTTGGAGTGAATTTTCCCCCTGGATGGGTAGTACTTGGCAAAACTTTCCTAATTACCAAGTCATTTACTTCGAAGTTTCTGGTCTTGACCTTTCGATTGAACGCCCTGGCTACCCTCTTCTGGTAAGTTTGTCCATGGCAAATGGCTTTAAGACGTTTCTCATCTATTAAGTTCAGCTGTTCATATCTGTGCTTGAAATACTCTGACTCAGAGAGTTTATCTTCGGATAAGATTCTCAAAGAGGGAATCTTAACTTCTACTGGTAGAACTGCTTCTGTCCCATATACCAAACTATAGGGAGTTGCCCCTGTAGAAGTCCTGATCGACGTTCGGTAAGCCATCAAGGCGAAGGGCAGCCTTTCGTGCCAATCCCTGTAGTTTTCTGCTGTTTTAGCCAAGATTCTCTTGATGTTTTTATTGGCGGCTTCCACTGCCCCATTCATCTGTGGGCGGTAAGGAGATGAATTCAAATGTCGAATGCTAAAGTGATCCAGCAGACCATCGACAATCTTGTTGTTTAGGTTGGACCCATTATCTGTGATGATCGCTTGAGGGGTACCATACCGGGATATGATATCTCTTTTGACAAATCTTGCCACATTTCTTGCAGTGACATTCTTGTAAGAGCTGGCTTCTACCCATTTGGTGAAGTAATCAATCGCTACCAAGATGAAGCGATGACCATTCGAAGCCATAGGATTAATAGGCCCTATCATGTCTATCCCCCACATCGAGAAAGGCCAAACTTCAGACATTTGGTGTAGTTCGTTCGGGGGTGCGTTAATCTTATCCCCGTATATTTGGCATTGGTGGCATGACCGGACGTGCTGACAGCAGTCTGATTCGATGGTCATCCAATAATAACCTAGCCGCATGATCTTCCGGGCAAGGAGGTGGCCGTTCATGTGAGGCCCACACGCACCTTCATGAATCTCTTTCATGAGAATATTTGCTTCTTTGGCATCTACGCATCTCAGTAGAGTGGAATCGAACGATCTCTTGTATAGAATTTGTCCATTGAGGAAGAACTTGCTGGCCATCTTGGTTATGTATTTTCGGTCTCCTGACTGGCATCCTTCAGGGAATTCCCTTTTCAAGAGGTAATTCTTGATGTCATAGTACCATGGCTCTCCATCACATTCCTCTTCGATTAGCATGCAATAAGCTGGCTTTTCAACAATGCCGATCCTCAGAGGTTCTATATCCAACCCTTCAATCGTTTGTAACATCGAGGCTAGGGTGGCTAATGCATCTGCGAATTGGTTGTGAGACCTTGATAGGTACTCGAATGACACTTCTTCAAACTTGAGTATCAATTCTTCAAGGTATTCATGGTAGGGGATGAGTTTTGCATCTTTCGTCTTCCACTCCCCTTGTGTCTGTAGAATAATGAGCATGGAGTCTCCAAAGACTTGTAACCTAGGTATCTCCATAGAAAAGGGCCAGTCGTAGACCCAGAATGCACGCCTCATATTCTGAAATATTGTTGGTACAAGGGAAAGTTATCTTTGCCGCGACAGGGTAATGTTGACCATCTGGGGATATCAGTACTGCCCCAGTGCCTGCCCCTGATAGGTTAACAGCACCATCGAAATACATGATCCACTTATCCTCTGCTAAGTTCAGAATTCGGCCTTCTGTGTTCGTTACTTCAGGGGATTCAGTGCTCGATGGGTTTTCTGCCAGCATGTCCGCTATAGCTCTTCCTTTTACCGACTTCTGCGGAGAACATTTAATGTCAAATTCAGACAACATTACTTGCCATTTTGCCAGTTTCCCAATTAAAGCGGGTTTCTCTAGGAGGTATTTGACGGGGTCGTTCTCTGTTATGAGCTGAATGTGATGATGTAGGGTATACTGCCTTAGTCTTCGTAGTACCCATACTGCTGCTACGCAGGCCCTTTCAACTGGTATATATTTTGCTTCAGATGGCGTGAATTTCTTACTCAGGTAATAAATGGCCCTCTCTTTTCCATCTATCGGGCTTGTCTGGGCAAGTAAGGCTCCCAAAGACTCTTGTCGTATGGTCAGGTATAAGGTCAATGGGTGACCGGGAATTGGTGGCACAAACACCGGTGGTGTGATCAAATAGTTTTTGATCATTTGGAATGCCTTGCTGCACTCGGCGTCCCACGTTATTTTCGCGCCTTTCTTAAGCAATTTGAAGATTGGCTTAGCCACATCAGACAGCTGATTGATGAACCTGGCAATATAGTTCAATCTCCCTAGAAGGCTTCTCACTTCTTTTACTGTGGATGGAGTTGATAAATCGTGGATGGCCTGGATTTTTGAGGGATCAATCTCAATGCCCATGTTGCTGACTATGAACCCAAGGAGTTTCCCGGATCTTGCCCCAAACACGCATTTGTTAGGGTTCAGCTTTAACTTGTATTTGCGCAGGCGCTCAAATAATTTTCTTAATACCTGTATGTGATCTTGTCCTTTCTTGGATTTAGCGATCATGTCATCAACATATACTTCAATCTCTTTATGGATCATATCATGGAATAACGTGACCATAGCCTTCTGGTAGGTAGCCCCGGCGTTTTTCAATCCAAAGGGCATGACTTTGTAGCAAAAATTCCCCCATGGTGTGGTAAATGCAGTCTTGGGTTTGTCTTCTTGTTTCATGGAGATTTGGTTGTATCCCGAGAATCCATCCATGAATGAGAATAATTCATAACCCGCCGTACTATCCACCAATACATCAATGTGGGGGAGTGGAAAATCATCTTTTGGGCTTGCTCTATTCAGATCTCGGTAATCTACGCAGATCCGAACTTTTCCGTCTTTCTTCATGACGGGGACTATATTTGTAACCCAGTCTGAATATGGGATAGCTTCAATGAAGCCTACCCTAAGGAGTTTCATGACTTCTTCCTTAATCTTGTCTTCTAACTCGGCTTTCATCCGCCTACTGCCTTGTTTGACAGGTTTGATGCCAGGATCCGTGGGCAATGCATGTTCCACAATCTTAGGATCAAGGCCTGGCATATCCGCGTAAGACCATGCGAAGATGTCTTGATATTCTTTTAGTAGCTTGGTGAACTCGAGCCTTTCATCACGGGATAGGTGTCCGCCGATCTTGACCTCTTTGACGTTCACGGTGTCTCCCAAATTAATGACAATTGGTTCTTCTGAGGTAGGAGGCTTTGATTCTTCAAAGGTGTTCCAATCCCTACGGATAGACGCGTAATCCTCGTCTTCATCTTCCTCGATGTTATAGGAGTGGTTAATGGAGGGATCCGAATTTTGTAACAACCTGGTATGCATGTTTGAGATGATATGCCTGAAATGTCATGAGTATGGTTAGTTTGTGCTCAGTAAAAATGGCATGCATGCTTATGTAAAGTCTTTTTGAAAAAGTTTTTCGAAATAGATGTAGGTACAGATGGGACTAATCCTCATGTCATTGGATATCCCGGCCCCTTGAAAATCTTTTGAAGATTAGGAATCATATGGCAAATCAGGCCTCAAGCTTCTATATGGAAGACCATTATCATCATCGGGCTGATTCGTGGTTCCATATGTCCTTAACAAAACATGCGTGGTTTTATTGAATGCGAAATGGGCCGCGTTACAAGATGTGCTATTTGGATCAACGGCCGGAGATCCAAAGGCGTTTTCTTATGCGTTCAATAAGGAAAGAAAATACAGTGAAATGCAGGAAGTTCTAAACGCAGTATTTAAAGATGAAGGAAGAGTCTATTTACTCAGAAGAAGTGGCTTCGCTGTCCAACCACTCCATGATGACATTCACAGAGTCATCTTCGAGAAAAGGATTTGTCAGATCTGGTTCCATCGGCGAAGTGATACCCTCTTCAGATAGCCATTTGGAGTTCTGGTCGAAGTAGGTATTTAAGGGATTCTTGAACATTCGAGACCTTCCCTTCCAGGTTGGAGAACCGATGAATGAGCTATTCGGGCTGTTTTCGCCTCCACGGCGTCCCAGGCTTTTGCCTCGGCCTCGGCATGTTGCTTTCGGGACAGAATCATTCATGGGATACTTCTGGTACCCCAAGCCCATTTTATGTGGATTAGCCTTCAACTGTAGCGGGGCATTTATACCCTGATTATGTTTGCCTAGGCCTTTTTCAGGATTGAACCCGTATGCCAGCAGCATCTTAGCTGGTAGAAGACTGGCTTATGAGATGTAAGGAGTTCTCAACTTCGACCCTACTGGGGTATGAACTGTTGCTACCAACTCTAGGGAGTGATAGCTCGCTTCAGTTTTCTCTTCAGGTTCAATATAGGGAATGGCACTGTTCTGGTATGCCTGGAGGTCGACTTCCCCATGTACGGTAATCACCTTCCCATCTACAACAAAACGTACTTTTTGGTGCAGGCTCGAAGGGACAGCTCCTGCTGTATGGATCCAAGGTCTTCCTAGCAGGAATCCAAATGCACTGGGCAGATCCATTACTTGAAAGTTTATAGAGAACTTTGTCAGGCCGATGAATACGTCAAGCTCGATCTCTCCCTTTACAGTCTTCCTCATGCCGTCGAATGCTCTTACAGCTGTCTTGGATGCCTTGACCATCTCTTCATTGATTCCCAGCCTCCTTATGGTAGCCAAAGGACAGATGTTAAAGGCTGATCCATTATCGATCAATACGTATGCCACTCTTTTGCCGTTACATTGGGCATAGATGTATAAAGCTTTGTTGTGCCCTCTTCCTTCCATGGGGAAGTCCTCGTCAGAGAAGCTCAACTGGTCTTTTAAGAGAATTGCCCCTACAAAGTCCCCTAGTTGGACCTCATTAATTGTTTCAGGGACATGTACTTCATTGAGTACCTTCAATAGTGCGTTCTTGTGCTTCTCTGAATTGATGAATAGGTCTAACAGGGATATCTGAGCGGGCATCTTCCTCAGCTGCTCTATCACTTCAAACTCACTGGTTTTGATGATCGATACGAGCTTTTCGGCATCTTCCTTTGAGACATCTTTTTTTTCGAATTCACCCTCTCTGGGGGCATAAAATCTTCTAGACCTCATTATTGCATCTACTTGTGTGGTCCCATAGTCCCAATGAACAGCTTTGGGATCATACTCTTCTACTGGGGGGACTTTTATCGTTACAGTTGTCTGATGAGGTACCTCTGGTCCTGACGTATTGCTTTCTTCCTCCTGAGGCAATTGAATTACGACAGGCCTCACTGGGCAATCTTCTACCTTGCTCAGGCTATCCAGCTCATCCAATCTGATCACCACGGCCGTGGCTACTTCGATCATCAATATGGCGTTGTCGAGTTCTTCCATACCGTTTGAGGTTTCTGGTTGAGAGAGATCATCCATACCTCCCCATCCGTCTGGTATGATGTCTTCAATCTTCTGATAAAAGCTGGGAGGGGCCGAATATTTCACCTTGAAATTGTATCCTCCAGAATCTTGACCCAGGTTGTCTATAATTTCGCTCTTCTCAAGTGCGTCAACCATAAACTTGAGGTCTGCTAGACTTCTCATCCTGGCTTCTATTTCGTCTTCTTCAAATTCTTCCTCTGACTGAGTAGCTGGCCCCAGGCTGCTTACCAAGTTCTCATGTGAGGTACCACAGGTGTTACTCTGCCCAGCTGTGATCAAGAAGTGGTTTCTTTTCAAAGATAGAGATGCTTCGATCCCTTCAAATTCTTCATCAGTAATATCGGACACTATCCCCAAGCTCTTCATCTTGTCGATACACAACTTCTTTTGGTCGGTTGATATCTCCCCTTCTTTTGGGTATGATGAAGCGATTGTTAGCAGGGTGTCCAGCTTAGGCACATCTATCTTCAGTTTAAGGTAGTCCTCTTCTTCTTCAGTGAATATTGCCCCTACTGTTTGGTGATCTGGCAACGGATTTTCTTGCACATTTGGGGCTGCATTGTCAAATTTCAAAATCTGACTATCAATTAGGGCTTGCACTTTCAGCTTCAGGACATAGCAGTTATCCACATTATGCCCTCTTTCGCCCATATGGTAGGCACAGGTCTGGCTCTCATCAAAGCCAGGATATCTTGCGGGGTTTGCCCTAGGTGGTTCTTTTGCCACCAAGTGTTGCTCCAGCAGCATCGGGAGTAGCTTGGATAAAGGTCTCGGGAGCTGAGAGAATTGTCTCTGGGGTTGCTTTCTTCTAGGCTCTTGTACCTTTGGTGCTGACCAGGATGATCCGCCTTTGGCCTGATTAGAATTGCCAAATGGCTTTAACTTGTGGGGATCTGGTATAAATGCTATGTCCAGTCCGGCTTCTCTTTCCTTTCTCAGAGGGTACTGCTTCCTAGTAGGAGCTTCCTGAGGCCTTCTTTCTTTCAAGGCCCATTCCAGCCTCTCAGCAACCTTAATCAGGTGTGCAAATGTCTGACATCCAGAAGTGTTCAGTCTGTCAAAGTACTCGTAGGGGAGTGCTTTTAGGAATAAGTCGATCAGCTCCTCTTCTGGAATTGAAGGCTTTACTTGGGTAGTCAAGGCTCGCCACCTCTGAGCATATGTCCTGATCGATTCGCCCCTCGCTTTTGAAGTTCGTAGGAGGTCTTCTCTTGTTGGGGCTGTAGCCGTGTTAAATTTGTACTGCCTGAGGAAGTCTTCTGCAAGGTCCTCCCATCCGTCATAATCATCTAAGTCTAGCTCAATAAACCAAGCCAGAGCGGCGCCAGCCAAACTCTCTTGGAATGTGTTCATTAACAACGGAATGTAATCCGAGTAGTGCGCCATCTTGCGCAGGTAGTACTTGAGGTGGGCACGGGGACAGCCTGTCCCGTTGTATTTTCTCACGAACTCTGGCTCCCTATAGTCAGGAGGAGTCTCTATTTTAGCAAAAGGAGATATTTTGTCGAAGCGGGCCAGCTCATAGCCTTGACTGCTCAGGCATTCTTCGATCTTGGCCAATCTCTTAGCCTCTGCCTCTGTCTTCACAGTTTGTTTTCCCTTCTCCTCTTTTTCAAGGTTGATGACAACAGGCGAGGCTTTTTGTTGTGCCCGACTATTTGGTTCATGAACGTTTTCCTCTGTATGTTGGGTATCCCTGGTTGCTTCTTTATCTGTTACATCAGGTACCATGGAAGGGCCTGAGTTGTTCTGATTGTGGGCGGTTGTCTGTCTAGCTTGGTTGGTCTCCAGCATGGCCTTAATGTCAGCCATCATAGTTGCCAGGGCAGTCATCTGAGATTCCAACATGCCTACGCGCGGAGTCAATTCTTGCTGTTCCATTCTCGTCTTTAGGCGGGTACGGAAACGATGCGTTGGCAATTCCGTGATGAGAGTGTACCTGTTTAAAAAGATCTCTGTGAGTGCTTCGCTTATTTAGCAAAAAGAAGCAGTTAATTCTTTCAGTTGCATGCTTCTTGCCAGTAGATGAGAAAAAGGGCTACCTTGTGAGCCTTAGCCTCATGTAAGTAGTTCTTTTAATCATTTCTCGACAAGAATTCATGGAATTGAAAGAAGCGTAATTTTTGACGATAGTTTTTATGCATTTGTAAAAACATGTTCACATTCATGCTCATGTGTTTAAGATAGTATTCCACGGAAATGAGAATGTATGAGAAGGCATCACAATGTTTGCTTATTTTACACTTGACAGAATAGTCTATTCAAGTCTAGGACGTTTGAAGCCTAAGGTATCCTCATCATCCCAGTATAGATTCCCCTCTTCAGCTTGGGGCTCCTCGTCTTCTGAACACGACAGTGGCCCTATGTCTTCGGGTATGTAGGGCTCTATTCCAGGTACGTATGGCACGATGTATTCAGGTATGTAGGGCTCGACAAGGCTTCGTCGGATCGCTTTGAAATGTTGAATGTATTCTGTGGTGGCTCTATGAGTGTTTTCTTCTCGAGTCATGTCTTCTGGCCAACTTATTTCTTCAGCCTGGGAATTCTTCAAGGAGAGTATGATGGATGCCACCTTGGCTTCAAGTCGTTTCTTCTCCTCCTCCGTGAGGGTCTGGCTTGGTAAGTCAAAGGAAAAGACACAAGGTCGCGGTGAAGAAGGGATCTCCTGAAGTGCTCCAAACTGTCGAATCACCCTCCTTGGGTAGTATGCAGTTGCGCCCGTGAATCCTAGCAAGGGGACTGGGCCTCCGTCATCGCAGGTCAATCTGACTTTGCTCAGCGTCGGCAACCTTAGCCGCCATCGGAGTTGCTCAGGTTTTAGGACTTTGAGGAAGTTATTCCATTCTACAAAGTTAAACTTAGGAACACGTGTATGGGTTCTAGCAAATGTTTTAAGAGGGTGTGCATTGGGGCTGATTTCAGTGAAACCCATGCGGATGTGGAATTGTCTGATATGGGATGTGAACCACAGATACAGCAGATCACTAGAAGCTCTAAAGATTCCCTTTTTGCTTTTCTTGAAACGATTTAGGGAGAGGAAGGTTTCGGCAAGGAGGATGTTTGAGTAATCCCACCCACAACAGACTTGCCTAGCTACTATAGCCATGATAGGGTCGAAGGTGACAGTTGAGATTGGGAATAGCACAAAGCTAAAGAATGCCAAGATAAAGGCTCTACCAGATTTGGTTCCTTTAGAAGCAGGAAGGCGGGAAAATCGGTCTATAAGGAAGGACAGGGGAATTCTTCCAGAATTGCTTTTCGCATCTACTTTGACTTCATTTAGGTTTGTGTCGAGGAATTCAGCCACCTGACTTAGGGGTTCAAGTCCTATAGGGGGTCGGACGAGCGTAGGGGTGAATTCAACTCCGATGACAGCGCTGTATTCCTCGATAGTGGGAGTGATCTCTAATCCTTCCATGCAAAATGTAGCGGTGGTAGGATCCCAGTAGAGCGCCATGGCTTGAATAAAGGCAGGTGGGCACTCAATCTTCAGTAGGTCCAACAGGTATCCTAGTCGTGACTCCGCATACTTCTGGCTGGCTTCGCCCATGCCATCCCACCATGATTGGAGTTCAGCTCGGGGGATCTTGAACACTTGAATATCATTCTTTCCCATCAAGTCTAAAATATGCAAATGATTTTAAGAGGTCAATCGCCAGAAATTACTCTAAATGTATGAATATGTAGATGTCATGAAGCATGCATGAGCTAACTTGATTGCATAGTTCAATTTGAAGAAATGGAGATTAGGATCCTTTTTCAGGTCTTGAAAGCCTGACTCAAAGCCTAATTTGCATTTCAGGGAAGTGAATTATGCAATTTAGTCAGGTTTTACTCAGTGACTAAAGGGAACAGCAATGTCACGTTCTATTGGTCAACACATTAAAGGAGCAAAGTGGGATGTACTCTTATTACAGTCAAGATGTCTAATAGAAGAACGGTAAAGAAAGGTTTTTCAAACAAGAAAGCCATAAAAGACAATGGAACGTGAGGGTCTAGATCACTCTTCCTTCAGAAGTCTACCCAAATGACAGTCGGTCAGAAATTCTCCTTTAATCTAGGGTAGGGGAGTTATCTTCAGTGGTTTGGTTGAGAGGTTGTAGTTCCTCCGGCCACTTTCTAGTCCAGGGTAGGATGACTTCGGAAGCCTTCTCGGGTTCTGCTTTCTTGATCGTGATACGCCTTGGCTTGGTCTTGATCGCAGGGCGTCTCTTCCTTCCCCAAGAAGTAATTATGGGTATGTTCTCTTTGGTCAGCAATTCAGCCTTCCTGCGGGCGTACGCTTCCCTAGCTAGTTGGTTGCGACGTTGTCTCTTCATCTCCAGATAATCCTTCATCATTTCGTCTGCTTGTCGCTTGAATCTGAGGTTATCAGCATAGTAGCGGGTTTGACAGTCCTCAGCATACCCCAGCTTACGTCCAGTCAGTTCCCGACCATACACGAATCTAGTAAAGTGTAGCCTCGTGTTTGGTCCGGGGCGAGTAATTTTTCTCAAGTACTCGAAGGTCACCAACTCCGTCGAGCTCTTAGGGAACATCGACATCCTATCCCATAATCATTATTGTTCTCATTAGTCACCCGAGTAATCTTCATGATGCGAATGCATATGGATGTATGCAATGTATGAGTCATATCACGAAGCAGGAAATAAAGTACGTTTAGAGATAAATGTCTTACCAACCACACTTTGGGGGACGTGGAATGCCCCCTGTATTAATGGGTGGTTTTAGGTATACCAACCATCCATGGACATGCGCATGCGACAAGTGGGTATACTCTTAAAAAAGAAAACCGAAAGTCAGGTGAGGAACCTACGGCTCAGGCTCCCACGATCCACACGAGGCAGATTCCTCCCCAAGGGTACCTACCCAAGAGGGCTAGATATCGCCAATGCAGATGGTAGGCGGGAATGAATACGAAAGTCTCAAGTGCCATCAAACACAAGATCCTTTTCGCATCCTTTCCCTATCTAAGGTAACCTAAGGGTGGTTGCAGTCGGGGTTTGACCGCCAGTGTGTGCGATGTGTCGTGATCATCACAATGCAAAGTCATGCACAGCAGCTTGTATCAAACACCGCTTCAGTAAATGCATAAAGTAAACATACATTCACAACTCCAACCTACAGGAAAAAATGTCAACAATCACTCCACCCCTTATTTCTCCAATCTGCAAAAACATTTAACACAATGGTTAGTGTACGTACCTCACCTTCGAGAGCATCTGCAGAAAACAATGTCAAATAAACCAAACAACTTTTTAATCGGCTCAAGTCCTCTGGAATTCGTAACCAGAGATTCTGGTTTTAGAATGTTCCCCAGTGGAGTCGCCAGTCTGTCGCGACCATCTCGAGCTCGGAGGCGGGAGCGGGGCTAATGGGCCGCCCGATCGCTGGCTTGATCGGACGCGGGCCTCTCCCAAGGCCCATTACCCAAGTCGCAACTGCTGGATGTACGTGGTCGACCTTCAGTGTGGTCTAGTGACATGTGATGAGTGTACATGTCAAGGAGTCGCCACCAATCGTTTCGTGGAGGGTACGATCGGAAAACCCTATCGAATAGTTGGGAGTGATCTACTCGATTCTGCGGAAACCAGAGAAGTGGGTTCGGGGACTTAGTTACGCCAACTGTCAGAGTTGACGCCCTTTCGGTACCTAAGCTGGATGGTTTATCTGACCCTAGGATTTCATACAGACGAGTGGGGTATATATCCTAAAACTAGGAGTTCATGCAGATGGGAATTACTACCCTACCAATCACAATCAATGGAAATAAGTGCGCAAATCAAGGATCCAGTACATGCGGATAAAACGCATGAAATCAGCATGATATCCCTAATGAGGCCCTATTAGCCTAGAGAAATATCAATCAAGGCTTAGGAGTGATTTGGACATGATTCGCCCATGAGGGGCAGAATCGTAATTTTGAACAATTCGGGGAAAATTTACCCTTAAAAGGGTAAATCTGTCATTTTAGACGAATTGGGAAGTCAAAAGATAGTGGAAATGGAATTGGCCATCAATCCAATCCATTTTCTATTTTTCGGGAATTTCCAGGATTTTTCTGAAATTTTCAAGTGATTTTACCCTTGGAGGGGTAAAGTCGTCATTTTGGACAAAGACAAGAACTGAAAATCTCAAATATTAGGGTTGGTCGTCCACCTGACCCAAACCCTAACTTTAAGCAATTTTCAGAACTCGATTGGAATAAGAAAGATGATTTTCCCCATGAGGGGCAAAATCGTCATTTCTGCAGGAATGATAAGATTTGAAAATCCCAGCAAAAGGATTTGCCACCTAATTGGCCTTATCCTAATCTAGGCATTTTCGATCAATCTCGAAACACAAGGCAGGGACGAATTACCCCTAAAGGGCATTATCGTCAATTCTTGGAAGAACAGATAAGAAACCCCAAAAATAGGGTTGACCAGTTGTCTGTGGTCAATCCTCGATTTTTGGGGATTTCTGGAGTGTCTAGGATTTTTCCACAATTTTTTTATATTTTTTTGGAATTTTCTGGCATTTTCTAGCATTTTTTTTATTTTCTGAAATTTTCCCGATTTTTTTATTTATTATTTTTTTTAATCATTTTTCAATTTTTTTATTTAAAAAATGTTATCCGGGCCGGGTTGGGTGACCCAGCCCACGGCCCACGGCCCAGCCCGGACCCGGGTCCGCGCGACCCGCGCCCAAAACGACGCCGTTTGATGCTTTTTTTATTTTTGAATTGTCGAATTTGATCTAACGGCCTTCATGGCGCCGCGTGGCTGACTCAGGTGTAGCGACCCGTCCGAAATCAACGGACGCGGCTAATGGATTACCGATCGCGGGCTCCACTCTGAAATGTGGATCGCGGGCCTTAGATCGGCGCGGGCCCTCCCAGGCCCATACCAAATCGCGGCGGGAGTATGTCTTTTGAGGGATTCGACGATAAAAGTCAATCGCTTTCGACCTTAGTGTGGTCGTGGTGGCATGTGCAACTTGTGCATGCATTTGGAGTCGCCACTGGTCTTTCTTGGAGGGTAGACCGGAAACCTTACTGACCGATTGGGAGAGATCGATCAGTTCTGCGGAACCAGAGATTTTGGGTTCGGAGACTTGGTTACGTCGGTGTCATTACCAACGCCCTTTCGGTACCTAACGTGAGTGATTTTCCTAACTAAGAGTTCATGCAGGCGCAATTTTGGGTGATATGAGTCAGGGTTTCATGCAGATTGGAATACTAGCCCTATCAATCACAATCAATTTAACGAGAGCGCAAGTCAAGTGCATAAATAAATCATGTCAATGCACATCAATTTCAATCATTGGCCTCCTAGTATAGCCATAAGGGCTTAGGGAAGATGTGATTTAGGGTTAGGGGTAAAATGGGAAGATTCGGGGACAATTAGCCCGAAGGGCAAAATTGTCATTTTTGGAAGGTTTGGATACTGAATTACCCAAAATATTCCATGGCCAGTTGATTGTGGCCATTTCCCATTTTTGAGAATTTTTTTGGAATTTCTTGATTTTTTCTTCAATTTTTGGAAGACGATTCGCCCAAAGGGCGAAATCGTCATTTTTAAGAAGGTTCGGGGTCCAAAACACCCGGGATGAGCCTTGGCCAGTTGATTGTGGCCATTTCCTATTTTTTTGGGATTTTCCTGGATTTTTAGAAATTTTTTGGAAGACGGTTTGCCGGAAGGGCAAAACCGTCATTTCTGAAAAGATCGGGGGTTAAATGACCCGGAATAGGTCGTGGCCAGTTGAATGTGGCCATTTCCTATTTTTTGAAATTTTTTAGATTTTTTCTGAATTTTCCGAATTTTTTTGAATTTTTTATGAATTTTCTATTTTTTATTGATTTTTTGAATTTTTTATTATTTTTTTATTAATTTTCAATATTTAAAAATATTTTCCGAGCCGGGTCAAACCCGGCCCGCGCCTCTCGGGCGCCCGGCCCGACCCTAGGGGTCGACACCGGCCTAAAACGACACCGTTTTATTTTTTAAACATTTTTCCATTTTTTAACAATTTTTATGATTTTTTATCTATTTTACTTAATTATCCGAAAATTCCCCGGATCCGACGGCTGTCATTGCGCCACGTGGCATCATCCTGTGCGTCCGATCTTCCACTAGATCGGACGCTTCGGAGGGAGCCACGTGGCTCGATCTTAACCGTCAGATCAAAAATCCATTTATTTTCGTTTTAGAAAAATCCACTAAAACGGACGCTCCGGATCGTGCCACGTGGCGACTCTCGGTGCGTCCGATCTTGGACTAGATCAGACGTCCCACGGAGTGCCACTTGGCACAACATCGACCGTCGGATTGAATTTAATTAATATTCCGAAAATAAATTTATTAATTCTGAAAATCATTTTAATATTTTCAAAAAAAACAGGATCGCGACACGTGTCGCGATCCGGACCGTCCACCCTCATTAAGCCCGGCCGTGGCCCCCGCCTGCTGACGTGGCCGCCTACGTGGCTCGCCACGTCAGCCTTTGACCGTTGACCCACCGGCGAAGTCGCCGGAGAAGACGATGAATAGTACAAATTCCGGCGACTTCGCCGGAACCTCGCCGGAGAAGAGCCAAACCGAGGCAAACCTCAGTGTTTTTTCACCCTTTTGACACCATTCGACTCTCTAAGACTTCAGCAACACGATTCAGCTAAAAACAAAGCCATGACGACGTGGAAAACAGGCGAACCGAGCCTCCCCCCGACCGGCGCCGGCGAAGATTTTTTTTAGAAATTTTTTTGCAACTAAACCCGATTTCTATTGATCACACAGCATCCAAACAAAGTCTAGGGACTTACCTGCGGCTCGGCGGCCGCCGAAATCCCCTCGCCAAGCTCCCGGTTTGGACCGCGGCCGGCGAAGCTCGGACCGCCGCTCTCGGCGGTTCCCGATGCAAAACGAACGTCAACACGAGGTTAGGGTCGGTTCTAGTGAAGACTTGAGGCGAAACTAGCTACCCTAGACCCCCGAGACCACACGGCCGAGAGCCAAAAGTCACCAAGCCGAATCGGGCATTTCGTCGAACACTTGACATGCGCTACCAAAATAGAAGTCGGAGAGGAAAACCGACCTGGTCGTGGCTTGTCGACGGCGGCTAAGGAACCGGTGGTGGTCAGTAAGGTCTGCTGAAGGTCCTCGGTCGCTCCTCTCTCCGGGTTTTTGCTCCAAAAAATCCCCCGGCACTCTCGGCCCTGTTTCCCCTTTAAACCCGAGCCTCCCTCTCCGCCGTGGCCGACCGGCCCGTTTTTTGATGCCCTCGCGCTTGCAACAACGAATATTCGTCTGGCAACCTGCTTCCCACGCTCGGCCGCCCGCTTTTTCTTTGAAAAATCGCCGCCCCATCTCGCCCCTGTCCTCCCCTGCCTCACTGTCGGCCACGGTCTGCAACAATGTTGCAGACCCGGTCGGACCGGGTCGGGTCGGGTCTGACCCGACCGGCCCGGTTCGACCAATTCGCTCAAATTGAGCCCCGATTCGACCTATTTTCATGAAATTGATGGCATAATCGGACTCCTTGGCACATTTTCTATTCAATAAGGGTATTTTCACGGATCAATTGATTGAAATTTTATGAAAACCCCAAATTGTCCCTAGGATCCGAAAACGAATTTCCCCAAATCGAAGGTCCAAACGATCGAATTATTCAAAATTGAGCCCACCAATGGATTCAGCATGATGAAAACTATAGGGTAGAGGTGTTTAATTTTAATGGGTCTGCCCGTGTGAAATTTAATTTCACAAATTGTAAAACCGGGGGCTAAATTGAAAGATTTTTATGCAATTAAGCCCTTTTGGTTAAAATTGATCAAATTGGAGGGCAAATTGACCCAATTGCATTTCAATACTCTAGAATACAATGTCATAGCTTATAAAAATCGAGAATTGAAAATTAAAAGACTCGAAAAGGATTTTTTAGGCCCGGTTCGGGATTAGGTTTGTGAAGGAACCCCATGAACCGAGCTAAATTTCCCTTATAAAAAGTGAAAATATTAAAGATGAAATTAAAATAAAATTTCTGAATATTTTTGTGTAATTTTCTGACCACGGATGGTATTTTTTCTGATTTTTTGGGTATTTTAATAATTAAATAAATTCCAAAAAATATTAAAAAATTCAAAAAATATTTTTTGTTCAAAATTGGTTCCTAAGGCTAGGCTAAGGCTTCCAAAGTTGATTTTGCAATTTTTGACCTTTTTTGCTATTTTTAATTAATTTTAGAAATAAAAACTAAAATAAAAGATAGTCAAAAATCAGGTGTCAACAGCTGCCCCTCTTTGAGAGTGAGCTCGTCAGAGGTTGCTTTCAAAGACAAAATGACACCTGAATCTTAACCGACTCGATTGGGGAAAAGTAATGCTATGACATCGAACTTTTAAGTCCTTGATGAATGCTCAAATTAATCACCGGTTTACTCTTGCAATTCGAACGTGGGCCTGAGGGAGAGCGGCTTACCTGAAGTCTGCCCATTGGGTCATGCGCATGCGGAGTCTGAGGTTTTATCACTGCGCTCTCAGGATGCCGGAAAAAGGAGGGGCTTGTTCCCTTTTTTTTTTCTTCTTTTTTTTTGTTTGTTTTTTTGTTTTGTTTTGTTTTGTTTTGTTTTTTGTTTTTTTTTTAAATATAGGCCCTCGTAGCTTCTGACACACTATCCCAGGCTTTATTCCTCGAAAACCTTTCCCGGCTACTGACAGGAAACACTCACAGAAAGATTTATCGAGCACCCCAAGCTTTGGGGATCCCATGACGCTGACCAGCGGTGACAGAGGGGATATTTTTGGCTTGAAAGGGGATCCCATGGCGCTGACTAGCGGGGCCAGAGGGGATTTCTCAGTCGGAGGTTTGCTACGTCCGGCGAGACAGTTTGATCTTTTGAAAAGGTTCCCAGGACAGGGGTTCTCCAAGTCCAATGGGATTTCCTGATTTTTTGAAAGGGTTCCCAAAACGGAGGTTTTCCACGTCCGATGGGATTACCTGTTTTTCTGAGAAGGAGTCCCGAGTCGGAGGTTTTCCACGTCCGCTGTGATGGTTTGATCTTTTGAAAAGGTTCCCGGGACAGGGGTTCTCCAAGTCCAATGGGATTTCCTGATTTTTTGAAAGGGTTCCAAAAACGGAGGTTTTCCACGTCCGATGGGATTACCTGTTTTTCTGAGAAGGAGTCCCGAGTCGGAGGTTTTCCACGTCCGCTGTGATGGTTTGATCTTTTGAAAAGGTTCCCGGGACAAGGGTTCTCCAAGTCCAAGGGGATTTTTTGATTTTTGGAAAGGGGTCTCATGACGAGGGTTCTCCACGTCCGATGAGATTACCTGTTTTTCTGAGAAGGGGTTTCATGACGAGGTTTCTCCACGCTTGATGAGATTACCTAAATTTTGAAAATGGATCCCATGACGAGGTTTCTCCACGCCTGATGAGATTACCTGTTTTTCTGAGAAGGGGTCTCATGACGAGGTTTCTCCACGCCTGATGAGATTACCTGCTTTTCTGGTAGGGGTCTCATGACGAGGTTTCTCCACGCCTGATGAGATTACCTAAATTTTGAAAATGGGTCCCATGACGAGGTTTCTCTACGTCCGATGAGATGGTTTGTTTCTCAAAAGGAGTTCCCAACACGGAGGTTTTCTACGTCCGATGGGATTGCTCAGTTCTTTAAATGGTTCCCAAGTCGGAGGTTTTCTACGTCCGATGGGAATGTTTGGTTCTTCAAAAGGTTCCCAAGTCGAAGGTTTTCTACGTCCGATGGGACAGTTTGATCTTTTGAAAAGGTTCCCAGGACAGGGGTTCTCCAAGTCCAATGGGATTTCCTGATTTTTTGAAAGGGTTCCCAAAACGGAGGTTTTCCACGTCCGATGGGGTTACCTATTTTTCTGAGAATGAGTCCCGAGTCGGAGGTTTTCCACGTCCGCTGGGATGGTTTGGTTCTCTTGAAAAGGGGTCCCAAGTCGGAGGTTTTCCACGTCCGTTGGGATGGTTCTACCATTGATTTTGACCCTTCAGGCGGTATCTACCTTCATTTGACCCTTCAGGCGGTTTCTACCTTCATTTGACCCTTCAGGCGGTTTCTACCTTTGGTTTGACCCTTCAGGCGGTTTCTACCTTTGGTTTGACCCTTCAGGCGGTTTCTACCTTCATTTGACCCTTCAGGCGGTTTCTACCTTTGGTTGACCCTTCAGGCGGTTTCTACCTTCATTTGACCCTTCAGGCGGTTTCTACCTTTGGTTGACCCTTCAGGCGGTTTCTACCTTTGGTTGACCCTTCAGGCGGTTTCTACCTTGATTTTGTTGAGGCGACATTCTGGGAGCTGGGTTCTCCAGGTATCCTGCAGAAGTTGAGCCTGAAATATTTTTCTTCACCAAGAAAATGTTAGTAATCTTTGGGAAGACGATGGCTGGCCACTTGCCGAAGCCGCATGACTTTAGTTTAATCATGAAATGTGCATTTTGATGCTGGAGGTCTTCCAAAGCATTCTTGCAACATGCAAATGTGATCACAAATCCCTTGCACGGAAAATGTGGATCAAATTATTTGAAGATTCCAAAAAGAGTTTGCTCAACACATCAATTGGAACATTTCTCGTTCAAGAGGTCTTCTCACCTGTTTTGAGATAATGGTTTTTATAGAGGATGCACTCAATTCCCTACTAACCTGTGCCTAGGTTTTAGGCTCATTCGCAGCGCATACATTTTGATCGGTCGGGAGGTCTTCCACGGGACCGTAATGTTGGGCTTGGATATTGGTTTTCAAGGGGACCCGTTTTGGAGTCGAAGCCATTGAATGAAAGTTTTCACCATCTGCTCCGGGTTTACAAGTCAAGAACCCTGCAAAATGAGAAAGAAATAGTCTTGCTCGTACCTCTTCGAGCTAAGCTATATGTTAACCCAAGTGTCTTAGTCAGAGAAGACTGTTTCAAGGTCGTAACTTTGGTAGGATTGGGGACCGAAAAAGGCTTATTTTTGGCCCAGAATTTTTGAAGGGATTGACATTGGTGATCATTGCAAATTTGCTACCTGTCTTTTCCATTTTGCATCTTCAATTTTGAGGTGCACGATCGCTTTTGAGGTGTGCACAAATTCTTGTGAAAGCGCCTCTGGCTGCATTAAGAGGTTAACAACTCTATCTGCGTCTCTGCTCCGCGCTTGATACCGTTTGAGGAGTGGTTTTTGGAATCTGACTCCTTCTGAATTTTTCCCTCCCCTTTTCAGTCATGTTTCATTGGGGATCAACGCAGATTGTTCATTCAAGCATCGGCCTTGCTTTTACCAGGCACTTTGCTTTTTCTTGATGCTGGGGGCTTTTCTCATCATTTTTTTCTTTTGAAATCCCGCTTTTTCTCATCTTCGGGAGATCGTGTTAGACATGTGCCCAAAGGTCTAACAACTTTAAGCATTAACTTAGGAATTTCTTCGCAAACCCTAAGTCTTGAACTCTTCCGTTTCTGAAGTGATGATGCATCCGTCTTGAAATGTGCAATGATCACCAACGGGTTTATGAAATGATTTTGCAGGCTCAACTTGGCTATGCAAAGGATATGGCGTGTGGGATAGAGAAATGAATGCTTCTCGTCATCCTATGGCACTTGGATTACCATATAAACAACACACAAAGATTGATGTTAGTCCGAGCAAGAAAATTTCTAACCATTTTCTCCTGATGCTGCTGGACTTGCTTTCGTTCTTGCCCCGATGTGGGGTGGTTCTTGACAGGGTTGAGAATGAAAACCGCCGTTCAAAGGGGTTGCCAATAGTCACCTGTAGTGTTTGGGGATATGAAACGAATGCCCCCGTCGTCCCAATCCATGTAACCACTGCGAATGGTCTCTATCTCCGTAGGTCCAGATTTTGCTATCTGATCCGCTCCACTTCTCTCTCAAGTGTATATAGGACGTGTTTGGATTAGGCTTTGCCTCTTATCTTTTGAGAAAACGTCCTTTTGAAAGTTTTGCACAACTTTTGATTGGAAAAAAATCTCTTTCATCTTCTCCAAAAATTTTACCCGTCAATGGGATTTTATGATGCACCATGCATGTTCTAATCATGTTTAGACAACCTCCTGTTTTCAAAACATGAATGTCAATGAAGTTAGAACTCTATGTCTTTTCTAGACATTAGATTCTGAAAACTTTTCTTTTTCTCTTTTTTCTCTTTTTTGTTTTGGGTTGGGGAAAGGGGTACTTACCTGCCCACCGTGGCTGGAGGTCCCTGAAAATGTAGAAGAAACATGTCATTGTATGTTCACGAGTTTTTCAAGAATCGGAACGATACATCCTACCCTTGGTCATGTGCTCCGACCAGTATGCAAGGGTTGTAAAAATCCTGCTTCGCCTTGTTGGCGAACCCCTGTCAAGGACGAGAGTCAGGTGTCAGTTTGTATTCCAAAATTCAAGATAGATTGGAACGATACCGCCTTGTTCTGTTTTGTGTTTCCGTTTGAACACAAACGTGCGGCTTGCAGAAGTTGGCCATCTATCTTGTGGCCATGATTCCTCCCTCTGGTTGGCAATGAATCCTTGTCGAGGATTTGCACTGGAGGAGATCCATTCATGCTCCTGGACGCATTGTACGTCTTTTCCAGGGCTTCTCTTCCTAGCAACCTGTCTCCTGCAACTGATATTTCATTTCGCCCCTACGTCGGCGAGCTGTTTTCTTTCATGACTTTTAGTGTCAACGACCCCTTCACTGATTTGCTTATGGATAGTACCTCTTGACTGCATCGGCGTTTACAGGGTGTCCCAGTTCTTCTCCATCCATGTTTACCAGAATTAAGGCCCCTCTAGGTAGAACCTTCCTAACCACATATGGTCCTTCGTAATTCGGGGTGAACTTGCCCCCTGGGTGCGACACGTTCGGGAGGATCTTCTTGACAACGAGCTCGTCAGCTTCGAACATTCGCGGTCGAACTTTACAGTTGAACGCTCTAGCGACTCTTTTCTGGTATGTTTGGCCATGGCAAATTGCCTGCAGACGCTTCTCGTCTATCAAGTTCAGCTGTTCGTGTCTTTGCTGTACCCACTCCGCCTCACTGAGCTTGACGTGAGACAAAATTCTTAACGATGGGATTTCTGTTTCAATTGGCAGGACCGCTTCCATACCGTATACAAGGGAGTAGGGCGTTGCCCTTGTAGAAGTTCGGATCGAAGTTCGGTACGCCATCAGTGCGTAAGGTAGTCTTTCATGCCAATCACGGTAATTCTCTGCCGTTTTAGCCAATATCTTCTTGATGTTCTTGTTTGCCGCTTCCACTGCTCCATTCATTTGGGGTCGGTAAGGCGATGAATTGAGATGGTGGATATTGAAACTGCTCAGAATTAACTAATTAATTAAGACATGCATAATTAAAGTCGTCTCATCCTATATGCAAAATTAACTAATTAATTAAGACATACAAAATTACATGACGTCAAGGCATAATGCAAGACCATTAGTCTAATCATGCGAAGATCTTAGGTGAAAACACAATCCATCATGCCATTGATTAATTATCATGCAAACTATCATGAATTAATTAAATTAAACATGCAAGAACTTCGTGCACACGACAACTTATGTAACATGTGATTCTTTTTACCTAAACAATTTAATCATGCAATCAAACTAACCTAGCACGAACATCCTAAACATGGTACTAAGGACATGCAAAATGACATGACAAAGTATAATGCAAAATTGACATGATGATATGGCAAATAGGCGTGACATGGAAAACGTGATGACGTGGCAACGATGCATGACATGGAAAACATGATGTCATGGCATGCATGACATGTAAAGTATGATAATGCAAGCTAAATTATATGATATGTAATGCAAATGATATTTTTTTATTTTTCGGATGGATTGTTTAAAAAAAAAGAAAACTATCCTATTCTCGGCAACCAATTTTCTGGATATGGTAAAAACCAATCAGTCAATCAATCAATCAATCAATCAATCCATCAATCAGTCAGTCAATCCATCAATCAATCGATCAATCGATCTGCCAACTAATATTCAAACAGAATCCCGATCGCCAACATCCCGACCATCATATTTTTGAATTTTTCTAAAAAAAATCATATCACAGATCTTGAAATTAAAGATTGATTTTTTATTCGAAGACAGCAAATCAGACCTAAACGGTGATAGGTCAGATTAGCTATATCCGAAATTTTCTTGACGAAATTATGGTTCCATTCAAGCTTCATCAATTCATCGAGAGCATCGAAAATTAGACCAACTTGCATATCCAACCAGCATGCATATTGTCGCGACCCTCTCGAGCTCGGAGGCGGGAGCGGGGCTAATGGGCCGCCCGATCGCTGGCTTGATCGGACGCGGGCCTCTCCCAAGGCCCATTACCCAAGTCGCAACTGCTGGATGTACGTGGTCGACCTTCAGTGTGGTCTAGTGACATGTGATGAGTGTACATGTCAAGGAGTCGCCACCAATCGTTTCGTGGAGGGTACGATCGGAAAACCCTATCGAATAGTTGGGAGTGATCTACTCGATTCTGCGGAAACCAGAGAAGTGGGTTCGGGGACTTAGTTACGCCAACTGTCAGAGTTGACGCCCTTTTGGTACCTAAGCTGGATGGTTTATCTGACCCTAGGATTTCATACAGACGAGTGGGGTATAGATCCTAAAACTAGGAGTTCATGCAGATGGGAATTACTACCCTACCAATCACAATCAATGGAAATAAGTGCACAAATCAAGGATCCAGTACATGCGGATAAAACGCATGAAATCAGCATGATATCCCTAATGAGGCCCTATTAGCCTAGAGAAATATCAATCAAGGCTTAGGAGTGATTTGGACATGATTCGCCCATGAGGGGCAGAATCGTAATTTTGAACAATTCGGGGAAAATTTACCCTTAAAAGGGTAAATCTGTCATTTTAGACGAATTGGGAAGTCAAAAGATAGTGGAAATGGAATTGGCCATCAATCCAATCCATTTTCTATTTTTCGGGAATTTCCAGGATTTTTCTGAAATTTTCAAGTGATTTTACCCTTGGAGGGGTAAAGTCGTCATTTTGGACAAAGACAAGAACTGAAAATCTCAAATATTAGGGTTGGTCGTCCACCTGACCCAAACCCTAACTTTAAGCAATTTTCAGAACTCGATTGGAATAAGAAAGATGATTTTCCCCATGAGGGGCAAAATCGTCATTTCTGCAGGAATGATAAGATTTGAAAATCCCAGCAAAAGGATTTGCCACCTAATTGGCCTTATCCTAATCTAGGCATTTTCGATCAATCTCGAAACACAAGGCAGGGACGAATTACCCCTAAAGGGCATTATCGTCAATTCTTGGAAGAACAGATAAGAAACCCCAAAAATAGGGTTGACCAGTTGTCTGTGGTCAATCCTCGATTTTTGGGGATTTCTGGAGTGTCTAGGATTTTTCCACAATTTTTTTATATTTTTTTGGAATTTTCTGGCATTTTCTAGCATTTTTTTTTATTTTCTGAAAATTTCCCGATTTTTTTATTTATTATTTTTTTTAATCATTTTTCGATTTTTTTATTTAAAAAATGTTATCCGGGCCGGGTTGGGTGACCCGGCCCACGGCCCAGCCCGGACCCGGGTCCGCGCGACCCGCGCCCAAAACGACGCCGTTTGATGCTTTTTTTATTTTTGAATTGTCGAATTTGATCTAACGGCCTTCATGGCGCCGCGTGGCTGACTCAGGGTCTTCGGATTGACTTACCGAAACCTACGGCTCAGATTGAATGGAGACTCGACCAGGGCCGTCTGATCTAATTACTTAAATCTACGGCCACGATTAGAACGTGGAATCTGATCTGAGTCGTCTATTTTCATTAACCTAAAACGACGTCGCCTAATCCTTCCTCTAAACGGCACCGTTTCTTATCCTGATTGATTTTACGATTAAAATCATTTTCGAATAATCCTAATTTCTAATCGGACGGTCATCATTTATTAGACTCGATTATTCTCGGCCGTTGGATTCTTTTTATTTGAATAACAGACTCAACGGCCATGCTGACTCGACATCCACGTGGACCAATCACATGTTGCCACCTAGACCTTTGACCAGTTGACAGCGCCACGTCAGCTTCGTCTTCAACCTCGCGACTCCGGCAGAATGGACGGCTGTAGTTCTCCGGCGATGATCGTGCGGTGAAATCTTAATGGAATCACTCGAGACCAACGGCAATCGATTCGCGATTAGCTTTAGTTTGACATATCTAAGAATCGAAACATCCTATTCACAGAATCAAGAACATCGTGCGAATTGCCGAGTACGGCCATGGAAGCTCAATCATGCGATTCACTCGAAATCAAAGAAATTCACTCACAGAATAACACCAATGGAGGTTCAGAAGACTTACCTCGAGCTCCGATTGAGCTCGCTCGGCCCAGATTCGGCTGGGGAAATATGAACAGTAGCTCGACAATGGTGGTTGGATTTGAAGACTCGATTGGGCATGTTAAGACAAAACCGATGCAAACAAGATACGCGATGATGGTCAGTGATGTTCAGGGAATGAAACGTACACATTAATTGTATGAATGATTAAGAAATGCGCGAATCGCCATGGAAGCTTGAAGAAAAACTCGGGACTGCAACTCACCTGTTCTTGCGATTTCACTGGGCGCGGCCGGCGGCGATCGCTTCAGGGGACTCTGGGCGATCTCTCAGCTACCTCGTGGAGCTTTGGTTTTGCCTCGGAAGGCCCAATCGGCGCTCTGCAATTTTGAGCTCCAACCTTCGACCACCGCGAGGGAAGGTGAGCTCTTTCTCTCTCTTTCTTTCTCTCTCTCGATTCAGTTTCTTCTCCTCGAACTGAATCCGTTCTCCTTTTCAACAGAAAACGATCACGAGCTTATATAGCTCGTTGGATTTTTGGTGCCGAACGGTAGACTGTGTACCGGCCTCAATTGCACGTGTGATCACGTGCAATTAGGTCGAAACGGCGTCGGAGAGGACGGGCATTCTGTCCAGTCCCGTTTGGTCATCCGGCGAGCTCTATTTCAAGCGAATTTGGCACGAATTTGGACAAGTTTCATCTGAGTTCTGTCGCCGTTGACTTTTGCAGGTGCAGCAGCCTTGACCAACCGATTATTCTCCGTTCTGGCAACCATTGCTCGTGTTTTTGGTTCGAATCGATGGGCAATGATTCGAGGAACAAAACCCCTCTTCAAACTCTTCCAATCATGGTCGTTTTCTCCCTTAATTTAGCCATTGAAATTGACCCTGACACTGTTCATTCGTACGGTTCTCTGAGGAAGAAGAAGACACTGTTCTGGACCGGTTTGACCGGTTCAACCGGCGGTCAGACCGGTCCAAGCCGGCCCCGACTTGCAATTTTTCAAATTAAATCCAAATTAACAGGAAATTTTTGCAATTGAACCTCATAATCGAATCTAGGGCATGAATTCTATCTAGAAATGTGGTTTTGCCCAAAAGTTTTCATCAATTTCTACAAAATCCCCAAATTCTCATTTGATTGGAAATTGGGGATTGTGTAATTGAGGGTGCAAATGATCAAATTGAGTTAAACCACCTATGCCAATCGATTTAAAATGGTGAAATCCATTGGGTAGCATGTTCAATTTGCAATGATAGCCCTTGAATTGAAAGTAATTTCAATTATGCTCAATTTCAAGGACTAAAATGCAATTTTAGTATGTAATTTTGTCAAATCCGTGCAATTGAGCAAATTGCACAAACAATTGGGCTAAATTGAAATAGGGGATAGTTAGATTGAATGTCAAGATCTTAAAAAATGCCAAAATTGCAAATTAAAAGACTCAATTGTTATTTTTTCTTCAAATTCAATAGTACGGGTTACAAAGGAACACCTAAAATTGAATCTGATTTTGATTTTTTTGTGAGGTCAAAAATACAAGGGATTAAGAGGAAAAATATTGGATATTTTTCCATATTTTTGTGACCTCAAATGCTATTTTTCTTGATTTTTTAAGTATTTTTTCTATTTTCCAAAAATACTAAAAAATATGAAAAATGTGAAAAATTATTTTTTGGTCAAGAATGGTTCCTTGGGCTTGGCCAAGGCCACCAAAGTTGATTTTGTAATTTTTTGACTTTTTATAAATTTTTTGTGATTTTTCAAAAATAAAACTGAAAAAGACCTGGTCAAAAAATCAGGTGTCAACACATATTCAACTAGCGTGCAAGTTCAATCGACATATAGTGGGTAAATAGTAGCGAAACAGTGTAAAAATCATCCAAAAAAGAACATGCTCGAATTATCCCGCTAGTATGCTGGACATTACCTTATTCCGTGGGACCAAACCGGGCTAGTTTGTTGCGAAAAATCTGAGAGACAGCCACGGGAACAACGAGCAACAAGCGACGGTGGTGGCGGCGGCGATGGGAGAATCGTAAGCGCAGCTTGGAACAACTTCTGATTGATCTGTTGCACATCCACTAGGGAGGCTCCTTTCCAAGATCCGAACGGTGAAGATCAATAAGGGATTAAAATGACATTGGACACAAAAATTCAGCTTGATCCAACGGTCCAATCTACCGAAAACGCAAGAACAGCCGGCGGATGAATAGTGCCCGCGGCTAGGAACAGCTACTGATTGAGCTATTGTTCGACCACCAGGAGAACTCGTTTCAAAGATCCGAACGGTCGAGCTGAATAAGGGATCAAGTTAGCCTTGGACACAAAAAATCAGCTCGATCCAACGGTCCAATCTGCCGAAAACGCAAGAACAGCCGGCGGATGGCCCTCGCCCAGATCTGACGAGGGTCTTCGCGCCCTCGCCGACGACCGCCGGGTCCCTAGGGCAGTTGTGGTCCCCCCGGCAAAGGGTGAGGTGGCCCTCACCCCTAGGCTTGCCATTTGTCGACGACGAGAGTCCTCGCGGTGGCCATCGCAGGCAAAGAGAGGAAAAACAAAAAAAAAAGTAATTTTTTGAAAATAACATAAAAAAATAAAATAAAAATCCACATGTACATTAAACAATTCAAAAAAAATTGCTCCGGCGATGCCACGTCAGATTTTTCGGCATCCACGTAGAATTTCTTGTGGGGGGGGGGGGAGAGGGGGAATCGACGATGACACTTAAGTGATCATTTTTTCAAACTTATAGCAATCAAGTAGCTCAGTTGTTATGGCGCACTTGGGATTGTGTGGTTAGGTGCACTAATCCCAGGTTCGATTCCCTAGCTGAGCACTTGTGATTTAAGTGGGGAACCATAGCGGTGGGTTGCTGTGCTAATCTCTCCCGAGGAATATTCGAGGTGCACGTAAGCTGGCCCGGACACCTTGGTTATAAAAAAAAAAAGTGAGTGAAAAAAAGTTATGGCACTCAAGTTAACACGGTACACAAGTTATGTCACTTCCGGTGTACTTATCCCTCGCGAGTGCCATGAAACTGTCCGACACGATGCCTGTTGTCGGAGGGACACTCGACTCTGAAGCCAGACTCGACAGGAGATTTCATAATGGGCCGATCAAGTATTTCCTCTCGCACAGGGCCTCCAACTCTTGTGTCGCATCCGCGTCCGACGGAGGAATCCCTTTCGGGATCGCGAGAAACCGGAAGATGATCGAGGTACCGCCTGTGAGCTCAAGGCCTTGAGTCCGCACATTGGACGAACCGTCTATGGTTGAACTCGAAGGAGATATGAAAACCCTTGTGGTGGAGGAGCTTCGCCAGCTTAAGCATGGCTCCGATGTGGGTCTGCGTTGGGAACGGAATGCAGACGGCATGTCGTTTCTAGCCTGGTTCGAATCCGTTCGAACCCATTCGTGCTGTCTCTCGCTGGCCCTCGCACCCCCAACTGAATGGGTTTGAAGCTCCTTAGAGAATGGTGAGTCAAAATGGGTTTTAAGGTGATTTCAACTTTGGCTTGGTTTAATGATCACAGAGCTACATATCTACACATTTGGCCACATCTTTCTCCAAATGTACGTTTATTTTAATCCACTATCTAATAATAGCAGCCATGATCGTAACAAAGCCTAATATCTAGTAACAATATTTAGGTGATGTGAAGTGATGCACTGACACGATGTCATCAAAATTAACCAAACAACATCGTTTATGACGTACGTACATTTATTTTAATCCAATATCTAGTAATAATGACCATGATTATAGTAAACCTCAAAGGATTGGTTTCACTGGACAAGAGACGAGCTCGAACGAGTGACCCCATGTTGTGAGATTGATCTTTCTACTAGTAGAGTGCTATTAATTATTCCTTGTCACCAGTCTGGTCCCCCGCTCCTCAGAGGTGGAACCAGTGTCTGGGCGTTTCGGTTATCAATTCTAAGGGGGAACTTGAACGATGGATTGCACATGGGGAAACATTGTTGGTTAAATATTTTCTCGTTAAATACAATATTATATGTAAAATATCGTACATTATATTCAATATTCATTGTGACATGGACATCCCTCATGTGAGTCACGTGAATATTGTACGTAGATACGTGAATATCAAACGAGTCCCTTTTTAATATAAAATATATTTTATTATGTAGGTATGTGAATATCGAACAAGTCTCTTTTTTAATATAAAATATTTTATTTTTATTTTTATTTTTATTTTTATTTTTATTTTACCGGTTTCATTGGAACACCCAAGATCGAACCGGACTGATCCGCTGTCCAGCTCCTGAGGGAATCGTAGCAACCCAAATTATACTCACCCCTAGTTCCAGCAATTCATATGTCAGTACATCAGTAATGATGTCTCATTTCAACGCGGACCGCATGATAAACAAGTTACATTTGTCCCAAAAATTATGCCTAAATGAAACACCAATCAATCAATGCGCCAAGTCATATTAGAAGCCCCGTTGTAATAAATATTATAATGCCAGAAGCATGGGTTGGAATACGTGTTTAAAGATATATGGGTTGGCTGAGTTTTATGAAAATACTCAGATGAATCGGGTCGATCGGATCCAAATTCCGAAATAACTAAGTCTTTATAGAAATCTATCAATTGAAGAAAATGATGGTACTGTTCATGGTGTTGCCAATGTGAATAACGCACCCATTTATTTAAGAAAGTCTTTTCCTCTAACCAGAAATGGAGCAAACATTGCGCATAACCAAAAAAACCAAATCACATTATTTAGACAAAACCTCGTCCAGCAACTTGTCCAAATTCATGAAAGATGACCCATCTTCACCAACTGCTTCTTCCGCCGACTTCTTCCACTCCATGGCCTTGCTTCTCAGTTTCTTCCCCACCTCTCCTTCTATCAACTCCCTCGCCAGCCTCTCCACTTCATCTCTCTTCACATTATTATCCATCTCCAATCCGACCCCCCAATCATCACAGATATACTTGCAATTCGTCTGTTGGTCTGCGAAGTGCGGCCAGCACAGCATCGGAACTCCGGCCGACAAGCTCTCGATGGTCGAGTTCCAACCACAGTGCGTCAAGAACCCTCCGATCGAAGGGTGGCACAGCACTCTCTCTTGCGGGCACCACCCAGATAAAAAGCCCCTCTCTCTTGTTTCCTCTACGAACTTTTCGGGGAGATCCGCCGTGCCTCCATCCACTGCGTCTGGCCTCAAGACCCATAGGAAACACTGGTTGCTATTAGCTAGTCCCAGCGCAAATTCAACCAACTGTTGGTCCGTCATGAACGCTATACTCCCAAAGTTCACATAGATCACGGACTTGGGCTCCTTCGAGTCCAACCATTGGAGGCACTCGTCATGCTCTTCCAGGAGGTTGCACTCAATGTGCTTCGAAGCGAACGGTTTCTCTCGAGCGATTCGATTGACCATTAGGTGGAGCGGCCCGACCGCACACACCCTGGGGATCATTGAGGAGAGGGCATGTAGCACGTCCGGCTCGAGCTCCTCGAAGGTGTGGACGATGGTCGCCGTGGCGTCGCTGGTCCTACTGCCACTGTCGGCGGAGAAGTTGAACATGGCATCAGCAGAGCCAGTGAATCGGAGGAAGTTGGGCATGTCGCGCAGCCTCATATTTTTCATTCCCGGGATCCAGTCGATAGGGGTGTTCCCATACTCGTTCATCAATTGGGATTCATCTGCATGCATGCATATCCAAGCAAGATCATCAAACGGTAATTAATTTAATTACGGCAACTTTCCCTCGTTTTTTAATGCATTCTAGGTCACAAATCACATACCATCCAAGTTTTGGAGATGTAGTGCATAGATTTGACTGATAATAGCAGATGATCTGACTGATAAATTAATTCTCAGAAGTATGGAATAATGTGTAATCCCGGATCAGGTGAAGCCTAATGGTGTGACGAATGCATAAAGTAAGTGAACTCTTAGGAAAATGCAATACCAACAACGATAAAACCCATATAAGGGGAATTTAAGACCCACTTACGACGAACTATGATTGACTGTTTTGACGGAAGTGAATATCGTTTTATGCCAGCTTAAGAAAAGGACCAAAAAAATTATCCAAAAAATTATAAATCTATTGCATATTTGCCAATTTAGTCCTAAATAATTTTCATATTTTACCAATTGAGTCCATACTGGACCTCATTGATGGCCGATGAAGAGCGAGTGTTGCCCCTCGTCAGGGGCTGACAATGGCGTCCCTTGCTCGAGGCTGGCGACCTCTGCCGACCATCGAAGAGACCCAGAGATGGCCGACGGAGGGGGAAAAAAGAAATGAAAATTTAAAAAAAGGAAAACAATTATTAAATAGTTTGGAAAAATATAAAAATTATAAAAAATAATCTATGTCAACGCCGATCGTGCCACATAGGACGGCCGGCATTCATACTAGTAATTTATAGTCAAAATTAGCCAGATGAACTCGTTTACCAAAATGTGAAAAGATTTAGAACTGAATTGACAAAATCAATAGATTTATGACTGAATTGGTAAAAGTGCAATAAAGTTAGGACTGTTTGGATAATTTTCCTTAGCAAAAGTCGTAAAGTAGGCACATGAGCTAAGCACCCCCAACTAGAGTAGGAGTTGAGGTGTCCATTGAGCATCCTTCGACTAATCTTATCGGGTGCGGCGGTTCTCCCGTCCCACACATATCGTTGATTACCGGAGACACACGTACTCGTGTGTATCGAAACTCATACATGTAAACATTATCCTCATCCATTAGGACCATTACCATTACCTGTGATTGGCGCAAGACCGTTTTCTCCGAGGGCTCTCAATTGCTTCACCGCCATGAGGGCACAGCCGGGTATAGTGAACAAGTGTATGAGTGGAATCCCAAATTTTGAAGCCGCGGGACTCGTGGTGAACGTCATGAAACCGTCCGAGACGATGCAAGTCACCGGCGGGACACTCGGGTTCGAGCCCAGGCTCGATACGAGGTCGCTGAAGGGGCCGAACAAACGGTGCCTCATCGAGTCGCAGAGCATTGGGACGTCCTGTGTCGCGTCCGCGTCTGAAGGAGGAAGGCCATCTGGGATCGTCAGGAAATGGAAGTCGCTCGGCGTTCTGCTCGCGAACTCGAGGCCTCGGGCTCTGGCGAGCCGTCCATGGTTGAACTCGGTGTTGACGAAGGAGATGTGGAAGCCCTTGTGATGGAGGAGCTTCGCTAGCTTGAGCATGGCCCCGATGTGGCTTTGTGCCGGGGCTGGGATGCAAACTGCGTGCGGCTTTCTGGCCGATTCGAATCCAGTGGAACTCATCTTTCTTCTCACTAAGAGAATGATGACTGAAATGACTTTCTAAGAAATGTTCGACACTGCTTGGCTTAACAATCATTGAGTCGAACTTCCCTTCACAGATAACTTTTGTCAATTTTTTTTTGTCCTGATTTTGTGTGTAGATTTCTAAGTACGGCACCGAGTTATAAGTTGCCGTCTTTACTTTGACTTCATCTCCTTGTTTCTTTTGTCCCCCAATTAAAGGAAGATAGTATGAGGTAATATATGTTTTAAACGATGCGTTGCGTCGAATTTTGTGTAAGTATTTCTATTTTTCAGTTATCAATAAGATATCGACAAAAACGGTATGCTCATTTATCGTGACTTGTCAGTGATTTCGTGTCAGTCTATCTTTTGATCTATAACTTTCATTCTAGGATTTTGTTTTCTTTTTACTTAAATGATACGCAATTGGTTATTTTGTGGCTGATAAATAGATGGAGGTGGACCAAACAAATATTGAATTGCGACCACTTATTCCACGGGGACCACTAGCAAAAAGCCAATTTTGACCCCAAAAAACGATTCGAGTGATCCTCAAAAGCCACGCCGAATGAGATAGCATTGTAAGAATCCCCAAATCTACTCATTTTCTCCTTGGCGGCATTCGGAGATACCAATAAAATGCCATGAGCCCTCTTTTGTGTTTCTTTCTTTCTCTTCTCAATTGAGTAGATTGACCTAAAAATCCTACATTTATTATAATTATGTCAATTTATTCCTAAATATTTTTTTAGCCAGTTGAGTCATAAACTTTTTGCAACCGTGTCAACTCAGTAAAGCCGATCAATTTTGGTTGAAAATTGCTGATATAGTCGCTGGCAAACCTATGTGGCGCAGCTGACGCTGATATGGATACTTTTTAATTATAATTTGACATTGTATCAAATTCTATTTATTTTTTCTTTTCTTTTCTTCCTTTAGACTGGACGGAAGGGTCGCCAAGGCCTCCCCGACCACCGGCGAGGGGGTTGTGGCTTTTGGCAGTGTCTGCTAGGCCCGACCACCCTCGCCGGCCATTTTCAAGGGAAAAAAGAAACGAAAGAAAAGAAATAAAGAAATAAAAATATTAAAATGTCGTTAAAAATTATCCACGTCAGTATCGGCCGTGTCATGTAGAGGGCTGGCATCCACATCCAATTTCTTTGGTCGGATGGACTAAATTATCACAAACGTAAAAATTTTAGAATTCAATTGTTCATGGTAATGGCTATCGAAGGAATTACCTTCTTCCCACCGGAAATGATAGGTAGAGATGGTGCTGTAGACGAGAAACTGACTCGCGAAATTCCGTGACTTCGTTGATCTATGATCATCTGAAGGGATAAAAGAGAGGATGGAAAGAGATGCCAATTGACAGAATGAGGAGAGAGGGACTAAAATCCGATTCCTGGACCGGCCGAACTGAGCTCATTCCCTGTAAGGTGACTGACTGGGACAAGCTTGAGATTCAGCAATTCCCGTTTCTTAAAGGACTCACGGTTTCACTTTCTTGAAAGGGATGAAACGTGAAGACCTTTCTTCTGTTCTTGAAGTTCTCCAAATTCAATTTTTGAAAAATCCCTTCGTTCATTTTCTTTTGCGATGCTGACAGTGACAGATGCATGACTGGTCAGCAACTTTTAAATATTTTTTTTTGGCCAAAATTTCTTTTCACAAATTTTTGCCTCCAAAAAACTCACAAACCATGTGGGTCTCGTCAGTCGATCGCGACATGTCCTTTTGGATGGTCCACCGACTAGTTCGCATCAATAATCCGTCCACTCATAACCATATATTGTGTTTTGTAATATTTTGAACATTACTAATGAAAAGAACATGTGCCTATTCATAGGAGTCTTCGTCGAGCCAAAGAATAGGCACACGTATTTTCAAACTAGGGTAAGGGTTGATGAGTCACAAAAAAAAAGTAACAAATAAGAAAATATCAATTACATCAAGACTTAGACCCAAAAAAAAAATTACATCAAGACAAAATCTCCTAAATATATTTATATCTCTAACACAAATCTTTGCTGAGCTGTAGCCTTGGTGTCTAACACTTCCGTCCATAAACTCTGAATCATCTTCTTCAATAGTTTTGGAAAGCGGGCGGTAGTTGAGCTTCATGTCTGAGCGCAATAAAATATTCATAGGGTGCGCATGAAATCTTGCCGGAGTCAAGAATGACTTCTGGCAAGGAAGTCATTTTTTTAGCTTTTGCTTTGAAGTGGAAGTTGAATTTTCAGCTTCTGCTTCAGAAGTTGATTTCTGATAGAAAAATGCGTTTGATAACAATTAAAAAAGACGAAGTTCGAAACATTATGAAAAAAATATTTCGACCATTGGCAAGCCGCGGCCGACGACTGCGGCCGACGACCGATGGCGGCGACCGGCGGCTGCGGCGGGTGGCCGGCGGCGGCGGGCGATCGGCGGCGGCCGGCGACCGGCGGCGGCGGGCGACCGGCGGCGGCGGCGGCGAGCGACCGGCGGCGGCGGCGGCCGGCGACGGCGGCGGCGGCCGGAGACCGGCGGCGGCAGCGACCGGCGGTGTGCAACCGGTGGCGGCGGCGACCGGCGGTGGGCGACCGGCGGCGGCGGCGGCGGCGGCGACCGGCAGCGGCGGCGGCCGACGACCGGCTGGTCTCGAGAGAATGACTTCTCAAGGGGAGAAGTGAAAATTTTTTACTTCTCAAAATCACTCAAAAATCTTGCCAGAAGTTAGAAATCTTGCCAGAAGTAGAAAATCTTGCCATAAGTCAATTTTTTTACCAAACGAATTTCTACTTCGGCAGTATTTTTATCAAACGAATTTCCCTGCCAGATCGACTTCTGGCAGGGAAATTGAGAAGTTGGCAAGATTTCATGCGCACCCTAAGTAACCAAGATCGGAATTGTTGTTAAATGTATCGAACCGGTTCCCCTGTGGTATAGAACGGGTAAGATGGTTCTTTGAGAGGTTCGTAAAAAAATGAGCTCTGGAATGGTCTTGGGGATCTCCATTTGAAAATTGTTATTGGACAACTCGATGATTCTTAAGACATTGGGCCTCCCTATCTATGTCCATCTCCACCGTCCCCTTCAAATCTACGACGTAGTTGGTAGGAAAAGGACCGGTGGAATGATTCTTTTGAAGGTCGGAGATTCTCAACTAGGGTAGGGGTTGATGAGTCACAGGAGTCTTCGTCGAGCCAGAGAATTTATTGGACCTGAGAACCGAAACTCACAATTGTGGAAGGGTCTCTAGCCAAACTGGGCCCAAATGATAGATCCTTTTCAAACCCAATCCCAGCCCATGTCTTCTATACCCTCAGCCAGCCCATCATTTAATTTTCTTCTTCAATAGATGAAGAAGAATTGGCGGAGACAAGAAGAAGAAAAGAGAGGAGCTCAACCAAGAGAGGAAAAAGAGGAAAGAAGAGAAGAAAGAGAGAGTAATCATTCGCACGTTCTCGATCCGAAGCCAAATCAATGCCGTTTCGCAATGCCGGGTGAGTACACGAAACCTCTATTCATCTAATCAAAGGAATTTTTGAAGTTGGGATTTAAATTCGGAGCTATGTCAATTCTGAGTTGTGCGCTCAATTGAGGAGAACGGGCTCGTCGGATCCTTCATGAAACATAACCTATTTCATTATCGTGGAAATGACTCTGGTACTCTTTCATACAACTCCGCTCAGATATATGAATGCAATATTAGGATATTGTGGAGGTGTGGGAGTTGACGGAAATCAATTTGGGGTTACAGTTTGGTCGGAGTGAATTTTTTAAGTTTCGCGCGCACTGCTAACCAGTCACGAAATCCTGTTTTTGGTGATGGTTTGTGCCCATTTTCCTCCGTCCTTTGGGTTAGCTATGCTAGGGGTATTGTAGTGCTTCAAAAAAGATTTAAATTGACTGTAATTTTGCTTGAGATGATGTTCGGTGGAGGAATTTATGGCCCGAAAGATTTTAGCAGGTAAGCTGTCCAAAGCAGAGAACGATGGGTTTCCGCTATGGGCGAGCTTTTTGTTAGGGGTGTGCATGGAACCGGGGACCGGACCAACAGTTCCGTTCCCCATATTTTCGGGACCACGGACTGAACCAGGACCGGCGGTCCGGGCCAATCTCGGTACGGGTCCAGTAGGACCGCTAACTCTAACTACTTATAAAAATCTAGTCCTTAAAAATTATAATATAATATTAATTTACAATCTATAATCAACCTACGACGGCAAGACAACCACGTAAATGCTAGGGGCACCCAACGTGTGTTCGCTCCGATCTTGAAGGTTTTACGTGATCTTTTATGCTAGTAATCGACGCTCGCATGTGACCCGCTGAACTCAGGTGGGTGATGGAATCGAACTCGGATTTTATTTCTTTCTTTTTTATATTTGGTTGTGAAAAAAAAAAATTTCTCAAATCTGCATAATGACTCGAGTTTCTGTCCTCATGCACGTACATGCTTATTCTTCGTGCACGTGCCCATCATAAGGAACAGATCTTATCATCAATTAAGACTTGATTTTATCCCAAAGTAATACCAAAACCCAAATTGCTAAATAATACGTACAATGACACCACAAGCTCAATAGGCGTGAGATGATATTCATGGGCTTCTCAGAACATTAAAAATAGGTTAACTCTAGATGTAGATTAATTAATAAAAAAAATCGGCGGTCCGGTCCGGGCCGGGCCGGTTCGGTCCCAAACCACGGAACCGGGGACCGGACCGCCCAATCACCTGTCCTATTTATTGGGACCGGGGACCGAACCGCCAACCTCAAGGACCAGACCAACCCGGTCGGTCCGGGCCGATCCAGGTTGGTCCGGTCCAGTTTGCACACCCCTACATTTCGTTGGCGTGTATGTATAACAAGATGAGTGCGTCGCCTCAAATAACCATCGTAGGTTGGTTTTCGGATTTTCCAGGTGAGGGGTATTATTTCTTATTTGTGTTTGTAAAATAATATCCCAAAGATGATAAGTACTAAAATATGCTATGAGTTAAGAAATAATATTTTTGTTGCCTAAAACAGGATCGTGCATTTACTGTTGCTTTGTCTATTTGAAACAGAAAGTTATCTTTTGATTACGATTCGAGCCGACTGCCTGTAAATGGTTTGTGAAGCCTTTTCAGAAAGAACCGCCAAAAGTTCATGACTTGTGAATGTGGTTTATAAATGGTGCTTTGATAGGTTGAATCACAAAAGTTATACGTTTTTGTTTATAAAAATTGTGATATGTATTATGATTTGGTTTTGTGGATATTGAAGGATGTGGGTGTGGTGCTTTGTTTGAGGGGTTCGTAGCTATGCTCATATTAGCGTTAGGATTTCCTTGTGGGCCGAGCTACCAGCATTATAAGTAGATACCTTGCCAAGAGAGAATCGTGATCGCCTTTGTCATGGGACGTTATGCATGACCATGGTTAGATACGAGCACTAGATTGGTGTTCGCAAAATTCTCAACGCAAGTGTACGTGTCGAACAAGTAATATAATGATGAGAAAAGATATCGTCCCACAGACACTGATGATTAATAAACTAATTAAATACTAAAAATGGACTAATTCTAAAATTTATCTAACAAATAAAAATAGAATTGAGAATAAAATAAAATTGACAATATTAAGGAAAAATGTTCGGAACTAGATGTGATTAATTCAATCAGATAAATACGTTAGAGCATCCGATTTCACCATAACCACTAGACATGAATTTCATATCTTTACGCATACAAGAACGACATCAAACATGTGATAGCGGAATTTCCTCAGCTATTTACTATCTTATCTCTAGGTATAATAAACCTACTTAGTTTGTCAATCCACTATATCTCTATGTGAACTTAAATAAACATAAGTGCATTAAAATCTGTGAATATTCCCGATTTACAATGAGTCTTTTGGTCATCTTGTCACCGAAAGCTACACAAATAACATGGTATATTTCTATCCACGTTGTAATTCATGGTTATATATTATAAGAAGCAATTGCATATTATCACTTTTTAGTCTCAAACATGCACATCGGATCATTCAAGTGGTGACTGTCGCGACCCTCTCGAGGTTGCATGTGGACTCTCGAGGGCTAATGGGCCGTCCAGTCTGGTCGGACGCGGGCCTCTCCCAAGGCCCGTTACCCAAATCGCAACGGAGGTATGCGTAGTCGACCTTCAGTGTGGTCTGGTGACATGTGCTAAGTGTGCATGCCATGGAGTCGCCACCAATCATTTTTTGGAGGGTATGATTGGACCACCCTATTGAATAGTCGGGAGTTTCTATTCAATTCTGCGATAACCAGAGAAATGGGTTCGGGGACTTAGTTACGTCAACTGTCAGAGTTGACGCCCTTTCGGTACCTAAGTTGACTGAATTTTCTTACCTAAGATTTCATACAGATGAGTGGAGTACGAATCCTAAATCTAGGAATTCATGCAAATAGGAATGACTATCCTAGCAATCACAATCAATAATAAAATGCGCAAATCAATGAATCCAAATATGTAAAATAATCACATCAAATCAACATGACACTCCTAATAAGGCTCTATTAGCCTAAATAAGTATCAATCAAGCTTAGGAATGATTTAGACATGATTTTACCCATCAGGGGTAAAGTCGTAATTTTGAGACAAAAGGGACGATTTGCCTAAAAAGGGAAAAATCGTCATTTCGGAATGAATCCGGAGTAAAATAATGTCAAAAATAGGTTTGGTCACTCAATTGACCCATTTCCTATTTTTTTTTTTTTGCAATTTTCATGATTTTCTGGAATTTTAGAAACCGATTTACCATTCGAAGGGGTAAAATCGTCATTTTCTAAAAATGGGAATGAAATGTGGAAATCTTAGACATAAGGTTTAGCCACCTATCTGGCCCATCACCAAATTCTAAGCAATTTCCACAATTCATCGGAATATCAAAGACGATTTACCCTTTGAGGGGTAAAATCGCCATTTTGGATTAAATGGGAGAAAATCCAAAAAATGGAAACAAATCAATTTTTTTTGTCATTTTCAGCCTTAAAAAATTTTTAGAATTTTTTTTAGGAATTTTCTGCAATTTTTCTCAATTTTTTTTTTGAATTTTTCCTTAATAATTCATTTTTTTGGAAATTTTTTTTATTCTGAAAATCACCTAATCACGACACGTGGCTCATCTGCAGACGTCCGATCTAGCATTTTTTGTTTTTGTTTTTATAGGACGCAGCACAATGCAAAAAATAAAGAAGATATTAAGTCATTATACAACATAAACATAAGCAAATGACATGGGATCCGGTGAATTTTACGACGTCGGAGTCCGTCGGTGCTCGTGCAACAATGTGTGGGGGGTATAAACCACCCGCAGGAGGCTCGGCCTTCCGATTCTGGGGTAGCACAATATAATTTACAGAAAATAAATAAATAAAACACCTTGGACGCCAATAGGAGGCTTAGCCTTCCGATTCTGGATCTTTTATGCGAAATATAGAAATGCTATGACATAAAGTAAATACACAGCAAATATTTAGACACCAACAGGAGGCTCGGCCTTCCGATTCTGGGTCTTTTATGCGAAATATAGAAATGCTATGACATAAAGTAAATACACAGCAAATATCTAGACACCAACAGGAGGCTCGGCCTTCCGATTCTGGGTCTTTTATGCGAAATATAGAAATGCTATGACATAAAGTAAATACACAGCAAATATTTAGACACCAACAGGAGGCTCGGCCTTCCGATTCTGGGTCTAATAGGTAAAATGTAAGGAGTGAGAGGTGGTCTTACCAAGATTGAACCCAAAACAAGCTCGGAAATCCAATTTGGCCCTCGCGGACTCAAGTCTGATCAGTCTGACCTTTGCTCCTTCAAACAGCTCTACGGGACAAATGGCTCGGCCAAATTGGACTCACGATATGTCATTAGAACGGCAAGAGAATAAGCTTTCTAACAGTATATGGCTCGTTCCCATACGATTCCTAACGAAAGAGTTATGGCCGAAAAACCGGACGGTTTTCAATCGCCCAATGACCAGAATCTGTCCCAGAAAACTCCTTCAATTCAACCATTAAAACCCATCCAAAATTCAACTAGACTACAATCTCAGCTTGCTAGATTCCTAAGTTAGGTGCTAGAGACATCTTATCGAATATTGGAAGCAAGGCAAGCCCTTGAATCACTCACAATGTTCACGGCACCACCTTGACAGAACCGGTTCAGATTTTTCGAACAAAACAATAAGGGATCAGCCCTTAAATCCAAATATAATCCATCTTCAAACCATAAAACACAATAATATATGTCTTAGCAAGGAGTGAGAGGTGGTCTTACCAAGATTGAACCCAAAATAAACCCGAAAATCCAATTTGGCACCCGCGGACTCAAGTCTGATCAGTCTGACATTTTCTCCTTCAAACAGCTCTACGGGACAAATGGCTGGGCCAAATTGGACTCACGATATGTCATTAGAACGGCAAGAGAATAAGCTTTCTAATGGTATATGGCTCGTTCCCATACGATTCCTAACGAAAGAGTTATGGTCGAAAAACCGGACGATTTTGGGTCTGGGCGGCGGGCTGAGCGAGAGAAAAAAAATCGAAAAATGAAAGAGAGAGAGTTGAGGGAGAAGAAGAGTCGGGAGATGATGAGGGGGAGGAGATAAATAGGCAGCGGGAAGGAGAGAGGGAGTGGGGAGAGAGAGAGAGAAAAAAAGAAAAGAAAAAAAAATATAATAATAATAATAATAATAAAATAATAAAAGTAAAAATAAAATAAAATAACAAAAAGAGAAGACAAAATTATTAGTCCCCTTTTTCCTTTTAAATGATGATGTTTCCCTCCTTTTCCTTTTAATCATTACAAATATTTTTGTCAAATTCAATTTTATGGTGATCAGAGAACACCTAAAATCAAACCTGAATTTTACTATTTATGAGGTTAGAAAATAGATAAAATAAAAATAAAAATACCGACTATTTTTATATATCTTTGTGACCTCAAATATTATTTTTCTTGATTTTCTTGATTTTCTTTTTCTTTTTTTTCTTTTTTTTTGTATTTTTCGAAAATATATATAAAAAAATGAAAATTATGAAAATTATTTTTTTGGTCAAAATGGTTCATTTAGCTTGGCTAAGGTCACCAAAATTGACTTTTCAATTTTTCAACTTTTTATGGATTTTCTATGAATTTTCAAAAAAATAAAAATAAAAAAAAGTTGATCAAAATTTAGGTGTCAACAGTGACCAATCACTTAAAAGCATTAAGCATAATAATATATAACTCATATGAATGAAATCACTTGCAAAACATAAACATCATGAAATTCATATCATCATGATTAGGCTACATCGTAGCCCTAACGAAAGAAAATTAGAACATAATAGAAGAAGAAGCAGCAATAATATAAATTAAATCAAACATCTTGAATTAAAGAACAAGAATTTTGTCACCACTTTGTCTTCTATTCAAAATACTTCAAAGCTCTCAGAACGATGATGGAAGAAAACTCAAGTGAAAAAATAAAAACGTCGACGTCTCTCTAAAGCTAATCCTCTCCTAGAATAACATTCCAGATTCGTAAAAACAAATAAAATCCTAAAGATAGTATCAAGATATTCTAAAAAATAATTGAATCTTTAAGGATAATATTGAGATATTCTAAAAACAATGTAATCTTTCAAAAATTATGCTTGTGACATCTTGATTCTCTTCTTTTTCCTTTATCTTCTCCATATATCATTATCCTGCATAAACAAGAAAAATCTGAATAAATAGAAGGAAATCAAAATATCTTCTCACAGATAACACATTATTGGTTGCTCAAAATAGGTAAAATAACTCTATTTTTTGTAGAGTTATCAAACCCCCAAACTTAACATTTTGCTAGTCCTCGAGTAAAAGTAACAGATAACGCATATCAAATTATTCCATAACATTATTCCATAATTGTTCGTATTTACAATTCAAAGAAAAACAAAAACTTCATCCAAACATTGAAAATAAGTTAAGACTAATTCTAATTATGCGATCCAGTTGTGTGTGTGAATCCCCATCTTTTCAAATTATATAAATTCACATTAGTATGCAACTTCTCAAAAACTCTCAATAATATGACCAAACCTCATAAGTTTTCTTTTCATTCCTCTCTACACTAATGTAAGTTAATCATCCAACCAAAAATCAATAGGACTTTCTCAAACTGTAATGTGAGGCTGGGCTAACAGTGAGATAAAGGTAAATTTAAGCTCAAATCGCTCATTAATACATTGATTTCTAGGATATAATTAGAGCTCATGCCACTATCCTCAATTTCACTCCTTGAACATAATCATTCTGCCACCACTTATCATCATCAATTCATTCTTTTTTTTTTCTTTCTTCTCTTCTTCTCCTTTTCAATTGCTTTATGGCGGAGTTCCTCCCTAAGTCCCTCCAAATATAACATAAACATTCTCAACCCATTAAGTATCCAAAAGGCTCACTCAACTGAAAGTTGGATAGGGAACCATAAAAGCAATTTTTTTTTAACAATACACCCCAAACAACAATAGCAATCAATTTTTTTTTCATGCTCCACCCTTCCTCCCAACTTGCAATTATGCTCAAATAACTTTTTTATCCTAAAAATCAACATGTTCATGGGCGTGGGATAATGATATAATTTTGTAAAAGCTGGGCTAAAATCATGTAGGTGTCAATGAAAAATTTGGATAAGAATTACGGCTCAACAAGATAACTAGAGATAAATAAATATGGCTGGCTTGAAAGGCTCAATTGATCCAAAAAAATTGCCTAAATCATTTTCTTAGTTAGTTGTAGTTTAAGATTTCGCCTCAAGAAGAAATCAAACAAATTCTAAGATTTGGGAGAGATATAAAAAAATCACACATTTCACACGAATCTTCTCTGGATGCACACATAACTCAAAAAAATTAACGACTTTTAGTGCTCAGTAAGTGGATCAACATAATCAGAATCAAAATTAACTTACATAGTTGGAACAAAATTTAAATTTTTCTAACAATTGCAAAAATTCACAATATGAAATGCAACCATGAAAGAAAGTAGGAGTCATGACACAAAAAAAAAAATAGATTTGATTTCGCCTCCCCCCAAACTTGAATAAACATTGTCCTCAATGTGAAAGACAAAATAAAAATATGAACAAGAAAACTCCCCATGTTTTAAAATGTGTCCACTGATGACCTTGATAAAGAGAACTCTAAATTAATGGTCCCTGGATAAAGAAATTAAACTGCATAAAATAGAGAAAAATTAATTATTATTTTTTTTTACTTTTTGCAATTTTTTGGTCCTTTTTTGTGAAAAAATGAATTTAAAATATTAACAAAGAAACATAATGAAAATGCTTGGGTTGTCTCCCTAGAAGCGCTTGTTTTATAGTTTTCAGCCAAGCTCTCAAATATCGCTATTCTTGAGGATGAAGTTCAATGGTGGTCTTTTGCTTGCTGTATCCACTTTCAAAGTAGGGCTTATGTTGACCGTTCACCTTAAATGTACCCTTGGTGTCATCTATAACTTCAACTGTTCCGTATGGAAATACCTGTGTGATTGTGAAAGGACCAGACTATCGGGATCGTAACTTTCCTGGAAAAAGTTTAAGATGAGAGTTATAAAGTTAAACTTTTTGCCCAATTTTGAACTCTCTTCTAAATATTTGCTTGTCATGCCATCTTTTTGTACGCTCCTTGTACATCTGAACATTTTCATAAGCCTCATTACGAAATTCCTCAAATTCATTCAGTTGCAACAATCTTCCTTCACCTACAGACTGCATGTCAAAATTTAAAAATTTCAAAGCCCAATATGCTCTATGCTCCAATTCCACTGGTAAATGACAAGTTTTTTCAAATACTAGCCTAAAAGGAGACATCTCAATTGGGGTTCTGAAAGCTGTCCTATAGGCCCAAAGTGCATCATCAAGTTTCATTGACCAATCCTTCTTAGAAGCATTCACTGTTTTTTCTAAAATTCTCTTGATTTCTCTGTTTGAAACATTTACCTGACCACTAGTCTGAGGATGATAAGGTGTTGCAACCTTATGGGTGACTCCGTACTTGCTTAAAATTGCTTCAAACTGTTTGCTGCAAAATGTGTTCCCCTATCACTTATGATTGCCCTAGGTATGCCAAATCGAGTAAAAATATTTTTCTTCAAATATTTACCACAACCTTAGCATCATTTGTTGGAAATGCTATAGCTTCTACCCACTTAGATACATACTCCATAGCAACTAAAATGTATAAATTCCCATGAGAAGGTGTAAAAGGTCCCATAAAATCAATACTCCAAACATCAAATAATTCACAAACAATAACGTTGTTTAAAGGCATCTCATTTTTCCTAGAAATATTTCGCATTCTCTGACACCGATCACATGAAGCGACATAAGAGTATGCATCTTTAAAAAGTGTAGGCTAATAAAATCCAGAGTGTAAAACCTTAGTTGCAGTTTTGGTGGCACAAAAATGACCACCTGCCTCTTCGTCATGACAGTGATGTGAAATGCTTGCCCTCTCTTTGTCTCGAACACATCTTCTTATGATTTGGTTGTCGCGACCCTCTCGCGGATTGCTGCCGGAAGGGGGCTAATGGGCCGCCCGATCGTCGCCTGATCGGACGCGGGCCTCTCCCAAGGTCCATTACCCAAATCGCAACGGATGGATATACGTGGTCGACCTTTAGTGCGGTCTGGTGACATGTGATATATGTACATGTCAAGGAGTCGCCACCAATCGTTTCGTGGATGGTACGATCGAAAACCCTATCGAATAGTTGGGAGCAGTCTATTCGATTCTGCGAAAACCAAAGAAGTGGGATCGGGGACTTTGTTACGTCAACTGTCAGAGTTGACGCCCTTTCGGCACCTAAGTTGAATGATTTATCTATTCCTAGGATTTCATACAGATGAGTGGGATACGGATCCTAAATCTAGGAGTTCATGCAGATAGGAATGGCTACCCTATCACTCATAGTCAGTAAAAATAAATGTGCAAATCAAGAATCCAAAACATACGGATAAATCACATAAAAGCAGCATGTCATCCCTAATGAGGCCCTATTAGCCTAGAGAAGTATCAATCAAGGTTTAGGAATGATTTGACATGATTCACCCATGAGGGGCAGAATCGTAATTTTGATAAATTTGGGACAATTTGCCCTAAAAGGGAAAAATTATCATTTCAGATGAAATATATAGTCAAAAGATGGTGTAAATGAGATTGACAATAAAATCCTTCCATTTCCTATTTTTTGAGAATTTCCAGAATTTTTATGGAATTTAAAAGTGATTTTGCCTTTGGCGGGGTAAAATTGTCATTTTAGACGAAGATGAGAACTGAAAATCTCAAATATTAGGGTTGGTCATTCACCTTACCCAAACCCTAATTTTAAGCAATTTTCAAGACTCGATTGGAATGGGAAAGACGATTTACCCATTAAGGGGTAAAATCGTCATTTTGAGAAAATGGACGAGACTCGAAAACCCAAGCCCAAGAATTGATCGCCTAACCAACCCTAATTCTTACCTTGGCATTATCGACTTTATCTCACTTATACAACAGAGGCGACTTACCCCTAAAAGGTAATATCGTCAATTCTCGGAAAAACGGGTAAGAAACCCCAAAAATAGGGTTGACCAGTTGTCTGTGGTCAATCCTTGATTTTTGGGGATTTCTGAAATATCTAGGATTTTCCTACAATTTTCCTTTATTTGTTTTGGGATTTTCTAGGGTTTTCTGGCATTTTTTGGATTTTCTAAAATTTTTCTGATTTGTTTTATTTTTCAAATCATTTTTCAAATTTTTTATTAAAAAAATACTTTGGACCGGGTCAACCCGACCCACTCGGGTCGGAACCCGGCCCAAACCCGGACCCGCGCGGATCACCCCCCAAAACGACATCGTTCTACGCCTTTATTATTTTTGGATTATCTAGACTTGATCCGGCGGTTCCTATTGAACCGCGTGGCTAATCCACGACCACCGGATCAGATTACTAAAACCTACGGTTTGGATGGAACGGAGACTCGACCAGGGCCGTCTGATCGACCTACTAAAACCTACGATCAGGATTAGAATGCAAGACTTGATCTGGACCGTCCATTCTTATTAACCTAAACTGTGCCGTACTGCCACTAACTCAAACGGCACCGTTTCAACCCATTTTAATTTTCTGATTTTAAAATATTTTTGGATATTCCTAATTACTAATCGGACGGCCATCAATTATTAGACTCGATTAACCCTAGCCGTTGGATCTAAACCAACTTCGCCTAACAGACCAATGGCCAAGCTGACTCGACTTCCACGTGGACTAATGGCTGACTGCCACCTAGGAACGCTGACTCGTTGACCCGCCACGTCAGCTCGTCTTCAACCTCGCGACTGCCTCTGAACGGACGGTCGCGACCCTCCGGCGATGATCCAACGGTAAGATCTTAACGGAATCGTGCGAAACCAACGCCAATCGACTAGCAATCGTCTCTAGTTCAACATATCTAAGAATCACGGGACTTCGTTCACCAAATCACGATCGCCATGCGAGATGCCGAGTACGGCCATGGAAACTCAATCGCACAAATCACGCGAAATCAGGACAATTCATTCACAGATTAGCACGAAAGGAAGTTCAGAACGCTTACCTCGAGCTCCGATCGAGCTCGCGCGACCTAGATTGGGCTAGGCAAGGATGAACAGGGCACGGCAATGGAGGTCGGATTTGGAGACTCAATTCAAGGTATTAAGACGAAACCGATGCAAAAAAGATAGGCATCGATGGTCAGTAATGTCTAAGGAACAAAACGCACACTCTAGATACAAGAATGAGCAAGGAATGCACGAATCGCCATTGATGCATAGTGAGAAGCTCAGAAGCGCATCTCACCTGTTCCGGCGGTTTCTGGCAGCGCAGCTCACGACGATCGACTCCCTGCTACTTGGGCGTTCTCTTGATGATCTCTTTGAGCTTTGGTCTAGCCCGGAAAGGCCTGACCGACGCTCTGCCAATTCGAGCTCTGCCCTCGACAATGGCGATGGAGGGCGAGCTCTCCCTCGTTCGTTCTCTCTCTCTTTCGATTCTCTTGAACTCTCTCCAGCCAACTGAACCAACTCCCTTAACAGAAAGCCTCCATAGACTTTTATACCTGTTTCGAATTTTGGCGCCGAGCGGGGAACTGTGTACCGGCTTCAATCGCACATGAGGCCACATGTCTTTAGGGTCAATCGGCGTCGGGGACGATGGGTGTTCCGTTCAGGCCCGTTTAGTCCTCTGGCAAGTCTAATTTCACACGAATTTGGCATAGATTTGTGCTGAGTCTAAGGTCGTTGACTTTTGCAGGTCCCACGAGATTGACTGGTCAATTACTCTCCGTTCCGACGACCATTGGTCAAGACTCTAGCATCAATCGATAGGGAATGGCCTGCAGTATTAAACCCCCACCAATGCTTCTTCAATCGTCATCGATTGGTCGGTCAATTTGGCTATCAAAACTCGACATTACACTGTTCATCCGCACGGGGGTCAGGGGAAGAAGACGACACTGTTCCGAACCGGTTCGACCGGTCTGACCGGGCGGTCTGACCGGTTAGAACCGGTTCTGACTCTATTTTCAAAATTAATCCCAAATTGTTTTGGAATTTTTGCAATTGAACGTCATAATCGAACTTAGGGCATGAGTATTATCCAAAAATATGATTTTGCCCAAAATTTCACATCAATTTCTATGAAAATCCCAAATTTTTCTTTAATTGCAAATTGGGGAATTGTGCAATTGAGGGCTCAAATGATTAAATTGAATCAAATTACCCATGCCAATTGATTCGAAATGGTGAAAAGCATTGGGCAATGATTTCAATTTGTAATGGTAGTCATTGAATTGAAAGTAATTTCAATCATGCCCAATTTCAAGGACTAAAATGCAATTTAGTATACAATTTTGCCCAATTCATGCAATTAAGCAATCTGTGCAAACAATTGGGTTAAATTACAATAAGAGACAATTAAATTGAATGTCAAGATCCAAAAAAATGCCAAAATTGTAAATTAAAAGACTCAATTGACATTTTTTTTTACCAAATTCAATCATATGTGTTACAAAGGAACACGTAAAATTGAATCTGATTTTAAAATTTTTGTGAGGTCAAAACGATAAGGGATTTAAAATAAAAATATTGACTATTTTTTCATATTTTTGTGACCTCAAATGCTATTTTTCTTGATTTTTCTAGTATTTTCCTAATTTCTGAAAATATTAAAAAATGCAAAAAATATGAAATATTATATTTTTTTTGTCAAAAATGGTTCCTTAGGCTTGGCCAAGGACACCAAAGTTTATTTTGCAATTTTTTTTGACTTTTTATGAATTTTTTACGAATTTTCTAAGAAATAACTAGAAAAGGCTGATCCAAAATTAGGTGTCAACAGCTGCCCCTCTTTGAGAGGAATTTCGCGAGAGGTTTCTCTAAAAAATAGGTGACACCTTAGTCTAGATCGACTCTACTGGGAAATAGAAAAATGAATCTTGACATCTAATCTTTCTTGTCATGCTGGTAAATGCTTTGCCTTATCTTTGCCGATGTGAGAGGGAGAGAGGCGAGATAGAGATGCTCACATGTTACTTACATGCCTGATGCTCGTGCGGCATGCGCGGTGTATAGCGGGTTCAAGTGGATACCTAGGGGCTCGTCTCTTGAGCATCCTAGGGCAGTTAAACTCTAGCCTATATGGTAGGCCAAATCAGAGTGGGATTCCTATATTTGACAAGAACCTATGAATGACGTACCCATTCTTTTAGGGATTGTCAGAAATTTTGATCCGTATGGTGGATCGAACCATGAATAGGACTCCTCTCTGCTAGGAACCTATGGATGACGCACCAATTCTGTAGGGATTGTCGAACATTTTGATCCATCGGGGGGATTAGGCCGTGAATAGGACTCCTTTCTGCTAGGAACATATGGATGACGCACCCGTTCTGTAAGGATTGTCGAACATTTTGATCCGTCAGGGGGATTAGGCCGTGAATAGGACTCCTTTCTGTTAGGAACCTATGGATGACGCACCCGTTCTATAGGGATTATCGAACATTAAGCTGATCCTATACTATGAGGAATCAACTAGAGTCTATACAAGTGAGATGTACCTAACTCTTAAGTTTACCAAATGAGCTATTCTGGTTTTAGGGATTACCTAGAACCTTACAGACAGCTGGTTCTAAAAATTGTCCTTTTGACGTGCAAGGCGTTATTCTGGGATTTGGGGACTCCAAGTATCCTGCAGAAAACTCAAACCTGCAAAAACTTTGATAAGATTTTTCTGGAATTTAGGGGTTACTTGAAATCTCGTAGAAAGATGACTTTAAAATTTGTCCTTTCGACACTGGAGGTGACATTCTGGGATTTGGGAACTCTAGGCATCCTGTAGAAAGCTCAAACCTATAAAACTGAAATCTCACAGAGAGATAATTCCGAAAATTGTCCTTTCAACATTGGAGGTGACATTATGAGATTTGGGAACTCCAGGCATCCAGCAGAAAGCTCAAACCTATGAAACTGAAATCTCACAGAGAGATGATTCCGAATATTGTCCTTTTGACATTGGAGGTGACATTCTTGGATCTGGGGACTCCAGGCATCCTGCAAAAAGCTCAAACCTATAAAACTGAAATCTCACAGAGAGATGATTCCGAATATTGTCCTTTTGACATTGGAGGTGACATTCTGGGATCTGGGGACTCTAGGCATCCTGTAGAAAGCTCAAACCTATAAAACTGAAATCTCACAAAGAGATGATTCTGAAGATTGTCCTTTTGGAGTAAAGTCTACTTCTTGAACCTAGGGCTGTCACAGGTCTCGTAGAAGCTTTAGACTTAAGAGTTCATTCCTTATTTGCCAAGATATTAGTCCTCTCGAGGTAATGATGATCATAATGCAGGTAAAGGTTCATTTTAACCTATGCAATTATGCAAAATGACTTAGGATGTTGGAGGTTATCCAAAACATCTTTAATCATGCGAGGATGATCAAGAATCCTTGTGAGGAAAATCCTTGGATCAAACAATTTGAAGTTTCCAACCAAAGCTTGCTTTCAAGCATTCTATTGGAATATCTCTGTCAGAAAGGTCTTATTACCAATTTTTCTGACTTGGTCTTTTCATAACAAGAGTACTCGAATTTCTTAATACCCTGTACTCGGGTTTTCAGGACAGTTCGCAACGCATACATTTAGATCAATCGGGAGGTCTTTACGGGATCGTAATGCTGGGCTTGGTCAACGGTTTTCAAATAGGGACTTGCAAGCAAGTCAAGACTATTGAAAAGAAGTCTTCAACATCTGCTCCAGGTTTACAAGTCAAGAAACCTGCAAAATGAGAAAGAAATAATATTGCTCGAATTTCTTCGAGCTAAGCTTGGACATTAAACCCTACATTAACCCAAATGCTTTAATCAGAAAAGACTTCTCAGGATTGTAACACAAGCAGGATTGGGGACCGAAAAAAGGTTAATTTTTGGCTCAGAATATATGAAGGGTTTAACATTGGTGATCACTGCAGGTTTGCTGCCGATCTAGTCCCTTTCGGTTCAGAGAGCGCCTTCAGTCTTTTAAGTGCATTGGTAGTCTTTGGGAGAACCTCTCTCTCGCGTTAGTGCGGCGTCAACATCTGAGTGTGACATAATCTGGGAGTATCTTTCACAGTTTGTCTCCCTTGGGATTTTCTTTTACAACCAGATCTCACTAGTGACCTATACATAGATATCATGCCATCTTTTTGGCATTTACAAGGTCAAACACATGATTCACAAGTGTACAAGTATTTGGAGGGGCATTGGCCTTGCTTTTACCAAGCACATTGCTTTTTCTTGATGCTCAAGATCGGATTTTTCTCTCTTTTTTCTTTTTCTTTCATCTTTTGTTGAGATCCCACATTTTCCTTTCTTTTTGGGAATCGAGATTTTCAAATAAGTGTGCTAGATGTACAACTTGAATCTCAGCACTCAGAAATTAACCCAGGAATTTTTCATAATTCCTATTTTTTTGAACTCTTCCACTCTTGAAGTGACGTTGCTTCTGCCTTGGAATATGCAATGATTACTAACAGATTTGCAAAACGAACGTATAGGCTCAACTGGGCTGTGCAAAGAGTAAAAGTGTATAGGATAGAGAAACGAATGCTTTTCTTCATCCTAAAGCACTTGAATTACCATAGAAGTTAAAATGACAAGCAACACACGAAGATTGATGCAAGTCTGAGCAAGAGAATTTCTAATCATTTACCTCTTGATACTGCTGGACTTACTTCCAGTTGGCCCCAATGTGGGGTGGTTCTTGACAGGGGTAAAGAATGCGACCGTCGTTCAAAGGGTTATCAATGGTTACCTGTAGTGTTTGGGATAGAGAAATGAATGCATCCGTCATCTCAATCCATGTAATTGATGCGAAGGGCCCTTATATCCTTGGATCCAGGTTTTCCTATTCTCACACTTCTCTCATCTCTCGAGTGTATGTAGGACGTGTTTGGGTCAGGTTTACCTTCCATCTGGAGGAATATCCCTGTTAGATAGTCTAAGCAAGCTATGTTTTTGGAAAAATTACTTTATTTTTCTCTAGAAATTTTACTCCACATGAGGTTTCGATGATGCATCATGTATACTTGGACCATGCTTGGACAACCTCCGTTCTGACAGGTGTGCAATAAATGTCAGGAATTCATTTTTCAAAAATAATATTTATTTCTAAGTTCGGGCATGTGAATGTTCATTCTCCTGCTCTTTTTATCTTACAGGAAGTGAGAGACTTTACTGTGTTTCTTCTGTCTCCATCAGACGTTCCTGCATGTAGGATAGAATAGACATTCTTGTGAGTGAAAGATGGTTTTAACCCTTGATGGAACAGATACATATCACTTGGTTCTTGATGTTGAGGACTCTTCTGTCTAGGGTTCCATTTGGATGAATCCTATTTCGAATCTGCTTCTCGGAATCCTGCAAAACTGAACACATGCTAATGTATGCATGAATGCATGATGTGCTTATGTAATGGCTATTATGGCGATTCGGATCAATTCGGGACAAGCCACATAATCAACATCTGATTTTCATTTCAAGGATAATACTTCTTCACAGCATCTGAATTTACAGGGTGCCCCAATTTTTCTCCTTCAGAATTTACAAGAATCAACGTTCCTCCAGTGAGAATTTTCTTGACAATATAGGGGCCTTCGTAATTCAGGGTAAATTTGCCTCCCGGGTGGACAACATTTAGTAGAGTTTTTTCACCACTAGGTCGTTCACCTCAAAATTCCTGGCTCTAACCTTTCGATTAAATGACTTGGCTACCCTTTTCTGGTAGCCTTGACCATGACAGATCGCTCTAAGACGCTTCTCGTCTATCAAATTCAGCTATTCATATCTGTGTTTGGAATATTCTGTCTTGGAAAGTTGACCATCTGATAAAATTCTTAAAGAGGGAACCTTAACTTCCACGGGCAAGACTGCTTCCATCCCGCATACTAGAGCGTAAGGAGTTGCCCATGTAGAAGTCCTGATCGAAGTTCGATATGCCATTAAGGTAAAGGGTAGCCTTTCTTGCCAATCCCTATAATTCTCTACAGTCTTAGCTAGGATCTTTTTTTATATTCTTGTTAGCCGCCTCCACTATCCCATTCATCTGTGGGCGGTAAGGGGAATAATTAAGATGTCGAATACCAAAGCGGTCCAGTAGATCATCGACAATCTTGTTGTTCAGGTTGGACCCATTATCTATAATGATCGCTTGAGGGGTACCATATCGAGAGATTATGTCTCTCTTAATAAACTTTGCCACACTTTTTGCGGTGATATTCTTGTAAGAATTGGCCTCTATCCACTTTGTGAAGTAATCGATCACCACCAGGATGAAGCGATGACCATTTGAAGCCGTTGAATTGATGGGTCCTATCATGTCTATCCCCCATATAGAAAAAGGCTAGGCTTCGGACATTTGATGCAGTTCATTTGGGGGTACATTAATCTTATCGCCGTATACTTGGCACTGGTGGCATGATCGGACATGCCACCAACAGTCTGATTCGATCGTCATCCAATAATATCCGAGCCGCATGATTTTCTTGGCGATGAGGTGGCCGTTCATATGGGACCCACATATACCTTCATGGATCTCCTTCATGAGAACATTTGCTTCTTTAGCATCTACGCACCTTAATAGAGTGGAGTCAAATGACCTTTTGTTAGTGCAAGGGAAAGTCATCTTTGCCGCAATATGATAATGTTGATCGTCTGGGGATATCAATACTGCCCCAGTGCCGGCTCTTGATAGGTTAACATCGCCATCGAAATACATGACCCACTTATCCTCTGCCAGGTTCAAAACTTGATCTTCTGTCTTTGTCTTTCTAGAAGACTTGCAATTTTGTGAGCTCTCTGCCAACATATCAGCTATGGCTCTCCCTTTTACTTATTTTTGTGGAAAGCACCTGATGTCAAATTCAGATAACATCACTTGCCATTTTGCTAACTTCCCAATCAGAGCGGGCTTCTCTAGGAGGTACTTGACAGGGTCATTTTCTGTTACCAACTGAATATGGTGATGTATGGTATACTGTCTTAACCTGCGAAGTACCCATACAGTTGCTACGCAAGCCCTCTTAACAGGTATGTATTTTGCTTCAGACGAGGTGAATTTCTTACTCAAGTAATAGATGGCTCTTTCCTTCCCATCCATCGGGCTTGTTTGAGCAAGTAAGGCTCCCAAAGATTCCTGTTGTATAGTCAAATATAAGGTCAAGGGATGATCTGGGATGGGCGGCACAAGTACTGGTGGAGTGACTAGATAGTTCTTGATCTTCTAGAATGCCTGGCTCCATTTTGCATCCCATGTCACTTTTGTGCCCTTCTTGAGTAGTTTGAAGATCGGTTTAGCTACGTCTGATAACTGATTGATGAATCTGGCAATATAGTTCAGTCTCCCCAGAAGACTTCTTACTTCTTTTACTGTGGAGGGAGTTGCTAGATCATGGATAGCTTGAATTTTTGAATGATCAATCTCAATACCACTGTTACTGACCATGAATCCAAGAAGTTTCCCAGATTTTGCCCCAAACTCACATTTATTAGGGTTCAGCCTCAACTTATATTTGCGCAGTCGTTCAAATAGTTTTCTTAACACCTGAACGTGATCATGTCCCTTCCTGGACTTGGCGATCATGTCATCGACATATACTTCAATCTCTTTATGGATCATGTCGTGGAATAATGTGATCATAGCCTTTTGATAGGTGGCCCCAGCGTTCTTCAGTCCGAATGGCATAACCTTATAGCAAAAGTTTCCCCATGGGGTGGTAAATACAGTCTTTGGTTTGTCCTCCTGCTTCATGAGGATCTGGTTATGTTCGGAGAATCCATCCATGAATGAGAATAGTTCGTACCTTGCGGTACTATCCACCAGTACGTCAATGTGAGGTAGTGGGAAATCATTTTTCGGACTTGCTCTATTCAAATCTCGATAATCTACACAGATCCGAACTTTACCGTCCTTCTTCATAACGGGGACTATATTTGCAATCCAGTCCGAGTACGTGATAGCTTCAATAAAGCCCACCCCGAGAAGCTTCATCACTTCTTCTTTAATTTTGTCTTCTAACTCGGCTTTCATCCGTCTACTACCTTGTCTGACAGGTTTAACACTGGGATCTGTGGGTAATGCATATTCCACAATCTTGGGATCCAAACCCGGTATGTCAGCATAAGACCATGCAAAGACATCCCGATACTCCCTCAGTAATTCTATAAACCTAAGCCTTTCATCTCGGGATAAATGTCCACCGATCTTGATTTCCTTGATATTCATAGTGTCGCCCAAGTTAATAATAACTGGTTCTTCTGAAGTATGAGGCATTGACTCCTCGAAGGCACTCCATTCTCTGCGGATAGACGCATAACCTTCATCCTCATTGTTGACACCTAAATTTTGATCAACCTTTTTCTTCCTCTATTTTTCAAAAATTCATAGAAAATTCATAAAAAGCTAAAAAATTACAAAAACCAACTTTGGTAGCCTTGGCCAAGCTAAAGGGACCATTTTGGATAAAAATATTTTTTTTCATATTTTCCTATTTTATTATTATTATTATTTTCGAAAAATATAAAAATAAAAATAAAATAAAAAAAGTAGTATTCGAGGTCACAAAAATATATACAAATAGTAGGTATTTTTATTTTTAATTTTCTTTACTTTAGGACCTCATAAAACAGTAAAATTCAGGTTCCATTTTAGGTGTTCACTGATCACCGTAAAATTGAATTTGACAAAAATATTAGTAATGATTAAAAGGAAAAGGAGTGAAAACATCATCATTTAAAAGGAAAAGGGAACTAATCATTTTGTCTTCGCTTTTGATTATTTTATTATTATTTTTTTTACTTTTTAGTATTTTATTATATTATTATTATATTATTATATTATTATATTTTTTTATTACTTTACTCTCCTCCCCTCTCCTTCATCATCCGCAGCTCTGCTCCTCCTTTTTCTTCTTCCCCTTTCTCCTTCTTCTTCTTCTTCTTCTTCTTTTTCTTGGTGAATCTCCCCATCTCGTCGTACATCACTCCCCGCCACCACACGTCCGGCCACCTTCGTCGAGCCAGCTACCACCGTGATCCTGGGCCATGGCCGAGCCCATAGCCGAGTCAGCGAGCCAATGCCGTGGGCCGGTGGCCGTGCTCCTCGGCCATGGCCGTGGGCCGGTGGCCGTGCGCCTCGGCCATGGCCGTGGGCCGGTGGCCGTGCTCCTCGGCCATGGCCGTGGGCCGATGGCCGTGCTCCTCGGCCATGGCCGAGGCCGTAGGCCGGTGGCCGTGCGCCTCGGCCATGGCCGAGCCCATGGCCGAGGCCGTGGGCCGAGGACGTCGGCCGAGTGGCCGTGCGTCTCGGCCATGGCCGAGCCCGTGGGCCGAGGCCGTGGGCCGAGGCCGTAGGTCAAGGCCATGGCCGAGCCCGTGGGCCAAAGCCGTGGGCCGAGCCCATGGCCGAGGCCGTGGGCCAAAGCCGTGGGCCGAGGCCGTGATCTTGGGCCGAGGCCGTGAGCCCATAGCCGGTCCATGGCTGAGTGAATTGGCCCGTTTCCGAGTCTGGATTTATTTATTTTTTAAATTATTATTATTTTTTACCGATCTTAAAACTTGTAAAATTGATTGTTGACATTTTGATGTGGTGATCGACAGGTGATGTGCATGGAGATGGTCGCAGGCTGGGGCTGGGCGATTGAAGGCCGGTGTCCAATCCGGTATGTTTTACGTACCCGATCCGTGTATTAGGGTTATTTTTCTAAAATGTCGCCATTATAGATTTGGTTTGCATGTATTTATCTCAGTTCAGTAGTTAGCTTATTTATCTGGTTGAGTGTTGTCTATTGCCAATGATATGCTTTTTGTTAAAATATTTTCTGAAAATATAAAAAAATATTAATAAATCAGAAAATGCCAAAAAAATGGAAAAATTAAAGAAAAACAAAAAAATTGAGAAGAATTGCAGAAAATTACTAAAAAAATTCTAGAAAATTCCCAAGGCTGAAAATGATCAAAAGAAATTGATTGGTTGTCGTTTTTTTAGGATTTTCTCCCATTTAATCCAAAACGACGATTTTACCCCTCAAAGGGTAAATCGTCTTTGATATTCCGATGAATTGTGGAAATTGCTTAGAATTTGGCGATGAGCCAGATAGGTGGCTAAACCTTATGTCTAGGATTTCCACATTTCATTCTCATTTTTAGAAAATGACGATTTTACCCTTCGAATGGTAAATCGGTTTCTAAAATTCCAAAAAATCATGAAAATTGCAAAAAAAAAATAGGAAATGGGTCAATTGAGTGACCAAACCTATTTTTGACATCGTTTTACTCCGAATTCATTCCGAAATGATGATTTTGCCTTTTTTGGGCAAATCGTCCCTTTTGTCTCAAAATTACGACTTTACCCCTTATGGGTAAAATCATGTCTAAATCATTCCTAAGCTTGATTGATACTTATTTAGGTTAATAGAGCCTTCTTATGAGTGTCATGTTGATTTGATGTGTTTACTTTGCATACTTGGATTCATTGATTTGCGCCTTTTATTATTGATTGTGATTGCCAGGATAGTCATTCCTATTTGCATGAATTCCTAGATTTAGGATTCATATTCCACTCATCTGCATGAAATCTTAGGTCAGAAAATTCAGTCAATTTAGGTACCGAAAGGGCGTCAACTCTGACAGTTGGCGTAACTAAGTCCCCGAACCCATTTCTCTGGTTATCGCAGAATTGAATAGAAACTCCCGACTATTCAATAGGGTGGTCCAATCATACCCTCCAAAAAATGATTGGTGGCGACTCCATGGCATGCACACTTAACACATGTCACTAGACCACACTGAAGGTCGACTACGTATACCTCCGTTGCGATTTGGGTAACGGGCCTTGGGAGAGGCCCGCGTCTGACCAGACTGGACGGCCCATTAGCCCTCGAGAGCCCACGGCGAACCTCGAGAGGGTCGCGACAGACTGGCGACTCCGCTGGGGACTTAGAGAACTTGAGCCGATTAAAAAGTTGATTGATTTTTCTAACCCTGCAGGCGCTCTTGAAGGTGAGGTAAGTCCGCTCATGGTAGGTGTTATATGTTTTTGCAGATTGGAGAGATAAGGGGTGTAGTCCGTGATTAACATTGTCTTATGCAGGTTGGCGTAGGAATGTATGTTGTATGGATGATTTGAAGTGCTGATTGATAAACTGTTGTGCATGATTGGCATCGTGATGATCACGACACATGGACACACACAACCGCGCCTAAAACCCCGGGTGCCGCCTTTAGGAACACAATAGAAGGAATTGAAAATGGAATCTCCGTGAGGAAAAACACGGGGTAATCCACTTTTCAATTCCGCTCGCTTCGAACTATGGATCGAGTCCCAATGCAACGATAGTTGTGCAATGGAATCGGCTCTTTCTAGAACTCGAGGTGGGAACCTTGACCTTAGGTGCCAAACCATTCGATTTTTAGAAGTTCACCATCACTTGTCTCATGCGCATGTCTTTGGACGGTTGGTACACCTAAAACCGCACATAAGTCGATGAGTTTGGTTGGTAAGACTCTCTATCCCTCAAATTTATTTCAGTTCAGATAAATATAGGCATTTCATTAATTGCATTCTGGTGATTAGATTAAATGCCATTTCAAGGATAGATGCGTGTGTTTTTTTTTTTCCAAACGTCCTTGATAGAAGACGAGGAGGGCGATATCCCGTCACGAACACCGAGTGTGCAACAAAGGAGCCTAATATGGACATTATTGAGATATCGTCCAATTAAGATGAAGAGTTGGGGCAAGTGATCCGGAAGTCACAGATCGAACTTGGGGCATCCTTAAACGTTAGGATCACTTTCTTTGGTTTCATTTTCCATTACTAGTCCTCTTGTATAGGGTTTATTTTTATCGAGGCTTTCTCTATCTCACCCCTTAGAATGATTGTATTAGGGATCTATTGGTGTATACATTCAGATGGAACTTGGTTGTATTTCTTTTTGACGGGTCATGGGAATGTGATAGTGGCATTTTCTCTAATCATCTGAATACTCCCAAGTCAAGTTTATAATTCCTTTAGAGGAAACTATTTCGCTAGAAGGAATTATACACTTGAATTGGTCCATGCATGTCATACGTCACTAGTAATCCACGATAATTGATCAAGATTATTGGCGTTATTTCGAATTTAATGACAAGATAGATGTCCAAATTGCTCTCGTTCTTAACAAAAAGGCCTTGATTTGGATGCCGTATCTTCAATTAAATTTAAAACACGTCGTTATGCCTTGCACTTTTGACTAATTCGCTCTTCTGAAAATTGGTCAAAAGCTATTATCGTGAATTACATTCCTTTCAATAGTATGGTTTCTTTCGAGGAATATTGATAAAAACTTTTCGCACAAGATTAAAACCCTTGTAAAAAGTTTGTCCTTATTAATCACGAGCAAGCATAAGATTGAAAGGGGTTTATGCTTTCTTTTTCAAATTATTCCTTCTGATTCTGTCGTTTCATTTGCAGGTAAAAAATAGGTAATAGAGAGAAATCTTTTCCCGGATAAGTCTGAGGCTATTCTTTTATCTGACCATGAGCGAGTTAGAAAATCAGAGCACATATACTCGACTTATTATGGATCGGCTCATCTAAGTCTAAGATGTCCGGATGCTCGAAGAAATGGACCATATAAAAGCTAAAACACACACACAGGAGCTTTCATTCACTTTCGCTCAATCGAAAGACTTTCAAAGCAGATTAATACAGATTAGCGAGGCGGAAAAATAAAGCCGAACTGAGCCCTAATCAGCAGCACGAAGGAGCTCAATTGGCCCTCCATATGGTTGATTCCCTGCCTACGCTCACCGCTCCGTATATCATGATCCGCGAGCTGGAGAAGAAGGCGCTTGCACTCATTCTTAAGGTCAGCAACCTTGGCCCTGTGATCTTCAGCAGCAAGTTCCAAGTCCCGGACCAATTCCCTCCCACGGGATACATCCGCCGTAACAGTATCGAGTCGCTCTTCCAGCCAATCGCTCTGAAACTTCAACATGATGTTACGACGATCGTGCTCATAGGTGATCAGGCACAAGGCCAAACGCTCCACCAAATTTCCACGTTCACGAAGCATCGTCGAGACCCGCTCGTTGGCAGTTTCTATAACCTTGTTGTGGCTGTCAGCCACGAAGTTAGTCAACGTCAGGCAGTCACAGCGGTCTTCGTAGCGGGCTCGCAAGACACGAGCCACGAGAACTTCCCGGTGAGCAACGCGGTAAGCCTCTAGAAAGTTTGCAAAGAGGGCTGGGAATGTTTTATACTCCTTCTCCAACTCAGTACCCTCGATGGAAGTAGTGTCAGTGGCCGCAAATAGAACGCGGATCTCAGCCTCGATCTCCGGATGATCGGCTATGTAAGCATAGCCCCGACCCAAGAGATTATAGAGTTTTTCCCATCGGGCCGGGACTGCGATTGAAAAGACGCAAGCATGGGAAGAGTCAGAGGAAGAAGCAGAAGATGAAGCCATTTCTTGTTGGAAGGATGGAAAGGAAGACGAGTGCGATGGAATGAATGAAAGTGAAAGCTGGGAAAATGAGAGCACTAACCTTCTCCTCGTTTCATAGTAGCTCAAAAATGGAGAAAAGTTACGGCAATAATGCTTGTGGAGCCGGGGTAGTTAATGTAAAGCAGGGGCTGCTCCTCCCGTGAAGCATCAGACATGTCTCGATCCGCGATTTCAGGCCTGACGAGTTTGAAAAGTTGTAAAAGAGTTGTCTATTTCACCATTATTGAGATGGAGCGGGAGTCGAGCGCAAATATCGAAGGAGCCGCGGTAGGGTTGATAGTTTTGTCATGATGAAAAGCTGAGCGGGTGGTGGACGTAATTTAGTCTTTTGAGAGATAGTGGGGGACAGGTTCGGCTATCGAGGAAAGAAAAGCGATCCGTGATCTCTCCACCATGAAAAGGAAGGAAGACGACAAGACGAGAAACTCAAAATCTCTAGAAGAGCGCTCGCCTGGTGATCGTCTTCCATGCTCGAAGAGCGACTCCTGAGTACGCAAAGTCACTCAAAAGAAAGTTTAGAGAGAGTAAACATAGGAAGAGGATTACAAGACCTTGAGTGATTAAAAAAGGACGAACAAACCTTTTCTTGATCCAGTATGTTTAACAGTCATAGTCATTTGTTGGAGATGACTGACCCAAATGTCCTAGGTAATGTGCAGTTGGGAGACCTCGAAGTCTTTGGGATCGAGCCAGATGTCGAAACCATACTACCCAACCCTGCTGGCAACGAGGTTCAGGATCAGGGCAGCGACGATGACAGTGGTGGCGACGACGACAGTAGCAGCAACGACGACGGCAGCGGCGATGTCCCATCTCGTGGAAGAAGACGTCGCCGGCTCTATACTGAGAAGGAAATCCAGATACTCGAAGCCGCCTTCAATAAGTGCCGTTACCCGGATACGAGACGAAGAAGAAAATTAGCCCGGAAATTAGAGATGGAACCCTTAAGGGTCAAGCACTGGTTTCAAAACAGACAGGCCAGATCAGTGGTTCGGGGAAAGTGTCAAGAGCTCGAAACTCTAAAAGAAGAATACGCCAAGCTTCGAGCAGAAAACATGTGGTGTAAGGAAGTCCTCATCAACGCCGCTTGCCTTAACTGCGGTGGTTCTATCGACACTCGCGAAATGTTCCGTGATAAGTTTTCTATGAGAATCGCAGGTGGTCGTCCGCCACCCCACTCCCTCAAACCATCTTTGGAAAGAGGGGAGGCGCGTTACTACAATTTCCCTGACAATGGGCTTACTATCACCACAGACCAGTTCGAAGTCAACCAGCTTCCCCTACAACAACCTCTGGCACAACCAGACCCCGCCGAGAGTGAATCGAGGAATGATCGCCGAGTCACGGATGCTATCCTGAGTCGCCAAAAGAAGTTCATATGGTCTCCAGAGCTTCACAAAAAATTCCTTGATGCGGTTCACCAAATAGGGAATGACTCATTATGTCCAACACGCGTACATGAGGTCATGAATGAACCGGGGCTCGCTAGAAGGTTAGTCGCAAACCACCTTAATGGTTACCGCAGGAAGCTACGACGGCGTCATGCCGCACGGCGCCTAGAAGAGCCCGACTCGAACTTGAACATTAGGTACGGCTACGAATGCAACAGCCATGCCTCAAGAAGAGCCCTGCCGAGTCTCGATACCAACCAAGCCGGTAGCTCTACCACCAACTGTTGGAGAATTGGTCAATATAGCCCTATCAGTCATCTTAATGTTCCTCAAGAATACGTGCCACCGGTGCAACAAATATACACTTCCCCGCTCGAGCAGCGGCCGTCCACCGGCGCTCTTCCTGCTGCTGATCCACCCACGACGTCTAATGTTCAGGAGTTCGCCCAACTAGGGCATATGATCTCAGATGATCTAGTGGGGGAACACTTCGAACAATTTTGCTTCCCTGATCTCTGAGTGAGACACGCTTTTGATAGGAAAGAGGTCGACCCTCCTCTTTTCTTCTCAAACAAAGATGGTGGTCACAGTTCGAAGAATCCATCAGGAGGAGGCTAGCAAACCTTCACGGCCATGATCTGGAGTCGATGACCGCGCACCTGAACCTAGACATGATGGGGTGGTGATCGAACATACCCAGAGAAAAGGGGGGGGCTTGTACACAAGTAGAACTTATTTCTTATTTGCGCATTGTAAAGTTTCAATCGGAGCAGTTCCTTTCTTCTTTAAGGCCTAGGGTTGATTTCACACAATGATGCTTGCTAACATCATCATGTTTAGCTACAACAATCTTTTGTCACGATGGGTTCGAGGTAAATCGACCAAGCGCACGAAGGCAAACGTGACAGCATAGGTTACAAACATAACGTGAGCGGGCTCGAAAGCGGAAAGATCGTCAGTTGCCTCAAACACTATGATTGCGAAACCAAGGGCAATATTGAATCTTGCGAAGGATAAGCGGAAATGTACATACACTCTCATTTATAGCACTTAACAGGAGACTTTACAAACAGACTACTGAGGAGGAACCGTAAATCCAAAGTGAGTTCTAATGAGCATCACAAATGAGCTCAATTGATTCTCCATGCTATCCATGCCTTGCTTACAACCCACACTCTGGGAATCGAGGTCTACAAGCTTGAAGAAAATGAGGCGACATTTCTCCTTAAGGTCGTTCACCTTGGTCTCATAGTACTCGAACTCAAGCTCTAAGTCCTGAGCCAGCACCCTCCCGTGAGCTATATCCATGCTCAGGTCTTCAAGCCTTTCCTCCAACCAGGCACACTGGAACCTCAGCACGAGGTTGTGCTGATCTTGCTCAAAGGCGGTGTCAAAAAGAGCCAGACGCTCCACCAAGTTGTCCCTCTCACGGACCAACATCGAAACCTGGGCGTGGGCGTATTCAACAGCCCTTTTATGGTTATCGGCCGTCAGCATGGCCAACATCAGGGACTCAGTTCGGTCCTGATAGCGGGCTCGCACGATACCAGCCAAAGTGACCTCCCGGCTAGCAACTTCATAAGCCTGCAGGAAATTGTTGAAGAGAGTTGGGAAGATCACAAACTCCCTTTGAAGTTTCGTACCTTCAATACACACAGTATCCAGGGCCGGAATCAGAGTACGAACTTCAACCTCAGCTTCAGGATGACTGTTTATGTAGCCATAACCTCTACCCAAGAGGTGATAAAACCTCTCCCATTGGGTTGAAGCTTCGGCTGAGGCAGCGGGTACAGGAGAGGAAGCCATCTGCGATTCAACGACAGAGAAAAGAAGGAATGATGGAGGAGTGTTTGAGAGGTTAGATCGAAATGTTAATCTCCTCGATGTCAACCTCTCGCCCTTTAACGCTCGAACGAGAAAGGGAAAGCTGCAATAATTTTTCTATACGCAGCAGGGCTAATCAAGCCTCATTAATACATCCCTGGTGAGTCACAGATCCACCTCTGTCCCGTGATTTCGGGCTTAGAAAAGGTAACAACATCTAAAGGCCGGCGGACCTATTACTTTGGAGACCGAGCTAGGGGGACAGGCGTAATGCTCGATAAAGCAAAAGTCGACACGGGAAATCTGCACGCTCCACTCAGGCAAGAGAGAGTAAGAACGGACGGGGGGAATCACGAAGTCTCGAAAGGAACGCCCGTCAGACGCTCGTTACTCGATTTCAAAGCGACGCTTCTTGGAACACGCCTAATCTCTGATAATTACAGAGAGGGCGAACATCTGAGAAAGGGTGGAGAAGATCAAGCGAACGAAGATCAGGAAAAGACATTTCGACCCAAAATGTTCAAGGGGTACCATCATCTGTTGGAAACGCCTGACCTGAATGTTTCCGAACTTGAACGGCTAGAGGAATTTGAAGACCTCGGAAATGAATTCGTCACGAAGGATATGGAAATCGACTCGACCATCCAGGAGACTCAAGCCCTCAGCGACCAAGACGCCAGCGACGATGATCCGCGCCAGAAAAGAAAGCGTCGCCAGCTCTACACTCCGGATGAGGTCCAGATACTTGAAGCTATCTTCAAGGGATGCCCTTTCCCGGACACAGAACAGAGGAAGAAGTTGGGTCAAAAACTAGGGACGAGCCCTTTGAGGATCTTGAATTGGTTTCAAAATAAACGAACCAAGCTGAGTAAGCAGTACAAACGACGGGAGACCGCATTTCTAAAGGAACAGAACGAGAAGCTTCGAACAAAGAACGTGAGGTATGAAGAAGTTCTTAGCACTATTGTCTGCCCTAACTGCGGTGGCCCTACCACTCTCAGTAGATTGTTTCCCGTTAAGCCTTCTGCTATGATCGAAAATACTGGTGATGTGCATGAACAAATCAATCCCACAAAGATAGTGCCAGTGCCTTCTGAAGGAGGGAATATATGCCACTATGATGAGAGTCACCACGTCAGAGCCCAAGAGTCTTCTCCACAACGGCTTCGGGCAGGATCAGATCCTGCTCGAGAAGGGTTAAAGATCAGCCGTCAAGCTGTCAACGCTATTCTGAACCAAGAGAAGAAGATTTTCGCGTGGCCCCTTGAGCTTCACCGCAAGTTCTTAGACGTGGTTCAGCGAATAGGGCTCGACTATGCACGCCCGAAGAAAGTAATGGAGGCCCTGAATGCACCAGAACTTACCAAGGCTATGGTCTCAAATCACCTCGGTTGTTACAGAAGAGCGCTAAGACAGCGTCATGCTAACCTCGGTTACAAATTCAACACTTATTGGGAAATTGATCAGAATATTCATCTGAGTCATCCCAATTTTCTTCAAGAGTGTGTGCCACAGATGCAGCAGGTGCAGCACCCATCCGTCGCTGTTTTTCCGCTTACTAATGAGCTTTCTGCGCTTAGTGCCCAAGGACTTGCCGAACTAGGGCATGTGGTTTCAAAGGATCTAACAAGGGAATGCGTTGAGCATTTTTGTTTCCCTAATTCCCAAGTAGGAGATGCTTATGGGGGTCAATCGATCAACTCCCCTCTCATGTTCTCGAGAAGAAATGGAGGTTCCAGCTCGAAGAACCAGTCGGGCGATACTACCCAACCCATGCATCAATATTTCGAAGGATCAGATGACTTCTGCGACGATCAGTCAGTGATACTTCGATCCAAAATGTTCCAAGGATACCGTCATTTGTTGGAAACGCCCGACTTGGAAGTCTCCGAGCTTAAACTGCTGGAAGAATTTGAAGATCACGGGACCGAATCCGGCACGATGGTCATGGAGATTGACACTTCCAACGATGAAACTCAAGGTTGTGGTAATGAAAACAATACCCATAGCAGTGATCAGCGTCAGAAAGGAAAACATCCCCTTCACCATACTTCAAGTCAAGACCGGGAGCTTGATTTTTTCTTCGAGGAATGCCCCCATCCAGATGAGAAGCAGAGGGCTGAGCTAGGTCGAGAGTTAGGGTGGGAGCCTGGGAAGGTCAATAAGTGGTTTCGTAACAAACGAGCCCGGCTGGGGAATCTACATAGACAGCAAGAGCTAGCGATTCTGAAAGAAGAAAATGAAAAGCTTCGAACAGAAAGCGCTAGATATGAGGAAGCACTGAGCAGCGCCACTTGCCTTGATTGCAATAACCATATTCTCATCAGTGAAATATTCTCCGAAGAGCCACTTCTAGAGATTGGTAGTGCTCATATGTTACAATGCCTTTCGCAATGTCTTCCGGTGCAGTCAGATACCGTCGAAGGCTTACAAGAGCAGTTTCCAACACAATCAGATCTCATAGAGATTAGTCGGCGAGCTGTTCTTGTTGACAAGAAAGCGCGATTTTCTTGGACTGCTGAACTCCATCAGAAATTTGTTGATACAGTTCGACAGTTGGGGATCGACACGGCACGATCAACGCGCATACACGAAATCCTGAACGTGCCGGGACTCTCTAAAGTTAACATCGCGAGCCACCTTGGATATTTCAAGAGGTTGCTAAAAGAGGGACGGGTGACACTAATCTCGGATGGAGCTGGTTCGAACTTAAATGTTGGTCATAACTGCAACCACGATGATTGTAGAGCCGGGAACACCCAACCATGTTTCGGTGTTGACGAGACCAGCAACCATGTCACCGACTCCTCTAACCCAAATCAGAACGCTCCACCAAGCAGTCTCAATACCCCTCAAGTGTATATACCGCAGTTCCCGCAAATAGGAACTCCCCAATTTGAGTACCAACCTGTTGCTAGTGCTCTTCCCATGGCAAATCCAACATTTACATGGGACATGTCTACATATTTGCCGGTCAACAAGGGAGGTTCCAGCTCGAGGAATCAAATCATCCAAGGCGAGAGTGATCTATCGCCAGCGGTCGGTGACACTCGACTTGAGCATCAATGGCTCGGAGATTCGAGCGATTTCCTTGGAGAGGAACTCAATTTCTGGCTCGATCAGCCTGAAGCTGGCGGACTCTTGCAATAGTGATACAGAGCCGACGATCAGGTGTTTGATTCAAGGCGCGATTTGTAAAAAAATGTTCGGAGAAAAGAGGATGAATAGCCTGAATGAATGTATTGGCAATCCCATTGTAAGGCTCCCATGGGGGCATTTCTCATTTACGCTTAAAACTAGTCGTACGAAGATCCGCCTTACCTTTTGAGCATCTTTAAGCTCAGGGGCGAGCTCCCCAAGCAATGATCATCGTTCGCAGAGCATAATGGAATCCACCCCTTCAATGCAAAATGCATCTGGCCGCGAAGCCACCCATTTGGTAAAACGATGTATCGTTCCTAAACGATCTCCAATCGGATACCGAAATAATGTCTTCTTTCTTTTCCTTCTCAGATGATAAACATGGATAAATCACTTAAGGAGTCATGCGTTCAAATAGCATAACAGACGCTGCCCAGCTGGGGGCAGATGAACCAGTGATGTTACAAACACTCCAAGCATGGATAGGCGGATTTGATAGATGTTGTTCATATCAACACGCCACATCAGAATGGGATGAAAATCAAGAGTAAAGTTGTATCGTCCCAATTTGTCTTGAATTCGAGGATATGAATTGATACTTGTTGTCTATCCTTGGCAGGGGAGTCGCCTTGCAGAGGAACAAGTTCTTACATCCCATGTACTACTCGTCAGAGTACATGACCAAGGGTAGGATGTATCGTTTCGATTTTTGAAAAATTTGTGAACCTACAATGATATGCTTTCTTTACATTTGCAGGGGTCTGCAGCCGCGACAGGTAGGTAAGTATCCCTTTCCCAGTTAGCTGGAGATAAAGAATGTTAAAATCCCTTTAGCCGTCATGGAAATTATCCAATGCATCGATGTTCATGATTTAAATCGGGAGGTTGCCCAAAGCATGAATAAAACATGCACGATACATCACAAAATCCCCTCGATGGATAAATTCTGGGAAAGAAAGAAATGAATTTTTCCAAATATGATTATTTGTCAAATCATTCAAAAGGAAGTTTACTCAAAAGAGAGGCGAACCCAGTCCAAACACATCCTACATACACTTGAGAGATGAGGGAAGTGAATCGGATGGCAAAATCTGTACCTACGGAGGTAGGGACCATTCGCAGCGATTACATGGATTGGGACGACGGAGGCGTTCGTTTCATATCCCCTAAACACTACAGGTAACCGTTGATAACCCCTTGAACGGCGATTTTCATTCTTAACCCTGTCAAGAACCACCCCACATCGGGGCAAAATGGAGGTGAGTCCAGCAGCATCATGAGGAAATGGTTAGAAATTTTCTTGCTCGGACTAACATTAATCTTTGTGTGTTGTTTATATGGTAATCCAAGTGCCATAGGATGATGAGGAGCATTCATTTCTCTATCCCACACACCGAATCCTTTGCATAGCCAAGTTGAGCCTGCAAAATCATTTCATAAACCCGTTGGTGATCATTGCACTTTCCAAGACGGATGCGACATCACTTCAGAAACGAGGGAGTTCAAGACCTAGGGTTTAAGAAAAAGCTACTAAGTCGATACTCAAGCGTGCTAAGAGCCAAGTCATATATCTAGCACAATTGCCAAGCATCCCGCTTGCGACAAGGGATTAAAGAAATCCCCAGCATCAGATAAGAAAAAGCAAAGTGCCTGGTTAAAGCAAGGCCGATGCTCGCATAAGCTGTTTGATTGATCCCCAGTAAAGTCTGGTCGGGAAAAGAGGAAATTCCTAAAAGAGTAGTATCAAAAGGGCTACTCCCCAAATGGCGTCAAGCGCGGAGCAAAGATATAGAGAGAATTATCGGTCTCTGAATGCAACAAGAGACGCTCTCTAAAGGACTTGTGCACACCTCAAAAGCGGTTGCACACCTCAAAAACTGAATATGCAGAATGGAAAAGACAGGTGACGAATTTGCAATGATCACCAATGTCAATCCCCTCATAAATTCTGGGCCAAAAATAAGCCTTTTTCGGTCCCCAATCCTACCAATGTCATAACCCTGAAACAGTCTTCTCTGACTAAGACATTTGGGTTAACATATAGCTTAGCTCGAAGAAGTACGAGCAGGACTATTTCTTTCTCATTTTGCAGGGTTCTCGACTTGTAAACCCGGAGCAGATGGTGAAGAATTTCATTCAAATGACCTTGACTCAAAAGTGAGTCCCTCTTGAAGATCAATAACCAAGCCCAACATTACGGTCCCATGGAAGACCTCCCGACCGATCAAAATGTATGCGCTGCGAATGATCCTAAAACCTAGGCACAGGTTAATAGGAAGTTGGCGCATTCCTTAAGACCATTATCACAGAGCGGTGAGGAGCCCTCTTGGATGAGAAATTCTCCAATAGATGTTTTGAACAAACTCTTTTTGGAAATTTCAAATTGTTTGATCCAGATTTTCCGTGCAAGGGATTTGTGATCACATTTGCATGTTGCAAGAATGCTTTGGACAACCTCCAGCATCAAAATGCACATTTCACAATTAAAACTTAAGTCATACGGTTTTTGTCAAGTGGACAGCCGTGGTCTTCCCAAAAATTACTAACGTTTTCTTGGTGAAGAAAAATCTTTCAAGCTCAAACTTCTGCAGGATACCTGGAGAACCCAGCTCCCAGAATGTCGCCTCAGCAGACTCAAGTGAAGCTTTGTCAAAATAAAATCTTTCACTGCTTCAAAAAACTGAATTCCCGACAAACTTCGGGATCTCTAAAAAAAGAGGGGAAGAAAAACTCTTTTAAAAGAAAAAGTCCTATCAGACGTGGAGAACCCTCGTCATGAGACCCCTTTTTAAAAAAAAAAAAATCTAGGCAGTCTCATCGGACGTGGAGAACCCTCGTCATGAGATCCCTTTTCAAAATTCAAACAGTCTCATCGGACGTGGAGAACCCTCGTCATGAGACCCATTTTCAAAGCAAACTGAAGGTAGAAACCGCCTGAAGGGTCAAACTCAAGGTAGATACCGCCTGAAGGGTCATCTTAAGGTAGAAACCGCCCGAAGGGTCAAAACAAAGGTAGAAACCGCCTGAAGGGTCAAACCAAGGTAGAAACCGCCCGAAGGGTCAAAACAAAGGTAGAAACCGCCTGAAGGGTCAAACCAAGGTAGAAACCGCCTGAAGGGTCAACTCAAGGTAGAAACCGCCTGAAGGGTCAACTCAAGGTAGAAACCGCCTGAAGGGTCAAACCAAGGTAGAAACCGCTTGAAGGGTCAACACAATGGTAGAAACCGCCTGAAGGGTCAATCAAAGGTAGAAACCGCCTGAAGGGTCAATCCAATAGCGAAAATCACTTAAATGGTCAACTCAATGGTCCGATCCACCATACGGATCAAAATCCTTGGTAAAACCCAAATGGGGCGCGTCTTCCTTAGATTCCTATCAGTTAGGAATCTCATTATGGTTTAACCTACCATACGGGTCAGAGCTTAACCTCTCTAGGACACTCTAGAAACGAGTCCCTAGAAATTCTCTAGAATCCATCAGACACTGCGAAAATCGCACAAACATCGAATAGGTAAGTGGCAGGTATATCTCTCTACTATCTCACTCTCTCATGTCAAATAAATGTTTCCCCTTTCAAGAAAGAGCATACATCGACAAGCATAAAAAAAACGGATGTCATGACTCCTTTTCCTTTAGTTTCACGAGTCGAGTCGATCAGGACTCAGGTGTCACCTTGTCTTTGAGAGAAACCTCTGAGGGGATTCCTCTGATGAGATTCCTCTCAAAGAGGGGCAGCTGTTGACACCTAAATTTTGATCAACCTTTTTCTTCCTCTATTTTTCAAAAATTCATAGAAAATTCATAAAAAGCTAAAAAAATTACAAAAACCAACTTTGGTAGCCTTGGCCAAGCTAAAGGGACCATTTTGGATAAAAATATTTTTTTTCATATTTTCCTATTTTATTATTATTATTATTTTCGAAAAATATAAAAATAAAAATAAAATAAAAAAAGTAGTATTCGAGGTCACAAAAATATATACAAATAGTAGGTATTTTTATTTTTAATTTTCTTTACTTTAGGACCTCATAAAACAGTAAAATTCAGGTTCCATTTTAGGTGTTCACTGATCACCGTAAAATTGAATTTGACAAAAATATTAGTAATGATTAAAAGGAAAAGGAGTGAAAACATCATCATTTAAAAGGAAAAGGGAACTAATCATTTTGTCTTCGCTTTTGATTATTTTATTATTATTTTTTTTTACTTTTTAGTATTTTATTATATTATTATTATATTATTATATTATTATATTATTATATTTTTTTATTACTTTACTCTCCTCCCCTCTCCTTCATCATCCGCAGCTCTGCTCCTCCTTTTTCTTCTTCCCCTTTCTCCTTCTTCTTCTTCTTCTTCTTTTTCTTGGTGAATCTCCCCATCTCGTCGTACATCACTCCCCGCCACCACACGTCCGGCCACCTTCGTCGAGCCAGCTACCACCGTGATCCTAGGCCATGGCCGAGCCCATAGCCGAGTCAGCGAGCCAATGCCGTGGGCCGGTGGCCGTGCTCCTCGGCCATGGCCGTGGGCCGGTGGCCGTGCGCCTCGGCCATGGCCGTGGGCCGGTGGCCGTGCTCCTCGGCCATGGCCGTGGGCCGGTGGCCGTGCGCCTCGGCCATAGCCGAGGCCGTAGGCCGGTGGCCGTGCGCCTCGGCCATGGCCGAGGCCGTAGGCCGGTGGCCGTGCGCCTCGGCCATGGCCGAGCCCATGGCCGAGGCCGTGGGCCGAGGACGTCGGCCGAGTGGCCGTGCGTCTCGGCCATGGCCGAGCCCGTGGGCCGAGGCCGTAGGTCAAGGCCATGGCCGAGCCCGTGGGCCAAAGCCGTGATCTTGGGCCGAGGCCGTGAGCCCATAGCCGGTCCATGGCTGAGTGAATTGGCCCGTTTCCGAGCCTGGATTTATTTATTTTTTAAATTATTATTATTTATTACCGGTCTTAAAACTTGTAAAATTGATTGTTGACATTTTGATGTGGTGATCGACAGGTGATGTGCATGGAGATGGTCGCAGGCTGGGGCTGGGCGATTGAAGGCCGGTGTCCAATCCGGTATGTTTTACGTACCCGATCCGTGTATTAGGGTTATTTTTCTAAAATGTCGCCATTATAGATTTGGTTTGCATGTATTTATCTCAGTTCAGTAGTTAGCTTATTTATCTGGTTGAGTGTTGTCTATTGCCAATGATATGCTTTTTGTTAAAATATTTTCTGAAAATATAAAAAAATATTAATAAATCAGAAAATGCCAAAAAAATGGAAAAATTAAAGAAAAACAAAAAAATTGAGAAGAATTGCAGAAAATTACTAAAAAAATTCTAGAAAATTCCCAAGGCTGAAAATGATCAAAAGAAATTGATTGGTTGTCGTTTTTTTAGGATTTTCTCCCATTTAATCCAAAACGACGATTTTACCCCTCAAAGGGTAAATCGTCTTTGATATTCCGATGAATTGTGGAAATTGCTTAGAATTTGGCGATGAGCCAGATAGGTGGCTAAACCTTATGTCTAGGATTTCCACATTTCATTCTCATTTTTAGAAAATGACGATTTTACCCTTCGAATGGTAAATCGGTTTCTAAAATTCCAAAAAATCATGAAAATTGCAAAAAAAAATAGGAAATGGGTCAATTGAGTGACCAAACCTATTTTTGACATCGTTTTACTCCGAATTCATTCCGAAATGATGATTTTGCCTTTTTTGGGCAAATCGTCCCTTTTGTCTCAAAATTACGACTTTACCCCTTATGGGTAAAATCATGTCTAAATCATTCCTAAGCTTGATTGATACTTATTTAGGTTAATAGAGCCTTCTTATGAGTGTCATGTTGATTTGATGTGTTTACTTTGCATACTTGGATTCATTGATTTGCGCCTTTTATTATTGATTGTGATTGCCAGGATAGTCATTCCTATTTGCATGAATTCCTAGATTTAGGATTCATATTCCACTCATCTGCATGAAATCTTAGGTCAGAAAATTCAGTCAATTTAGGTACCGAAAGGGCGTCAACTCTGACAGTTGGCGTAACTAAGTCCCCGAACCCATTTCTCTGGTTATCGCAGAATTGAATAGAAACTCCCGACTATTCAATAGGGTGGTCCAATCATACCCTCCAAAAAATGATTGGTGGCGACTCCATGGCATGCACACTTAACACATGTCACTAGACCACACTGAAGGTCGACTACGTATACCTCCGTTGCGATTTGGGTAACGGGCCTTGGGAGAGGCCCGCGTCTGACCAGACTGGACGGCCCATTAGCCCTCGAGAGCCCACGGCGAACCTCGAGAGGGTCGCGACACTCATCCTCTTCTTCAATATTGTAGGAACAGTCATTGTGGTGATTCGAATCGCATAACAACCTGGTATGTATGTTTGAGATGACATGCCTGAAATGTCATGAGCTTGGTTAGTCTATATTCCATATAGAAATGTCATGCATGAGTGTGGAAAACCTTTTCAAAAGAGATTTCAGAATAAGTGCAGGTATAAATGGGACTAGTCCTCATATCATAAGACATCCTTGTCCCTCAGAAATCCTTTAGAAATTAGGAATCATATGGAAAATCAGGCCTCAAACTTCTGCGTGGAAGACTAGTATCATCATCGGGCTGATTTGTGGTTCCATATGTCCTTAACAAAACTTGTATGCTTTTATTGAATGCAAAATGGGCCGCATTACAAGCTATGCTGTTTGGACCAACAACCGGAGATCCAAAGGCATTTTCCTATGTTTATTTCAAATAATGGAAATTGAAAGTGCGACGAAATGCATGAAATTTGAATGCAGTATCTATAGTAGGGAAGATATTTCTTTACTCAGAAATAGTGGCTTCATCACCCAGCCACTCTATGATAATATTCACGAAGTTATCTCCCAGGAAAAGGTTCGCCAGATCCGGTTCTGCTGTCGGAGTTATGTCTTCTTTTGACAACCACCTAGAGCTCTTGCTGAAGTACCCGTTCAATGGGCTGTCAAACATCTTAGATTTGTCTTTCCATGCTGGAGAACCAATGAATGAATCTTTCTAGTTTTTCTGGCTTCCATGGCGTCCCCAGCTCTTGCCTCGGCCTCGGCCTGTTGTCTTAGGGGCAGACTCGCCCAGGCGGCTTTTCTGATACCCCAAGCCCATCCTATGCTAGTTAGATTTCAACTGTATAAGAGTATTCATTCCCTGGCCATGTTTGCCCAAACCTTCTCCAAGGTTATATCCATATGCCAGTAGCATCTTTGCTGATAAAAGGTTAGCTTCAGAAATACATGGAGTTCTCAATCTTGCCTTCACGGGAGTGTGTACTGCTGCCACCAATTTCAGGGAATGATAGCTTGCTTTCACCCTAATTTCGGGTTCGATGTAGGGAATGGCGCTGCTATGATATGTTTGGAGGTTAACTTCTCCATGCACGGTAATCACCTTCCCATCTACTACAAATCGTACTTTCTGATGTAGGCTTGAAGGCACAGCTCCTGCTATATGAATCCAGGGTCTTCCCAACAGGAATCCGAATGCACTAGGCAAATCCATCACTTGGAAGTTTATAGAGAATTTTGTTGGGCCGATGTGTACATCGAGCTCAATCTCACCTACCACAGTCTTCTTCATCCCATCAAAAGCTCTCACAGCTGTTTTGGAGGTTTTAACCATCTCTTCTTTGATGCCTAAACTCCTCAAGGTAGCTAAAGGGCATATGTTGAAAGCGGATCCGTTGTCAATTAGTACGTGTGCTATCCTTTTTCCATTGCACTGTGCAGTAATGTATAGGGTCTTGTTGTGTCCTCTCCCTTCCATGGGAAAGTCTTCATCTGAGAAGCTCAATTGATCTTTCAAGAGGATCGCCCTTACAAAGTCCCCTAACTGTACATCATTAATTGTTTCAGGGACATGCACCTCATTCAGTATCTTCAGCAGTGCATTTTTGTGCTTCTCTGAATTGATGAACAAATCCAGTAGAGATATTTGGGCCGGCATCTTCCTTAACTACTCTATCACTTCAAACTCACTGGTTTTAATAATGGACATGAGCTTTTCTGCGTCTTCCTTCGAGACTTCCTTCTTTTCGGACTCGCCTTTCCTAGGGGCGTAGAATCGTCCGGACCTCATTACCGCATCTACTTCCTCCGTCCTATAGTCCCAGTGGACTGCCTTAGGGTTGTACTCTTCTACCGGAGGGACTCTTATGGTTATCGTCGTCGGGCAAGATGCCTCTGGTTCAGCTGTATCGTCCGCTTCCTCTCTTGGTAGTCGAATCACAATAGGCTTGATCAGACAATCTTCTACCTCACTCAAGTTGTCAAGCTCTTCCAATTTGATCACCCCCGTTGTAGCGGCTTCAATCATTGACACAGTGTCGTCAAAGTTTGTCGAAAAAATTTCATTTTTCAGTTGACGATGCCGGTCGTCGTTTCTTAGCTTTGCTGATGTCGCGAATTTTGGGTACTCTCTCATTCCCTTGAGTTGCTCGACTGAGTCTTGTTGCTGATCTTTCGATCTCTCTATTTCGACATACTGTTCTGCGTTAAGCTTGGTATCTACCATCGGGTCAGGCGACGGTTCAAGCCCTTTCGTAAAAGGCTTTTCCACCTCCTTCGGGATTTCCGGTTGAACGGGATCATCCATACCTCACCATCTGTCTGGTATGATATCATCCATTCTCTGATAGAAACTAAGAGGAGCAGAATATTTCACCATAAAGTTATATCCTCTAGAATCTTCACCTAGGTTGTCTATGATTTCTCCCATTTCTAGTGTGTTAGCTATGAATCTGCGATCTGCTAAATTTCGCCTCTTAGCTTCCAGTTTGTCCTCGTCGGTTTCTTCTTTCGGCTGGACTATCGGCCTGAGATCGCTTACCAGACTCTCGTACGGGATACTCCACGCGCTTCCCTACTCGGTTTTAATCACAAAGTGGCTTCTTTCTAAGCTTAGAGAGGCCTCGACTCCCTCGAATCTTTCATCGGTAACTTTTGATATTATCCCCAAGCTCATCATCTTAGCGATACACAATTTCTTCATATCAACAGAGACCTCCCCTTCTTTCGGGTATAGTGAAGCGATCGCCAGAATGTTAGTCAGTTTAGGTATGTCTACCTTCAGCTTAAGGTGGTTCTCCTCCTCATCAGTGAATATTGCCCCTACTGCTTGGTGGTCAGGGAGCGGATTTTCTTGTACATTCGGAGCCATGTTATCAAACTTCAGAATCTGACTGTCAATCAAAGCTTGTACTTTCAGGTTAAGGATATAGCAATTATCGACGTTGTGTCCTCTTTCGCCCATGTGGTGGACACGGGTCTGACTTTCATCAAAGCCAAGATATTTAACAGAATTTGCCCTAGGTGGTTCTTTCGTCACCAAATGTTGTTCTAGAAGCATTGGGAGCAACTTGGATAAAGGCCTTGGGAGTTGAGAAAACCACTTTTGGGGTTGCCTCCTTCTAGGCTCTTGCCCTTTTGGTGCTGACCACGACGATCCTCCCTTGATCTGATTAGAATTGTTAAATACCTTGAGCTTATGGGGATCTGGTATGAAGGCTATGTCGAGCCCAGCCTCTCTTTCCTTTTTCAAGGGATATTATTTTCTGGTAGAAGTTTCATGCTGCCTCATTTCTCTTAAGGCTCACTCGAGCCTTTCAGTCACCTTTATCAAATGTGTAAATGTTTGACATCCTGAGGTGTTCAATCTGTCAAAGTATTCATAGGGGAGTACTTTCAGGAACAAGTCAACCAGCTCCTCTTCTGGGATTGACGGTTTTGCTTGGGTTGCCAAAGCTCGCCACCTCTGGGCGTATGTTCTGATCAATTCGCCCCTTGCTTTTGAGGTTTGTAGCAGGTCTTCTCTCGTCGGGGCCGTAGCCGTGTTGAACTTATACTGCCTGAGGAAGTCTTCTACAAAATCTTCCCACCCATCATAGTCATCCAGGTCCAACTCGATGAACCAAGCCAGAGCGACGCCAGCCAGACTCTCCTGGAACGTATTCATCAGCAGTGGAACATAGTCTGAATATTGCGCCATCTTGCGCAGGTAATATTTGAGGTGAGCGCTGGAACAGCCTGTCCCATTATACTTCCTCACGAAATCTGATTCCTTGTAGTCAGGAGGGATCTCCACCTTGGCAAAAGGAGATATCTTGTTAAAACGGGCCAACTCATAACACTGGCTGCTTAAACATTCCTCGATCTTGGCTATTCTCTTAGCATCCACTTCGGTTTTCACGGTCTGCTTCCCCTTTTCATCCTTTTCAAGGTTGATGACAACATGGGGTGTCTTTTATTGTGTCTGGACGTTCGGCATGCAGACATCCTCCTCCGTACGTTGGGCATATTCTATTGTCTCTTTATCAGCCATATCGGGTGCGAATGGTGGACTTGAGTTATTCTGATTAGGAGCCATTGCTTGTCTGGCATGGGAGGCTTCCAGCATTGCCTTAATATCAGCCATCATAGTCGCCATAGCAGTCATCTGAGTCTCCAGCATACCTACTCGCGGGGTCAACTCATGTTGTTCCATTCTCGTCTTAAGCCGAGTGCAAAAATGATGTGTTGGCAATTCCGTGATTAGAGTGTACCTGTTTAAAAGGAATTCCATTGAGTATTTCTTCAGTATTCACAAAAGGAAGTACTTGATTCTTCTAATTGCATGTTTTCTATTGGTGAATGAGAAAAAAGACTACCTTGTGAGCCTTAGTCTCATGTGAGCAGTTCTTTTAATCATTCCCCAAAAAGAATTCATGAAATTAAAAGAAGCGTAATCTTTGACGACAGTTTTTATGTATTTGTAAAACATGTCCACACTCATGCATATGTGTTCAAAGTAATATTCAGTACAAGTGAATATGCATGAAAAGGCATCATAGTGTTTGCTTATTTTTACACTTGACAGAATAGCCTATTCAAGTCTAGGACGCTTGAGGTCTAAGGTGTCCTCATCATCCCAACATGGACCCATCTCTTCAGTCTGGGACTTTTCATCTTCTGAATACGACGACGATCCCATATCTTCGGGTATGTATGGCTCTACTCCAGGCATGTACGGTACGATGTATTCAGGTATATAAGGCTCGACAAGGCTGCGTCTGACTGCCTCAAAGTGTTGAATGTATTATGTGGTAGCCCTGTGAACGTTCTCCTTTCGAGTCATGTTTTCTGGCCATCTTATATCTTCAGCTTGAGAGTTTTTCAAAGAGTGTAAAATAAATTCCACCTTAGCTTCAATATGTTTCTTCTTTTCTCCTATAGGGGTCTCTTTCGGCATGTCAAATGAGAAGATATCAGGCCGCGGTGGAGAAGGGATTTCCTGTAATGCCCCAAATTCCGGATAACCCTCTTCAGATAATATGCAGTAGCGCCTGTGAATCCTAGCAAAGGGACTGGGTCTTTGCCATTACATGCGAGTCTGACTTTCTCCAGTGTTGGCAATCTAAGCTGCCATCGGAGCTGTTTCGATTTCAGAGTTCCAAGGAAGTTCTTCCATTCTACGAAGCTGAAGTTAGGAATACATGTATGGGTTCTAACAAAGGTTTTAAGAGGATGGGCATCGGAGCTAATCTCAGTAAAGCCCATACGGATATGGAATTGTCTGATATGAGATGTGAACCAAAGGTACAAAGGATCACTAGAGGCTAAAGATTCCCTTCTTGTTTTGCTTGAAGCGATTTAGGGAAATGAAGGTCTCAACAAGGATAATGTTCGAGTAATCTCATCCACAACAGACTTGTCTGACTACTACAGCCATAATAGGGTTGAAGGTGACAGACAAGATTGGGAATAGCACAAAGCTAAAGAAGGCCAAGACAAAGGCTATACCAGATTTAGTCCCTTTAGTGGCATGGAGGTTGGGGAATCGATCTAGAAGGAAGGATAGTGAAATTCGTCTAGAATTACTTTTGGCATCTGCTTTGACTTCGTTGAGGCTTGTGTCAAGGAATTCCGCTAGTTGACTCAAGGGCTCGAATCCTATGGGAGGTTGAACTAGGAAGTGAGTAAACTCAACTCCGATGGCAGCGCTGTATTCTTCAAGAGTATGGGTAACTTCCAGCCCTTCCATGCAGAAGGTGGCGGTGGTAGGATCCCAATAGAGCGCCATGGCTTGAATAAAAGCAGGTGGGCACTCAATCTTCAGCAGGTCCACTAGATACCTCAGTCGTGATTTGGCGTATTTCTAGCTGGCTTCGCCCATGCTATCCCACCATGATAGGAGCTCGGTCCGGGGAACTTTGAACACTTGAATATCATTCTTTCCCATCAAGTCTAAAATATGCAAATGATTTTGAAAAGTCAATCTTCAAAAATTACTTTAAACATGTGACTATGCAAATGCCATGAAACATGCATAGGCTAACTTAATTGCATAGTTCAATTGAAGAAATGGAAATTAGAACTTTTTTCAGGTACTGAAGGCCTGACTTGAAGTCTAATTTGAATTTCAGGAAAGTGAATTATGCAATTTAGTAAGGCTCACTCCAGTAACTAAGGGAAATACAAACGTCACATTCCATTGGTCAATACATCAAATGGGAGTAGAGCGGAATGAATCCCTTAATACAACCAGGACACCTAACGAAAGAAAGGTAAAGAGATACTCTTCAAACAAGAAAGCCATAAAAGGCCGATGGAATGTGAGGATCTAAACCACCCTTTTCTAAAGATCTATTCTTCTTTACAATGATAGTCAGTCGGGAACCATCCCTCGGTTGAGTGTAAGGGGTCGTCTTTAGTGAATTGATCGAGGCATCTCAACTCCTCTGGCTATTCTATGGTCCATGGTATAATGACTTCTGGAGTCTTCTCACGTCTCAGCTTTTTAAGTATAATGTGTTTCGGCCTTGTCTTGATCGCAGGGCGTCTCCTTTTTCTCCAAAGGGTGATCATGGGTGTATCTCCCTTAGCTCGCCGTTCAGCCTTTCGACGAGCATACGCGTCCCTGGCTAAGCGGTTGCGATGTTGTCTCTTCATTTCCAAGTAGTCTTTGAACATTTCGTCTGCTTGTCGCTTAAACCTGAGGTTATTGACATAGTAATGGGTTTGGCAATCTTCGTCGTATCCCAACTTGCGTCCAGTTAGCTCTCGGCCGTGCAAAAATCTGGTAAAGTGCAACCTCGTGTTCGGTCCCGGGCGAATGACTTTCCTTAGGTATTCGAAGGTCACCAACTCTGTTGAACTTTTAGGGAACAGCGACATCCCACCCCCTTATCATCATTATTTCAATTAGTCACTTGAGTGATTTTCACGATGCATGCAAATGCATGTGAATGTATGTAATGTATTAGTCATACTATGGAACATGAAATAGTAATGTACGTTGAAAATAAATGTCTTACCAACCAAACTCGGGGAATGTGAAATGTTCCCCTGAAACAATGGGCGGTTTTAGGTATACCAACCATCCATAGACATGCGCATGAGACAAGTAGGTATACTCTAAAAATTAGAAATCAAGTGAGGAACTTATGGCTCAGGCTCCCACGATCCAAATGAGGCAGATTTCTCCCCAAGGGTACCCACCCAAGAGGGCTAGATATCGTCAATTTGGATTGTGAGCGGGAACGAACACGAAAGTCTCAAGTGCCATCAAACACGAGATCCTTTCGCATCCTTTCCCTATCTAAGGTAACCTAAAGGTGGTTGCAGTCGGGGTTTGACCGCCAGTGTATGCGATGTGTCGTGATCATCACAATGCAAGTCATGCACAACAGTTTGTATCAAACACCGCTTCAATATGTGCATAATATAAACATACATTCCCAACTCCAATCTGCAGAAAAATATCAACAATCACTCCACCCCTTATTTCTTCATTCTGCAAAAATATCTAACACAATGATTAGCGTATGTACCTCACCTTCAAGAGCATCTGCAAAAACAATGTCAGATAAACCAACCAACTTTTTAATCGGCTCAAGTCCTTTGGAATTCTGCGAAACTAGAGATTCTGGTTTAGAATAGTCCCCAGCGGAGTCGCCAGTCTGTCGCGACCCTCTCTTGGATTGCTGCTGGAGGGGGCTAATGGGCCGCCCGACCTTCGCCTGATCGGACGCAGGCCTCTCCCAAGGTCCATTACCCAAATCGCAACGGTTTGATATACATGGTCGACCTTTAGTGCGGTCTGGTGACATGTGATATGTGTACATGCTAAGGAGTCGCCACCAATCGTTTCATGGAGGGTACGATCGGAAACCCTATCGAATAGTTGGGAGCGGTCTATTCGATTCTGCGAAAATCAGAGAAGTGGGATCGATGACTTTTTTACGCCAACTGTCAGAGTTGACGCCCTTTCGGCACCTAAGTTGAATGATTTATCTATTCATAGGATTTCATACAGATGAGTGGGATACGGATCCTAAATCTAGGAGTTCATGCAGATAGGAATGGCTACCCTATCACTCACAGTCAGTAAAAATAAATATGCAAATCAAGGATCCAAAACATGCGGATAAATCACATGAAAGCAGCATGGCATCCCTAATGAGGCCCTATTAGCCTAGAGAAGTATCAATCGAGGTTTAGGAATGATTTGACATGATTCACCCATGAGGGGCAAAATCGTAATTTTGAGAAATTTAGGGATAATTTGCCCTAAAAGGGCAAAATTGTCATTTCAGATGAAATATGCAGTTAAAAGATGATGGAAATTGAATTGACAATAAAATCCTTCCATTTCCTATTTTTCGAGAATTTCCAGAATTTTTCTGGAATTTAAAAGTGATTTTACCTTTGGAGAGGTAAAATTGTCATTTTAGACGAAGATGAGAACTGAAAATCTCAAATATTAGGGTTGGTCACCCACCTGACTCAAACCCTAATTTTAAGCAATTTTCAGGACTCGATTGGAATGGGAAAGACGATTTACCCATTGAGGTGTAAAATCGTCATTTTGAGAAAAGGGACGAGACTCGAAAATCCAAGCCCAAGAATTGGTCGCCTAACCGATCCTAATTCTTACCTTGGCATTATCGACTTTATCTTACTTATACAACAGAGGCGACTTACCCCTAAAGGGTAATATCATCAATTCTCGGAAAAACGGGTAAGAATAGGGTTGACCAGTTGTCTGTGGTCAATCCTTGATTTTTGGGGATTTTTGGAATATATAGGATTTTCCTACAATTTTCTTTTATTTTTTTGGGATTTTCTAGGGTTTTGTTGGCATTTTTTGGATTTTTTAAAATTTTTAAATTTTTTTTATTTTTAAAATCATTTTCTGAATTTTTTATTAAAAAAATGCTTCGGACCCGGTCAACCCGACCCAGACCCGAACCCGAACGAATCACCCCCCAAAACGACGTCGTCCTACGCCTTTATTATTTTCGGATTATCTAGACTTGATCGGGCGGTTCCTATTGAACCGCGTGGCTAATCCACGACCGCCGCAGATTACTAAAACTTACGGTCTGGATGGAATGGAGACTCTACCAGGGCCATCTGATCGACCTACTAAAACCTACGGTCAGGATTAGAATGCAAGACTCGATCTGGACCGTCCATTCTTATTAACCTAAATGGCGCCGTACTGCCACTAACTCAAACGGCACCGTTTCAAACCATTTTAATTTTTTGATTTTAAAATATTTTCGAATATTCCTAATTACTAATCGGACGGCCATCAATTATTAGACTCGATTAACCCTAGCCGTTGGATCTAAACCAACTCCGCCTAACAGACCAACGGCCAAGCTGACTCGACTTCCACGTGGATTAATAGCCGACTGCCACCTAAGAACGCTGACTCGTTGACCCGCCACGTTAGCTCGTCTTCAACCTCTCAACTGCCTCTGAACGGACGGTCGCGACCCTCCGGCGATGATCCAACGGTGAGATCTTAACGGAATCGCGCGAAACCAACACCAATCGACTCGCAATCGTCTCTAGTTCAACATATATAAGAATCACGGGACTTCGTTCACCAAATCACGATCGCCATGCGAGATGCCGAGTACGGCCATGGAAACTCAATCGCACAAATCATGCGAAATCAGGACAATTCATTCACAGATTAGCACGAAAGGAAGTTCAGAACGCTTACCTCGAGCTCCGATCGAGCTCACGCGACCTAGATTGGGCTAGGCAAGGATGAACAGGGCACGGCAATGGAGGTCGGATTTGAGACTCAATTCAAGGTATTAAGACGAAACCGATGCAAAAAAGATAGGCGACGACAGTAATGTCTAAGGATCAAAACGCACACTCTAGATGCAAGAATGAGCAAGGAATGCACGAATCGCCATTGATGCACAGTAAGAAGCTCAGAAGCGCATCTCACCTGTTCCAGCGGTTTCTGGCAGCGCGGCTGACGGCGATCGACTCCCTGCTACTTGGGCGTTCTCCTGACGATCTCTTTGAGCTTTGGTCTATCCCGGAAAGGCCTGACCGACGCTCTGCCAATTCGAGCTCTGCCCTCGACAATGGCGATGAGGGTGAGCTCTCCCTCATTCGTTCTCTCTCTCTTTCGATTCTCTTGAACTCTCTCCAACCAACTAAACCAACTCTCTTAACAGAAAACCTCCATAGACTTTTAAACCTATTTCGAATTTTGGCGCCAAACAGGGAACTGTGTACCGGCTTCAATCGCATGTGAGGCCATGTGTCTTTAGGTCTAATCAGCGTCGGGGACGATGGGTGTTCCGTTCAGGCCCGTTTAGTTCTCCGACAAGTCTAATTTCACACAAATTTGGCATAGATTTGTGCTGAGTCTAACGTCGTTGACTTTTGCAGGTCCCGCGAGATTGACTGGTCAATTACTCTCCGTTCCGGCGACCATTGGTCAAGACTCTAGCAGCAATCGATAGGGAATGGCCTGCAGTATTAAACCCCCACCAATGCTACTTCAATCGTCGTCGATTGGTCGGTCAATTTGGCTATCAAAACTCGGCATTACACTGTTCATCTGCACGGGGGTCAGGGGAAGAAGACGACACTGTTCCGGACCGGCTCGACCGGTCTGATCGGGCACCGGTTCTGACTCTATTTTCAAAATTAATCCCAAATTGATTTGGAATTTTTGCAATTGAACATCATAATCGAACTTAGGGCATGAGTATTATTCAAAAATGTGATTTTGCCCAAAAGTTCACATCAATTTTTATGAAAACCCCAAATTTTTCTTTAATTGCAAATTGGGGAATTGTGCAATTGATGGCTCAAATGATTAAATTGAACCAAATTACCCAATGCCAATTGATTCGAAATGGTGAAAAGCATTGGGCAATGATTTCAATTTGTAATGGTAGTCATTGAATTGAAAGTAATTTCAATCATGCCCAATTTCAAGGACTAAAATGCAATTTAGTATACAATTTTGCCCAATTCATGCAATTAAGCAATTTGTGCAAATAATTGGGTTAAATTGGAATAAGGGACAATTAAATTGAATGTCAAGATCCTAAAATATGCCAAAATTGTAAATTAAAAGACTCAATTGACATTTTTTTACCAAATTCAATCATATGTGTTACAAAGGAACACGTAAAATTGAATATTATTTTGGACTTTTTGTGAGGTCAAAAAGATAAGAGATTTAAAATAAAAATATTTGCTATTTTTTCATATTTTTGTGACCTCAAATGCTATTTTTCTTGATTTTTCTAGTATTTTCCTAATTTTCGAAAATATTAAAAAATATGAAAAAAAAATTTGTCAAAAATGGTTCCTTAGGCTTGGCCCAGGCCACCAAAGTTGATTTTGCAATTTTTTTGATTTTTTATGAATTGTTTATAAATTTTATAAGAAATAACTGGAAAAGACTGATCCAAAATTAGGTGTCAACATTAGTTAGCACAAATTTTAAACAAGAAAGGCTCTTCCCAAAAATAATTTTTAACATCAGAAAAGAATTTTTTCTTCTGTTGATGTGACAATTCAAGAGGAAGAACATTACTTACCAAATAATTCATAAAGTCAGCTGTTGACACCTGATTTTTGACCATTTGTCATTGTGATTTTTATTCTTTAAAATTAATTAAAAATTTAAAAAAGTCATAAAATCACAAAATCAACTTTGGAAGCCTTAGCCTAGCCTTAGGAACCAATTTTGAACAAAAAATATTTTTTGAATTTTTTAATATTTTTGGAATTTATTTAATTATTAAAATACCCAAAAAATCAGAAAAAATACCATCCGTGGTCATAAAATTACACAAAAATATTCAGAAATTTTATTTTAATTCCCTCTTTATCAGGGAAATGTGGCTCGATTCATGGGGTCCCTTCACAAACATAATCCCGAACCGAGCCTAAAAAATCCTTTTCGAGTCTTTTAATTTTCAATTCTTGGTTTTTATAAGCTATGACATTGTATTCTAAAGTTTTGAAGTGCAATTAGGTCAATTTGCCCTCCAATTTGATCAATTTTAACCAAAATGGCTTAATTGCATAAAAATCTTTCAATTTAGTCCCCGGTTTCATAATTTTCGAAATTAAATCTCACACAGGCATACCCATTGAAATCAAACACCTCTACCCTATAGTTTTCATCATGCTGAATGCATTGGTGGCCTCAATTGTGACTAATTCAGTCGTTTGGGCCCTCAATTAAGCGAAAATCATTTTCGGATCCTAGGGACAATTTGGGGTTTTCACTAAATTTCAACCAATCGATTCATGAAAATACCCCTATTAGATAGAAAACATGTCAAGGAGTTCGATTTTGCCATCAATTTCGTGAAAATGGGTCAAATTAGGGCCCAATTTGGACGATTTGGGTCGAACCGGGCCGGTCGGGTCAGATCCGACCCGCCCGGTCCGACCGGGTCTACAACTCTCAGTTGCAGACCCGTGCGCGCTGCGGAAACAGAAAAGGGAGGAGCAGGAGAGGCCCGCGGAGGCATTTTTTAAAAAAAAGGTGATGGCGAGTGGAAGAGGATCGTTGGTAGTGGTGGGGTGGAGATGCCACGACCAAAAGGCCGGTCGGCCATGAGAAAAGGGAAGGAGGTACTCAGTTTTGGAGGGAGCTCGGCTGAGAGAGAGAGGAGAACTTTTGCAGGAGACCGAGGTTCGAGCGGCGGTTCTGGACCTTTACCTACGCCCGCAGATCATCGTCGAAGCTTCCGTAGCCGCCGGCGACCCTCGAACAGGTCAGTATCATCCCCTGAACTTCGTTTTCCCGACGTACGTCATGTGCTCGACAATATGCTTGAACGAGTTTCGCAAATTATAACTCTCGGTTGTGCCTTTCCCGACCCCGTACCACACGAATCCCACCTTAAACATTCGTTATCCCTGGCTCTAAGCTCCGTATGCTACTTATTTTGCATTAAAACCGCGAGGAAAACCGAGCTCGGAACTTCGACGGCCACGGTTCGGACCGGGAACTCAACGAGGTATTTCAAGCGACTGTCAACCGTCAAGGAGCTTCAGGTAAGTCCTTAAGCTGTCATGGGATGCCACTTGAACGATTGAAGTCGAGATTAAGAAAAAAAAAATTCTGCAATTACCTCGCCGGAGTCGGCTCGGTGGCCGCCGGTTCGAGGCTTTTCCGACGTCCCACTTGTCATGTTTTTGTTGATAGTTGATGTAGAGTTCGTGGGGGGTTGAGTGGTGTCGAAATCGGGACTTGAAACGGTTACTTTTACGTCGGTTTGGGGTCCTCCGGCGAGTTTTCCAGCGACTTCGCCGGAAAAAGCACTATTCATCGTCTTCTCCGGCGAAGTCACCGCCGGTCAACGGTAAACGGTCGACGGTCAACGGTCAAAGCTGACGTGGCGTGCCACGTAGGCAGCCACGTCAACGTTGGCGGGCCCGGGTCGATTAAATCAAAGCCCAGATCGGACGGCCGTGGCTTTGCCACGTGTCGCGATCTGAGACGTTCGTTCCCAGTATACGAAACGACGCCGTTTTGTTCGTGAAGGAGGCGGACCGGGCCTGGGCGCGGGTTCGGGTCGTGGGCCGGGTCTGACCCGGCCCGGAAAATATTTTTTTTAAATAAATAAAAATCAGAAAATAATAAAAAATTCAAAAATCAATAAAAAATAGAAAATCATAAAAAAATTCAAAAAAATTCGGAAAATTCAGGAAAAATTCTAAAAAAATTCCATAAAATAGGAAATGGCCACATTCAACTGACCACGACATGTTTTGGGTCTTTTGACCCCCGATCTTTCCAGAAATGACGGTTTTGCCCTTCCGGCAAACCGTCTTCCAAAACAATTCTAAAAAAATCCAGGAAAATCCCAAAAAAAAATAGGAAATGGCCACAATCAACTGGACAAGTCTCATCCCGGGTGTTTTAAACCCCGACCCTTCTTAAAATGACGGTTTTGCCCTTTGGGCGAATCGTTTTCCAAAAAATTGAAGAAAAATCAAGAAATTCCAAAAAAATTCTCAAAAACGGGAAATGGCCACAATCAACTGGCCGTGGAATATTTTGGGTAATTCGGTATCCAAATCTCCCAAAAATTGACGATTTTGCCCTTCGGGCTAATCGCCTCCAAATCTTCCCATTTTACCCCTGACCGAAATCACACCTTCCCTAAGCCCTTATGGCTATGCGAGGAAGCCATTGACTCGAATTGATGTGCATCGATGAGATTTATTTATGCACTTGATTGCGTTTTCATTTAAATTGATTGTGATTGATAGGAATAGTTTTCCAATCTGCATGAAACCCTGAATCAAGCCTACCTCACCCAAAATTGCTTCTGCATAAAATCTTAATTAGGAAAATCACTCGCGTTTGCATGTTGCAAGAATGCTTTGGATAACCTCCAGCATCAAAATGCACATTTCACGATTAAAACTTAAGTCATACGGTTTTTGTCAAATGGACAGCCGTGGTCTTCCCAAAGATTACTAACGTTTTCTTGGTGAAGAAAAATCTTTCAGGCTCAAACTTCTGCAGGATACCTGGAGAACCCAACTCCCAGAATGTCGCCTCAACAGACTCAAGTGAAGCTTTGTCAAAATAAAATCTTTCACTGCTTCAAAACTGAATTCCCGACAAATTTCGAGATCTTTTAAAAGAAGGGGTAAGGATAAGACCCTTTTTCAAAAGCAAGCAGTCCTAGCTCGACGTGGAGAACCCTCGTCCTAGGACCATTTTTCAAAAATATCAAACAGTCTCATCGGACGTGGAGAACCCTCATCATGAGACCCCTTTTCAAAAGTCAGGCAGTCTCATCGGACGTGGAGAACCCTCGTCATGAGACCCCTTTTCAAAGCAAACTGATGGTAGAAACCGCCTGAAGGGTCAACCAATGGTAGAAACCGCCTGAAGGGTCAATGTATGGTAGAAACCGCCTGAAGGGTCAACTTACGGTAGAAACCGCCTGAAGGGTCAACCAATGGTAGAAACCGCTTGAAGGGTCAAACCGATTGGAAAATCACTCGCGTTAGGTACCGAAAGGGCGTTGGTAATAACACCGACGTAACCAAGTCCCCGAACCCAAAATCTCTGGTTCCGCAGAATTGATCCATCTCTCCCAATCGGTCAGTTAGGTTTCCGGTCTACCCTCCAAGAAAGACCGGTGGCGACTCCAAATGCATGCACAAGTTGCACATGCCACCACGACCACACTAAGGTCGAAATCGATCGGCTCTTATCGCCGAATCCTTTGAAAAATACTCCCGCCGCGATTTGGTATGGGCCTGGGAGGGCCCGCGCCGATCCAAAAGACCCGCGATCGGTAATCCATTAGCCGCGTCCGCTTTCGGACGGGTCGCGACATCAGCGTATCAAGGAATGTTTGTGGATTTGATGGAAAAAAATTTCTCATTAGGGAACTCTTCTGAAATTACCTCTTCCTCTGAATTCAGGATTCTAGATAAGTGATTTGCAACTAGATTTTCAGTCCATTTCTTATCTTTAATTTCCAAATCAAATTCTTGCAGCAATAAAATCCACATTATCAATCAGGGTTTTGATTCTTTCTTTTCTCGCAGATACTTAAGAGCAGAGTGGTCAGATTAAACTATAACTTTTAAGCCAATTAAATAAGAACAAAATTTATCAAAAGCAAAAACTATCGCCAATAGTTCCTTTTCTGTTGTTGAATAATTCAATTGTGCATTTGATAAGGTTCGACTTGCATAGTAAATGGTTTGAAAAACTCCATTCTTCCTTTGTCCCAAGACAGCTCCCACTGCAGAATCACTGGCATCACACATCAGCTCAAAAGGTAAATTTCATTCCGGTGTTGTCATGATTAGTGCTGACACTAACTTTTCCTTTAAAGTTTTAAAAGCCTGCACATATTTATCAGAAAAATTAAATGGAGTATCTTCCATCAAAAGATTAGAAAGGGGTTTAGCAATTTTTGAAAAATCTTTTATAAACCGCCCATAGAATCCTACATGGCCCAAAAATCCACAAGTTTCACAAATGTTGGTGGAGGCAATTTTGCAATGACGTTCACTTTGGCGCGATCAACTTCAATTCCATTTTTAGAGATCTTATGCCCGAGTACTATTCCTTCCTGCACCATAAAATGACATTTCTCCCAATTCAAAACAAGGTTAGTCTTATCACATCTTTGTAAGACCAAAGCTAAATTGTTTAAACAAGAATCAAATGATGAGCCAAAAATAGAAAAATCATCCATTAATTCCTGCACCATAAAATGACATTTCTCCCAATTCAAAACAAGGTTAGTCTTATCACATCTTTGTAAGACCAAAGCTAAATTGTTTAAACAAGAATCAAATGATGAGCCAAAAACAGAAAAATCATCCATGAAAATTTCAATATATTTTTCAACCATATCAGAAAAAAATGGCCATCATGCATCTTTGAAAAGTGGCTGGTGCATTACAAAGACCAAAGGGCATTCTTCTAAAAGCAAAGGTACCATAAGGACAAAAGTTGGTTTCTCTTGATCTTTTGGTGCAATAGGAATCTGATTATACCATGAATATCCATCAAGAAAATAATAAAACTCATGCCCTGCAAGTCTTTCCAACATTTGATCAATAAATGGTAAATGGAAGTGATCTTTTCTAGTGGCATCATTCAATTTTCTGTAGTCCATACACACACGCCACCCAGTAACTGTCCTAGTTGGAATCAATTCATTGTTGTCATTTTTCTGAACAGACATACCTCCTTTCTTTGGCACCACTTGCACTGGGCTTACCTAGGAACTATCAGATATAGGATAGATGATCCATGCATCAAGTAATTTAAATACCTCAGTCTTCACTACTTCTTGCATTTTCGGGTTCAAACGCCTCTGAGGTTGGATAGTGGGCTTGTATTGTTCCTCCATCAAAATTTTATACATGAAAAGTGAGGGATAATTCCCTTGATGTCAGCTATTTTCCATTGTTGACACCTGATTTTTAAACATATTTTATATCGATTTTATTTCTAAAATTAATTAAAATAGTGAAACAAAAGTCATAAAATTACAAAATCAACTTTGAGAGCCTTGGCCTAGCCTTAGAAATCAATTTTGAACAAAAAATATTTTTCATAATTTTTAGTTTTTTTTGAATTTATTTAAATATAAAAATACCCAAAAAATCAGAAAAAGTACCATTTGTGGTCATAAAAATACATAAAAATAGTCAATAATTTTATTTTAATTCCCTCTTCAATTTGGTCTTTATGAATCTCGAAAATTCGACTTGGGTCACTATGTTCCTTCACAAACATAAACCCGAATCGAGCATAAAAATTTCTTTTTGAGTCTTTTGATTTTCAATTTCCACTTTTGATAAGCCATGACATTGGTATCAAGAACCCTGAAATGAAATTGTGTCATTTACCCTTCAATTTTATCAATTTTAACCAAAATGGCTTAATTGCATAATTTTCTTTCAATTTAGTCTCCGGTGTCACGAATCTCAAAATTAAATTCTCTCTAGGGACACCCATGAAAATCAAACACCTCTAGCCTATAGTTTTCGTCGTTCCGAACTCATTAGTGACCTCAATTTAGACCGATTTGGTCGTTTGAGCTTTCGATTAAGCGAAAATCATTTTCTGATCCTAGTCATAATTTGTGGTTCTCGCTAAATTCCAATTCAATTATTCGCGAAAATACCCGTTTAAGATGGAAAACATGTTTGGAAACCGATTTTGGCATAAATTTCATGAAAAATGATCAATTTGGGGTTCAATTGGGCGAACATTTATAACCGGATCGGTCGGGTCGGACCCGACTCAACCCGACCAAACCGGGTCTGCAACTAGGGAACATTCCCTGCTCTCTTCTTCACGTACAGGGAACAAGAAGTAGAGGCAAGTTACATAGGACGAAGGGAGCGGCCGGGGGACAACACCACAGAGGCCAAACCTCTTTTACAGGCGTGAGGGAGTGCGTGATCGTCCTAGAAAGGATCCCGGACGTCTCTCGCATATAAGGGTCGGCTAGAGAGAGAAAGAGGGGGCATTCTGTAAAAAAAAAAGGTCGAGAGCTGTGGGGGAGAGGATTCGGGCAGCGGCAAAGTTCAAGTGAGCGCCTCGACACTTCAGGCCAACAGGTTCATCATCCTCGAAGCCCCGGTCGTCGCTGGTGTCGCAAAAAGGTGAGTATATCCCTGGCCTCGGCCTCCCTTGCCTTCCTATGTTCGCGGTTTAGTCTGCAAGGGTAGGCTCCGTTCGTTTTTTTTGTCAAACAGGACCAAAATGCATGTCGACGTTTGTCTAAGTCCTTATAGTCGTCCTCGAGTCTTGGTTTGTTTCGGTTTTGCAAGTTGAGTCCTCATCTCTGATTAGAGTACCGATTTTTGACATGCCTACTACCTGCTCGACGAAATGCCGCCCGAACCATTTACAAGTTCTAGCCCCTAGTCGTGTGCTACCCAAGCCATTCTTGCGTGCTCCTTGTTTTAAACTCTCCTCAGAATCAATGCTAAGCTTTGCTTGCTCTTTATTTTGCATCGATTGGCGCCGAAAATGGTCGGCCGGAACTCCTCGGTCTTAACCCGAGCCAAGGGCTCACGCCGGCATGTGCGGTGGTTCTCTAGCTCTAAAGGAGCTTAGGTAAGTCCCTCAACTCGTCTCGAATGATGATTGAGTAGTTGAAATCGAGTTTCAGTCATTATAATTTTTTTGAGAAAGGGGTCGCCGGAACCGTTACTATGGTCGCTCGGTTTGGGGTGTTTCCGGCGAGATCTGGTATGAAAAATGCTTGTATGTTGATGAGGGATGTTAGAGCTTCGATTGGGTGTCGAAATCACGGCGTTTTCGTGTCGTTTGGACGTCGGAAGCGCACTTCCGGCAAGATGCCAGCGAGTAACGCTATCGCGCCACGTCAGCCGCCGGGGAAGGCTTTCCCATAAATAAAAAAAAAAAGAGCTATAAAACCTAAATCGGACGGCCGTGGATTCGCCACATGTCGCGATCTAAGATTTTCAAAAACTATATATTTTATTATAATTATAAATGATTTTCTGAAATAAAAAAAGAATTAATCCGATGGTCATCGTGACGCCAAGTGGCACTTGGAGAATCGTTGGATCCAGGGTTTTATTCAGACTTTTTAAAGCCTAGATCGGACGTATCAAGGGAAGCCACGTGGCACACCGTGGAACGTCCGATCAGGATTTTCGGATAGTAATAAAAAAATGATTAAAAAAAAGGAAAAAATCAAAACTACGACGTTTAGATCGGTCCGACCCGTATGGTCTGACCGGGCGCCCGAGAGGCGCGGGCCGGGTCTGACCCGGTCCGGAAAATATTTTTAATAATAAAAAAATTCAGAAAATGTATTTATAAATTTCGAAAATTATTAAAAAAATTCACAAAAATTGAGAAAATTCAGAAAATTCCCAATAAATTCCAGAAAATAGAAAATGGCTACAATCAATTGGCCATGACCTATTTTGGGTCTTTCGAACCCCAATCCTTCCAAAATGACGATTTTGCCCTTTTGGTAAATCGTCTTCCAAAAATTGAAATTTTTTTGAAAAGTCCAAAAATTCTAGAAAATATGAAATGACCACAATCAACTAGTCATGACCTATTTTGGGTCTTTCGAACCCCATTCCTTCCAAAATGACGATTTTGCCATTTTGGCAAATCGTCTTCCTAAAATCAAAGAAATTCTGAAAATTCCAAAAAAAAAAAATTAAGAAAATAGGTAATGGCCACAATCAACTGGCCATGACCTATTTTAGGTAATTCGAACCCCAATCCTTCCAAAATGATGATTTTGCCCTTTCGGCAAATCGTCTTCCAAAAATTGGATAAATTTTGAAAATTCTAAAAAATTCTAGAAAATATGAAATGGCCACAATCAACTGGCCATGACATATTTTGGGTCTTTCAAACCCCAATCCTTCCAAAATGACGATTTTGCCCTTTTGGCATATCGTCTTCAAAAAATTGAAGAAATTCTGAAAATTTCAAAAAATTTCCAGAAAATAGGAAATGGTCACAATCAACTGGCCATGACCTATTTTGGGTCTTTTGAAACCCGATCCCTCCAAAAATGACGATTTTGCCATTTAGGCAAATCGTATCCCAAAAATTGATTAAAAAAACCAAAAAAAAAAATCCAGAAAATGGGAAATGACCACAGCCAACTGGTCAAGACCTATTTTTGGTCTTTCGAATCCCGATATTTTCAAAAATGATGATTTTGCCCTTTTGCAAATCGTTCCTCGAGAAATCCTGAAAAATCCAAAAAAAAATCTCAAAAATAGGAAATGGCCACGACCTACTTTGTTTAAATTCGACACCTGAACCTTCCAAAAATTATAATTTCACCATTCGGGCAAATCATCCCAAATCTCCCTATTTTACCCCTGATCCTAAATCATGCCTTCTCTGAGCCCTTAAGGCCATACTAGGAGGCCATTGATTTGAATGGATGTGCATTGACATGATTCATTTATGCACTTGACTGCGCTTTCATCATATTGATTGTGATTTGATAGGACTAGTCTTCCAATCTGCATGAAACCCCTGAATCAGACTTACTTCACCCAAAATTACGCCTGCATGAAATCTTAGTTAGGAAAATCACTCACGTTAGGTACCGAAAGGGCATTGGTAATGACACCAACGTAACCAAGTCCCCGAACCCAAAATCTCTGGTTCCACATAACTGATCGATCTCTCCCAATCGATTAGTGAGGTTTTCGGTCCACCTTCCAAGAAGGACCGGCGGTGGCGGCTACTCCAAATGCATGCACACATAGCACATGCCACCACGACCACACTAAGGTCGAAAGCGATCGACTCTTATCGTCGAAATCCGTAAAAATTAACTCCCATTGCGATTTGGTATGGGTTTGGGAGGGCCCGCGCCGAGAAGGCCCGCGATCCACATTTCAAAGTGGGGGCCCCGATCGGCAATCCATTTGCCCGACGACAAAAAAAAAGGGGTCGCGACATCCATTCAATTGCATTCTTATGTTCTCTTAGCACTCTGAGGAGTTTCTCCTCCATCAAATTTGTCAAAGAAGAAGATATAATTACTGGCAAAGAAGAAACTCCATCTAAATAAGCATATTTTAAACGAGAAGGTAAGGGCTTGAGTTCAAGAATTGGAGGCTCTTCAATTGATGATTTAGGCTTTGTTGAGTGTTGTCCCAACTCCTCAAATTTTGTTGCCTTTTGCCTTGAATATGATGGATTTGCTTCCTTAAAATTTGCATACTCATTTATCTCCTCATTCTCAATTGCTTTGTCCCTTGGTTGAACCAAACAAGCTTCAAGTGGATCTTTAAAAATATTTTCCTGAAAAACTTTATTCACCAACTTGTCAATTGTCTCAACTCTAAAACAAGAATTATCATCAGAGGGATATTTTATGGCTTTAAAAACATTAAAAGTGACAACATCATCTTGAACTCTAAGAATCAACCTCCCTTGTTGTACATCAATAAGAGCTCTTCCTGTTGCTAGAAAAGGTCAACCTACGATAAGTGGTACCTCAAAATCTTCCTCCATGTCAAGAATTATGAAATCTGCAGGAAAGATAAACTTGTCAATATTTACCAATACATCTTCTACAATACCTCTCGGATATTTAATCGATCGATTCGCCAATTGAAGCGACACTGTGGTTGCTTTTACTTCGCCCAATCCTAATTTCATGAAAATCAAAAGAGGCATCAAATTAATGCTTGCACCTAAATCACACAATGCCTTTTCAAAGTAAGAATCCCCAATAGTGCAAGGAATTGTAAAACTCCCTGGATCTTTTAACTTCGGAGGTAATTTATTTTGCAAGATGGCTGAGCATTCTTCATTCAACTTCACAGTTTCATAATCCTCTAATTTTTTTTTTGTTTGCCAAAATCTCCTTAAAAATTTTTGTATAGCTAGGCATTTGCGCTAAAGCATTTGCAAAAGGAATGTTAATGTGCAATTTTTTAAATACATCAAGAAATTTAGAGAATTGTTTATATATTTTGTGCTGCTGAAGTCGTAGAGGAAATGGAACTGGTGGCACATATGGCTTTGCATTATCTAGAAAAAGTCTACTATTGATTGCCTCATTTGATTGCTGATTGACTTCCTCTTCTTTGTCTGTAGAAGTCTCTTGTTCAACATCTTCTTGTCCCACTTGTTTGCCACTTCTCAAGGTTATAGCTTTTGCATCTTCAATTGAATTTTTCTCTGTATTGCTAGGCAAAGAACCATGTTGTCTTCCTGATATCATATTTGCTAATTGACCCCCCACTTGTATCTCCAGATTTCTGATTGAAGCCTCTTGATTCTGAAATCTCACATATGTGCTTTTGATGAAGTCCTGAGTGGTGCTAGCAAGTTTGGTGACTATATCTTCTAGATTAGACTTTGTCTCTTCTGATTGTTTAAATCTCGATGGTGGTTTCGTCACATTCTGATTACTCCATGAAAAATTTGGATGATTGCGGCACCCCAGATTGTATGTGTTGGAATAGGGATTATTCTGCAATATGTTAAAATTCCCAACAAAGTTAGCATTTTCACTAGATTGTGTAAAAGTGTTACTTACCGGACACTTTGCGCTAACATGTCCTCCTCCACAAAAATCGCATGTCATATTTTGAATTGGCATGACTTCAAGTTGTGCAGCAATTGCAGTGACAGCATCAACTTCATGAAGTCAGCTAGATTTTCGCACAAGTAGCCTCTCAGTAGGCCATTGATAACTATTGGATGCCATTTCCTCCGACAGGTTGTAGGCTTCTTCCGGTGTTTTATTATTCAAAGTTCCCCCTGCAGCTGCATCAATCATAGAATGAATATTTGCACTAGACCCATCATAAAAAGTTTGCACCTGCATTCATACGGGGGGAGTCCATGATGTGGACATCTCCTAAAAAACTCCTTGAATCTTTCCCATTATTCATTATCCATATGCATAAAATTAGTAATATCATTACGCATTTTTGCAGATTTTGCAGGTGGAAAGAACTTACCAAGAAATTTTTGGGCCATATCATTCCATGTAGTGATTGATCTTGCAGGAAGAGAAGATAGCCAACTCTTAGCCTTGTCTCTGAGAGAAAACAGAAATAGTCTCAATCTAATAGCATCATCTGTAACTCCATTATATTTAATTGTGTCACAAATTTCAAGAAAAGCATCGATGTGAGCATTTAGATCATCGCTTGATAGCCCACTAAATTGCACGGATTGTTGAAGCATTTGAATGAGTGATGGCTTGATCTCAAAGTTGTTCGCTTGGATTGCTGGCCTCTTGATGCTTGATGTGGTGCCCTGAACTATTGGCGCATCATAATCTCTCAAGAGTTTACGTTGATTTTTAACATCTCTCATCTTTTCAATGTGATTTCTCTGTTCTCTTAGTCGCCTTTTGAATGTACGTTCGATTTCTGGATCAAACTCGACAAGTTTCCCTTGTTGGCTGCGTGTCATGCACCGATGTACGTTTGCAGAAAAGAGAAAAAAAAATTGAAAGCTAGATTAAACTTAGAATTATCCTGAATCAATATTAACTATCCCCGGCAACGGCGCCAAAAACTTGTTCACAAAATTCTCAACGCAAGTGTACGTGTCGAACAAGTAATATAATGATGAGAAAAAGATATCGTCCCACAAAGACTGATGATTAATAAACTAATTAAATACTAAAAATGGACTAATTCTAAAATTTATCTAACAAATAAAAATAGAATTGAGAATAAAATAAAATTGACAATATTAAGAAAAAAAGTTCGGAACTAGATGTGATTAATTCAATCAGATAAATACGTTAGAGCATCTGATTTCACCATAACCACTAGACATGAATTTCAGATCTTTACGCATACAAGAACGACATCAAACATGTGATAGTGGAATTTTCTTAGCTATTTACTATCCTATATCTAGGTATAATAAACCTACTTAGTTTATCAATCTACTATATCTCTATGTGAATTTAAATAAACATAAGTGCATTAAAATCTGTGAATATTCATGATTTATAATGAGTCTTTTTGATCATCTTATCACCGAAAGCTACACAAATAACATGGTATATTTCTATCCATATTGTAATTCATGGTTATATATTATAATGAGCAATTGCATATTATCACTTTTCAGTCTCAAACATGCATATCGGATCATTCAAGTGGTGGCCAATCACTTAAAAGTATTAAATATAATAATATATAACTCACATGAACGAAATCACTTGCAAAACATAAACATCATGAAATTCATATCATCATGATTAGGCTACATCGTAGCCCTAACGAAAAAAAATTAGAACATAATAGAAGAAGAAGTAGCAATAATATAAATTAAATCAAACATCTTGAATCAAAGAACAAGAAATCTGTCACCACTTTGTCTTCTCTTCAAAGTACTTCAAAGCTCCCAGAACGGCGATGGAAGAAAACTCAAGTGAAAAAATAAAAACGTCGACGTCTCTCTAAAGCTAATCCTCTCCTAGAATAACATTTCAAATTCGTAAAAACAAATAAAATCCTAAAGATAGTATCAAGATATTCTAAAAAATAATTGAATCTCTAAGGATAACGTTGAGATATTCTAAAAACAAGGTAATCTTCTAAAAATTTTGCTTATGACATCTTGATTCTCTTCTTTTTCCTTTATCTTCTCCATATATCATTATCCTACATAAACAAGAAAAATCTGAATAAATATAATGAAATCAAAATATTTTCTCACCGATAACACATTATTTGTTGCTCAAAATAGGTAAAATAACTCTATTTTTTATAGAGTTATCAATTGGTCGATGGACAGACCATTGACGTTTCTTTTCTGTGAGATCGATCATTGGCCAGAACATTGATATTTCTTTCGATATTATCGATTGAAGTGAATAATTTTGCTATGGATATGTTGAAGCAATATATAACTTGTTTCGGTCTTAAAGGTTTGTTATGTTCCGAGTTTGATGTGAATAAGTTATGTTTTGTCATATTAAATATGTATAGTGATTGTTCGATATACTTAGCAAAAATGTATTATTCCCTAAGGCGTTGTAGCCATTCATTTCATCTTATTTGCTTTTCAGGTTCTCCAGTGAATAACAAGTAGGATGTAAGCATATCGTTGGCAGGAGGACTTTTTTATAGGGGGCTTTTGGTATGAGTTGTAGATAGTTGTCGAGACTTTTGAGTTAAGACATTCTTTTGATATATATATAATTTTTATAAATATGTAAATATATAATTTTAATAGTTTATAGGAACCTCTGGGTATTATCATCAAATATATCTTTTTGATTCGTTTATTGAAGAAACTCTTCTCCTTCAATCAGAAATGGTGGAAACATAGCGCATAAAGGAAAAATATCAAATTACATCATTTAGACAAAATCTCGTCCACCAACTTGTCCAAATTCACGGAAGACGACCCTTCTTCACCAGCTGCTTCTTCCGCCAACTTCTTCCACTCCATGGCCTTGCTTCTCATTTTCTTCCCCACCTCTCCTTCCATCAACTCCCTCACCAGCCTCTCCACTTCATCTCTCTTCACATCACCATCCATCTCCAACCCGACCCCCCAATCATCACAGATGTACTTGCGGTTCGTCTGCTGGTCTCCGGAGCATGGCCAACACAGCATCGGAACTCCGGCCGATAAGCTCTCGATCGTCGAGTTCCAACCGCAGTGCGTCAAGAACCCTCCGACCGAAGGGTGGTACAGCACTCTCTCTTGCGAGCACCACCCCGATAGAAAGCCCCTCTCTCTTGTTTCCTCCGCAAACTCTTCGGGAAGAATCGCTGTGTCTCCATTCACTGCGTCTGGCCTCAAGATCCACAAGAAACATTGGTTGCTATTAGCCAGTCCCATCGCAAATTCAACCAACTGTTGGTGCGTCAGGACCGCTATACTCCCAAAGTTCACATAGATCACGGACTTGGGCTCCTTCCTGTCCAACCACTGGAGGCACTCGTCATGCTCTTCCAAGAGATTGCACTCAATGTGCTTCGAGGCGAACGATTTTTCTGGAGCGATTCGATCGATCATCAGGTGAAGTGGTCCGACCGCATAAACCCTAGGGACCATTGAGGAGAGGGCGCGTAGCACGTCCGCCTCGAGCGCCTCGAAGGTGTGGACGATGGTCGCCGTGGCGTCGCCCATCCTGTCGCCGACGTCGGCGGAGAAGTCGAACACGGTGTCGTCAGAGCCAGGGATTCGGAAGAAGTTGGGCATGTCGCGCACCCTCATGTTTTTCAATCCGGGGATCCAGTCGATAGGGGTGTTCCCATATACGTTCATAAATTGGGATTCATCTGCAAAATCATCAAAACGGTGACAAATTTCATTAAGGTGGCTTTTCTTAACTCTTGAATGCATTCTAAGTCACAAATCATATACAACGCAAGTCTTGGAGATCTCTTCATGTGCGATCAAAGTCATCAATGAAATGGCAGATGATCCGACTGATAAATTAATTTTCAGAAAATTGGAATAATGTGTAATTTCTTAACTGATAAATTAATTTCCAGGAGAATGGAATAATGTGTAGTTCCATCCAATCAATTTTGATCAAATACGTTGACGCGATAATTTTTATTAATAATAATAATAGCCTTTTTAGCTAGTAATGACCTGACGACTAGCTAAAGAAATAAGGAGAAGAAAAATAAAAGCTAAAAAATTAAATAATTCAAAAAAATACCAAAATGTCATTAAAAATTACGTGTGCTAACTTGTCAAAGTTAATAAAATGAATTGAATTGATATAAATATAAAAGGATTTATGATTCAGTTGAAAAAAAAAAGGAACTTAATTGATAAAATTGTGGGAGGTATTTACACTACTTTGGGTTTGGGATAATGTATCAATTGAAACTCAAACATATTTTATCGTCATTCACGACATTACCCCTTATCCATTACCTGTGGCAGTGGCTGTGAGCAGTGCAAGACCGTTTTCTCTGAGGGCTCGCAAGTGTTTCACCGCCATGAGGGCACAACCGGCTACGGTAAACAAGTGTATGAGTGGAATCCCAAATTTCGAAGCCGCAGGACTCGTGGTGAGCGTCATGACCCCGTCCGAGACGATGCAAGTCACCGGAGGGACGCTCGGCTTCGAGCCCAGGCTCGATACGAGGTCACCGAAGGGGGCGACCATATGGCTCCTCGTCGACTCGCAGAGCGTCGGGATGTCCTGCGACGCGTCCGCGTCCGAAGGAGGTAGGCCGTCCGGTATCGTCAGGAACTGGAAGTCGCTCGGCGTCCCGTCCGCGAACTCGAGGCTTCGGGCTCTGGCGAGCCGCCGGTGGTTGAACTCGGTGTTGACGAAGGAGATGTGGAAGCCCTTACGGTGGAGGAGCTTCGCTAGCTTGAGCATGGTCCCGATGTGGCTTTGTAGTGGGAATGGAACACAAACTGCGTGTGGCTTTGCGGCCGATTCGAGCCCAGTGGCGCTCATCTCTCTTCTCACTAAGAGAATGATGACTCAAATGACTTCTTTTGGAAGATGAGTTTCAACTCGGCTTGGTTTGTCCAGTTTTGAGTTGATCCGGTTCCCTCTCCTTATATATAACTTTGTTAACTTTTTTGTGCTTATTTTTTACCCCAAAAAAAACTTTTTTTGTACTTACCGACCAAAAACAGACCTTTTTGTACTTATTCTCATACGTTGTTCTATTAATGCGAAAACTGACAATATATTATGGCAAAGATTGATGAATAAAAAATATCGAACATCTACATGATTCGATCTAAATGTTATATTCATGTGAACGAAGAGAGTCGACAGTTGTTGAAACTAAAGCTACCAGATGAGGAGTCAGGTGATTGGCACGTGAGAAAGTCATGGTCGACTACGGATGGGTGTGTTGAAATCAGAGCCTGATTAGTCGCCATGTATCAGGGATGAATTCTGGCGGCAGGGGGAAAATGCGCGCAAAAGATATCACGATCAAAGCTGTTGCAGAGATGCTCGGTAATCCTAAAAAATGGAGAGAGAATAGTGCGTAAAATGAGAAACCGTCGATGGCGTCGGCATAAACTGTCGAAAGGATAAGGAGAACGTGCTGAAGTGGAGCAAAAAATGAAGAGCTAGGAGCAGTAATTGATCGACGGTTACTAGAGCACCTCTATAAATATCTTGAGTCATTCAACGTAGAAACCCCCATCAATAAATCAACAAAACAAGTCTTTTATCTTTCATTAGCCTAGGTTAATCGTAGTTTTAGATTCCCATCGTAGATTCAATTTTGGCAAGTTTCATATCTCGGGTTGGTGTCGTCCCTTAAATTCCAGCGTCTACCCATTGTCCAGTGTCATCGATTGAATTTCGGCATTGTGTCCTACATCTCGTCTAATACGGTAGATTAGATTTCGATATTGTGTTTTAAGCATCAATGCTTCATAGGCCATCAATCGCATCAATCATTGATTGGCTGAAGAGTCTGTATTGTGCTTTCGATATCAATATAAATTTTTGCATTTGACACTCTCTATCCAAAACTGATTCGGAACTCCTTATTAGAAAATGAACTGTTTACGTTTGATAAAAGATTTGCGTCAACAGCAGTCTAATTCTTTCAATTTCTAGAGTCTTCTTTCTTTCTTTTTTCGGGTTTTTTTTTCTACTTTTGCCTCTAGGGAATATGTGGAGAAATCATCTTCTTAAGAAGGCTAAGGGTGCGCATGAAAACCATTCATGTCCAGAAATAGTTTCTTGGAACAAAAATAATTTTTTCTATTTATGTTTCTGGATGGGTTTTTGAGGAAAAAATGTGTTGGTAATGGTAACGGCATAAAATTTATAATCCTAGAATAAAAATATGTTTAAAAACAGTTGAAAAATTTTTACTTCTGAAAAATGCGACGATGGGATAGTGGCGGCCGGAGGAGATCAGGGGGCGGCGACAGCACCGATCAGGACCGCCGCCGCCCCTTGATCAGGAGGCGGCGGCCGCCGACGAGGTACGACGGCGGGGTTGTTCGTCGACGGAGATTTATATTTATATTTTTATTGCTATTTCTCGGAGAAGTAACTTTTTTTGTTTCTCATTTCTGCTTTAAATCTATTTCTGTTTCTCAAAATTGTTCCGTAAATAATTTTTTAGAACTGCGTTACCAAATAAATTTCTGTTCCAAATCTATTTCGAAAATAAGTTTTTGTTCCAAAAATAATTTTTGGATAGTTTTCATGCACACCCTAATAGTACTACCCAGTACCTACACCTGCGTAATAGAATCCGCCGTGTAAGGCCGGAGGGGGGTGGAGAAAGGTGGAAGATCCCAACTTTTTTGTCCTCTTTTGACTCAACATCCCAGTAATCGTGAATCGCACTAGTAGCAGAAAGATGCATACGGGCAGACATTTGGCAATAAATGATCAATCATAATCGAAAAAAATTAGTATTATAATCGCTTGCAAGCAAATGTTCTTTCAACACTTAAATTCAAAGTATTTATGAAGGAAACATCTGTTGTTTCTTCTCGGGCGGCGGCTCTTTTTCACGAAGGATATACCTAAATCCAAAATATTCACACACAAAATATTATTTCTTCGTCCTCGTGTCGTGCTGCTCTTTTGTCCTTAACATCTGTCACTGTTGTTTCTTCTCGAGACGTCCACTCGTCCGATCAAACGTGTGCTTCAAGAAAAGATTTCTAATTCAGAACAGAGTAAGTCTTGGAAAAATCCACCCATCCCTGGTCAAACGTGTCCTTCACGAAAAGATTTCTAATTCAGAATAGAGAAGTCTTGGAAAAATCCATTCAATCCATACCCGGCCAAACGTGTGCTTCACGAAAAGATTTCTCATTCAGAATAGAAAAGTGGTCTATTATAATTTGTTTTAGGGATACGTGCGTCGAAGGTTTTAAAATATATTACGAAAATGTAATTAAATTCTATAACTTATGAGAAGTGCAATGAATTTCTAAAACTTGTCAAATTGGTGCGATGGAATCCTTCCGTTAACTTCGTCCAACTTGATTACAAAAAATACTGATACGACTTTTTTTTATTATTTTCTCTCTCTTACGTGGCTAAGGGTACGCTTGACAACGATTTTAATCTAAAAAATCAATTCTATTAAGTATTGATTTTTTTTTTATTTTGTTCTTTTGATGAGTTTTAGAGAATCATAATACATTTGGTAACTGTATAAAATTTCTATTCCCGAACCAGAATTATGTTTGGTAACTATACAAAATTTCTATTCCCTTGAACAATTTCTCTTTCCAATTCTTTCATTTAAGTCAAATAATTACGTCTTGTCACTATAAAGTCAACCTATATAACATTACTAATAAAACATCTTTTCTTTCTTCTCGGATGACGACATTTTTTCACGAAGCAAATTCACGGTCCTTTTTTCTGGAATGAAAATTTTCATTTCACTTGAAAGAAATATATATAACTTCCAAGATAAAGATGAAAATCAATCAAAGTAAGTAAATCTCAAAGATAAATCAACTTCGTACACTCTATAGAGACTCGCTCAATTTGCTCAATCCATAAAGACGGATTACATGCAGCGGCCGATCACCGAATCTCGCAAAGCACACACCAAGATTTATTTCTCCAGTAACTACGGCTTTGCCAAAAGGCGGTGCACCTAGGTTCGGCGTCCCCAGCACCATTACCGTGTAGAGACAATAACAACATCAACAGGTTGAGAAAATATAGTCTTATAAATATCAGATCTATTTCTAGATCGAAATAAAAAAGCACTCAAATCTAAAACTAACTCTAGATTGGAAAAAAAAATATCTTTGAAAAATCCATCCATATCTAGTCAAACGTGATACTTTCCTCCAAAAACAAGTACCATTACGTGTTTGACATAAAAAAAAAAGGTTAATACCATGAAAAATCCTAATCTATACATTTGCGACAAATTTACCTCAAACTATTTTGTTGACCATGAAAAATCCCAAACTGGTACACCTATGACAAATTTATCTCAAATAATTTTTTAACCATCAAGAATCTTAAACTGGTATATCTGTGACAAATTTATCCTAAACTAATTCTTTTGACCACGAAGTAGCATAAATTGGTATATCTGTGACAAATTTACCCTTCATTAAATTGAGTTAATATCACGAAAAATCTCAAATTGATAAACTATGACAAACAGAGGGTAAAAACCCCCCAAACTAGTATACCTGTCAACTGCCACGTGTCACCAACTCAGCAATTTATCAGTTAAATTTAACAAAAACTAGCAGAGAGTAAATTTATCGTAGGTGTACCAGTTTGTGGTAAATTTATCATAAATGTACCAGTTTGAAATTTTTTGCAGTAAAAAAAATAGTTTGGGTAAATCTATCACATGTGTACCAGTTTAGAGTTTTCGTAGTATTAACAAAAAAAAAATACTATCACGTGGACTTGCGTGTGCTTCAAGAAAAAATTCGTAATTGAAAATAAAAAAATTGCTCCATATTTCTTTTCTCTCTATTAGAGTCGGTTTAATAAATGAATGAACGTCCTCTAACGGTTCTAATCCCGTAAACTACTTAAACTTGACATATAATTTAACAATTCTCCATCTTAGCATGACTTAGAGCCAAGTCATAATGCTCTTTATCCATATTGTTCTCTTAATGCCTTACAAGTAGACGTGACCATTCGGAACTGTGAACCCGAAATCGGCCCATTGAACGGGCCCACGATTCCATATTTTTCGAAACCAGATTTTATTTTAAAAAAAAGTGGGAAGAGGCGTGCCTCTTCCCCTGGCCAAGCGGGCCCCACGTGGGGCCCGCCGCCCTGCAACGGCCACAATGGTGGCCATTGCAATTCTCTCTTTTTTTTTTTTAAATTCTATAAATACCTTTCTCATCTTCTTCATTTTTTTCATAATTTCTCTTAATTCTCTCCAATACTATCAATCTCTCAAATTCGCTCAAATTCTCCGCTATTCTCTTTCAATTTCGTCTTAATTCTTTGAATCAATTTTCCGATCAATTTTCTCAAAAAATGGCAAGTGGAAGCGAAAATACTAGAAAGGGAAAGAGCCCGATAGGAGAATCCGATTATCTTGTTCGTGAATATGATCCTCATGAATATGCATGTTGGGCAGACGATGATGATAATATCAACTATGTTTTCAATCCCAACGCCGAGCATGTCTCAACGCAAGAAAGTCTTTATCCTCTTACTGGTGTCGAAGAAACGTCGATAGCAAAGGAGCTAGGACGGAAGAGCCGAGAGGGTATATTCAACTTATGGCTACACTTCAACAAAGTATGAAATGAAAACGAAGGCAAGTTTGATATAAGCTGTAAATATTGTCCACAAACATATGAATTTGGTAAAGGAGATGACTACGGAACATTTTGTTGGCATCTGATGAAAAAACATCCAACGAAGTGTGGATCGACACTAGCCAGCAACAAATTTATGGGTACGCCAATCCTAACCCTCATTCTTTATTTCGTTACACTCATGCACTTTATAAACAAACATTAGTTGAATATGTTGCATTAAATCATGCTCCGTTTAATATTGGTGAAAGTTTTAATTTTAGGTATTTGATAAACACTGTGGTGGTTTCGCAAGTACCATCTGTTTCGAAAACTACTCTTAGAGGCGAAATTGACCATGTTTATAGAAAAAAAATAAAGAAATTGATAAAATTTTTTGGAGAATTCAATGGACGTGTACATATAGGTAGTGATTTTTGGACTGATTTTTGGAATATTAATTCTTATATGGGTGTCACATGCCATTGGATAGGTGATGATTGTGTTATTCAAAAAAGACTGCTTGCATTTCGAGTTTTTCCTAAAATGCATACGTCCCATAATATTTATAGAATAATTAGGCAAATTTTAGAAGAATATTATTTGATTAATAAAGTTTTTTCAATTGGCTTTGATAATGCCGCCGCAAATATTGCTTCCATTCTCGAGTTAGAAAAAATTTGTAAATCATCTTTTGGCGAGATAATTTTTTCACATTAAATGTGCTTGCCATGTTTTGAATTTATGTGTACAAGATGGTTTATGAGTTCTTGTGACTTCTCTCGACCCAATAAAGAGTGCAATTAGATTTTTATGGAGCCGTCCTTATTTTATGAAAGCATGGGGAAAATTTTGTAAACAACATGGGAGAAAGGAAAAAAGGTTTCCAAAAGATATTTCGACTTGTTGGAATTCTATTTACGAGATGCTTCTTCAAACTTTTGATTACAAAGATTTATTATGTTATTTCGAATACTGTTCCCAAAATTACTTTACTACCGCAACATTGGGACGTTTGCACTTTTTTTTATATATTTTTTGAAAGTTTTTAATGATGCTACCAATACTTTATTTGGTATTTATTATCCTACTATGCATTTATTTTTAATAGACTGTGTTAATATTGCTGGTGTTTTTAATAAATATGAAAAAGATACTGAATTAGTTTTGAGTATTTTAGTAATGCGAGAAAAATAGTTGCATTGTTATTTCAACATTCTTCTTATCTATTTAGTTGGTATTATTTTCGATCCACGTACTAGATTAGATGGTTTATTAGATTATCTTAGGGATTATTATTATGATTGTTTACATTTGGATGAAGCAAATAGATATTTCAATTATACAAGGAAAGGTTAAATAAGCTATAGTAGCATTATATAATGAATTTTGTAGTAGATATGGTTTAAGTGACAGTGGATCTGCCCAACATAGTGTCTCACGAAGCAATGCAAGTGTTTCATTAGTATAGGGTATAAAATGCTCATGAGAAGGCAAAAAAAACAAATAGAAGGGGACAATAGGTAGTATTTCTGAATTAGAAAACTATTTAACAATTATTTTTTAATTCAATGATTCCGAACACAACGTAGAATTTACCAACAATAAAAAAAAAAAACACAGCGCAGATTTCAAGATCTTGAGTAGTGGAAGAACCATTCAATTGCAAGACAGATATTAGCGATCATTTCTTCAACAGTGACAGTTGAACAAACATTTAGCGCTGGAGGATTAATTTTGGACTCTCGCAGTTCAAGATAAAGTCCGAAAAGTTTGGAGATTCAAGCTTGTGTCGATGATTGGATAAAGGCTAGATTTCGACAACAAGAGCTGGATCAAGAAAACAAATTCTTCAGTGAAGAATGTGGAGATATCACCACCACAACAACAATAACGAGTAGTGACGATTGACAATGAGGTAAGTTGGGGTTACCAAAGGTAATAGAACTATATAGGCTTTGATTTTTCTATCCTCAAGAAGATATGTAGGCGCTTAATGATAATTCATTAAGTTCAAGCTCATTCCTCCTCTTTTTTTTTTCAAATTTTATTACAATGTACAATTTGATTATAATTTATAATTTATTAATTTTATTTCATTATTTTTTATTTTAAAAAATAAAATTCAAAATTCAAAATCGGAACCAGGAACCGGCCCGGAACCGTCAGTTCCGCCTTTTTGTGGAACCGGAACCGGCGGTTCCGGTTCAGGAACCGGCCACGTCGTTACAAGTGCTCACTCTCTCTCCATCGTCGCTATCTTCTTTACAATAACTATATTTTTGCTACAACATCTCAGATGAAGTGGTATTTGATGTTGCTATCTTACTCGGATGTCCTTATTATACCTCGTTTATTACTCTAGTGATTTCTCGTGGATTTATTTACAAAATTCTGTTGCGATTTCACGTTAATATTACAACAGATGTACTCGGTAGGAAAGGCACCGGCGAAGTTATTATTCAGACAAGTCCAAATTCTTAACATCAATGCCGATGTTTATGGCCACATGGATCTTGCCCTGTGAATTGTTCATGCCGATGTTTATGGCTACATTGGGGGGGATCCAGTCCGTCAAGCTGTTGTTCGACAATTTGAAATGAAATAAGACGTTGATATCAATTTAGTCCATCCGACCAATAATTGCTGACGTTGACGTCGGCCGTGCCAAGTATGATAGCTGGCATTGACGTGAATATTTGTAATTACCCTTTTCCTCTTTTTTTCATTCTTTTTTTCTTTCACTTTGGCCAGCAAGGGTTGCTGAAAGAAAAAAAAGATGACAAAAAAGAAAAATATAACTTATACTATAATTTTTGAAAAAGATATTATTAAATAATGTCAATGGCAATGCCAACCGTATCAGGTAGGACGGTCGACATCTACATCAGCGATTTTCGACGAAAATTGGCCGGATGGACTGAATTAGTATCGCTGAAAAATGTTAGGATTGAATTGATATCAATACAATAGATTTAAGACTTTTTTAATACTTTTCCATGATAATGGTTCCTTAAAGTGATTGTTGCTGAAGTCCAATGACCAAGGGTCACGGCTCTTGCTAGTGACCTGCCAAAATGAAAGGAAAAAAAAGTAACAAAAATGTCCAAGGCCGATCGTGCCATGTAAAGGTTGGTGTTCACATCAACGATTTTTCGGAAGAAAATTGCCTGGGAGGAAGGTGAAGATTCATTTATTTCCCTTTTTTTGGTAGGTCGAACTTGAAAGAATAAATGAAGAAGGCGTTAAGGATTATTCAAAGTCTCTCGTCCCAGCTGAACGTGTACCAATTCTAAAAAGTGTATAACTAAATTGGTCCCCTATACTCCAACATACAAAATTCATCGTGCGAAGCAAATGTTTTGCACTGTTGTCTCAAGGTTAACAGGGCCTAGCTACTTACGTGTGTTGTGACTATCAAAAACATCTGTCGAATTACGTAAGTCATTTGGGAAGTACGAAAGTGGTAAACATGAAAGTTTTCGTCTTACCCTGGAATTCACGCAATGTCTGATAGCCATTGATACTAGATGGACAAGTCGGTTATCAGAATCTCTGTGAAGCACAAGTCCACCTAGCAAGAAGCCGAAGCTTCCTCTTTGTGACTCAAGGCGTAGGAGGTTATTATACTTGCCTACTCAGCAGCAGTCGCCAGCCGAAATTGACCAGAGGTCTACATTCCCCTGCCAAAGGCCCTAAGTTCTTTGTGTATCTTTTTCTTCTCCAGAGAAAGGAAATACGGAGAAAACTTGCGGGAAGATCCGTCCGCCATGCTGGGTAATCTCTCTGTTCTTGATTAATTCCATTAGTGCTCATCAGCCCTTTTTCTCTCTCTCTCTCGCACGATCGAGCACAAGGTCTTTGCTTGCATTGGTCTCTTGGGAAACCCCAGCGATGTCTACTATGGCCGCACCATCTCTCATCCTCGGCGACTTCTGGGCTCCAGTCTGATTGCGTCCCTTCGACTAGTTTGTCATCACGCCTCATTCCGTTTACGATCTCGTCCACTTTAATTCTCTCGATCATCTTGTAAGGTTTGTCTTGATGTGTGTGCGATCTGGTTATTCATTTGATTCTTCTGAAATGGCATCTATTGACGCTGAGAAGTTGTATTGACTCCTATTTTACTGTAATGGCGCAATGAATCTAGCTGCATTTTATTTTTTCGCCATTTCTGTGTTTCGAATCTCTTGCTCGTGCTTTGTTTTTGGAAACGTTGTTGGAAGTTGTTCTCATGAATTAATGATTAATGTGAAAGCAACATTGTGTGTCCAGTCTCTGCAACTGCATTTTGAGAAATCCTACGAGTTATTTGTATGTTCTCGCTGTTTGAGATGATTATTATTTTTTTTTTGGCTCAAAAGGTGCAAACTCAGTTGAATCGGCTGGAAAGTGACGGGCATTATGGAGTAGTTCATTTGCTCATGGCCCTCTTTAAGTTTTCCAGAGTTGTTGATTATGCCCCATCCACAGCTACGGTTCCTCCAAGAGGCCCGGCATGTCACAGCTACTCAGATCTGTGCCAATCGCATTTCTTCTATGGTCGCCAGTTGAGCGATAGCATTCAGGTGATTCATGAAATTCAGAGGAATGGAAGAAAATATAGTGGAGTTTCTGCAACTTCAGTGAAACTATCTTCACTAGGCTTGATGTTGCTATATATATGTTTTCTAAAAAATTAACAAAAAAAATTTAAAAAAGGGAAAAAAGAAGAAAAAAAATACAACATACATAGGCCCCTCCCGCCTGTGGCCGTCACCCCACCGCCGAAAGGGGGTGGTGAAGACCGGCGACCCTGTCGACCACAGGTGAGGGCCAGCAAGCCCTCGCCAAAATCGGGAGAGGACTAGCGACCTCCGCGCGGTCAAGGTGAGGACCGGTGACCCCCGCTCGGTTCTAGGCGAGGGCTCAACCCTCTCTCGATTTTCGCGAGGGCTGGAGGCCCTCGCCTCTAGTAGGCAAGGTTGCCGACCCCCCCCCCCCCCCCAAACAACGGTGTGCCAACGGCCACAACCCTCCCGATGTCTGGCTTTTTCTTATTTTTTTTATTTGTTAACTTTTAAAAAACAGAAAAAAGGAAAACCAAAGAAAAAAATGAGAAATGACCAAAATGCCCTTTAGGTCAAGCTCTTTTTTGAAACACTATAATCACTTTAAGCGTTTATTTGAAACATATTATACCATTTCAAACCCTTATTTGAAGCAAGATTCACTTGAAATCCTTATTTGAGAAACGAGAGGACTTCGGACCCTTATTTGAAATTTTTTTCATGTACCTTTTTTCTTTCATTACCTCCAAGAGTACAAGCGTGTTGAAGGAATGTGATCAATATATCAGGTGTTGAAGGAATGGGATGGTCAATATTTTAGGTTTCATCAGATGGGAAGTTTCCGATCCGATCCGGCAACATCACTGGGTGAGCTCGTCCCTTGCCTCGCCTCTGGCTAGTTACCGATCCGACGAAAGAAAAAAACGTTCTCAATCAATGCTGTCAACAGTCACCCCTTTTAGTTAATCTTCCACAAAGAGCTCCTAAAGAAAAGAAAAAAATACTAATAAAATAATAAAAGAAAAAAAGAAAAAAATTTGTCATGTCAATCAATGGGTCGACGTTGATCGGATGGATTGAATTGACATAAATATAAAAGATTTAGAACTAAATTGACACAATTACAATAAATTTGGAACTTTTTGGATGAAATCATTTTGACAGCCAAAAAAATAAGGGTTAATATCGCAAAAAACTCCAAACTAGTACACCTGTGACAAATTTACCCCAAACTATTTTTTTAACCACCAAAAGTCGTAAACTTGTATAATTATGATAAATTTACCCCAAACTACTTTTTTTACCATAAAAAATCTCAAACTGGTACACATATGACAAATTTATCCTTTGATAATTTCCATTAAATTGAGTTAATACCACGAAAAATTTCAAAATGATATACAAATAGAAAATATAAAGTAATGTGTACACACGACAATAATTACGTGTCATCAAATTTTACAATTTGATAGTAAAATTTAACGAAAACTAACATAAGATAAATTTGTCACGACTGTATTAGTTTGGGATAAATTTATCACAGATGTATCAGTTTGGAGCTTTTCATGGTAAAAATAATAATTTAAGGTAAAATTATCATAAGTGTACCAATTTGAAGTTTTTGATGGTATTAACCCAAAAAGTAAACACAAGAGCAGGGTTCAGGGATCCAATAACTCGTCGAGCTCTCCGGAATATTCATTAACGACCCATTTTTCATTCAAGCACGTTCACGCCAGAACATCTGCTGTTCTCTCCGAAGTAGACAATTATGATGTCATTTTACTGATTCAAACTATGAGAAACCACTCAATATATTTCGACTCTGACCCTCTCACAGAGTCAACCAGATCTCGATCAGGAAATGAAGGATTTGTCAAATTGGATAAAGTTCAGGTCATTCTCTGACTTCAATCACTTGACATAAACCTTGCCTCAGTTTTCCACTCAAAAGCAACAAATCATACTTCATAAATCAAATTAGCCGATAAGAATCCCCTTCCAGCATCATCCATCGTCACACCGATACCATAAATACATGGGACCATATGACACGAGGTTCGCCGATCTCCCATCAGTGAAAGTTTCTAATCATAAAACTCTAAAAGCCAATCTCTAGCATTAGACCAAACACCGGGGTGAAACATAACAGGCGGCTATCTACTTAATTCACATATGCCAAACACACTTTGGAGTCCTTATTCTAAGGATCCCATGCAAGGACTCGCACTACTAGAGGCGCCGAATGAAGATCACATAGATTAGCCATCTATTTATCAGCGTGCGGAGCCTACCACACAAATTAGGTTAACGAGACGAGAGGTGATTTACTTCCAGGGTACGATGGGCATGGCTTGTGGGGTGCTGTTGGCACACGCTCCTGTGTTCTGGTTTAGCGGGCTTCCTGGGCCACCAGAGGATTCGCTGAGAGTCCCATGAGACGGGCTGCTGGCCCCTGTAAACCCACCAGACGATGCGATCCTCGCTGTGCCTAGAAAAGGTTCTGCATGGTTCGCTGACTTTGATTCTTTGCGACCGTCGGCGATGAAGCTTCCCACGATCACCTGGAATGTTGAACACAAAGCACTCTTCATAAGTTACAGCGACCGAAAACATAAACATCAAATTAGACTATTTCCCTAAAACTCTCAACGCACGCTATGCCAAGCACGAGGTCAAATTTGAGACAGAAAGTTATGAGATGCTAGAAAACCCGAACCTCCTGTACTCAGCTAATTGGAAAAAATATCTCTCTTTACCCTACATGGGCCTCCAAACATCTTCTCTCAGTACATCTCTACCGTTGCTTCGCCACAGAATTGGGCCAGACCAGAGTGTAAGTTAATGAAGAAACTACTAGACTAAATTTACATTAAAAAAATAAAACAGTGGAATTACCACACGCACAGATAGATTCTGAATCTAAGGTTGTGTAAGTGTCTCTCCTACAAACAAAGAGGCATAGAAGAGTAAAAAGAACCTGAACAGGAGAGGCAGCAGTTAGAAGACCCGCGACCCCTCCCCCTAAAACACGACCATCTGGCCCAGACAGAGATACACTTAGACCTCCAGTTCGGCTTCGGTGACCACCACTTTCTGATAACAAAAATGAACCAGAGAGCGAGAGTATTTCAAATCGCCCCTGCATTAAAAAAAAATCATAAAAATGAGAGAAGCTAAGTGCTTCAACAGATGCTTTATTGTGATTACTTTTGCGCAAAAGTTCGTTCTGATTCAACCCGAACAAGTAAAAAGAGGCCAGCAACAAAGATTTCGGATGCAAATGCCAGAAAGCAATACAGAAGGCTTAAACCTGGACATGGAGACGCTGAGCAAAGAGGATGTAGCTATAGATGGATTAAATGGCCAGAAGAAATGTCACAGGTATTTAATAGCTATTCCTAAATAGGGTCAAAGTGAATAGAGCATGTTGAACTGGTTCGACCAGCATTTTCCATATGAATAATGAAAAAACCAGTATGGCCGACTCTTGTTGGAAGTACTCACTGCAGCATCCTACATCACTCAATATACCAATTTTGCCAGCCAATCTTAGTACACCTGGCATTACTCTTTCTATTAGATAAGTTTGGCGTATAATAACCACCCAACCAGAAAACTTGTATTGAACTATAAGACTATCAACTTCTCCTGTTCGATGATGTGACCCACAATATTTCCTCCTCAACTCTCCGGACATTATATGTGCATTGTTTCAGTTTCTTGTACTAACGAGTACAATTAGACGTCGTCCATCCTAAATCCCTAGTGCTCTCCATGCACCAAAAAGAACATGCAGCTAGTTGGAGTATGATCCAAATGGAAGTCAATAGTTTAACAGTTTGAGATGAAAAGGAAGAGGAAAGAAAGTATGCAATTCAACAGAATTTCAATGAACAATTCCCACAAATCAGGATCTCAGTTTTCCCCTTGGAATAGCCGCAGATATTATTCGTTCTTCCAATCATTCCACTTCAAAAAATATTCCGAAAATAATAAATGAGTAAATAAAAGGAACACTTAAAAAAGAGAGACTCCATAGTCAGATGGAGCATTATTCAGTCTGAAATTACATGAGGGTATGATATTTTAGAAAAAAAACTGATGGGTCCAGACGCTGACAATTCATTGCTTAAAAATCTCATTATCAACTCCAAGACCAAGAGAGAATTATATCAGTCTCACAAACCTCATAAGTTACTGTCCCACCAGATATCGCAGGTTGGCGGAGCGTCACATTCGATATGGCTCCATTAGCTGATAAAATGCAAACGGCCCGTGGACCATGTTGAGAAAATGACATTATTTTGGAGGAAACATCCTGAAACACCAACTCACGAAATCAATTTAACCATACAGAAAAATTTTGGAGGTCCACGAACAGAAGCTTGACAGAAAAGCAATATTACTATCTATAGGCCAAATTCGCTTGCTTGATAGCAATGTTTTGTCGTTCATGTGCTTGTTGTAGTTTTTAGGGAGTAAAGGCATGTTGTTTGCTCGCATATACTTTTAGCATATGTCTAGATATCAATTTTTGCAGAGAACAGCTTCAACAATCCTATATTAAAGAGAGAGATATTGTGAGGATAAATCTATTGATCAATGTACATAATTGCACTCTTGTCGTTAGGAACTTCCGGTATCAAGTAGGTTAAAGAATTGGCTCAAAGCTACCCATTTACGTTGAACGCAACAGGAAAAATTTCCAAGCATTAGCATTCAAAGAGCAGAAGAATCAACCACTGAACAAAGAAGACCCATTTAAGTTGAACGCAACAGGAAAAATTTCCAAGCATTAGTATTCAAAGAGCAGAAGAACCAACCACTGAACAAAGAAGACTGATTTGGAATTTAGTTGAAGATCAATCACAACATACTTCATTTAACTAGTTAGCATGTGAAATGACCAGTCTTATACACGAATGTAATTCAGTAACTTTATGAAGGTTTTATCAGAATAAACCAGAAAATGTTCATGGTTTAGATGACAATATTCTGGAATCACTACTACAAATTCCACAGAAAAGATGCACCCCGAGAAAACATGAAAAGAGAATTAAAAGGGCCAAAGAGAACCTCTCCAGCTTTAACAGTGATCACGTGTGGTGTAAATCCAATTCCAAGTGATCCTGCAAGAAGATTTTCTAATCAGTCAGTCACCTTATTCACAGGCAAAACCATAAACTAGAAAGGTAGGCCTTTATATTCTTCATACAAAAAAAAAACCATTCGAGAACTCTCTTAATCAAAAGGAGAAAAGAAATCATAAACAAGAAAATCTACATACAAAAAGGTATATAGCAATGAACAGTTTGGATATCCGGCCCAAAAAAACAAGCACTCCCCTGAATCAAAGAAACGAAGCATTGGGGGAAGGAGTCAAAATCCTCCCAAAGCAAATTCCCCGACTTTAAAGTCGCAAAAACCAAGACCGTCCTGGCAACTGACCTCACCAAGTAAGCACAGGAATAACATAAGGCCAGGTCCACATAACCCAAAGCCAGAAAAATGGAAAATTGCAGAACAAGAAGGGGTACCGAAGTCATTCAACATAAAAGATCTGAAGTAAGACCGCAACAACAGATCACCCCAAGTTGCAGCTTGCTTTCCCTTATTTAAGGACGTATCCTAGTGACCTGGTATCCACAAACACCCGCAAATGCACAGCATCATGTATCAACAACGACCAATCAGCCATTTGGTTACCAATCAGACACCCAAGTTCGAAACCAGGAGAATTAGCATAAAAGATAAGAGGCCACATGACTTCGGACAGCTGAACGAGCACCACCAGATCAGACACCAACTTTTTCTCAAGAAATTGCAAAAGTCACAAACCCAGATCCGAGAAATGCTTGAACACCCACGCAGACCCGCGAAAATGCATCGCATGTTTTCCAGTTACCTAGAGTCTCCAGCTGCCGTTTCTTGTTGCTAGAACCAGGAGGCCTCCCTCTCTTCTTGAAAGAATTCGGCGATGCAGGCCCCGACCCTTCGCCCGCTGACGTCAGGGGAGCCACTGCGGAAACCGGGTGCGGCGAGGAGAACCCTCCACCAGCCGGCGCCACCGTGCTCGCCGGGGCCGCTGGCGTGAGGCCCAATGCAATTGTGCCGTCCGGCCCGTACTTTCTGGGCCTTCCTCTCTTTTTCTTCGCTGGCTCCGCGCCAACATTCATGTTGATCCCGTGGGCCAGCGCGGCAGTAGCGCCTCCGTCCATTGAGGCGGCCTCCGCGGCGCCGCCGTTCCCGGCTGCAGAGGGGGGTTTGTAGGAGGGTGACGAGACAGTGGCGGGCTTGTAGACAGCTGTCCCATCTGGGCTGAAGGCCAAGCGCATGTTCTGCACCACCGGCTGTGACGGCAGGGAAGCCTTCTGGAGACTGACCGGGAAGGGGTCTCCTCTGCTTGCTATGACTCCTGTCTCAGATCCTGACATTTCTCCCCTTCTGGGTTTTCTTAAATCTCCATAAAAACCCCTGCAAAAAATATTTCCACGAGATCAGCGACGGAAAACACTAAACCTTCCGAAACTCAACTCCCCAAAGCTTGAATTTTTAGCAGAATGGTAGCGAGAGAAAAGGTAATTCTTGAAGAAGAGAGCTTTACGAAGAAGAATTAGCATGTTTTGCTCCGTAAGCAAAAAGCCTTTCACAGAAAAAATCGGCAAAAGTAGAAGAACTGCACTGAAAACAACTGTGTCAAAGATCAAAATTTGGGAATATGTAGACCCCAAAACCTCAGAATTCCTAAATTTTCAATCAAAAGTCTCTCGAAATCTGAAGAAAAATTTACAATTACTACGAATTATCTCCAGAAATTACACGGCATGTTTTCTGACTCCACTGGGAAAAGGAAAAACCAAGCGTTTTTCCGACAATGAGCATAGTAGATCATGCGAGAAATTCAGGTTAGAAAATCGACAAAAACGAAGAAAGAAAACAATTTTCCGGAAAATAATTAATTTTACGAAAATTAAGACCTAAAAATGCCTAAAAAAACAAGGTTAAAAGGGAAATAATCGGGAAAAAAACACCAAAAAAATGCAACAAACTTACCAATAAATTGGCAAAAAAGGGGCAGAGTGCGCGACTCGGAGGAGAAGCAAAATGCTAGGGTTTGAGAGTGGGAAGGCAGAGGGGCAGCGAATGCTTTTTTCCTTTAAAGAAATGCCGAGAATTCGAGATATCTAGTAGGCAGCTTATTTATTATTTATTATTTAAAAATTGGGAAAAAGAAAATTGGTTTTCCCTTCTCATGCCCCTCCCGGCTTACGGGCTTTAATGGAAAAGGCAGGGCCTAATTTTGCTTTCCTTCCCCACCCCCCACAAAAAAAAAAAAATTTAACTTAATGTTTTTTTTTCCCTCTTTCTAACGCTCCAGACGAGAAACTGACCGAAACTCGCTCGAGTCAAAGCATCGAGCTCGCTCTGTCAGGACGACTCGCGCCGTGCCGAGGAGCAGCAGCAGCAGGAGACATAAACATATTGAAGAAGAAACGAGGTAACTGTCGACTGTCGAGTCGAGACACAGAGAGAGAGAGAGAGAGAGAGAGAGCGCCGAGGGAGGGAGGAGGAGCAATGGAAGATGGTGGGCCCCACTCGAAGCAGTGGCAGTGTTGTAATTCTTTCTTTTCCTTTTTTTTTTTTGGCCTTTTTCCTTTTTTGGGTCCGTTTCTTTTCGTTGCTTTTTCTAAAGCTTCCGCCTTTTCTTTCTTAAATTAAGGCCATTAATTATCTTCATGAAAGCGCTTATTAAATTGAGTCTTTAAAAATAAAAAACAAAAAACAAAAAACAACATTTTTTTTTGTCAGAAAAAAACAAAAAAAAAATTGAGTTTTTAAAATTTGCACAGTTGCAAATCTGGTGGTCAGTCCAACTTTTGCAAAATTAATCAGTGGGATCACCTAATTAAATTGAGTTTTCGGGGGACATCGCCAGGAAGAATCCTGGAAGTAGTTCAGGGTTTGGTAATCGGTTGAGGATTGGGAACTCAACTCACCGCGTGGGACCCTGTCGGAAATTACCAATCTCGGTGGGCCCCAGAAATATCGCGCCTTGTGTAGATGAAATTTAGGCCAATAGAAACAACAAGATCTTCTGATGTTGCCACGTAAGTTTGCAGATTCTCTCTCTCAAGTCTCGAGGAGGAAAGATGCTGCTGTGCTACGATCCGATCAATTCACAAATTGTTGTTCTGATCAAGAACTGACTCGCTTGTGCTTTCAAAAGCAACCCGGCTGGTTGGTATAATCTCAACACCAACACGGCGTGCGTCAATTACGTTTCTCGTGAGAAAATTTCTATACCGTGCGTTCTTATCACGTGATTGGCCGGAGAAATCTTAAAAGTTATTTTTTTTTTATAAAAAAAAAATAGTGAAATCGAGCATTCCACCCTTTCGTCCTTTGACGGATCGAGACATAAGCCCTAAATTGCTTGCACCAACGACTCTTATGAAATAAATTGTATGAGAATGCGCGACCATGACTCATACCTGTGACAGACTCATTTCCTTTCTCGTCCCTCTCTCGTACTCCTATGATCAATCAAGTACAATCTCACCCTCTCACTACCACGTTTAACATAAAATTGAGGTAAATCTAAGTTTGGATGCTCTTCTATTCATATCTAGAAATAGATCTAGAATTTACAAGACGTTAGTGTTGTTGTCGTCCCAATATGGTGATGATGCTCGGAACACCGAATATAGACGCGCACTGGCTTTGGCAAAATTCTAAGTGTGTCCTTATCAATGATGTTGATGCAAGATTCGGTGATATACTGTTGATTGTGCTTTGATGTCATCTCTCTTTTATATAACATGAAAGTTGTTTCGGATCCAAAAAAAAAAAAAAATACAGGCAGAGTCGAAGTGTGGCAAGACTGTAGCAAAACGAAGGCCAAATGATAATTTTTTTGGCTTCGAGACACCTGAAGCTCTTGCCGGGCTTCTACTACAATGCTTTCGGCTTCCATGAAATTTACCGAGAATACATCAATGCATGACACTTTACAGATTTCCATTCCTTCCATTGGTTGAGAGAAGGCCGCTTCCGACATCCATGGATCCAGGCGCACCCCGCGATGATACCGAGCACGACCACACAGGAAGGGTAAAATACGGCGAAGGAAGAGCCCTGTGCATCTTCCGTCATGCTCCTCCATACGGAGCTCAAACTACTTCCGACACTGGACTCCTAATGAAGATGACTTGAATTTGACCTGAGCGGTGCACCAGAAAACCATGAAGCCAGGTTTTGCAAGCTCGAATTATAGCAAGGCTAAAGATATGAGTGAGCTAGGAAAGATCAACCATTGATAAATCAGGCAGTGCAAGCCCAACTCGCCTTTCCTCATGTTAGTATCAGTTTCAGTACATCGGCCCCGATGTTGAATGACCGTAAAACTTCAAAAGTGAAAAACAGGTTATTGTTTCATCCATCGAGTGGCCGTTTGTAAGTAATTCCGACCAAGCTCTATGTTTTGGTCAATTTTTCTTCAGGTAAGGATTGAATCTATAATGACTAACAAGCCACACATTGGGAGGGAGGGAGGGACTACAAGATTCAGGTGAGAAGTTTATACTGAGGTGACAAGTTCTGACATTTGGAGCATCCAAAAGGAAGACAACCTAACTATATTTCAACTTGCGAAACTTGCGACATGCTTACTCAACACTCATCAATGCGTGAACAGGAAGATGAAGCATAAATTGATTCAAATGCACATATGAGCATGTAATGATCTGTACCTCTAGAATGTGACAATATGCAAGGCTATATCGAATTGACCACTGTAAGTTCTGGTTCTGCTTCTTCCTGTCTCGTCTGAACCAAAAGACACCTAGGAAGATATAAGCATGTGGGCATAGAACTCCTAAAGTATCATATTCCTCGACTTGAAAAGATCGCGCACCTTTGCCGATCCCTCAGTCAGCTGTCTGATTAAGATTCTCAAAACCACTGCCTTGCGGAGTAGGAGCGGGCACTAAAAATGGTGGCCGGGCGTGAATAGGTGCAGGAATACCTGGCAAAACAAACACACTTGGTTTTTAGCATTATGCATGCGTTATCTTGTCCATACTCATCCTGCTTTCTTGAGCAACAGGAATTCGGCTCTGAGAGCAACTTTCTTTGAACTCCACTTCATTGACACTTCTTGTCATGGAAAATCCGTTACTTCTACTGTTTCTGCAACCTTCTGTATTTTATCACAGACCTAATTAACATGACATTATCGCTAATTACTGCTGTTTTCAATTTTCCCCCAAAAAAACCACACTTAGTGCCCCTAAGAACATCATTTAACCACTACCTATCATAAAATTTAATGTTAAAGACGATTCCAACTTGACGACTGGCTAAGAACAATTTCCTGACAGAATCTTTACCCGGAGGGTATGATGCTTGTATTATCGCGGGCGCAGGTGAAGCTGGTATTGCATATGCACTGGGTCCAGTGTACTGCGGGATCTGATGCCCGGGCATTGCATACCTCGGAATTGTTGTGTAACTATGACCACTGGGGACTAGTGGACCCAAATGTCCATAAGGGCTGATAGTGGCATTAAGTGGCGTAGGATCTCCATACATCTGAAGGTACTGCAGACCCATGTAAGGGTTGTAAACACCCTAAGAGCATAAAAAACATCGAAATAAGACCACATGAGCTTGGCAACAGGAAGAAGATACAACCATACAACAAGAATTCTTCTGAAGCTTAAAGCAAAACAAATTTGAAATCTGGATCACAGATAATAGGAAGTCCCTTACCGGTTGCATGACGTATTCAGGCGCATATGTTGCATATCTGCATACACGCCACCAGAATTAAGTAGTTCAATGACTATTAAAGCATCCTTGTTACAGACTGGATTTACAGAATGCAGGTCCCTATGCTCACTAAACTAAATGAATAGAATCATGAACCAAGAAGTCACATTCCCCTTACCACTGACCTCAAAACTTCAGCAGTCAAAATCAACTCATGAAACGATCACGAAAGAGGAATACATGTCCCAAAAACACAACAAACAAATGTTTTACTCCGATGACACATTTGACTTGGTCAAACTAAAATCAACACCCTTTGACAATCTTTCTCTGAGATGGGAAAATGAGAGCAATCGATGTGATTCCTCATTTCCACTACATCGGAAAAGAAGGCAATCTCAAAGATGCTCAATAAGTCAACTTTTCATTGTCAATGATGTCCGAATACAAGGAACTGTATAAAACCAATAGATATAAGATCTAACCAAGTCGCAATTCTGCCAACTCTAAAGTAAATCTTCAAGTTAAGACAGGCATAAGAGGAAATAACAATAAAGGTAGCGGGTGAAGTTATTTGAAGTTATATGAAAGGGAGCAAATCCCTAAGATTATCGAAATGTTAAGGTTTTTCTCTTATCACAAAGCACAGATCAGGCTTCTTGCCTCTTCAACAAACATTGAGCCAGATCATATATCCTCAGCGACTACCGGTTTTTGCATTCCTGCAATTACCAATCGCACTGCGTCACAATTATGCAGTTTGGATAAAGAACCCTGAATCTAAGGAACCAAGACCAATTCCCAAAGCATTTAAAATTCATACATAAGGCTGCATTCTGTGAGCGGTAAACGCAAGTACTGCATGAACAAACAAGAAACTGATAAAAAGTTGTTGCTGCAAAGGATACATGCCCCATCAAATGACCAATAGAAGATTTTCCCTAACACAATGAAGACACTATAATATTACAATAAGTTTCCCTTTTTAAGTTTGATGACTCACAACAGAGACTATTTTCATTATTTTGCAAATAAACGGCATTCCAATAACTTTTTGCTGGCTGAAAAAACAAGCCTAGCATCTCTGCTTCAGTAGATAAGCCAGTCTGTTTCAGTGTAAACTAACAATACAGATATAGAAAGAGAGAGAACGCGTGGTTTAATTTAGAAAATCAGACATGCACCAAGATTTCATTGTCAGAATTCCAACAGGAGGAGAATGTGATTCAATCAAATAAGGTCACATGCGAACACTAACTTCCCCAGACTTCAACATCCTGACCCAGATAGAAAGAAGCCTCCAAATGAAGCCCCAGAATTACCGTACGGCATGGAGAACTCACCCATGAGGAGGGTATACATGTCCTTGTTGGAAGCTGTAAGAAACAGGTTGCTGGTAGCCAAAACTTCCGTGATGAGATCCTCCAGTGGCATGCACACGTCCACCATATGCTGTCACTGGCCTCAAATGTCCTATAAACAGACACAATAAGCTTAATAAGGATTTGTAGACTAGCAGAAAAGGCAACCCATTAGTTAAATCCAGAAAGAGATTGATTTATCCGACTTTCTGTAACCATCATCAAATTGTGAAGGACTCCCCCCCCCCCCCCCCCCCCCCAAAAAAAAGTGTTTATATATGTAACCGACAAGAACTTTGTACCATTAATAATGCAAAGTTTGCTTGTAATGGAATTACTCACTTCTAGAACCTAAAAAATCTAAATTATCTCTTAAGCAGAAGTCTGCAACTGAAAGAATAGCAACCAGCACACTGCCTCAATGGAATGAAGAGATTATGGACCAAGATTGCAAGAAGACCGAGAACCCCGAGTCAATATACTTGCATGCTAATTCAGAGCTTCAGAATGACAAGCCATGGGAAAGACGAATACCATAAAAGAGAGGCAGTTGAGGCCGTCCTAGAGATGCCAAATTGCAGTTTGTCCGCCTGCCATCGATTACCGGAGTCGGATCAGCACACGCTCTCCTGGCGCTGTCAGGATCTCGGAAAGTCACCTACACCATCCAGGGGGAGAACGAACAGAAACCCAGTCATTCCCCTATCCAAACGAATTTCACACAAAGGCAAGAAAGAAAGCATGTCTGTGGCCATAAAGATTCAGGTCCGCAGTTCACAGAATGGAAACTAGAGTGATGGCCGTTCTCAGGGCACTCATTAATATGCAGTTGATCCTCTGAGACAGTCATTACCGGGCTTCCTTTCGAAACTTCCCAAGAAACTACTGATTTCAAGGAATCCAAGCACCAAAGATATCCCCTTTTTCGAAATGACAGACAGGCCGTACTCAGGTAGAGTTACTTCATATGAAGGCTTATTCTATCAGATACCAAAATGAACAGATCAACATGTCACGAAAGCAAGAGAAATGAATCACTCACAAAGCCGTAGCCTTTGGATCGTCCCCTGTTCTTATCAGTGATCACAACAGCCTCCAAAATCTCACCAAACAGCTCGAAATGTCTGCGCAACGTCTCGTTCCGCGTCTCCCAAGCTAGACCCCCAATAAACACCTTCGTGTAAGTGGTATCTCCAAAGGGAGAGTACACAAACTCAAGCTGAACACCACTCGGAACCGGCTGATGCGCCATGAGCGAGCGAGTGAATGGTATATACTGCGAAACAGAGCGGGAAGGAACAAAAGCAAAGAAAAGGAAGAGTCCAAAAGAGGAAGAGTTTGGGAAAAATGCGAACTTGCAAGTTGAGAAGAACCAAGCTCGTTGAATGTTGGAGAACAAAAACAAAAGAGCCTCTTGAATTCGTCAAGAGAGGATGGGTAACGTCAACATGTTTATACAGAGAAGCGAAGGAAGAAGAGGGTCCGATAATGATGATGACTGGAGAATGGAAAAAGCGCGAATGAGAGAGGAAGGCAAAGGAATCATGTCATACTAAAAAGGGAGAGCCGGCTATGGAAAAAGCGGGAGATAGGAGACCCGAGGTCGGTGGTCGATTTGGACATGCACGGTGGCTGGTGGGTCTGGGCTTGCGCGTAAAAGTCGGTCGGGTCTCTGAAATAATGCCACTATAGTACGACCCCTCGGACAGAATCAATCACGTAATTATTGACACGAATACGTGACGACATGTGCTTCCTCGGATGATGACGTGGGGACTTGAGCCCATCAAATCTGCTACATGCATCTGACATAAAAAAAAAAAAAAAAAAAATCTGCTATATGCAGCACCGCAATTTACTGCTGCCAAACTTTGATCCTCCCTAGGAAGTTTTTTTTTTGGGGGTCGAACCTCCTTAAGAAGGTTGTGAAGTTGATTTGAGCAGAGATGCAGGGGTTTCTTGTGGAATGGTCAAACTAAAAATGCAGGAGGGTGGAAGCAAAGTTTCTTGGGGTGCTCTATGCCTGCCCAGAAGTGAGGGAGGCTTCATGACTTGTACTTTGAAGAATCTACGGAGGTTTACTGATTCAATCTGGGTTGCTTGGGCTAGATGTTGTCTGTTTCAAAACGTGAAAGCACATATGCTTGAAGGAAATTACTCAATGCAAAATCTTTCTTACAGCCGCACGTTAAGTGTTTGATCGTTACCGGCAACTATATTTCCTTGTAGCGTGACAATCAGCACCCTCTGTGTTATCTGTTGTCTTCTTCCCTCACAGGGTCATATATGACTTGTTCAGGCATTCATGCAAGAGTGTGTTCTGTTCTGAGGGGGAACCAATGGGATTGGCCACCTGCTTGATTTGATGCGCTTGTCAATATTCAGGCTGGCTTATGCAATGTTGATATAGCTTAGTGGACTTGTAGTGGTGATTTCTCTTCTGCTGATTGCCGGAATCTAGTCATGATGAAAAAGCAGAAGGTTTTTTGTGGTAAAAAAAAAAGCAGAAGGTTCCTTTGTTATAATTTGCTGTGGTTTCATCCAAATGTACCAAGCTTTGGCTTTGCAGCCTAGCTGACTATCTCAAATAGACTGGAAGTTAGTGAATGACGCTTGTGTTTCTTGTGGTTTGGATCCGATTCAGAGGACTCCATGACTGGACTGTGTTGAGAATTGGTGCCTAATCTAATCCGATGCTGTTGTGATAATGGAGGAGTTGGGTAACCCCCAATCATCCATTTTCATGGCATCCACATGTTTTTATGATGAAGTCCAATATGGCGTAAGCCCCACTTAATTGACTGCACGACAGCATTTGCATAGTGGATGCACTTATAAGATTGGTGATTCAAAGATTGTGCAACTCTCTGGTGACCCACCTTTTTCTGGGTTTTGCCAAACTTCTCCCCAGAAGATCAAGCTTGATCAATCTTGCTTTGCCCTGCTACGAAGTCTCAATTTGTTGGGTTCTCTTCGTGAACTTGACGGAATATTGGTCAAAACACTACGTAAGTTGACACGGGATACGACAGTTGGATAAGTTACTTACTGAAGCACTTTCCTGGGGAATGAGATGGACCGCAACATCGCATCCAAACCCGGTGTTTGACATTGATCCCTGAGCAGACGGCTTCATGGGCTTCACTGCTTCCTGTCATTTTGATTGATCTTGTGTATTTCATTTGCCAATATCTCTGTTTGTCCCATGTTTCTGGTATCAATCTCGTCATCAGAGTCGTGAGATGGTAATAATAATATCCCCAGAACCGTACCAGAATAATCGGGAAAGCATCTCCTTTCTTGACCTGGATGATGCAGATCGCGGCATCAGAAGTGGCTTCATTCACTGGACCGGAAGTGTTCTGTTCGAAGGAACGAGCTAATCTTGAGTAGTCTGACTGGCCATGGCCAGTAGCAACAAGTCCTCACCATGTCCTGTCTATGATCGCGTGGAATAAATCCATCATTCAAACCATCTACTCAATTCGTTAATTTCCCTGATTGATTATTCAGTTTGAGAAGGCAGCAGAAACAACACTTGTATATATCCAGGTTGAATCGACAAGCAATTCATCATTCGATTACAGAAACTAATGGGAGCCTGCTTCCGAATTTGTCTAGATGTACATGAACTACTTTACTCGAAGATCCTTTATTCAATCGGAGGACATAACCTGCTAGACCCTCAGCTCGACGTCTATCAGGCCTGGTGACTGGAGGTGTCCTGTATTCATGAAACACCCACAAAGCTCCGAGAAATTATTCAGCTGACCAGCAGGAAACGTGAATGTTGCTACAATTGATAAGTTCCCGTTCCGTATTTGGGGGCCAATTGGATGGCAGCAGGAACGTTTTTGCAGACGGCGCCTTTTTCGTCATAATTCTTGACGATGTCGATGATCGTCTCTTCAAATGGCCTATACTTCCACCCCAGATTCTGCAACTTGTCCGAGCTGAGCTTCAAATGCGACTCCACTTCTTTGAAACTTCATCACCCAGAAATTCATGGAACAATTCCAATTTAGAGTGCACAAAAGTAGGAAAAATGTCTAAGTTGAACCCTGACTTAGTGCCAACTCTCCATGAGTTCATTGTTCACAGAGGCATCAAAATGACCCCAGATTATTGACATGTACAGCTAGGTATTCATTTTCAAGCATACGAAGAAACGATTTGGCTTCAATTTTCCTTGCTGTTTTTTTTTTTAATCAGACAGACTGGTTTGGGTCATTTACCTTTTAGGATAACTGTAGTTTTGATAGAAGCACTTCATCATTTGCACCAGATCTTGAGTGTGGATTTCATAAGATAAACATATATATCTTCTCTCTGCCTTAGGCTTCTCGTATGCCAGCAAGATGGCTTCAGCCAAATCGCGCACATCCACAAAAGCACGAACTCCCTTATCTGCTGGTTCAGAACTCTCTAATTTGGCAACACAGAAGTATGAGGTAAGGCTCATGGTTACAGATGAGACCCGAGAACAAGACATTTTGCAGCAAATTAAATACTGAGATTGGAGAAATATCGCTTTCAGGATACGTCAAATGTGTATTTGCGGACTCAGAAATGCAGTACTTTTGGAAACCTTTCAAGAAATTGAGGAGATATAAGTTGATGGAATTCCAGGTGGACTGCAGCATTCGTCCAACGACGAGCGAGGGGCAAACAGTTAATATATTGAGCTTGGTCCTCTTTGCAAAATCCAAAGCTTCAGATTACACCATAGTCTTGGCAATACCATAGCTGCAATTCATAGGACATGTCAGGTCATCGAGTAAACTGAAGAGCCAGATAATCCGCTAATCCCTATGAGTAATGCTGCAAGTATAAAACATTGCAAAGACTAGTATAAAGATTGATTGAATGCAAATCGAGGGCAGACCCTTTACCTCAACACTCTTGCAGCTTCCCGTGTCGCTCCGGCATCTTTCATCCATGACCTGATCCTTTGGCCAATTCGGATTCACCGCAAAGCTCCGACACAACCACAACTTTCTTCACATTCGCCTTCAAACAAGCATTCAGCACATTTCTTGTGCCCGTTGTAGCTGGCTCCATCATTTCTACCTATACAAAATTTGACTCGGAGTGAGACCACGAACCTTCGCACTATAATCCATGGAGAACATCAAAGAGAATTGGTGCAAATATCTCCAGATTCATTCATAATATCATAGGTCTGGTGCGTCTTTGCTGAACTGGCCTCTGGATCTTGTACTTTTCCAACTGGCACGAGGCTGGCCACGTGCAAAACGCCCGTGCACCCAGTAATGGCAGCACAAAGACCTTCGTAGTTCAACAAGTCGGTCGCGAAAAGATGCAGGCTTTCTTGAGCATTCTCCAATTCTTTCAAATGAGCATTCTTTCGATCAGCTGAAATGGATTATAGTGGAAAGATATGGACTGTCAATACCGACAGATGTGATTTGAGAGTCACCATAAGACATACCAATTACCAAGTACTTAGCCATGAGGACAGAGTGACATTCAAGAACATACGAACATTGACAGAAATAAGGATGGGCATATTGAGACGAAGATCCACGTACAAGGTTCTCTGACAGTGCCATGGACCTTGTAACCCTTGGAAAGAAGAAGCTTCACAACCCATGAAGCCACATAACCTCCTGCACCTGTCACACAAGTTCTTTCCCTCTCAATCATCTCTTCCATATCTCTCTGCCTTACGGTTCAATCCAAGCCGTTTGAATTGACCCCTATATATTCTTCATGCCGCCTGCTGAGCTGATGCAGGACATGTAGAACAAGACAATCTCCCGAGCTTTGTCAGCAAGGACACCCTTTTCTCACCTTTTTTTTTTCTTCAACAGTTCTGCTTTTTCCAACCTTTCCGTTGTACTGCAATGAAGTGATATTCTACCATGGACCAAACTCACCTTTCTAATGTGGTCAAAGGTTGGCCATCCGCGTTGAGAACATGACTTTAGAAAAATTTCTGCACGAGAAAGATTTTCTTCTATGAGTATCAGAGTACCATTGGAAGCAACGTCGGACTATTCGGTGATGCGTTACTACAAACTAGGGCAATTGACAGATAATTCCCATTGGTTTTATCCAACCTTCACTCGTTTGGTGGTCCCTGAGCCTGTCAACGAGTTTCACTTTAAATAATGCTTGTCGACGTGCTGTTGCCCTGTTACGCGATGGCCGCTCTCATGAGTTTCCAAACGATTAGGAGTGAGCATGATTTCAAAATAGAACCTAAAATCTAATCGGACCGGTAGGAACCTATCTGATTTCAAGTTCCAGGATTTGCAGGGGTAAGTTCAAGATAGCCTATCCGGGATAGGTGAAACCTCTAATAAATTTTGCGTTTTTCTTAATATATGCCTTCGCGCGATCACGCGATATTCCATAACGTCCGATGATGATTATATAATATAAAACCACTAGTCTAAGTTTGATATTTATGACTAAGATTTTTACTTTGTTAATGTGTTATGTTTATCCATATGTCTAAATATAAGTTGCTCAAGTGGATTGTAGCAACAGGTACTGATTACTGTAATCGTTCTTTAAAAATACTTGTGATATCTGAATAGACCCTAAAATCGAGATAAGGTAGGTTCCATGCAGAGTAAGTTCCAAATTTTAGGATATGCAGGATAGCCTGGATAGGTTTCAAGTTTTAGAAAATGATAAACATGTTCCGATAGGTCCTTACCAAAAAAAAAAAAAAACCATGTTCCGATAGGTAAGTTCCAAATTTCATGTGGAATCTGTACAGAACTTGAAACTGCTCACCCCTACAAAAAAATCACTACACGACAAGAGAAAATTAACATTTGGCAGGAGAAGAAAAATACATGTGTATTTCTCAACGGTCCAGATCATCCCGTCTTTATTTGAGCTCCAACTTTAAAACAAGCCTGAACGACAGCGGCGACCTCTATGCTACAACAAAACAATGTCTGCGTTATTGCCGGAATACAATGTCCTCTATGCTACAACAAAACAATGTCTGTGTCATTGCCGGAATACAATGTCCTCATCGAGAAGGATGAAGCATCAATTCCAAAGCAGAAACTAACCCAGCCACAGAACTAAGTAATTTCCAATAGTCCAGAAACAGATGATCAATCCGGGCCAACCACAGAACTATTTAATTTCCAATAGCCCAGACGAACGGTAGCTTTCAACTGAATCAATTAGAGTTTCCTCCAATGGCCTATAAGTCCAACCGAGCCTTTGCAACTTCTCTGAGCTTAGAGTCACCCCTTCTTGAGTATCTTCTTGAGTATCGGTAAAGCTGCCAATTAACATGGATGCATTCGTGACTCGTCACATATATAGATTATAAACGGGGAGAAAACATGAGTGCCTAATTTAGTTCTTGAGGTTGTACTTCCTTTCTTATCCCTTGATCAGATATGAAAAGAACGGGAAACAGAGAACAGGTAGATCCAAGATCATTTCGACTGCATAATTGAGAGGGAATTCAAAGCTTACCTATTAGGATAATTGTAGTTAGGATACAGACTCTTCAGCTTTTCCACCAGGTCTCGTGTCTTAATGCAGTAAGATGTGCATATATATCGTCCTTCGGCCTCAGGTTTCTCATATGCCAAAATTACAGCTGCAGCGACATCACGTACGTCCACTATTGTCCTAACCCTGTTTGGCACTGACTCCTGCCCTCCTGTTGTTACATCAAACAAAAGAATGCTAGAAGAATTAGGTCCGGCAATGTTAGAACGCCACAAAGACAAAAGGTACAGCCTGAGTCATTTTCTCCCGATTTTGAAAGGTACGAAAGGTGCATCCAAATACCAGATAATTCAGAAACACAAATGATTTCCCAGCACTCTGGACATATGTGGAACTGTGTCAGATCAAAAGGAAAACCTTACAACATAGAATGTTCTGGAGAGGACATATGCTTATCTCTTTCCATATAGGCAATCTTAAAAAGGTCTCGTCAACAATTGTCACCGGAACACTTGTTAGTATACTTCATTTGGAATAGTTCAATTTTCAAAGTTTTGATTGTGCATAACACGGCGACATAAGTGCATTTGAAACAGTATAATTTCCTAAATTGGCTATTTAACAAGTGACCCAAGGATACTCGCTAACAAAATCCATCATAAAATAAAATGTATACCACTTTTTCTAAACTATTCATGTGTTACAGCAGATCTGAAGGTAGTGGCAATGTATACATGCTTTTTACAAGCTTCATACCTTTCATAACATTTAAGAGGACATTTGTGCTTGCATTGAGCGTTGACTGCTGAATTGGGCCAAATATGAGACTGGGACACACAGATATGACGTCGAGCCCATTTCTTTTTGCATATTCTAAAGCTTCACTTTCTGCTTCAGTTTTTGAAAGGCAATACCAGTTCTGTGGCAAGAAGAGGGTATGTTCAGCAGGGAATGAAGGAACTTACAACAAAGAATCGGTGCATGTTTTTCTTAGATACGGAAGTATAATTGCTATATAGAGATAAGCTGATGGATAGCCAACCATGGCAAGGCAACTCAAAATCAATTGCAGCTTTGTAATATATAATTTCATTTGCCAAAGAAGCTGTATGTAACTTGACGGAAACTTTACACAATATCGGAGCATTTTTTTCCAAGTCTGAATTAAGGATTATCCTTAAAATACTAATTTTCTAACTATCTTGCTAAGACACCTAAATTATTATTATGTCGTCAATAACATTACTTAGAGAAAACATTGGACTAATGGCAGAATGGCAATGATAAAGAATGTCGACACTGCCCCAGAACGCTACAGCATATAATTCACCAGAATCAATTCATAAGCAGATCACCTCAGTCCTGCGACAGTACTCCTTGTCAGACCAAGCCGACTCATCCATCACTTGACCATTTGGCCAGCTTGGGTTCATCACCAATGCAGCAACCGAGGATACATAGACAACTCGCTTAACTTTCACTTCAGAACATGCCTTCAGTACATTAAGTGTTCCCTTAACTGCAGGTGCAAGCAGCTCTACCTGCAAAAAGTTTATTAAAAAATAGAGGAGACAGAGACTATAAGCATTGAAAAATTCGCCGATCATATCAAGCACCAATTCCCCAATCATGAGAGGCAGATCTGCAAGAGCTAATGACTTTCACCAAGTCCTTGTTTTTCGGCCTTTCAATTTCATTTTGATGACTGTCTGGATTATACCTTGACCCTTCTGCTTCTTAATAGGTTACTCAAGTTTGAATTGATCCAATCTTTAAATATTCTCTTACATTGATATGGTCACTTGACTAAGAAGCGGCATTTCATTTGCATGTGTTAGAACCATCATACATAAATAGACAGTGGGTGCAAGTAAGGAAGACAGCGAATGGTAAATTCAGTTTTCACAAGCAGTGTTTAAAAGCTACCACGAACACATTTGAACAGTATATATTCATTCTTTTAGATTCAAATGCATGCAAGTCAACATCTAAACACTGTTTGTGGAAATAAAGCTTTAGGATTTGACATAATCACAAAGCTATGTGCCAGGGAAACTCTCGCCTCAGGATTTGACACAGAGGAGGAAGGGACTGGACAAGCAACATGGAGAACCCCACAGCATCCTTCAATTGCCGAGCGGAGTGAATCGTAATCAAGTAAATCCGCCTTGAAGAGTCTCAATTTCTCAGATGCTTTATCTAGTTCCTTCAAGTGAGCATACTTTGCATCACCTGCACAGAAAGAGTTACCAATTCAGTCCCCAGATTGAAAGACCGCAGGATTTATTGTTCTATAGTGGGCCTGGATAGAGATACCGTGGCTATTAGTTGCTTTGCCCAACCCCATCCAAAAAATAAAGCCCCCAAACAGACAAATTTTGTAGCCAAAACCATTTCTTAACGCAGCAATCCTCTGTTGCTCTTTAATGACCCAAACTTTCAATTTGATCTTGTGACAATATGCAACGATCCAATTTCCTAGCATCACATGTAGAGGAATTTCCTTTGCAATGGAGACAGCCCCATCGTTTGATTTTACTTCGAAGGGAAAAGAGGAGGAAAGGGAGAAAATAGAGAGAGCTTCGGTTGCTAGGATGATGTCGAAAGGAAAACAAGGTTATTTAACCGGAAAAACATGCCTCACCCTTCCCACATTTTCAAAACAGTGTTGCCTGGCTCTGCTAGGGGAGGAACTACCTAACTCCTGCGCCTGTTTTTCGCAGTGAACTTTTCAAGGGTTGGTTTGGCTGTGGGAGCGAACCAAAATGAGTCGCATAGCAGAGAAAACTCATTGTCGTGTGAACATGCAAAACATGGTTCAGAGAATCGAGCGCGGATGTCGCCAATCAAAGCTCGAGCACAGAAGAACACAGAAGGCAGAACAGACCGAGTGAGAAACCAAGAGCAAAATAATCAGCTGATGAACTGAGGAGAGAAACCGGAGGAGGTGAAGGACTTACTGGGATCTCTGACTGTGCCATGGACGGTGTAGCCCTTGGAGAGAAGAATCTTGACGACCCACGAAGCAAGAAAGCCCCCAGCTCCGGTCACGCACAATATCCTATCCGCCATCGCCGTCCCCTCTCTCTCTCTCTCTCTGCACGCACAGACTCGAGCTTGAAGACTCTAATGGCTCTACAGATTTCGTGCGCCAGCGAGAAAGGGCCCGAAGTTTTCTAAGCTTCTTTTATTTCTTCTGCGTGGACACTATATATACGAACGTTGACCGTAGAAAAGTAGGAGAACAGAGTCGTATAATACGATGGTTGTGATATGCAGTGACGACGCTTGGCTTTGTATTTGGCCATGCGGTGACACGTGGTCTTTTGACCAATTGACCGAATAAAAAATAATAATAAAAAAAGATACACCGCCTCAAGTCTTCGTGCACTCCAAAGAATGTAAAATAGAAAGTGAGTGTGCTTGTGCTTCATTCAACAGAAATGGAGAAAAACGCAGAGAAAGGGAGGAGAAAAATAGAAAGAAAATCCATTTGGCTCCAGAATCAAGTTGAATTAATTGCGTTCTTCAACGTTTAGTAAGAATTCGAGCCCTTCGTTCATATTACCGGAATAGTTTTCGAAGTTACGATACGTTTAGGCTTCGCGTTACGGATAGTTTAGTTTATGCGATTCGGATTAGCATTTTGTTAATTCGTAGAAATAGTTTGACCAGCGAATAAACTTATCTTAATGGATTCGTAGTTACGATAGCGTTTTTACTTGACCGTGATATCAATTTTCACTAAATTGATAGGACTCGAGTTCGTGGGCTTGAATTAGTTATCGAGATCTGAGTTAGGCTATATCAGGTGAGTGGTGCTTATCTCTTCTATGAATTTATAAAGTCATATCTTGAAAGCAGTTCAGATTTGATATACTATGAATGCTAAAGGCATATTTGTTGCATCAAAATCTGGATCGGGCAATTACTGCATTTTGATATTTGCAAACTATTTGAGAAATATGTTACGAAATGATTTGTGATATATGTGATCGATTTATGAACCTTGTTTATCAGAAATGATTGTGGAATATATTCTGGTTCGCAAAATGATTTCTGGATTGGATTTGTGGATTATTCGCAGACGTTGGTTTTGATGTCCAATATTGCTGTGAACCCAGTGAATGGTTTTTGGGTATGCGCATACTGGTTAGGATATCCTTTGGGGCCGAACCACCGGCTGATATAGGTGGGGACCTTACCAATGGGGGAATATTGGTCGTTTTATCACGAGGCGTTATACGTTACCATGGTTAGATATTTGAGCATGAGATTGGTCAATGGAATGGACCATTGACAAGTGATATGAGATTTGTCGATGGATGGACCATCGATATGTGATTTGAGATTAATCAGTGGACTTGACCATTGATTTTTGTTATGATTTTTATTGATTTACAGAATATTTCTATGATATATGTTATTATTATATGTGCATAATGAATGTTCGATCTGCTTAGAAGAGATATGTACTACTCACTGAGCTGTGGTTGCTCACCCCATTTCCATCCTAATCCTTTTAGGTTCTTCAGTCGTCGGCAAGTAGAACGAGAGCGCAAACGTCGGGGACTTTTGGAAGTCGAATTTTGGGTATGATCTAGGGAGAGCTGTAAATATGTATATTTTTAGTTGTCGAGTTTAGTTGAACGGTGAGATGTAAATATCTTTGAGGATTGTAGAAACTCTGATGAAGGAACCAACTTTACGTTTAGTCAGATGTCTATATGTATACATAGTAGGATATACATATATTTGATAACAGGTTAATGTTGGTTTCTATTTGAGGTTGCATCCTTTAGGTACAAGGATGGCCGTGTCATTTCCCATGTCACTGTAAGATTTGGGGTGTGACAAATGTTGGTATCAGAGCTTAAGTTATAATCTGCTTGGGGGTAGATTTTCGGGGACGTGGTGAGATTGTGTGATAGTTTCCAGTAAAATAATTTTTTTCACGAGTTAATGTTATATTTTATTGTAGGTTCAGGTAATCATGGGTTCTGACCCAAAAACGCTAGCTTCATTTCGTAAGAACATTAAAGGCAAGCGAAGTGGTACCTCTGACATTAGAGATATCTCAGAAGATTCTCGAAGTATGGCATCAACGAATAGACAAGAAGAAGATTCTGAAAGAAGTTTAGACTTGCAGAAAGTAAGGGATGAGCCTTATCGACCTATTACTGAAAAGGATTTATCTGGGATTTGTCAAGTAGTGCTTCAATTGCAACGTGATTTCAAGAACTCCAAAAGTGAAACGGGTAAATCTGAAGATGATAGAGAATGTACATATGCTCAGTTCAGGAAGACAAATCCACCCACCTATGATGGGAAGCCTGATCCTTGTGTAGCTGAAGGATGGGTTAAAAGGATGAAAGGTATTTTTAAAGCTGATAGAGTTTATGAAAATCGAAAGGTTGATTTTGTTAGTCAGTGTCTGATAGGTGAAGCTCAGTATTGGTGGGAGGGGACACGACCAACTTTAGGGGATGAAAGTGCTACAATATCTTGGAAAGACTTCACTGAGAAATTCTTTACTCAATTCTTTCCGGAGTCCTTCCAAATGAAGATGAGAAGTGACTTTATGCAAATATCTCAGGGCGATTCTACTGTTATGAGGTACGCGGGTCACTTTAATCAGTTGGGTAGATTTGCCAAAACTCTTATAGCTGATGAAAAAGTACGAGCTGAACTTTTTCAAAGGGGGCTTCGACCTGATATTCGATCTAAGCTTACACCTCTTGCATTGATGACATACAATGATGTCTTAGAGCGAGCAATCAGGGTAAAACAAGACCATTTGGAGCGTGACACAACTGGTGTTCACCAACAAAAGAGGTCCAAATTTAGTGTTACTCAAGAGAGCCGTACAAGTGGTAGTAATATACGAAGTGGTAGTAGTCAATCGGGGAAGTTTAGAACTCAGAAACCTTGTAATACCTGTGGAAAATATCATAGGGGTGAGTGTTACAGAAAAATCAAAGCATGCTTTTTATGTGGAAAAGTGGGACACATGCAGCGAGATTGTCGAGCACAAAGGGATGCTACAATTGACAGTAGATCATGCTATCTGTGTGGGAAATCGGGACACATAGCAAGCAATTGTTCCATGCGGAGGGATGCCTTTTCAGTTAATAAATTATCGAAAAATCAGCAAAAACAGAGGACAATAGGAAAGGTTTTTGCTATGACGGAGGAAGATGCAGCAGCATCTAATGCAATTATTGTAGGTAATATTTTTGTTACCTCGCAATATGCATATGAATTATTTGATCCAGGGGCTACACATTCCTTTATTTCTACTGAATTTACAAGAAAGCTCGATGTGTTGCTCGAGTCTCTTGAATGTGAACTATGTGTTAATACTCCTACTGGTAGTTTCCTGATTGTCGATCATGTATTCAAGAGTTGTGAACTCCAGATAAACAGTTTAGTGGAGTTGAATATGCGGGATTTTGATGTTATACTAGGAATGGATTGGTTATCTACATATCATGCTACGGTAGATTGTTTTTCGAAGAAAGTGTTCTTTCAAATTCCGAATCAGCCTGAATTCTATTTTTTGAGAAGTTGTAAGGGTACTTTTTCTGCATTAATTTCATCCATGCAAGCGATGAAACTTTTAAGAAAGGGTTGTTGTGGTTATTTGGCTTGTGTAAAAGATACAAGAGTGGATACTATAAAATTGGAAGAAGTTCATGTGGTCAGTGAGTTTCCAGATGTATTTCCTGAGGATTTATCAGGCGTACCTCCTGATAGAGAAATTGAATTCTATATAGAATTGATGCTTGGTACAACACCTATTTTTAAGGCACCATACCGAATGGCACCTGCCGAATTGAAAGAGCTGAAAACCCAACTTCAAAAGCTTTTGAATAAGGGTTTCATCAGACCTAGTGTTTCACCTTGGGGAGCTCCAGTCTTGTTTGTGAAAAAAAAAGACAGTAGCATGAGACTCTGCATAGACTACCGAGAACTTAACAAGGTCACGATCAAGAATAAATATCCGTTACCTCGGATTGATGCTTTATTTGATCAGCTTCAGGGATCAAAGGTATTCTCTAAGATCGACCTTCGTTCTGGATATCATCAGTTGAAGACAAAAACGAGTGATGTGCCTAAAACTGCTTTTGGAACAAGATATAGCCATTACGAATTTCTTGTCATGCCTTTTGGATTAACGAATGCACCTGCCGCTTTTATGGATATGATGAATAGGATATTCAAGGAGAATCTAGACAGATTTATAGTGGTGTTCATTGTTGACACTTGATTTTTGACCAAGTCTTTTTCAGAACGGGTTCATCATTCACAGGTTCCTGTCAAACATATGAATCCCACTTTGATATGGCCTACCATACAAGCTAGAATTTAACCGCCCTAGGACGCTCAAGAGACGAGCCCCTAGGTATCCACTTGAACCCGCTGTACACCGCGCATGCTGCACGAGCATCAGGCAGGTAAGTAACAGGTAAGCATCTCTATTCCATCTCTCTACTTTCTCTCTCACATCAGCAAAGATAGGACAAGCAGAGCGTTTACCAGCAAGACAAGAAAGATTGAATGTAAGGATTCGTTTTTCTTTTCCCCAGTTAAGTCGGTCTAGACTTAGGTGTCACTTGTCTTTGAGTGAAACCTCTCACGAGATTCCCCTCAAAGAGGGGCAGCTGTTGACACTTGATTTTTGACCAAGTTTTTTTCAGTGTTATTTTGAAAAATCACAAAAAATTTATAAAAAGTCAAACAATTACAAAATCAACTTTGGTGGCCTTGGCCAAGCCTAAGGAACCATTTTTGACCAAAAAGTAATTTTTCATATTTTTCGCATTTTTTAGTATTTTTAGAAAATAGGAAAATACTAGAAAAATCACAAAAATAGTATTTGAGGTCACAAAAATATAGGAAAATACTCAATATTTTTATTTTAATTTTCTTATCATTTTGACCTCATCAAGAGTCGAAATTCAAGTTTAATTTTGTGTGTTTCTTTGTAACGCACAGGGTTGAATTTGTCAAAAAATATGTTTTGAGTCTTTTTATTTGCAATCTTTTGCATTTTCCGAGTCTTTACATTCAACTTGATTGCTGGACATTTCAATTTGGTTCAATTGTGCGCTGATTTGATCAATTTTGGCTTTAGAGACCTAATTACATAAAAATCTTTTCATTTTAGTCCCTAAAGTGCCAAATCCAAAATTAAACTTTTGTGAGAGACGCCCATAAAACCCTAATGCTTCCTCCCTATAGGTTTTGACCCCCTGAATCTACTGGTGGGCTCAATTGGTGCCAATTCCTTCATTAAGAATATCAATTTGGCAAAAATCAATTTCGGATCCCACCTTGCATTTGGGGTTTTCGATTGATTCCGCATTCATTTTTCACTAAATCACCATATTAGATGTGATTCATCTTGTGGAAGCCAATTTCTGAATTTAATTTGAGAAATTAAGAATTTTGGTAGGTCAATTTGTCTTCTTTTTGCTAATCGGGTCAACTGGATCGGGTTGACCCAACCCAGTCAACCTGTTGACCCGGCCAGCTTAGGTAGAACAAAACAGAACCTCTGTTCTTCTTCCTCACACATGCACAGTAAGCCTGAGGGAAGGAGAGACCAAATGGAGCCTCAAAACTGGCATGCCCAAGCCACGATCCAGCGCCAGTGGGTCATCCACATGAGTCCGGCGACCTCCAACTGGCAAGAACCGACGTCGTGCGTGCAAGACGAGGCTGATATGCCTAGAACCGAATCCGGATAGCCGACTGAAAAGGGGGGAGGAAGAAACGAAAAACAGATTCGGTTAAGGGGGGAATGAGTTCAAGAAGTTCCAGAACAGACGCAAGAACACCGGAGAGAGAGAGAGAGAGAGAGAGAGAGAGAGAGAGAGAGAGAGAGAGAGAGAGAGAGAGAGAGAGACCGCCATTAGAGTTCGATCTTCCCGATTCTGTCGAGTGTTCGTCAGGCCATCCCCGAAGAAACCGAAGCAGGCGACGACCATATCCGACTTCTCTGGGCTCCGGAGAAGCTACCGAGCCCTTCCGATCTGCCTTTCACCTTGAAAAACGATGAGAAACATCTTCGAGTTTGACCTCGGCCTCCAATGGCATCTCATGATTTTGTTGATCATTCTGCTTGTTTTCGGTCTTGATTTGTTCATTGAGCTTGGCTGATCTCGGTTGCATCTCGTTTTCGCTTGTTTGTTGCATAAAACCATCGAGTCAACCACCGACCTTGACCGACTGGCCGTGAGTTCTACAGTTCCTCCTAGGTCGAGTCAGAACCTCTTGATAGCCAGGTAAGTCTTCTCAGCCCTTTATGATACTCCCTGATCAATTTGTTTAGCCTAGTAACGTTAGAAACGGTTAGGGCGAATAGTCGCTGGAGTTTAGCTTCGGTCGGAGATAGCACATGGATGAAATGTGATTCTGCTGTGTCAAGCTTCCTGTATGTGGTAGAGGACATCTGTACGATTCAAATGGCGGTGGTTTCGTGCGATTTGGTACTCTATATGTGGAGATAGGGGCTTCCGACGAGGCGCCGGCGAGACGGTGCCAGCGCCGATCGTCTTCTTCGACGAGTCGTTGACTGTCAACGAAAGTTGACCAGGTCAATGCCTACGTGGCGCTGACGTAGCGCCCACGTGGCAGCCACGTCAGCCATTCGGTTATAACCGAATATAAAACAAAATTGATCCAACGGTGAGAGATGTGACACGTGTCATGATCTTAGAATTTTAGAAATAAAAATGATTTTCAGAAATAAAAAATGCCGTGGATCGGACGGTCGTGATTCAACCTTGCCTTTCAATCGTGGCCGTCGACTGCTTTTGATAGATCAAGCCGTCCGTACGTCGACACGTGGTGCAATCAGGAGCGTCGGTTCAAGATTGGGCGGGAATTTGAAATTCAAGCGGGAGAGAGCCAAAGTGACGCCGTTTTGATGCGGGCCGGATCCGGGCTCGGCCGGTCGCCCGCGAGTTGTGGGCCGGGTCACCCGACCCGGTCCGAATAACATTTTTTTTAATAAAAAATTCAGAAAATAATTTTAAAAATAAAAAAAATCAGAAAATCCTAGAAAATCCAAAAAATCCTAGAAAATTCTAGAAAATCTAAAAAAATATAAGAAAATTGTGGGAAAATCCTAAACACTCCAGAAATCCCCAAAAATCGAGGATTGACCACAGACAACTGGTTAACCCTATTTTTGGGGTTTCTTATCCGTTCTTCCAAGAATCAACGACATTACCCTTTAGGGGTAAGTCGCCTCTGTTGTGTGAGCAAGATGAGACCGATAATGCCAAGGTAAGAATTAGGGTTGGTTAGGCAACCAATTCTTAGGTTTGGGTTTTCGAGTCCCGTCCCTTTTCTCAAAATGACGATTTTGCCCCTCAATGGGAAAATCGTCTTTCTTATCCCAATTGGGTCTTGAAAATTGCTTAAAATTAGGGTTTGGGTCATGTGGATGACCAACCTTAATGTTTGAGATTTTCAGTTCTCATCTTCGTCTAAAATGATGACTTTACCCCTTCAAGGGTAAAATCACTTTTAAATTCTAGAAAAATTCTGAAAATTCTCGAAAAATAGGAAATAGAATGATTTGATCGCCAATTCCTTTTCCATCGTCCTTTGACCACAGATTTCATCTGAAAAGATGATTTTTCCCTTTTGAGGCAAATTGTCCCTAAATCTCTCAAAATTACGATTCTGCCCCTCATGGGCGAATCATGTCAAAATCACTCCTAAGCCTTGATTGATACTTCTCTAGGCTAATAGGGTCTCATTAGGGATGCCATGCTGATTTCATGTGTTTTATCCGCATGTATTGGATCCTCGATTTGCGCTTTTAGTTTCACTGATTGTGAATGTTAGGATAGTCATTCCTGTCTGCATGAATTCCTAGATTTAGGATATGTACCCTACTCATTTGTATGAAATCCTAGGATCAGATGAATCATTCAACTTAGGTACCGAAAGGGCTTCGACTCTGACAGTCGGCGTAACTAAGTCCCCGATCTCGTTTCTCTAGTTTCCGCAGAGTCGAATAGATTGCTCCCAACTATTCGATAGGGTTTCCGATCGTACCCTCCACGAAACGATTGGTGGCGACTCCTTGGCATGTACATGTATCACATGTCATTAGACCACACTGAAGGTCGACCACATACATCCAGCCGTTGCGATTTGGGTAATGGACCTTGGGAGAGGCCCGCGTCTGATCTGGCGACGATTGGGTAGCCCATTAGCCCCCTCCGGCAGGCAACCCGCGAGAGGGTCGCGACAGACTGGCGACTCCGCTGGGGACTATTCTGAACCAGAATCTCTGGTTTCGCAGAATTCCAGAGGACTTGAGCCGATTAAAAAGTTGGTTGATTTATCTGACATTATTTTCTGCAGATGCTCTCGAAGGTGAGGTACGTATGCTAACCATTGTGTTAGATATTTTTACAGATTGGAGAAATAAGGGGTGTAGTGATTGTTGACATTTTTCCTATAGGTTGGAGTTGGGAATGTATGTTTATTTTACGCACATATTGAAGCGGTGTTTGATACAAACTGCTGTGCATGACCTTGTATTGTGGCGATCACGACACATCGCACACACTGGCAGTCAAACCCCGACTGCAAACCACCCCTAGGTTACCTTAGATAGGGAAATGATGCGAAAGGATCTCGTGTTCGATGGCACTTGAGACTTTCGTGCTCGTTCCCGCTCACAATCCAAATTGACGATATCTAGCCATCTTGGGTGGGTACCCTTGGGGAGGAATCTGCCTCATTTGGATCGTGGGAGCCTGAGCCAAAGGTTCCTCACCTGATTTCTAATTTTTTAGAGTATACCCACTTGTCTCATGCGCATGTCTATGGATGGTTGGTATACCTAAAATCGCCCATTGATACAGGGGAACATTTCACATCCACAAGTATGGTTGGTAAGGCATTTACTTTCAATGTACTTCACTACTCCCTGTTCTATAGTATGACTCGTACATTGCATACATATACATGTATTTGCATACATCATGAAAATCACTCAAGTGACTAATTGAAATGACGATGATAAGGGGTAGGATATCGCTGTTTCCCAAAAGTTCGACAGAATTGGTAACCTTCGAGTACCTAAGGAAAGTCACTCGCCTTGGACCAAACACAAGGCTACACTTTACCAGATTTGTGTATGGTTGAGAGCTGACTGGACGTAAGTTGGGATATGCTGAAGATTGTCAAACCCGCTACTACGTCTACAACCTCAGATTCAAGCGACAAGCGGACGAGATGTTCAAAAATTATTTGGAGATGAAGAGACAGCGTCGCAACCACCTAGCTAGAGAAGCATACACACGTTGACAGGCCGAACGACGTGCTAATGAAGACATACCAAGGATCACCTTTTGGGGAAAGAGAAGACGCCATGCGATCAAGACGAAGTCGAAACGCATCACACTCAAGAAGACGAGACGTGAGAAAACTCCAGAAGTCATTATACCATGGACTAGAGAATGGCCAGAGGGACTAGGACCCCTCAGCCAATGCATTGAAGACGACCCCTTACACTCGACTGGGGAAGGATTCCCGACCGACTATCATTGTGAATGGGAATAGACCTGTAGAAAGATGTGATTTAGATCCTCACATTCCATCGGCCTTTTATGGCTTTCTTGTTTGAAGAGTCTCTTCTTACCTTTCTTTCGTTAGGCGCCCTGGTTGTAATAAGGGATTCATTCCACTCTTCCCATATTTGATGTTTTGACCAATAGAATGTGACGTTGTTAGTTCCCTTAGTCACTGGAGTGAACCTGACTAAATTGCATAATTCACTTTCCTAAAATTCAAATTAGACTTCAAATCAGGTTTTCAGTACCTGAAAAGAATTCTAATTTCCATTTCTTCAATTGAACTATGCAATTAAGTTGGTCCATGCATATTTCATGGCATTTGCATAGTCGCATATTTAAAGTAATTTTTGACAATTGACTTTTCAAAATCATTCGCATATTTTAGACTTGATGGGAAAGAATGATATTCAAGTGTTCAAAGTCCCCCATGCCGAGCTTCTATCATGGTGGGATAGCATGGGTGAAGCCAGCCAGAAATACGCCAAGTCGCGACTAGGGTATCTATTGGACCTGCTGAAGGTTGAATGCCCACCTGCCTTCATTCAAGCCATGGCACTTTATTGGGATCCCACCACCGCTACATTCTGCATGGAGGGACTGGAAGTTACCCCTACTCTCGAAGAATACAACGCTGCCATCGGAGTTGAATTCACTCACTTACTAGTTCAACCTCCCATAGGATTTGAGCTCTTGAGTCAACTAGCCGAATTCCTTGACACAAGCCTCAAAGAAGTCAAAGCAGACACCAAAAGTAATTCTGGATGAATTTCACTATCCTTCCTTCTAGATCGATTCCCCAACCTTCCTGCTGCTAAAGGGACTAAATCTGGTAGAGCCTTTGTCTTGGCCTTCTTTAGCTTTGTGCTATTCCTGGTCTCGTCTATCACCTTCGACCCTATTATGGCTGTAGTAGTCAGACAAGTTTGTTGTGGGTGTGATTACTCAAACATTATCATTGCTGATACTTTCCTCTCCCTAAATCGCTTCAAGAAAAATAAGAAGGGAATCTTTAGAGCCTCTAGTAATCTTCTGTACCTGTGGTTCACATCTCATATCAGACAGTTCCATATTCGCATGGGTTTCACTGAGATTAGCTCTGATGCCCATCCTCTTAAAACCTTTGTCAGAACCCATACACGTATTCCTAAGTTCAACTTCATAGAATGGAAAAACTTCCTTGGAACTTTGAAACCGGAACAGCTCCGATGGCGACTTAGATTGCCAACATTAGGCAAAGTCAGACTCGCATGTAACGGTGAAGACCCAGTCCCCTTGCTAGGATTCACAGGCGCTACCGCATATTACCCAAAGAGGGTTATCCGACAATTTGGGGCATTACATGAAATTCCTTCACCACCCCGACCTGGTATCTTCTTATTTGACATGCCAAAGGAGACCCTTGCAGGAGAAGAAAAGAGACAGCTTGAAGCTAAGGTGAAATTTATTATACGCTCTCTAAAGAACTCTCAGGCTGAAGATATAAAGTGGCCAGAAAACATGACTCGCATGGAGAATGCTCACAGGGCTACCACAGAATACATTCAACACTTTGAGGCGGTCAGACGCAGCCTTGTCGAGCCTTATGTACCTGAATACATCGTACCGTACGTGCTTGGAGTAGAGCCGTACATACCCGAAGATATGGGGTCGCCGTCATATTCATAAGATGAAGACTCCCAGACTGAAGAGATGGATCCATGTTGGGATGATGAGGACACCTTAGACCTCAAGCATCCTAGACTTGAATGAACTATTTTGTCAAGTGTAAAATAAGCAAACGGCATAATGCATTTTCATGCTTACTCACTTGTACTGAATATTACTTGGAAGGCGTATGCATGAGTGTGGGCATATTTTACAAATGCATAAAAAAAACTATCGTCAAAGATTACGCTTCTTTTAACTTTATGACTTATTTTGGAGAATGATTAAAAGAACTGCTCACATGAGACTAAGGCTCACAAGGTAGTCCTTTTTCTCATTCACCAATAGAAAATATGCAATTAGAAGGATCAAGTATTTCCTTTTGTCAATACTAAAGAAATACTCACTGAAATTCCTTTTAAACAGGTACACTCTAATCACGGAGTTGCCAACACATCGCTTTCACACTCGACTTAAAATCAGAATGGAACAACAAGAGCTGACCTCGCGAGTGGGCATGCTAGAGAATCAGATGACTGCTATGGCAACTGTGATGACCGATATTAAGGCAATACTGGAAGCCTCCCACGCCAGACAGGCAGCGGCCCATAATCAGAACAACTCAAGTCCATTGCTTGCACCCGATGTAGCTGATAAAGAGACGGCCAAAAATACCCAACATATCGAGGACGATGTCCGTATATCGAACATCCAGTCACAACAAAAGACACCACATGTTGTCATCAACCTTGAGAAGGATGAAAAGGGAAAGCAGACTGCGAAAGCTGAAGCGGAGGCTAAGAGGATAGCCAAGATCGAAGAATGCTTGAGCAGCCAGGGCTATGAGTTGGCCCGTTTCGACAAGATATCTCCCTTTGCCAAAGTGGAAACCCCTCCTAACTACAAGGAACCAGACTTCGTGAGGAAGTATAATGGGACGGGCTGTCCCCCGCGCTCACCTCAAATATTATCTGCGCAAGATGGCGCAATATTCAGATTATGTTCCACTACTAATGAACACATTCCAAGAGAGTCTGGCTGGCGCCTGTCGCGACCGCGAAATTTTCTTTTATTTACGTGCGGGCTAATGGATTGTCGAATCGGGCCCCCACTCTGCAATGTGGATCGTGGGCTTTCTCGACGCGGGCCCTCCCAGGCCCATACCAAATCGCGATGGGAGTTAATTTTTACGCGGGTTTTCGACGATAAGAGTCGATCGCATTCGACCTTGGTGTGGTCGTGGTGGCATGTGCTATGTGTGCATGCATTTGGAGTCGCCACCGGTCCTTCTTGGAAGGTGGACCGGAAACCTCACTAATCGATTGGGAGAGATCGATCAGTTCTTCGGAACCAGAGATTTTGGGTTCGGGGACTTGGTTACGTTGGTGTCATTACCAACGCCCTTTCGGTACCTAACGCGAGTGATTTTCCTAACTAAGATTTCATATAGGCGCAATTTTTTGGGTGAGGTAAGTCTGATCAAAGGGGTTTCATGCAGATTGGAAGACTAGTCCTATCAAATCACAATCAATATGAGGAAAGCGCAATCAAGTGCATAAATGAACCACGTCAATGCACATCAATTCAAATCAATGGCCTCCTAGTATAGCCTTAAGGGCTTAGGGAATGTGTGATTTAAGACCAAGGGTAGACTGGGAAGATTTGGGGACGATTTGCTCAAAGGGCGAAATCGTCAATTTTAGGGAGGTTTGGGTGTTGAAATAAAAAAAATAGGTCATGGCCAGTTGATCTTGGCCATTTCCTATTTTGGAGATTTTTCTTGAATTTTTCGGGATTTCTCGAGAAACGATTTTCCTAAAGGGCAAAATCGTCATTTTTGAAAAGATCGGGATTCGAAAGACCAAAGATAGGTCTTGACCAGTTGGTTGTGGTCGTTTCCCATTTTCTGGATTTTTTTTGTAATTTTATGACTTTTTTGTTATTTTTAATTAATTTTAAGAAGTAAAATCAAAATAAAAGGTGATTAAAAATCAGGTGTCAACAGCTGCCCCTCTTTGAGAGTGAGCTCGTCAGAGGTCGCTTTCAAAGACAAAAATGACACCTAAGTCTTAACCAACTCGACTGGGGAAAAAGAAAGGCCATGACATTAGACTCTAAGAAACCAATCGATGAAAGCTCAAATTTATCCCCGGTTTGCTTTGACAACCTAAGCGCGGGCCGGAGAGGGGGGAAATTTACATGGAGCTTGCTTACCTGTCCGCTGCTGTGCTCGTGGAATATGAGAGTTCGTCGTTATGCTCCTGGGGCGTTGAAATCGCGGGCTCGGCTTCCCCTTTTTTTTTTGTTTTTTGTTTTTTGTTTTTTGTTTTGTTTTTTGTTTTGTTTTGTTTTTTGTTTTGTTTTGTTTTTTTTTTGTTTTTTTGTTTTTTTTTTTGTTTTTTTTTTACCTTCGTAGCTTCCGACTCGCTATACCAGGTTTTATTCCTCCCTTCGTAGCTTCTGATCCGCTATACCAGGGTCTTGAAAGTCTTTTCCGCGGCTACCGGCTGCACTCCATTCCGAAGGGCGAGAGCTTCGAGGCATGGCTATCCGGCGCGTGCTTCGTGGAAAAGGCGGTCACCGTATGTCTAGGCGGCAAGTCGCGAGCGTTAGGGGCTCCGATCTTGAACTGTGCTTTGAGATACCTCTGTCGTAGATCCCTGTCTGGTGGGATTTGGGGTGGAATAAATGTCTCTTCCGCGGCTACCGGCTGCAATCCATTCCGAAGGGCGAGAGCTTCGAGGCATGGCTATCCGGCGCGTGCTTCGTGGAAAAGGCGGTCACCGTATCTCTAGGCGGCAAGTCGCGAGCGTTAGGGGCTCCGATCTTGAACTGTGCTTTGAGATACCTCTGTCGTAGATCCCTGTCTGGTGGGATTTGGGGTGGAAGAAATCTTCTGTAGCTGAAAATTGGCGATCCGGTCCGGAAGATGACAGATCCGCGGCTACCAACCTGTGAACACTTACAGAGAGATTTATCTAGGTCATCGTGCTTTCGAAGCGGCAAGCGAGCCTTTTGAGCTCCAGTCTTGGGTCGGCTTCTAAGCACCTATTTGCTTTAGGGGATCCCATGACGTTGACTAGCGGGGTCAGAGGGGACTTCTTAAATTTTCCTTGAGTTTTTCCTTTGAAAAGTGTTCTTGGGACGATGGTTCTCCACGTCTGATGAGATTTTTTATTTTTGAAAGGGTTTTCCATGACGAGGGTTCTCCAAGTCAGAGGGGATTTTTGTGTTTTTTGAAAGGGTTCCCAGGACGAGGGTTCTCCACGTCTGATGGGACTGCTTGACTCTTTTTTTTATTCTTTTTTTTAAAGGGGTCCTAGGACGAGGGTTTTCCACGTCTAATGGGACTGTTTGATTGATTTTGAAAAAGGGTTCCCGGACGAGGGTTCTCCACGTCCGATGGAATTTTTTTTGAGTTTTTGAAAAGGGGTCCCAGGACGAGGGTTCTCCAAGTCCGCTGAGACTGTTTGATTTTTGATTTTTTTAAAAGGGGTCCCAGGACGAGGGTTCTCCACGTCTGATGGGATTGTTTGATTTTTGAAAAAGGGGTTCCCCAACCGAGGGTTCTCCACGCCCGATGGGACTATTTGATTTTTTGAAAAGGGTCCCGGGACGAGGGTTCTCCAAGTCCGCTGAGACTGTTTGATTTTTTGAAAAAAGGTTCCTCGGACGAGGGTTTCCATGTCCGATGGGACTTTTTGTTTTTGATTTGATTTTTTTTTAAAGGGTTCTCCCATGAGGGGAATTTTTTTTTTTTTAAAGACTCCTCCATGACTGCGGCTCGCAATGTCGGATGGGGTTTTGGTCTGATTTTGAAAAGGGGTTCCCGTGACTAGCAGAGGGGATCCTGTCTTAATGTTGTAAAAAATTTCATTCAGCCAAAAATTTCATCGGGGTATGTTAATGATGTAGGAGGTCATCCAAAACATCTTGCAACATAATATGACGATCAAAGCTCCTTTTAGGGAGGGTTTTGAATCAAATGATCTGAGATCGTCAAAAGAGTTCGGTTAAAACGCCAATTGGAGTACGCTCATCAAAGAGGGCTCCTTGCTATTTTTAGGAGGTTTCTTCTCACTTTCTCTCATTTTTGAAACACTCAAATTCTCTCTCGAACCTATATTCAAGGTTTCGGAACTGTTCGCAGTGTATACCATTTGATTGATCGGAAAGGGACTTTTGAGGGACCGTAATGTTGGGTTCGGTCAATGGTTTTCAAAGGGGACTCGTGGTCGAGTCGAGGCCAATGAATTGAAAATCTTCATCATCTGCTTCGGGTTTACAAGTCAAGAACCCTGCAAAAATGAGAGAGAAATAGTCTTGCTCGTACCTCTTCGAGCGATGCTTAAAATCATTTAAACTCTACGTTAACTCAAGTGCCTTAGTCGAAAAAGACTTTCAAGGGTTGTAACGTAGGTGAGGATTGGGGACTGAGAAAGGCCTGTTTTTGGCTCAGAATATATGAAAGGGGGGGTTTGATGTTGGTGATCATTGCAGATTTACCACCGATCTTGACCCTTGGATTGATCTTCAGAAAGCACCTTCGTTGTTCAAGGATGGTGTAGTCGTCACCTGGACGTGCCCCGGCTGGGGATAACTTCATGACTTGATTCCCTTAGGCATTTTCTTTTACAAGTAGATTCCACTGGGGATTGACATTTGGATATTCTGGAATCCTTTGGATGATTTATAAATACACAAGAATTTGAATGGGCATTGGCCTTGCTTTTACCAGGCACTTTGCTTTTTGATGCTCGGGATTGCCCTTTTGTTTCTTTTTTTTTTAATCCCGCCTTTTCTTTTTCTTCTCTTTTTTGGCAAGATTTTTTTAGATTATGCTAGACACACATGCGAACAAAATCTTAGCACATTGAAAGGTTGATTTATGCCTTGTCTATAGACTCAGCTCTTTTAAGTTCTCCCGATTTGAGGTGGCGCCGTCTTCATCTTGGAATGGGCAATGATCACCAACGGGGTTAACGAAACGGATATGCAGGCTCAATGGGGCTGCGCAAAGGATGAATGTGTGTAGGATAGAGAAGCGATCGCTTTTCGTCGTTCTAAAGCACTTGAATCACGGTACGAGTTTGAATGTAAAGAAACACTCGAAGATTGATGATGGTTCGAGCAAAAAGATTTCTAACCATTTACCTCATACTGCCGCTGGAATTCCTTCTGATTGGCCCCAATGTGGGGTGGCTCTTGACAGGGTTATAGAATTGAAGCATCCACCCAAATTGGTTAACAATGGTTGACCTGTGGTGTTTGGGATAGAGAACAGAATGCCCTTCGTCTTTTCAATCTAGGTAACCACTGCGAATGATCCCTACATCCGCGAACACGGTTCCTATTCTAGTTCTTACTTCACTCATCACTCAAGTGTTTGTAGGGACGTGTTTGGGCATGGGTTGCCTCTCATCGTCTGAGATACTCCTTTTGGTAGTTTTAAACATTCCCTTTTGAAAATTCATTTCTTTTTATCCAAAACGTCCCTTACTGGGATCCTTGATGCAATATGCATGTTCCAATGCATGTATTGGATGATTCCAAAAGCTTTTAAATGTGAGTGCAGATGAAAAGATTTCAAGAATTTCGCATGCATTTTTTTCACACGTAGAATTATTGAGTATCTCTAGACTCTTCGGAATTTCAATGGCTCAAAGACCTTTCAAAGTCGAAAGAAGTGTTTCCGGAAATTTTAAGCTCTAAGAGATAAGGGAAGGGGTACTTACCTGCCCGCCATGGTGGGGAGTCCCTGGAGACGCAAAAGAGATGTATTAGTATACGTTCTCAAATATAGAGAAAACTGGAACAATACAACTTCACCCTTAATTATGCGTTCCCATCTGGATGTAATTGTACAGAGTCGGAGAATGTACGATCCAACTCGATTGGATGAGATGGCCAAAGGCTTGGAGCTTCTTTGGAGTCTTAAAGGAGAAGGATACTCACCTATCTGCACGACGGGTAGTCCCTGTCAAGATAAGAAATGAAGAGTTAGTGTATGTTCCGTGTTAAAAATGAACTGGAACGATACCACTTTACTCTTGGTCCGGCTGCCCCGGTCAGGTGGCATTTGCCCCGGTTGACTGCTTTAATCTATTTCGTAACTTTTGCGATCTCCCATTTTTCGGGATGCCTCTTACTTAGGGCTTCCTGCCTCTCTTCATCCTCAAAGTGTTGCCCTTTCAACGCTTGAAGGTATTGTCTCTCTCGAGATGCCCTGCCCCAGTAGCCTACGCATCGCTACTTGTCGCTAGGGTCTTGATGGCTCTGCCCCAACATGCTCTTTTGGTGGGGAGTCTGATCCAAGTGGATCTTCAATCAATTATCCCGATGATTTGGGCTGTTGACTTTTTTTCTTCTTTTTCTTTTAATCTTCTTGAAGTACCATCTCTTGATGGATTCTCGAGATGATGTCTCGCCTGTCGAATCTTGCCCCGTTCTTCGCGGTGACATTCGTATATGACACAGCCTCGCGAAATAGTCGATTGCTACCAGTATGAAGCGATGTCCGTTTGAAGCCTTGGGATTGATTGGGCCTATCATATCGATCCCTCACATGGAGAACGGCCCTGTCTTGGACATTTGGTGAAGCTCGATCAGAGGTGCATTGATTCTATCCCGGTACACCTGACACTGACGGCATGATTTCACATGTTGATTATAGCCCGATTCCAAGGTCATCCAGTAATAACCCAATCGCATGATTTTCTTGGCGATGAGATGAACGTTCATGTGAGGGCCGCCTTCCCCCTCATGTATCTCTCTTACAAGTAACTTGGCTTCTTTGGCGTCCACACACTTGAGGAGCACTGAATCATAGGATCTCCTATAGAGGATTTGGCCGCTGAGGGAAAACTTGCCGGCCGCCTTTGCTATGCATTTCATGTCCCTCGCCCGAGCACCTGGGAGAAATCTCTCTTTTGCCAGGTAATTTTTAATGTCGTGATGCCAAGATTGATCATCGAACCCCTCTTCAATTACCATGCAATGTGCCGGTTCCTGGGTGAATGCCAATCCTCAACGGCTCAATGTCAACGTCATCCGTTGCTTGAAACATGGAGGACAGGGTAGCTAACGCATCGGCAAAGTGATTCTGCGTCCTCGGCAGATACTTGAAATCGATCACTTCGAATCCCTTGACTGCTTCTTCCGAGAATTTATGGTATGAGATGAGCTTAGAATCCCTTATTTTCCATTCGCCTTGGGTCTGTATGATAATTAGCATCGAATCTCCATACACTTGTAGCTTTCTTACTTTCATGCTGAGGGCCAATTGTAGCCCCGGGATACAGGCTTCATATTCTTACCCGTTATTAGTGCATGGGAATGTCAACTTCACGGCCACAGGGTAGTGCTGGCCATCTGGGGATATTAAAATTGCCCCGATACCTGCCCCAGCTAAATTGACAGCGTCGTCAAAATACATAGTCCACTTCTCATCCGAGAGCGTTAGAATATGGTCCTCGGCTTCTTTCTCTTTTTGGGGTGTCATACTCCTGTGGACTTTCAGCTAGTATGTCGGCGATGGCTCGTCCTTTCACCGACTTCTGATTCAAACTCCTCACATCAAACTCCGAGAGAAGTACCTGCCATTTTGCCAATTTCCCTACTAACGAAGGCTTCTCTAGTAGGTATTTGATTGGATCATTCTCCGTGATTAACTGGATAATATGGTGAAGAGTGTACTTCCTCAGCCTACGGAGTACACACGTTTTCTCTATCTCTGGGTACTTCGCCTTTGATGCGGTGAACTTCGTACTCAGGTAATAAACAGCTCGCCTTTTTCCGTCATCAGGATTTGTTTGGGTGAGTAGAGCTCCCAAGGACTCGTCGTGAATAGCGAGGTAGAGGGTCAGAGGGACGCCAAGAATCGGGGGCACATACACCTTTATCTTTTTGCGCATCATGTCATGGAAAAAGGTAACCATCGCCCTCTGATAGGTTGCCCCAGCATTCTTTAGGCTGAACGACATGACTTTGTAACGGAAGATGCCCTAGGGCGTGATGAACGATGTCTTGGCTTTATCCTCTTTTCTCATGCGAATTTGGTTGTAACCAGAGCATCCATCCCCAAAAGAGAACTGCTCAAATCCAGCCGTACTATCAACCAGGACATCGGTATGTGGTAACGAAAAATCATCTTTGGGGCTAGCCCCGTTCAAATCCCGATAATCCATACAGACTCGAACTCTCCTATCCTTTTTCATGACATGGACAATATTAGCGATCCATCCTGGATATGCAATTACTTCAATGAATCCTACCTTGAGGAGCTTCATCACTTCTTCAGTTTTCTTCGCCAGCTCGGGTTTCATCCTCCTAAGTTTCTGCTTTTTAGGAGGAATACTAGGATCGGTCGGTAGCCTATGTTCCACAATACTGGCGTCCAATCCCAGCATGTCCGCATATGACCAGGCGAAAATGTCTTGATACTCTCTAAGGAGTTCAATTATCCTAAACGCCTCTGTCGATGATAGACTTTCACCGATTTTCACCTCCCTGACATCCTCTGAGGTCCCTATGTTCACTGAAACGGTACCCTCGGCGACGGGTGGTTTGGACTCTTCATGGCGATCCCAGCTATACTTTACCTCTCCCAGATTCTGCTCTTCATCCTCTTTTTCGACTTGGAGGGTAGCTCTCTCTCGAGAACCCGAGCCATGTAATAACCTGCTATGTATGCTTGGAATGGCAGGTCTGAAATGTCACCGAGATGGTTAGTTGACATATAAGGAAAAATCCATGCACGGTGCATTTCTTTGGGAGATGTTTTAAGAAAAAAGATTAAAACTGAAAACGTGAGATGGGAGCTAGTCCTCATATCATTGGACATCCTTGCTTCTCAAAATTTTGAAAACTAGGAGACGTGTGGGAAATCAGGTCTCAGGGCTTTTCCTTTCTTTTCGTCTCTTTTTTTTTTGCATTTTCTTTTCTCTCATTTGAATCGTCATCGACCGATTTGTGTTCCCACACGTCCCCCATTTTTTATTTTTTTTATTTTTTATTTTTTTTTGTTTTTGTTTTTTGTTGTTTTTCTTTTTCTTTTTTTTTTTTAAGAAAATTGCACTTGGACCTACAGATGAACTACAATGCAAATAGACTAAAGAGTGACGATGGAAAGGAGGAAATGACTCCCTTATCCGTGTAGTCTGCTGTCATCGATCGTTCGATCAGCTGGGCTGGCATAATCTTCGATAGGGTTATCATGTACACCCTGTCCAGTCCTTGGCAATCCGATGGCGGGTTTAGCTGCATGTTCTGTTTTGTTCCCTCGAAATCCAAGATGCCGTCATCGATGAGTTTTTGCACCTTAATCTTGAGTCGGATGCAACCATCCGTGCCGTGCCCCTTTTCCCCTGTATGGTAGGCGCATGACTGGGCTTCATCATATCCTTCGAACAAGGGAGGATTATACCTTGACACCTCCTTGGTCACCATCCCTTTTTCCAAGAGTATCGGGAGCAATTTTGATAGTGGCATGGGAAGTGATGTAAACCGCATTAGCGATTTCTTCTTGGGCCCGCAAACTCTGGATGTTTCGCAAGAGGCATTACTGCGGATGAGAGGTGGTGCTGACGGGTCCTTCTGCTTCAATGAGCTTGGTACGACTGTCTTGTTAGCCTCACATATCAGATTTTGCTTTCCAAATGGCATCTCGCTTCCTTTGGTGGCATCCCAGATGAACTTTCTGTCCTCTCGGGGCGCTTCTTCCATACGCTCCTCGTACTCATCTAATTCTTCGATCTCTTCACTATCCTTGACGCTCAATGAATACCCAGCAGGGATCTCCCATGACTCCTCCCTCATAGTTTCTATCGCATATCCTTCATAGGTTAAGTTAAACTTCGCGAATGATGATGTAAAAGCGGGGTCTTCAACCCTACCGATGATGCCCATATTACCCATCTCTGCCAAGCATGGTTCTTTTCGTTCCTTTGAGATGGTACCCTCCTCCGGGCCTTGAGAAGCTGAAGTTAGCACTGCCCATTTGGGTATATTGACGCTGAACCCCAGATTGTCTTCCAATCTATCCTCAGACATATCCTTGATTTTGTGATCTTGCAAAAGGTTTTGTTGGATGTCAGGGTGCGCCTTATTGAACACCAGTAAGTTGTTGTCGATGAGAGCCTGCACATCATATTGTAGTGCTCGACAATTGTCTACATTATGTCCCTTCTCACTCATATGGTATGTACAGGTTCGGTTCATGTCAAAACCCGGGAACCTTGGTGGTTTCGCCCTCGGTGGTTTTTTGGCTACCAACCTTTCCTCCAAAAGTCGGGGGAGCAGTTTTGACATAGGAAGTGGTAGTGGTGTAAAGAATGGAGGACGTCTCCTGCTTGACTGGCCAGCTTTCTCTATCTTGGGCGCTGGTTGTCTCGACTTGCGTTTAGAAATTTGACTCTCAACCGTCATTCCTTGATAGTTGGTCTTCATCTCCCTGACCGGTTCTTTACTCGTTTGAGAATATTCTCCACGACTTTCTTTGTCTCTGATTATACTATCGCGCTTAGCCCATTCCATTCTTTCACCCGCATGTACAAATTGTGAAAATGATTGGTAATGAGCCGTACTCAACCGATTAAAGGAATTATAGGGGAGAGCTTTCAGACAGTGCTCTATTAACTCATCTTCGTCCAGCGGGGGTTGGACTCGGGCTGCTTTCGCTCTCCACCTTTGTGCGAATGATTTGAAGCCTTCATTTCTCCTTTGCTTCACAAGTACCAGATCCATTCTGGTAGGGGTGGCCTTCTTGTTGAAATCGTATTGCTGAAGAAACTGATTGGCCAAATCGTCCCATTCTAAGATACCCTTGACGGCAAGCGCTGTAAACCATCCTAACGCGGGACCAACCAGGCTATGCCGAAAATTCTGGACAAGAAGTGAATCATCCCAGTCGTAATCAGCCATTGCCTCCAAATGGTAATCGATGTGAGTTTTCGGGCAGCCAATGCCATTGTATCTCTTGGCAAATTCTGGTCTTTGTAGAACCTCAGGCATCCTCCCTTTAAGGCATGTGGGAGAGGCGTTGCGTGGACAGGTTTCGACGCTGATTGGGTTCGCGTGACCTTCAACGCTCTTATGGTGGCTAGAGTCTTTCTCTCGAATCAGGTATGTGACGAACAGATTCTCTCCAGTCAATGCATCTTCCTCAATAATACCAAGCTTTCCCTTGTGCTGTTTTTCCAGATCGGCCATCATAGGCTTGCTTTCGGAGAAGACTTCTGCTCCTACGGCTTGATCAATGTTCGATATTTTAGGCAAAACCGATCGCACGGTCAGGTCAAGGTTAGAGCCCGTCGGGGATGCCCCTTGTGTGGTGAAGATGAGTGCCTTCATCTCTGTCATCGTTGCAATCACCTGAGTCATCTGGCTCTCTAGGGTGGTCAAGCGTTTCTCCACGCCATCCCGGTCCATCTTAACCTGTGACTAAGTCTTCACGTAGGTTTTTGGATTTCTCTTTTGGAAATTACCTGTTTTAAATTACAGAACTATGTTAGAAAGGGAAGTAAAGCATGAATCCTTCCAATTTTATGCTTTCTTGTGATTAACGAAGATAAGGACTTTTACAAAGCCTTAGCTCCGTGTGAAAAGTTCTTTATCAATGTTTTTCAAAAGAAAACATACGATTGGAAGGAGCGTAATCCATGGTTATTACTCTTGGCAAATCCCCAGAAAAATCTGTGGAATGTCCAACAAGATAAAAATGCAATTCCAATGTGTCCTAAATTCAGTGGGAGATAGGACATCCAAATTGAAATTGTTTATCAAAAACAATTCAAATATCTAATTTCCTCTTGAATTCAGAAGGCACAGATGACTTTAATTAATCACCATGGATTACCAATGATGCATGATATGGGCCGGTTCAATTCCATGTCCCAAGCACCATGAAATAAGGATTAGACTCTCGTACTTGCGTTAAAACGTCAAGTGCGAGTTCTAATGATAATTTCATTTGTATGAGACATGTAATTGAGCCGAAAGATCCGAATGGTTGAGAGAAATTCCAGCGTCGCGTTCCAATGTCAGGACGCTTAGAAATGACTCAAAGACCAAAGTACCAAAGGTAGAAGGGAGTTCCACAGGCGGGCGCTCCTTACAGACTCGAGGACTCGGATAGATAAATAATTAAAAAGAGACAGTCGGAATGCGACCCTAGAGAACCTAAGGAGATGCCCCAAGTCGAGTCTTCGGGGAATGTCGCTTGTCGTCCTTGCTCCGGCTAACTCGGGTCACCGTCTTCATCAGATGAAATGTCTATGGGGGTGGAAGAGGACGACTGGCTCTCGAGAGAATCCTCTTCGTCTGATGAAATCTCGATGACCACTCGAGAGGGTCTTGGATCGGTTATGGTCCTTCGAAACGCCTTCTTCCGCTTTCGATAAAGGTTCGTCATCCCTTCCATATTATGCTCGTGTTTGTGCTTGCGCTCGAGTTGCTCGGCGGACTTGGTGTAGAAGCAATCTGTCCCTCGGATGAGGTTTCGTCCAGTAAGTGCCCTCCCTTGGACAAATCGGAAGGAGTGGAATCCGTTGAATGCCTCGGTAGCTCGATGACGGATGGCACGTCGCTTGTACTCGAATATCTCGGGAGTCTTGGACCGACTTGGAGAGACCACCTCTACTCTATCCATACTAAAAAATGGAATTGGACTCGACCATTGGATTTGATAAATGCAGCATGTCGTACGAAATCAAAGATGGCAGACAAATTAAATAGAAATGGAAGGACCTTACCACAATCGATACCTAACGAATTTTGGTTTTAGGTATACCAACCATCCATACACATGCGTATGAGACAAGTGAGGCTTGACTCTAGAAATCAAAATGGCTCAGGTCTGGACCTAATGGCTTCTCACTATTCGAGTCGATAAATTCGTCCATAAGCGCAATCCACAACAAATGGATAAAAGAATCGACTTGAATAGTGAGCGGGATCAAATATGGTCAACCCAAGCGCAAATCCACGCTAGAGCCTCGCATATCGATTCCCTATCTATGGCTACCTAAACAGGTGATTTCGCGGCCTGGGTTTGGGCGCTTTGTGCAAAAGTGTCGTGATCCTCAAATATGCAGGTGAATCATGCACATCAATTTATATATCAATCAGCGCTTCAAAACCATCCACACCACATACATTCCTACACCCAACCTGCATAAGACAATGTTAATCATAGACTACTCCCCTTATCACTCCAATCTGCAAAAACATTTAACACCTATCATAAGCGGACTTACCTCACCTTCAAGAGCGCCTGCAGAAAACATGTCAGAAAATCACTCAGCGTTTTGATTACGGCCTAAGTCCACTTGAGGCCTAGAACCTTAGGTTCTAGGGGTTCGTCCCCAGTAGAGTCGCCAGTCTGTCGCGACCGCGAAATTATCTTTTATTTACGTGCGGGCTAATGGATTGTCGAATCGGGCCCCCACTCTGCAATGTGGATCGTGGGCTTTCTCGACGCGGGCCCTCCCAGGCCCATACCAAATCGCGATGGGAGTTAATTTTTACGCAGGTTTTCGACGATAAGAGTCGATCGCATTCGACCTTGGTGTGGTCGTGGTGGCATGTGCTATGTGTGCATGCATTTGGAGTCGCCACCGGTCCTTCTTGGAAGGTGGACCGGAAACCTCACTAATCGATTGGGAGAGATCGATCAGTTCTTCGGAACCAGAGATTTTGGGTTCGGGGACTTGGTTACGTTGGTGTCATTACCAACGCCCTTTCGGTACCTAACGCGAGTGATTTTCCTAACTAAGATTTCATACAGGCGCAATTTTTTGGGTGAGGTAAGTCTGATCAAAGGGGTTTCATGCAGATTGGAAGACTAGTCCTATCAAATCACAATCAATATGAGGAAAGCACAATCAAGTGCACAAATGAACCACGTCAATGCACATCAATTCAAATCAATGGCCTCCTAGTATAGCCTTAAGGGCTTAGGGAATGTGTGATTTAAGACCAAGGGTAGACTGGGAAGATTTGGGGACGATTTGCTCAAAGGGCGAAATCGTCAATTTTAGGGAGGTTTGGGTGTTGAAATAAACAAAATAGGTCATGGCCAGTTGATCTTGGCCATTTCCTATTTTGGAGATTTTTCTTGAATTTTTCGGGATTTCTCGAGAAACGATTTTCCTAAAGGGCAAAATCGTCATTTTTGAAAAGATCGGGATTCGAAAGACCAAAGATAGGTCTTGACCAGTTGGTTGTGGTCGTTTCCCATTTTCTGGATTTTTTTTTGAAATTTTATGAATTTCTTCAATTTTTGGAAGACAATTTGCTTAAAGGGCAAAATCGTCATTTTTGGAAGGTTTGGGTGTTGAAATAAACAAAATAGGTCATGGCCAGTTGATCTTGGCCATTTCCTATTTTGGAGATTTTTCTTGAATTTTTCGGGATTTCTCGAGAAACGATTTTCCTAAAGGGCAAAATCGTCATTTTTGAAAAGATCGGGATTCGAAAGACCAAAGATAGGTCTTGACCAGTTGGTTGTGGTCGTTTCCCATTTTCTGGATTTTTTTTCTGAAATTTTATGAATTTCTTCAATTTTTGGAAGACAATTTGCTTAAAGGGCAAAATCGTCATTTTTGGAAAGAAGAAAGACCAAAAATAGGCCATGGCCAGTTGATTGTGGCCACTTCCTATTTTTTGGGAATTCTTTGAGATTTCTCAAATTTTTTGGGGAGACGATTTGCCGAAAGGGCAAAATCGTCATTTTGGAAAGATTGGGAGTTAAAGATCTGAAATAAGTCATGACCAGTTGATTGTGGCCATTTCCTATTTTATGAAATTTTTGGAATTTTCTTGGAATTTTTGGGAGACGATTTGCCAAAAGGGCAAAATCGTCATTTTGAAAGAATTAGGGTTCGAGAGACCCGAAATACGACATGGTCAGTTGATTGTGACCATTTCCTATTTTCTGAAATTTTTTAGAATTTTTCCGAATTTTTTTTTTATTATTTTTATTATTTTTTGAATTTTTTAATGATTTTCTATTTTTTTTATGAATTTTCGGATTTTTTTTAAATCTTTTTTTTAAATCTTTTTTTATTATATTAAAAAAATATTTTCCGGACCGGGTCAAACCCGGCCCGCACCTCTCGGGCGCCCGGCCCGACCCTAGGGGGTCGGAGCCGGTCTAAACGACGCCGTTTTTGAATTTTTTTTTTTTAAAATTTTTCTATTTTTTATTATTTTAAAACCATTTTCGAATTTTATAATTAATTAATCTTTTATTTAGAAATTAGTCATCCGGATTGGGCTTCTGAGCCCAATCCTTCTAAAGCCACGAGAAGCCCGAATAAAAACCAAAAGGAAGGCCTATCCTCAATTAGATCTGGCCCAACTTCCTTTCTAAAGCCCAAGCTCCATTTTTTCTTCATTTTCCCACTCAGGCCCAACCTTAACAAAAGGCCCAGACCGAAACAAGCCCGAATTGCCCATCAGACCCAAGCCAAAAACACAAACCCTCGCACACTTATTCTACACCTCCACGCTCCCACGTTTTTTTGTTTTTTGTTTTTTCTTTTTTTTTTTAATATTTTTTTTTATAACCCGACGCGGCAGCCTACGTGGCTTGCCACGTCGGCATTGACTGGTCAACACAGTTGACCAGTCAACCCGGTCGTCGGAGAAGACGACCGGAGGAGGGAAATTCCGGCGATTCCGCCGGAATGCCGCGGCCGGCCCCAAATCTTCGTGTTGTTTCGCTCGTTTTCACGGCATTCGACTCCATAAGCGACCCACATCGACATACATCAATATTTATAGCCATTAACACGCCGGAAATAGGCAAAACGAGCCCCCACCGATTCGGTTCCGGCGAGGCGTTTTCCGGAAAATTTTTTTTTGTTTCAAACTCGCTTTCAGCCGTTCACAGAGTACCCTACCAAGGCTAAGAAGCTTACCTGAGGTTGCTTGGACCTCGGTGGCCGCCGGTTTCGCCGGACCGAGCTCTCGGCTCGGGTTTAGGCTCGGGGAGCTCCAACCACCGTTTCCGGCGCCAATCGATGCAAGACAAAGAGCATACAAGGCTTAGCAATGATTCTAGAACAACTTAAGAGCAAGAATGTGTCGAAACACGCTCAAACGAGACTCGGCCGTGGCCGTTGTGCCTAGAAAACAACCGGCGGGCATTTTGTCGAACGGTTGGCGGGCGTGCGAAAACTAACGTTTATGCTAGATCTATGGACATTTCGCACGAAACCGGGGAAAGCCAACACTCAGACATCAACATAGGAGTGCCAAAGGACGTCGGTATGCATTTGGTTTGGACCGATTCGGTCGAGAACGGACTCGGGCCGAAACTCACAGTAAGCTAAAAACAGGGCAATAAAACAGGGGAACTACCGACCTTGGCCGGACGTTAGCGGCGGCTCCGGGCTCCGACGACGACGCTTCGGGCTCCTCGGTACTTGTAGAACCGACGACGGCGCTCGATCGCTCTCCCTTCTTCTCGGTCCCCTCGGATCTCGCTCTCTCTCTCCCAAAAATTTTGAAACCGTGAGACCCCCCCATCCTTCTCTCTCTCCGTCGACCCTTATACCCCGAGCCGTCCGGACGCCGAGGACGATCACGAATTCCTCACCTCTGCAAAAGTCAGTCCGTTCTCTGATTCTTCGGTCGCGCGACGCTCCCCTCTTCTGCCGATTTTTGTCCCTGTTTTTTCTTGCATTCTGTATGTGAAGAGCAGACTTGGTCTGCTGTGTTACAGACCCGGTTCGGTCGGGTCGGGTCGGGTCCGACCCGACTGATCCGACCGTCCTTTTCTCGTCCAATTGAGCCCGAAATTGACCGTTTTTCGTGAAATTGACCCCAAAATCGGACTCCTCGGCACGTTTCCCATCTGAAATGAGTGTTTTTACGAGCAATTGAATTGGAATTTGGCAAAAACCCCAAATTATGCCTAGGATCCGAAATTGATTTTCGCCCAATCGAGGGCCCAAACGACCAAATCAGTCCAAATGGAGGCCACCAATGGATTCGGCATGATGAAAAATATAGGGTAGAGGTATTTTATTTTCATGGGTGTCCCTAGAGAGAATTTAATTTTAAGATTCGCGAAACCGGGGACTAAATCGCAAAGAAATTTGTGCAATTAGGTCCTTTTCGTCAAAATTGATCAAATTGAAGGCCTAATTGACCCAATAGCACTTCAAGGCTCTAGATGATAATGTCATGGCTTATGAAAAGTGGAAATTAAAAATTAGGGGACTCAAGGTAATTTTTAGGCTCGATTCGGGTTTATGTTTGTGAAGCAACATAGTTACCCGAGTCGAATTTTCGATATTTAAAAAGACCAACTTAAAGAGGGAATTAAAATAAAATTATTGACTATTTTTGTGTATTTTTCTGACCACGAATGGTATTTTTTCTGATTTTTTGGGTATTTTTATAATTAAATAAATTCGAAAAAATATTAAAAAATTTGAAAAATATTTTTTGTTCAAAATTGGTTCCTAAGGCTGGGCCAAGGCTTCCAAAGTTGATTTTGTAATTTTATGACTTTTTTGTTATTTTTAATTAATTTTAAGAAGTAAAATCAAAATAAAAGGTGATTAAAAATCAGGTGTCAACAGCGCCGCTCTGGCTTGGTTGATTGAATTAGACCTGAAAGACTATGATGGGTGGGAAGATTGTTGACACCTGATTTTTAATCATCTTTTTTTTTTTATTATTATTTTTTATTATTATTTATTATTTTATTACCTTACTTTAAAATTAATTAAAAATAGCAAAAAAAAGTTATAAAATTACAAAATCAACTTTGGAAGCCTTGGCCTAGCCTTAGGAACCAATTTTGAACAAAAAATAATTTTTAATATTTTTTTGAATTTATTTAATTATAAAAATACCCAAAAAAAATAAAAAAAAATACCATTCGTGGTCAGAAAAATGTATAAAAATAGTCAATAATTTTATTTTAATTCTCTCTTCAAGCTGTTTTTTATAAATCTTGAAAATTCGACTTGGGTTATTATGTTCCTTCATAAACATATACCCGAATCGAGCATAAAAATTTCTTTTTGAACATTTTAATTTTCAATTTCCACTTTTCATAAGCCATGACATTTTGACCTAGAGCCTTGAAGTGAAATTGTGTCAATTGGGCCTTCAATTTGGTCAATTTTGATAAAAAGGGCCTAATTGCACAAATTTCTTTGCAATTTAGTCCCCGGCTTTGCAATTCTTAAAATTAAATCGTTGCTAGGGGCACCCATGAAAATTAAACACTTCTACCCTATATTTTTCATCGTCCCGAACTCATTGGTAGCCTCAATTTGAATTGATTTGATCGTTTAAGCCTCCGATTTGGCGAAAATCAATTTCGGACCCTATGCGAACATTGGGGTTTTCATTAAATTCCAAGCCAAAAATTCATGAAAACACCCATGTTACATGGAAACCATGCTAGGAAACCTAATTTCGAAATCAATTTTGTAAAAAATCATCGAATTGGGGCTCAATTTGGACGAATTTGTGAAACCGGATCCATCGGATCGGGCTCGACCCGACCCGACGGATCCGGGTCTGCACCAAGGATCAGCAGAGTGTTTTTCGCGCACGTTCTCTCCCCTCCGCTGGCGAGACGTTGGGAAGATTCCTTTTTTTTGTCTTCTACTGCACAAGATGACAGAGGCGTAGAGGAGCTGGCACCAAAAAAGGATGACCGTTAGGGACGTCGTGGAGGGACAGAGAGAGAGAGCGGCGGCAAAAATAGAAAAGAGGGGGCGCGGCCATTGGGAAAAAAAGGGATATACACACACACACACAGAGAGGGAGACAGAGGCAGGAGACACACACAGAAGGAAAAAACGAGAGAGCAAAAGGCGAGAGAGAGGTGGCCGGAGCTCAAGGGCCCACGAAACAGAGCAGCTTGGGGCCGGGAAAGAGAGAGAGGAGAGAGCGGATCTGGAGAGAAACCGAGGTTTGAACGAGCAGTCGGAGGCTTCTAGGCACACGACCCGTCATCCCCGAACCCATCATAGTTGTCGACCAGTTCGGAAAAGGTCGGTTTTCCCCACTCTACTTCCCCTGTTTTTTTTGTGGCGAGTATTCTGTGGGTTGGCTCGGTTTGGTTATCGACCAAACCGAGCCGAACCGAGTGCATGTCATCGTTCTTTGTAGTGTTCTTAGTGATGTTTGAACGTTTTATTGTCTCGGTTTTGTGTGTGGCACCCATGGATCTAGTCTAAATGCTCATACCTCGCATGCCCACCATGTGTTCGATTAAATGTCAAACTGATCATTTCATTATTAGCTCTCGGTTGTGCCTTCCCCAACCATATATCGCGCGAACCCCATGATAAATCTTACCTAGACCCGACTCTAAGCATCATTTGCTTTCTGTTTTGCATCGGTCTGCAATAAAAATGTCGTCTTGGACCCTTGCCTCACTCGGTTCGGACCGAGGGTGCCATGGAGGAGCACAGCCATCGTCGGGCCTGAAACGGCCCTAGGTAAGCTTCTAAGCTTCGGTAGGATGCCATGTGATCGAACGAAACCGAGTTTAAACGAAAATTTTTTTCTGCAAATGCTTCGCCGGCGCCGGGACTGTGGAGGTCCGGTTTGGCTGTTCTCCGACGTAAAATTTGCCGTGTTCCGATTATATGTTGATGCTGGGGATCTGAGGATCCGAATGGTAAAAAAAAGAACCAAAAAATTGGAGGTTTGTGCACGGTTTCGATCTTCCGGTGAGATTTCCGGCGAAGTTGCCGGAATTTGTATTGTTCCGGTCGTCTTCTCCGATGACCTCGCGGTCGGTCAACGGTCAGCAGGCTGATGTGGCGCGCCGCGTAGGCGCCACGTCAGTGTGGTGGGTCCGGGCCGAGAAAAACTAAACAGATCGGACGGCCGTGATTACCCCACGTGTCGCGATCTTGTTTTTTTAGAAATAATAAATGATTTTTGGATAATAAATAAAATACGATCCGACGACCGAGACTGTGCCAAGTGGCACTCTGTGGGCCGCCCGATCTATTGCAAGATCGGATGCACCAAAAGTGGCCACGTGGCACAATGATAACCGTCCGATCCCTGGATTTTTGGATAAATAAAAAAAATTGATTAAAAAAAATAGAAATAGAAGAATTCTTCGAAAAATAAAAACGGCGCCGTTTTTGTAGGCCGGTTTTCGACCCTTACGGTCGGGCCGGGCACCCGAGAGGCGCGGGCCGGGTCCGACCCGGTCCGGAAAATAGTTTTATTTAAAATAATAATAATAATAATAATAATAAATTCAAAAAAAATAAAAATAAATAAATTTTGAAATTCATAAAGAATTAAAAAAAATCGTAGAAATTCAGAAAATTCCAAAAAAATTCCAGAAGTTAGGAAATGGCCACAATCAACTGGCCATGACCTATTTCTGGTCCTCTGAACTCCCAATCTTTTCCAAAATGACGATTTTACCCTTTTGGCAAATCGTCTCCAAAAAGTCGAAGAAATGCAGAAAATTCCAAAAAAATTCAAGAAGTTAGGAAATGGCCACAATCAACTGGCCATGACCTATTTATGGTTCTCTGAACTCCCAATCTTTTCCAAAATGACGATTTTGCCCTTTTGGCAAATCGTCTAAAAAAAATCGTAGAAATTCAGAAAATTCCAAAAAAATTTCAGAAGTTAGGAAATTGCCACAATCAACTGGCCATGACCTATTTCTGATCCTCTGAACTCCCAATCTTTTCCAAAATGACAATTTTTCCCTTTTGGCAAATCGTCTCCAAAAAGTCGAATAAATTCAGAAAAATTCCAAAAAAAATTCCAGAAGTTAGGAAATGGCCACAATCAACTGGCCATGACCTATTTTTGGTTTCTGAACTCCCGATCTTTTCCAAAATGACGATTTTGCCCTTTTGGCAAATCGTTCCCAATAAATTCAGAAAAATTCAAAAAAAAAATTCCAAAAAATAGGAAATGACCACAGCTAACTAGTCAGAACCTATTTTTTTGGTCTTTTGAATCCTGATCCTTTCAAAAATTTTGACGGTTTCGCCCTTCGAGGAAATCGTCCCCAAGTCTCCCCAGTCTACCCCTAGTCCTAAATCACACCTTCCCTAAGCCCCTTAAGGCTATATTAAGAAGCCGTTGATTTGAATTGATGTGCATTGACGTGGTTCATTTATGCACTTGATTGCGCTTTCCTTATATTGATTGTCATTTGATAGGACTAGTCTTCCAAATCTGTTTGAAACCCCCTGTTGACACCTGATTTTTTACCATTTATTATTGTGATTTTTATTCTTTAAAATTAATTAAAAATATCAAAAAAGGTCATAAAATCACAAAATCAACTTTGGAAGCCTTGGTTTAGCCTTAGGAACCAATTTTGAACAAAAAATATTTTTCGGTATTTTTAATATTTTTCGAGTTTATTTAATTATAAAAATACCCAAAAAATCAGAAAAATACCATTCGTGGTCAGACAAATACCCAAAAATATTCGATAATTTTTTTTTAATTTCCTCTTCAAGTGTGTCACTTTAAATCTCAAAAATTCGGCTCGGGTCACTATGTTCCTTCACAAACATAAACCCGAACCGAGCCTAAAAAAAAATCATTTTCGAGTCTTTTAGTTTTCAATTCTCACTTTTTATAAGCTATGACATTGGATTCTAAAGTCTTAAAGTGCAATTAGGTCAATTTGCCCTCCAATTTGATCAATTTTTACCAAAATGGCTTAATTGCACATTTTTCTTTCAATTAGTCCCCGGTTTCACGGATGTATACGTATGCTCTACGTATTTATACGTCATACGTATTTATACGTTATGCATATTTGTACTGTTTGGTAACCTCTTTAACTCTTGTAATAATAATAATGGTTATTATTTTTAACACCTTTGTTAGTGCCTTTTTTTTAGCATTTTTGTATTGTGAGTGCTATTGCTAGTGCTATTTTTAAATAGCATTTTTTTGTATTATAAATTGTGAGTGCTATTGTTAGTGCTATTTTTAAATAGCATTTTTTTATTATAAATTGTGAGTGCTATTGTTAGTGCTATTTTTAAATGGCATTTATTTATCATAAATTGTGAGTGCTATTATTAGATAGAATTTATAATTGTTAGTGCTATTTTTAAATAGCATTTTTGTATTATAAATTGTGAGTGCTATTGTTAGTGCTATTTTTAAATAGCATTTTTGTATTATAAATTGTGAGTGCTATTGTTAGTGCTATTTTTAAATGTCATTTATTTGTGAGTGCTATTTTTAGATAGAATTTATAATTGTTAGTGCTATTTTTAAATACAATTTATTGGAAGGTATTTTTGGCTATAAAATGATGGCAAGAGTTTTGAGGTTGGAGGGGAGAGACATTTTGTAGAGTGTGCAAATTTTTGAGAGCTTAGAGAGAAGAACACAAACACTCTCTATATTCTTATAATCTTGAGTGAGCAAAATATACTAAGTTCGGAATATTGATTCCGCATATTGCTAGCACAATTGTTGTGGAGTTATTAGTCGTCTCCCCGTTCGTCAATTGGTGGTGCGTCCGAACTAGATGCCTAACACTTGTGGAGGCTGAGATCGAAGAACATCGAACCGACACCTCCGTTCAAGCACGCTACGAGAGGTAATCTATTTACTCCCTTTGAGACTTTGTGATTTTTTTTCGATTGAAATGCACGAAGTACGCCTCTGGAGATACATGTATGGGTTGTTATTTATTTCCGCTACGTGTTACGTGGATCCCAACAGTGGTATCAGAGCCAATCCTTAGGTGTTTTCGTGCATTTAATTGATTTTTTGCAATTTTTGCAATACTATGGCCAATATGTATTAACGAATTGTTCGTCTTACATGGCTAATGGAGATTGATTATTTTATATGATAAATTAATCAACGTAGCAAAAATTGAGACTAAATCAATTTTGAATCGAAAATTTATGGCTATCTTATTTTACGTAAAAATTCTGAATATGATTCAACGTAGAATTTTTATTGTGCATTCCTAAGTTTTAAATTGTGAATTTATTACTTACGTGAAAGGGTGGTGATCATGGAAAAATCCCTAATCAATGTGATTGATGTATGTATGAATGTATGGTGATTATTTATATATTTGGGGTTGTAATTATTAAATGGAGGCTGCGTACTCCTTTTATTTTTCATGTAATCTTTATTTTTAGCATAGTCAATTGTTGATGTAAATGCTACGAGGATTACGTGGAGGAACCTTTTAAGTCGGCGAGCTCTTTGGGGCCCGATTCTTGAAGAGTTCAAGAAACCAGGAAGAAGCGAAGAGCGGCTCTCCGTTATTAAAATATTAAAATGATTAAATGTGGTCTCATTGGCTCGAGACCCATTAAATCATAATTCCATGATCACCACGTAGGATAGATGTTTATGTGATTGACATCTATTTATTTATTATGATTACGTGAGCATGTTAAACTGGTTAATGTGCAAAGTCAGACTTACCTCACCCAAAATTGCGCCTGCATGAAATCTTAATTAGGAAAATCACTCGCGTTAGGTACCGAAAGGGCGTTGGTAATGACACCGACGTAACCAAGTCCCCGAACCTAAAATCTCTGGTTCCGCAGAATTGATCGATCTCTCCCAATCGGTCAGTAAGGTTTCCGGTCTACCCTCCAAGAAAGACCGGTGGCGACTCCAAATGCATGCACAAGTTGCACATGCCACCACGACCACACTGAAGGTCGAAAGCGATCGACTCTTAGCGTCGAATCCTTTGAATAATACTCCCGCCGCAATTTGGTATGGGCCTGGGAGGGCCCGCGCCGATCCAAAGCCCGCGATCCGCACTCCGATGCTGGGGAAAAGGCCCGCGATCAGTAATCCATTAGCCGCGTCCGCCTTCGGACGGGTCGCGACAGCTGGCGACTCCGCTGGGGACTTTGTTCTAGAACCTATCGTTCTAGACCTCAAGTGGACTTAGGCCGTAATTAAAACGCTGAGTGATTTTTCTAACCATGCAGGCGCTCTTGAAGGTGAGGTAAGTCCGCTTACGATAGGTGTTATATGTTTTTGCAGATTGGAGAAATAAGGGGTGTAGTCCGTGATTAACATTGTCTTATGCAGGTTGGGCGTAGGAATGTATGTTGTGTGGATGATTTGAAGTGCTGATTGATAAACTGTTGTGCGTGACTTGCATTGTGATGATCACGACACGTGGACACACACAACCGCGCCTAAAACCCCGGGCGCCGCCTTTAGGAACACAATAGAAGGAATTGAAAATGGAATCTTCGTGAGGAAAAACACGGGGTAATCCACTTTTCAATTCCGCTCACTTCGAACTATGGATCGAGTCCCAATGCAACGATAGCTATGCAATGGAATCGGCTCTTTCTAGAACTCGAGGTGGGAACCTTAACCTTAGGTGCCAAACCCTCTGATTTTTAGAAGTTTACCATCACCTGTTTCATGCGCATGTCTCTGGGCGGTTGGTACACCTAAAACCGCACAATAAGTCGACGAGTTGGGTTGGTAAGACTCTCTATCCCCCCAAATCTATCACTGTTCATATAGATATAGGCATTTCATTTATTGCATTCTGGTGATTAGATTAAATGCCATTTCGAGGATAGATATGTGCGTTTGTCCCTAACGTCCTTGATAGAAGACGAGGAGGGTGATATCCCACGACGAACACCGAGTGTGCGATAAGGAGCATACTATGGACATTATTGAGGTATCATCCAATGAAGATGGCGAGTTGGGGCAAGTGATCCTGAAGGCACAGATCAAAACTGGGGCATCCTTCAACGTTAGGATCACATTCCTTTATTTCATTTTCCATTACTGGTCCTCTTGTATAGGGTTTATTTTTACTGAGGTTTTCTCTATCTCACCCCTTAGAGCGATTGTATTAGGGATCTATTGGTGTATACATTCAGATGGAACTTGGTTGTATTTCTTTTAACGGGTCATTGGAATGTGATAGTGGCATTTTTTCTAATCATCCGAATACTCCCAAGTCAAGTTTATAATTCCTTTAGAGGAAATTAAAATTGGAAGTCTTGCACGACCTTTTGGTCATGTGAGGTAATCCAACCCCAATTTCGCTAGAAGGAACTACACACTTGAATTGGTTCATGCATGTTGTACACCACTGGTAATTCACGATAATTGATCAAGAATATCAGCGTAGTTTCAAATTTAACGACGAGATAGATGTCCAAACTACTTTCGTTCTTAGCGAACGACCTTAATTTGGATGCCATATCTTCAATTGAATTTAAAACGCGTTATTATGTCTTGCACTTTTGAGTAAGTCATTCCTCTCGAAATTAATCAAAAGCGATTATCGTGAATTACGTTCCTTTCAATAGTATGCTTTCTTTCGAGGAATATTGATAAAAACTTTTCGCACAAGATTAAAACCCTTGTAAAAGTTCTTGTCCTTATTAATCACAAGCAAGCATAAGATTGAAAGGGGTCTATGCTTTCTTTTTCAAATTATTCCTTCTGATTCTGTCTTTTTATTTGCAGGTGAAAAACAAGTAGTATAGAGAAATCTTTTCTTGGACAAATCTGCAACTATTCTTCCATCTGATCATGAGCGAGTTATAAAATCAGGACGTATTTGCTCGGCTTATTGCTATTATGGTTCGGCTCACTCAAGTTGAAGATGTTTGGATGCTCGAAGAAATGAACCATACAGAAGTTAAAACACACACACGAGAACTTTCATTTATTTTGCTCAGCGGAGGGTTTTCAGAAGCAGGTCATACAAGTCGGGGTGGAAAAGTAAAGCCAAAGTGAGCCCTAATTAACGACACAAAGGATCCCAACTGACCCTCCATGTTATTAATGCTCTGCTCATACTCCCAGCTCCGCATGTTGTGGTCGGCAAGCCTGAGGAGAAGACTTCTGCATTCTCCCTTAACTTCGGCGACCTTGGCCTCGTGTTCTTCGGTGACTACTTCCAGGTCCCGAACCAGTCCATTCCCGCGAGCTATGTCTTCGGTTATCTTGTCAAGCCGTTCTTCCTGCCAGTCGCTCTGAAGCCTCAACAGGACGTTGCGGCGGTCATGCTCGCCGGTGGTCAGGGATATGGCCAATTGATCCACCAGATTTCTCCTCTCGCGAAGCAACGTCGCGACCCGCTCATTAGCAAACTCGACGGCCTTTTTGTAACTATCAACCAGATAGTTGGTCAGCACCAAATGATCAGATCGATCCTCATAACGAGCCCGCAAGACGCGAGCCACGAGAACCTCCCGATTAGCAACACGATAGGCCTCTAAGGAGTGTGCAAAGAGAGTCGGGAAAGTTCTATATTCCCTCCCCAGTGTAGTACCTTCGAGAGAAGTGGTATCAAGGTCCTCGAGCAGGACACAGATTGCATCCTCGGTTGCAGAATGATCGGTTATGTGCGCGTAACCGCGACCCAGTAGGTTGTAAAGCTTTTCCCACTGGGCCAAGACATCAGTTGAAAAAGTGCGTACGGGAGAGGAGGCCATTTGCGTTGGGTTGGCTTGAGAATAAGACGAGTTTAACAGAGAGATTAGAAGGAAGAAGCTGATTATGCGAGAACGTTAACCTTCCATACATTAATTCCTCATTTTATAGCAACTCGAGGATGATGAAGGGTCTCAGTAATAATGCTGGTGGAGCCCAGTTAGGGGGGTAAAGCAGGAGGTCCCCTCACGAGAACCATTGGATTTGTTTCGGTCCGCGATTTCCGGCTCATCAATTAAAAGATGTAAAAGATTTGTCGGGATCATCATTATTGGAGTTAGGTGGGAGGTAATTGCAACTATCGAAGAGAGCCCTAACAGGATTTGGCAGTCCCATCACGTTGAAAAGCTAAGCGAGAAATTCAAAGTCTTGAGGGGGAACGTTTGCCTAATGATGCTTGAAGAGCGTCTCCTAAACATACGAAGTCACTCGAAGAAAACTTTATAGGGAGTGAGCATACATGAGAGAGTGGAGAACTCTGAGTGGGCAAGAACCAATCAAACATTTCTCAATCCAACATATTTAAGAGGTTATTGTCAGCTGCTAGAGGCGACTAACTCAAAAATCTCAGAAATTGAACTACAGAGGGATCTCGAAGATTCCAAGATCAAGTCTAACGCCAAAACCATGGAGCCCAACACTTCTGGCAACGGAAATCAAGATCACGGCGACGACGACAACGACATCCACGATGTTCAACTCGGGAAAAGAAGACGTCCTCACCAATACTCTCAGGAGGAAACCCAAATGCTGGAAACCCTTTTCAGTAAAAGCCATTACATGAAAAAGAAGTGGAGAATTGAATTGAGCCGGGAGTTGGGGATTAATCAGTCGAGGATCCAGTTTTGGTTTCAAAATAGGAGATCCAAATCGAAGGCTCAACGCAAACGTCAGGTGGTCGAGATTTTAAAGGAAGAAAACCAAAAGCTGCGAACAGAAAACATGAGGTATGAAAAAGCTCTCAATATTACCGTTTGCCCTCATTGCGATAACCTCGTCGCCCTCGGTAAGATATTCCCCGATAAGCCTCACGCGATGATTGAAGACGTTCATTTACCACCTTACTCCCTCGGGGCATCTCCTGCTCAACCAGATTTTGCCGGAGTCACGCATGAGCAGGATGATCCTACGAAGATGATACAAATGCCTCCTGGGGGATGGGATTTGCATCGCTTTGATTGGAGTTATAGTTTCAAGGAGCTGGATGTTACCGCCGACCAGCTCAAAGCATATCAGCCTCATGCACAACAATTTTCGATAGGGTCGGGTCCTGCTGGAGATGAGTTAATCAGTCGTCAAGCCATCGATGCAATTTTGGGCCACGATAAGAGGAGGTTCGCTTGGCCCCCTGAACTGCATTCCAGATTCCTAGACGTGGTTCACCAAATGGGGATCGACTCAGCAACTCCGACGCGCATATTTAAGGCCATGAATGTACCGGGGCTTAGTAAGGAGCTGGTCAGGAATCACCTTGCTGCCTACAGAAAGCTATTAAAACAACGTCGAGCGGAGCTAAACCGGGAGGAATCCGTCTCGAGCTCAAAAGCTAGGGGCGATCGCCATTGTAATGCTCAGGCATCAAGAGATACCCGGCCAAATCTAAGCATCAATCAAGCTAGCAACCCGACCACCGGCAAACTGAAAGCTGATCAGAATGTCCTCCCAGGCCATTTCAACACTTCTCAAGAGCGCGTGTCACAAGTACAGCGAGTGCGCACTCCTCCATTCGAGCAACAGTCGGCTGGTGCTCTGCCTGCCGCTGGTCAACCCACGACAGACGATTTCTTCGATGAGGGGCTCGATGCCTTGTTCAATCAGTGGGAAGCTGGCATGCTTGGACAGCCATGATCTAGCACCTGGCTCAGGGCACGATGGGTCGGTCACTACGAACACCCATAGGAAGAAGAACATGTTCACGAGTAGATCACTCATTTTATCCGTTGTAAAGTTCCTACGGGAACATTTTTCTTTAATGACTATAGTTAATTCTATATTAAAACCAACGCTATCGACGAACATCGTCATGCTCAGTTGTGATGATCCCTTGTTAGATTAAGTCTGAAACCAGAGACGGTCTTTAAAATTTTGAGTGGCCACGAACTCATTCCTCACCAAGCGCCCGGGATGCTGAAATGAAGAGTTACAGCATGCACAGGGAAAATGTCACCTTCGTTTGAACGATGAAAAGGGGTTGAGAGAAGATCATAGCGTTAATTCCCATGGAGCTAAATGAATTAAACGGAGTCATTAATTGCGGGTCCACCGCTGCTCCCCACGTTCTCGGGCCTAGCAAATCATAAAAGGCGCCGAAAGATTGTAGACCCACCACTTTGAAGACTGAACTAGGGGACGAGCGCAATACTCGATGAAACCGAATCAATGCAAGAGAGTTTGTGATCCTATCACGAGGAAAAAGAAAGGGGAATACAGACGATGAGTAATTGCAGAATCTCGGGAGGAGCACTTGCTTGCTGGTCTTCATATGCAGCCTGAAGGATGGTTCCAGGACACGCACAATCACTTGAGAAAATTTCTAGAGTGAGCAAACACGTAAGAGCGAATTGAGAAAGCTGAGTGAACTAGATCAGCCCGAGATACCCCGATCCATCATGTTTAAAAGTTATTCCCATCTGCTAGAAACGCCCGACCTGGACATTTCTGAGCACGAACTGCTGGGAGACTTTGAAGATCCTGGAGCTGAATCCTGCCCGAAGGCCATAGAGACTGACTCCTCCAGCGATGAAATTCTAGGTTTCAGCTACGAAGAAGGAGTATACAATGATGACCGGAGCCGGAAAAGGAAGCAACTACAACGCCACACTCGAGGCCAAATCCGAGAGCTCGAAGCTTTCTTCAATGAATGCCCCACTCCAAGCAGACAACAGAAAATGGAGTTGAGCCGAAAGATAGGATTGGAGCTTTCGAAGGTCAAGTTTTGGTTCGCCAACAAACGAACCCGGGTGAAACAGCAATACGCAGACCATGAGTTACTGGTCCTGAAGGAGGAGAATGAGAAGCTTCAAGCTGAAAGCGCGAGATATAAGGAAGCTCTGACCAAGGCCACCTGCCTTAATTGTGGTAATCCTGTTGTCCTCGGCGAGGTGTTCCTCGATGAACCATCCCTGTTGACGAATAACGCTCAGCTGTTACCGTATTCTCCACAGCATTTTCCGACACAGCCAGATACCGCCGGAGATCTGCATGAGCAAGTCAACACCATAGGATCAACACCAACATCCTCTGAGAAATGGGATATGAATCATCACAGGGGGAATTCTCTCAATGACGAACTCGCTGTCGCAGCCAGCCAATCCAAAGTCGGTGAGTCCCTCCCTGGACAACTTTTGAAACGACTAGATCCCGTAGAGAATAGCTACCGAAGTATTGACGATATTTTGGGTGATAAGAGAACAAGGTTTTACTGGACCTATGAGCTTCACACCAAATTTGTTGATGCAATTCGAGAACTGGGAGTTGATTCGGCTAGCCCACTGCGCATACTCGAGATTATGAATGTGCCGGGGCTCTCTAGAATTAACGTTGAGTCTCACCTCAAGTACTATAGGAGATTGCTAAGGGATGGAAGGATAGCGTTAAACCATCATAAAGCCAGTTGGAGCTCAAGTGCTGGGCAGAGTTACAACCATGATGATTGGAGAACCAAGAGCACCCAACCGTGTTTCAGCAATGACGGGACTAGCAGTCGTGTCAGCGACTCCTCTAACCCAATTCAGAATGCTCCGCCGAGCTATCTCAATACTCCTCAGGAGTATATGCCACAGTTCCAGCACATAGAAATTCCTCAGTTTGAGCGCGAATCAGTCATTAATGTTGTCCCTGAAGCGGATCTGGCATTGGTAGAGAGTGCACATATGAACCTGCCGGTCATCGGAGGAAGTTCCAATTCGAGGGGTCAAATTGCTCACGGCGAGAGCAAAGAGAGGAATCCCTCGCCTACAGTCGACGACACCCAATTTGGGCACCAAGGGCTAGAAAGAACAGGTGATTTCCTTGATGAGGAGCTGGACACTTGGATCAATACTCTTCGGGAATGTATGTCTCAACCCCAACAGGGCAATGATGAAGGTTCCAGCTCAAAGACTCCAATCCCTCACAACGAAGGCAATGAAAGAAATCTGCCCCCAACAATCGTTGATACCCAACTCGAACATCAATGGCTCGAAGACCCGAGCAATTTCCTTGGCGATGAGTTCAATCTTTGGCTCGATCAATTTGGAGCCGGAGGACCATCGCAGTGGTGACGCGAGGCCGGTGATCAAACGTCTGATGCAAGGCATGGCTACTCGATGAAAAATGCTTCGAGAAAAGGGGTTGAATACTCCTATTGCATATGTTGTTGATCGCACTGTAAGGTTCCCACGGGAACATCTTTCATTAATATCTAGAACTAATTGCGCGTGAGTGTCAACATCACCCTTTGAGCATCTTCAAGCCGAAGGCCGTGGATTAATCACTTAATCCGTGGAGCAAGTTCCATGAACCATAATTATCACCCGCTGAGCATAATGGGATCTACCCCTTCAACACGAAATACGTTTGGCCGCGAAGCCACCTATTTGGTAAAACGATGTATCGTTCCTAAACGATCTTCAATCGAATACCGAAGTAATGTATTCTTTCTTTTCCTTCTCAGATGATAAACATGGATAAATCACTCAATGAGTCATGCGTTCAAATAGCAGAACAGACGCTGCCCAGCTGGGGGCAGATGAACCATTGATGTTACAAACACTCCAAGCATGGATAGGCGGATTTGATAGAGGGGAATCGCCTTGGAGACGAATGAGTTTTTACATCCCACATACTACCTGTTAGGGTACATGAGGGTAGGATGTATCGTTTCAATTTTCAAAAAATTCGTGAACATACAATGATATGCTTCTTTTACATTTTCAGGGATCTCCAGCCACGGTGGACAGGTAGGTATCCCTTTCCCCCAATCCATTGAAGATGTTAAACCAAAAACACAGAGAGAAAAAGAAAAAAGCTTTCAAATCTGATATCTAGAAAAGACATGGAATTCTAACTTCATTGGCATTCATGTTTTGAAACATGAGGTTGTCTGCACATGCATTGTGCACCATAAAATCCCCTTGACGGGTAAAATTTTTGGGAAAACGAAAGAGATTTTTCCAATCAAAAGTTGTTCAAAACTCTCAAAAGGATGTTTCCTCAAAAGAGAGGCAAGCTCAAATCCAAACACATCCTACATACACTTGAGAGATGAGTGGAGCGAATCAAATAGTAAAATCTGGACCTACGGAGGTAGGGACCATTCGCAGCGATTACATGGATTGGGACGACGGAGGCGTTCGTTTCATATCATAAACACTACAGGTGACCGTTGACAACCCACTTGAACGGCGGTTTTCATTCTTAACCCTGTCAAGAACCACCCCACACCGGGGCAAAAAGGAAGTAAGTCCAGCAGCATCAGGAGAAAATGGTTAGAAATTTTCTTGCTCGGACTAACATTAATCTTTGTGTGTTGTTTATATGGTAATCCAAGTGCCATAGGATGACGAGAAGCATTCATTCTCTATCCCACACACCATATCCTTTGCACAGCCAAGTTGAGCCTGCGAATTCATTTCATAAACCCCTGTTGGTGATCATGGGATGTTTCAAGATAGAAACTGCATCACTCCAAGAACGGAAGAAATCAAGAGATGGGATTTATAGAAAAATCTCATATCGGCGTTTAAATGTGCTATGATTCAAGTTGTATATCTAGCACAATTTTCTGAACATCGTAGTTCCAAAGGAAAAGAAAAGGCGGGATTTCAACAAAAAATCCCCAGCATCAAGAAAAAGCAAAGTGCCTGGTAAAAGCAAGGCCGATGCTCGTGAAAACTGTTTGATTGATCCCCAATAAAGCCTAGTTGGGAAGAGAGAAAAACCCATAAAGGAGTCAGATCAAGAAGACTGCTCCCCAAACGATGTCAGCCGTGGTGCAAAAACACGGACAGAATTGTCAATCTCTTAATACCACAAGAGACGTTCTCTAAAGGACTTGTGCACACCTCAAAAGCGGTTGCACACCTCAAAAATGGAAGATGCAGAATGGAAAAGACATGTGACAAATTTGCAATGATCACCAATGTCAAATCCTTCGTGATTTCTGGGCCAAAAATAAGCCTTTTTCGGTCCCCAATCCTACCAATGTTACAACCCTGAAACCGTCTTCTCTGACTAAGACACTTGGGTTAACATATAGCTTAGCTCGAAGAAGTACGAGCAAGACTCTTTCTTTCTCATTTTGCAGGGTTCTTGACTTGTAAACCCGGAGCAGATGGTGAAAATTTTCATTCGATGGCCCCGACTCCAAAGCGGGTCCCCCTTGAAAACCAATATCTAAGCCCAACATTACGATCCCGTGGAAGACCTCCCGACTGATCAAAATGTATGCGCTGCGAATGAGCCTAAAACCTAGGCACAGGTCAGTAGGGAATTGAGTGCATCCCCTAAAAATCATCACCTCAAAACAGGTGAGATGGCCTCCTTGTCGAGAAATATTCCAATTGACGTTTTGAGCAAACTCTTTTTGGGAATTTTCAAACTGTGGATCCAGATTTTCCATGCAAGGGATTTGTGATCACATTTGCATGTTGCGAAAATGTTTTGGATAACCTCCAGCATCAAAATGCACATCTCATGACTAAAACTTAAGTCATAAAATTTTGTCAATTGGACAATTATTGTCTTCCCAAAGATTATTAACATTTTCTTGGTGAAGAAAAATCTTTCAGGTTTGAACTTTCTACAGGATACCTGGAGAACCCAGCTCCCAGAATGTCGCCTCAACAGACCCAAGTCCTAGCATGACGTGGAGAACCCTCGTCTCGGGACCCCTTTTCAAAAATCTGGCAGTCTCATCGGACGTGGAGAACCCTCGTCATGAGACCCCTTTTCAAGAATCAGGCAGTCTCATCGGACGTGGAGAACCCTCGTCATGAGACCCCTTTTCAAAGTCAAATCAACGGTAGATACCGCCTGAAGGGTCAACCAAGGTAGAAACCGCCTGAAGGGTCAAATCAACGGTAGATACCGCCTGAAGGGTCAAACCAAGGTAGAAACCGCCTGAAGGGTCAAATCAACGGTAGATACCGCCTGAAGGGTCAAACCAAGGTAGAAACCGCCTGAAGGGTCAAAACAAAGGTAGAAACCGCCTGAAGGGTCAAATCAAAGGTAGATACCGCCTGAAGGGTCAACTCAAGGTAGAAACCGCCTGAAGGGTCAACTTATGGTAGATACCGCCTGAAGGGTCAACGTATGGTAGATACCGCCTGAAGGGTCAACACAAGGTAGAAACCGCCTGAAGGGTCAACACAAGGTAGATACCGCCTGAAGGATCAACTCATGGTAGAAACCGCCTGAAGGGTCAACACAAGGTAGATACCGCCTGAAGGGTCAACACATGGTAGATACCGCCTGAAGGGTCAACACAAGGTAGAAACCGCCTGAAGGGTCAAATCAAAGGTAGAAACCGCCTGAAGGGTCAACTCATGGTAGAAACCGCCTGAAGGGTCAAACCAAGGTAGAAACCGCCTGAAGGGTCACATATGGTAGAAACCGCCTGAAGGGTCACATATGGTAGAAACCGCCATAAGGGTCAATTCATTGGTAGAAACCGCCATAAGGGTCAACTCATTGATAAATATCGCAGTAAGGATCAATACAAAGGTCTGATCCACCATACGGATCAAAATCCTTGGCAAATCCCAAAGCGTGGGATGCGCCTTCCTTAGGTTCCTACCAGTTAGGAATCCCATCATGGTATGACCTACCATACAGGTCAGAGCTTAATCTCCCTAGGATATTCTGAATGACGAGTCCTAGGCATCTTCTTGAAAGTCGTCACAACCGGCAGCATCCGACAGGTGAGCTTCAGGTAAGCCTCTCTCACTCCGGCCCATGTTCAAATTGTTAGAGCAAACCGGGGATTGATTTGAGCTTTTATCAATAGGCTTAAGGATCCGATGTCATAACATTTCTTCTCTTATTTTCCCAGTTGAGTCGGTTAGGAATCAGGTGCCACCTTATCTTTGAGAGAAACCTCTAACGAGATTCCTCTCAAAGAGGGGCAGCTGTTGACACCTGATTTTTTACCATTTATTATTGTGATTTTTATTCTTTAAAATTAATTAAAAATATCAAAAAAGGTCATAAAATCACAAAATCAACTTTGGAAGCCTTGGTTTAGCCTTAGGAACCAATTTTGAACAAAAAATATTTTTCGGTATTTTTAATATTTTTCGAGTTTATTTAATTATAAAAATACCCAAAAAATCAGAAAAATACCATTCGTGGTCAGACAAATACCCAAAAATATTCGATAATTTTTTTTTAATTTCCTCTTCAAGTGTGTCACTTTAAATCTCAAAAATTCGGCTCGGGTCACTATGTTCCTTCACAAACATAAACCCGAACCGAGCCTAAAAAAAAATCATTTTCGAGTCTTTTAGTTTTCAATTCTCACTTTTTATAAGCTATGACATTGGATTCTAAAGTCTTAAAGTGCAATTAGGTCAATTTGCCCTCCAATTTGATCAATTTTTACCAAAATGGCTTAATTGCACATTTTTCTTTCAATTAGTCCCCGGTTTCACGGATGTATACGTATGCTCTACGTATTTATACGTCATACGTATTTATACGTTATGCATATTTGTACTGTTTGGTAACCTCTTTAACTCTTGTAATAATAATAATGGTTATTATTTTTAACACCTTTGTTAGTGCCTTTTTTTTAGCATTTTTGTATTGTGAGTGCTATTGCTAGTGCTATTTTTAAATAGCATTTTTTTGTATTATAAATTGTGAGTGCTATTGTTAGTGCTATTTTTAAATAGCATTTTTGTATTATAAATTGTGAGTGCTATTGTTAGTGCTATTTTTAAATGGCATTTATTTATCATAAATTGTGAGTGCTATTATTAGATAGAATTTATAATTGTTAGTGCTATTTTTAAATAGCATTTTTGTATTATAAATTGTGAGTGCTATTGTTAGTGCTATTTTTAAATAGCATTTTTGTATTATAAATTGTGAGTGCTATTGTTAGTGCTATTTTTAAATGTCATTTATTTGTGAGTGCTATTTTTAGATAGAATTTATAATTGTTAGTGCTATTTTTAAATACAATTTATTGGAAGGTATTTTTGGCTATAAAATGATGGCAAGAGTTTTGAGGTTGGAGGGGAGAGACATTTTGTAGAGTGTGCAAATTTTTGAGAGCTTAGAGAGAAGAACACAAACACTCTCTATATTCTTATAATCTTGAGTGAGCAAAATATACTAAGTTCGGAATATTGATTCCGCATATTGCTAGCACAATTGTTGTGGAGTTATTAGTCGTCTCCCCGTTCGTCAATTGGTGGTGCGTCCGAACTAGATGCCTAACACTTGTGGAGGCTGAGATCGAAGAACATCGAACCGACACCTCCGTTCAAGCACGCTACGAGAGGTAATCTATTTACTCCCTTTGAGACTTTGTGATTTTTTTTCGATTGAAATGCACGAAGTACGCCTCTGGAGATACATGTATGGGTTGTTATTTATTTCCTCTACGTGTTACGTGGATCCCAACAGTGGTATCAGAGCCAATCCTTAGGTGTTTTCGTGCATTTAATTGATTTTTTGCAATTTTTGCAATACTATGGCCAATATGTATTAACGAATTGTTCGTCTTACATGGCTAATGGAGATTGATTATTTTATATGATAAATTAATCAACGTAGCAAAAATTGAGACTAAATCAATTTTGAATCGAAAATTTATGGCTATCTTATTTTACGTAAAAATTCTGAATATGATTCAACGTAGAATTTTTATTGTGCATTCCTAAGTTTTAAATTGTGAATTTATTACTTACGTGAAAGGGTGGTGATCATGGAAAAATCCCTAATCAATGTGATTGATGTATGTATGAATGTATGGTGATTATTTATATATTTGGGGTTGTAATTATTAAATGGAGGCTGCGTACTCCTTTTATTTTTCATGTAATCTTTATTTTTAGCATAGTCAATTGTTGATGTAAATGCTACGAGGATTACGTGGAGGAACCTTTTAAGTCGGCGAGCTCTTTGGGGCCCGATTCTTGAAGAGTTCAAGAAACCAGGAAGAAGCGAAGAGCGGCTCTCCGTTATTAAAATATTAAAATGATTAAATGTGGTCTCATTGGCTCGAGACCCATTAAATCATAATTCCATGATCACCACGTAGGATAGATGTTTATGTGATTGACATCTATTTATTTATTATGATTACGTGAGCATGTTAAACTGGTTAATGTGCAAAGTCAGACTTACCTCACCCAAAATTGCGCCTGCATGAAATCTTAATTAGGAAAATCACTCGCGTTAGGTACCGAAAGGGCGTTGGTAATGACACCGACGTAACCAAGTCCCCGAACCTAAAATCTCTGGTTCCGCAGAATTGATCGATCTCTCCCAATCGGTCAGTAAGGTTTCCGGTCTACCCTCCAAGAAAGACCGGGTGGCGACTCCAAATGCATGCACAAGTTGCACATGCCACCACGACCACACTGAAGGTCGAAAGCGATCGACTCTTAGCGTCGAATCCTTTGAATAATACTCCCGCCGCAATTTGGTATGGGCCTGGGAGGGCCCGCGCCGATCCAAAGCCCGCGATCCGCACTCCGGTGCTGGGGAAAAGGCCCGCGATCAGTAATCCATTAGCCGCGTCCGCCTTCGGACGGGTCGCGACACCCCCCGATCAGACTTACTTCACCCAAGATTGCGCCTGCATGAAATCTTAGTTAGGAAAATCACTCGCGTTAGGTACCGAAAAGGGCGTTGGTAACGACACCAACGTAACCAAGTCCCCGAACCCTAAATCTCTGGTTCCGTAGAACTGATCGATCTCTCCCAATCGATTAGTGAGGTTTCCGGTCCACCTTCCAAGAAGGACCGGTGGCGACTCCAAATGCATGCACACATAGCACATGCCACCACGACCACACCAAGGTCGAATCCGATCGACTCTTATGGTCGAAAAACCCCCGTAAATTCATTTACTCCCGTTGCGATTTGGTATGGGCCTGGGAGGGCCCGCGTCGAGAAAGCCCGCGATCCATATTGCAGGGTGGGGGCCCGATTCGACAATCCATTAGCCCGTAATTGAGAAAAACTCGGGTCGCGACAAAGATCTTGCAGAGGACTTCCTTAGACAATATAAGTTCAATACGGCTACAGCCCCGATGAGAGAAGACCTCCTATGAACCTCAAAAGCGAGGGGTGAGTTGATCAGAACATAAGCCCAGAGGTGGCGAGCTTTGGCGACCCAAGTAAAGCCGTCAATCCTAGAAGATGAGCTGATTGATTTGTTCCCGAAAGCACTCCCCTACGAATACTTTGACAGGTTAAACATCTCGGGTTGTCAAACATTTGCACATTTGATAAAGGTGGCTGAAAGGCTAGAATGTGCCTTAAGAGAAAGAAGGCCTCATGAAGCTTTTACCAGAAAGCAATACCCCCTGAGGAAGGAGAAAGAGACTGGGCTCGACATAGCATTCATACCAGACCCCCATAAGCCCAAGGTGTTCAGCAATTCTAATCAGACTAAAGGAGGATCATCGTGGTCAGCATCGAAGGTGCAAGAGCCTAGAAGGAGGCAACCTTAAAAGCAATTCTCTCAACTCCCGAGGCCTTTGTCCAAGTTGCTCCCAATGCTACTAAAGCAACACTTGGTGGCAAAGGAACCACCTAGGGCAAATCCTGTTAAATATCATGGCTTTGATGAAAGCCAGACCTGTGTCTACCACATGGGCGAAGGGGGACACAACGTTGATAACTGCTACATCCTTAAGCTGAAAGTACAAGCTCTGATTGATGGACAGATTCTGAAGTTCGACAACATGGCTCCGAATGTGCAAGAAAACCCGCTCCTTGATCACCAAGCAGTAGGGGCAATATTCGCTGAAGAGGAGGAAAATCACCTTAAGCTGAAGGTGGACGTGTCTAAGCTGACCGACATTTTGGCAATCGCTTCACTATACCCGAAAGAATGGGAGATCTCTGCTGACGTAAAGAAAATGTGTATCGCTAAGATGATGAGCTTGGGGATAATGTCAAATGTTACCGATGAAAGATTCGATGGAGTCGAAGCTTCGCTATCATTGGAAGGAAGCCACTTTATGATTAAAACCGAGCAGGGAAACATGTGGAACATCCCGCACAAGGGTCTGATAGGCAATTTTGGGCCGATCATTGAACCAAAAGAAGAACTCGATAAGGACGAACTAGAAGCCAAGAGGCGAAGTCTAGCAGATCGCAGATTCATGGCTAACGCACTTAAAATGGGAGAAATCATAGACAACTTGGGTGAAGATTCCGGAGGATGTAACTTCAAAGTGAAATATTCTGCTCCTCCTAGTTTTTATCAGAGAACGAAGGATATCATACTAGACGGTTCCACTGGAAATCCCGGAGAAGGCGGAAAAGCCTTTTACGAAAGAGCTTGAATCGTCGCTTGACCAGATGATGGATACCAAGCTTGACACAGAACAGTATGTCGAAATAGAGAGATCAAAGGATTAGCAACAAGACTCAGTTGAACAACCCAAGGGAAAGAGAGAATACCCGGAATCTGTAACATCAGCAAAACTAGGAAACGACGACCAGCATCGTCAGAACGAAATTTTCTCAAAATACTTTGACAACATTGTGTCAATGATTGAAGCCACTACAACAGTGGTGATCAAACTGGAACAGCTTGACAGCTTGAGTGAGATAGAAAATTGTCTGATCAAACCAGTTGTGATTCAACTACCAAGAGAAGAAAAGCACGGTACAGCCGAACCAGAGGCAGCTTGCCCGACAACGATAACCATAAAAGTCCCTCGGGTAGAAGAATACGATCCTAAGGCAGTCCATTGGGACTATGGGACGGAAGAAGTAGATGCGGTAATAAGGTTTGGACGATTCTACGCCCCTAAGGAAGGCGAGTCCGAAAAAAAAGAAGTCTCGAAGAAAGATGCAGAAAAACTCATGTCCATTATTAAAACCAGCGAGTTTGAAGTGATTGAGCAGTGATGAACAGAGTCAAGACACCCAAGAAGCAACTACTTCAAATGACAGAACAGGGAGTACCCATTTTTCATATCACCTCATACATGCATTTAGGATAGATGATTTCAAGAGCATCATAATGGCTCAATTTGTGAACAAAATTCTCGAGAAAACTTGAAAAAGTTTCTTAACAATTAGAAGTTTCTTTGAAAAAGAGCATTCCAAAAGAAAGAATTCAAACTTTGCAGATTGGCATACTTGATTAGAGATGCTTTCTGTGAACAAAGTGAAAGGCACGAATCAATTTTTCGTTGCAAACACGAATCATCTTAGATCACTTGCATCATACCTATCATGCATGCATCATTTATATGCATATTCTTCCATGAAAGATGTTGACAGGTCAAGGCAAAAGAATCCAAATGAAAGGGAAATGCCAAGACCCAAAAGACGAATGTGAAGGGTAAATTGTATCAACTCCAATGGTCCATTTTATATGCCATTTAAATATGACCCTTATTTCCTTTGATAGAGAAACATCTGACACTTCGAGGGCGACTGTGATTGAGAGAATTGCCAAGACGCCATGCAACAAATTTCAAAGCTGTCGAGCTACCGAGAGGACCCAAGTTGGGGGCAAGATTCTCATGTGCCACCAAGATAGCATATTGGAGCAAGTTATCAAGCCCAAAGGTGACAAGCATCAAGACATGCCGTATTAGGGCAAAGCAACCAAAAGAGGCGATTTCCTTGATCAACGGAAATGCGATACCTCAAAGGGAGTATCATGTTCTTAAGTGATTCAAATAAAGTCAAACATGGATGAATACTCATTACTTCGTGTACAGGTACAAAGACCTCTTCAAATGGGATTGAAAATTGTCAAAGGATATGAAAAATGCTAAGGCATTTGGCCAAGGTAGACGTCGCCCAATTGGGGCAAATGGATTATTGATGTTATCAACACATTCAAGCATGGATGGAGGGATTCGATAAATGTTATCCATATCAGTATACAATATTGGAATGGACTCAATCAAAAGAGAAATATCGACAATTGACAAGAAAAGGGTAGTTGGGTGTCGTATCCAATTTACCTCTTTTTCTCGCATTTGCTAATGCAAAACCATTTCTTTCCGTGGCAGAATACGCCGACAAGACATTATTATGGATCTAATAAGAGGAGAACATCACAAGGATAGTCACAAGTGACAAGACGCCTGAAGCAAGTAATTTTCTCAAACATTGGAAGGATGACACCTCAAAGGTGAAAAGTAAAGTGAAGATCCAAGTAAGAGATATCCCAAATTGGACAAGGTATTACATGAAAATGCAAAGATAAATAGAGCCATTTAGCTGGGGCAAACATTAACTAACCATGACAAATCATGCCTAACTGGGGCAAGTGAGCCATCTACGTAACCAGATGAAAAAGTGGCATTTCATTCCCAGCAAGATCAATGAACGTGATAGAAGAGTCGTTCACATCAGAGTCAAACCTCAAGATACAAACTTGAGTGGAGGGTAACTTTGTGTCGTTCTAATTTGATCCTCAATGATCTTTCTCCTAATATGAATTTGCCCTAATTTCAATAGAAAATTATTGGCACTCAAAGGGAAAGAACTCGCCGACTCAAATTCAAGGCGAAATAATCTTTGGAGATAACGGCTTCGGAAGACAAGCATTCAAGAAATGATCTTTGGCTATAAGATCGAGTGGAGGGTAAAAAGTATCGCTTCCACACCACATGCTTTAGCATACCTTTTGATAAAAATTCATTTTTCCTTGAATAAGGAACTTCGAAGAGTGGCATGGAACAAACCCAAAAGGATGAATGGAGTCATCAAGCAGAATTCATTGCCTAATCAGATAAAGGGATCATCGCCGTAGGTCAAAATGGCCTATTTCTGTAATCCGTGCATTGGCGTTCAGATTGAAATGCATGATCAAGGAGACCTAACGTTGTGATGGTCAGGTGCATGTCCTTTCTCTTCAAAGACTGAGAATTTCAAGAAATTTGAAAATACTTAACCATTCTGTGTTGTTAAGTATCATGCAGATTTTATCTATGCACTTCCATTGGAATGCATGATCAAGGGTAATGTGTATCGTTCTAATTTTTTGAAATTCGAGAGTGTACACTGACATATTTCCTTTTATATTTTCAGGGATCCCCAGCTACGTTGGGCAGGTAAGTACTTATTTCTCAATCTCTTAGGTTTTTAAAACTTTCAGAAGCCTTATTACTAGAATTTGAAGGCTTCTTGGAATCTAGCGTGCATTCAATTCTCATGTCTAGAAAAACACAGAATTCTCACAGTCATGTCATTGGTATTCATGTTTAAACTTGGAGGTTATTTGAACATGATTGAAACATGCACAGTGCATCATAAATCCCCTTGAAGGGTAAAATTTTGGAGAAAGCAAAATAAACTTTTCCAACAAGGGTTGTTTAAATTGTTCAAAATGATGTTTCCTCATACAAGAGGCAAACCTAATCCAAACACGTCCTATATACACTTGAGAGATGAGTGGAGTGGAAAGGATAGCGAAACCTTGACCTACGAATGTAAGGATTATTCGCATTGTTTACATGGATTGGGAAAACGGAGGCGTTCATTTCTCTATCCTAAACACTACAGGTGACCATTGATAACCCCTTGAACGACGGTTTCATTTTTTACCCCTGTCAAGAACCACCCCACATTGGGGCCAACTGGAGGTAAGTCCAACAGTATCAAGAGGTAAATGGTTAGAAATTCTCTTGCTCAGACTTGCATCAATCTTCGTGTGTTGCTTGTCATTTTAACTTCTATGGTAACTCAAGTGCTTTAAGATGACGAAAATCATTTGTTTCTCTATCCTTTACACTTTTACTCTTTGCACAGCCCAGTTGAGCCTATACGTTCGTTTCATAAGCCCGTTGGTGATCATTGCATATTCCAAGACGGAAGCGACGTCACTTCAAGAACGGATAAGTTCGAAAGATAGGATTCGTAAAAATTCCTAGACTAATGTTTGAGTGCTGAGATTTAAGTTGTACATCTAGCACACTCATTTGAAAATCTTGGTTCCCAAAAGAAAGGAAAAGATGGGATTTCAACAAAAGATGAGGAAAAGAAAAAAGAGAGAAAAATTCAATTATGGGCGTCAAGAAAAAGCAAAGTGCCTGGTAAAAGCAAGGCCAATGCCCATCCAAATACTTGTACACTTGTGAATCATGTGTTTGATCTTGTAAATGCCAAAAGATGGCATGATACCTTTGTATAGATCACTAGTGAGATATGGTTGTAAAAGAAAATCTCAAGGGAGCTGGACTGCGAAAGATACTCCCAGATTATGTCACATTCAGATGACAAAAGCATAGACAAGATATTGACGCCGTCTTAACATGAGAGAGATATTCTCTAAAGACAAATGTGCGCCTCGAAGGCTGATGATGCTCTCCGAAGATCAGTAATGCTCTCCAAACACAAAGAGTATCCTCAAAAGATTGACGATGCTCTCCAAAGACTATCAATGCACTTCGAAGACTGAAGACGCTTGTTGACACCTGATTTTTGACCTAGTCTTTTTCAATTTTATTTTTGAAAAATCATAAAAAAATCCATAAAAAGTCAAAAAATTACAAAATCAACTTTGGTGGCCTTGGCCAAGCCCAAGGAACCATTCTTGACCAAAAAATAATTTTTCACATTTTTTCATATTTTTTTAGTATTTTTGGAAAATAGAAAAACACTTAAAAAATCAAGAAAAATAACATTTGATGTCACAAAAATATGGAAAAATATCCAATATTTTTCCTTTTAATCCCTTGTATTTTTGACCTCTCAAAAAAATCAAAATCAGATTCAATTTTAGGTGTTCCTTTGTAACCCGTACTATTGAATTTGAAGAAAAAAATAACAATTGAGTCTTTTAATTTGCAATTTTGGCATTTTTTAAGATCTTGACATTCAATCTAACTATCCCTTATCTCAATTTAGCCCAATTGTTTGCGCAATTTGCTCAATTGCATGGATTTGACAAAATTACATACTAAAATTGCATTTTAGTCCTTGAAATTAAGCATAATTGAAATTACTTTCAATTCAAGGGCTATCATTGCAAATTGGACATGCTACCCAATGGATTTCACCATTTTAAATCGATTGGCACAAGTGGTTTGACTCAATTTGATCATTTACATCCTCAATTACACGATCCCCAATTTCCAATTAAATGAAAATTTGGGGATTTTGTAGAAATTGATGAAAACTTTTGGGCAAAACCACATTTCTAGATAGAATTCATGCCCTAGATTCGATTATGAGGTTCAATTGCAAAAATTTCCCATTAATTTGGGTTTAATTTCGAAAATGGTGAGTAGGAGCCGGTTCTGACCGGTCAGACCGCCGGTCGAGCCGGTCAGACCGGTTTGCTACAGTGTCGTCTTCCCCAATAGAGCTCGAGCAGATGAACAGTGATGAACTGAGTTTCGAACGCCAAATTGAAGGGCAATTCGCGACTAATTGAAAGAGGAATGGTGGGCGTCTTGTTCTTTACCTCGAAACCTACCGATCGAGACCAACCCCAAGGCCAATGGTCGCCGGAGGAAGGGGTAATCAGTCGGTCAAGTTCCGAAGCTGCGAAAAGTCAACAAAATCAAACGCAGCTCAAATTCGTGCCAAATTCGCATGAGAAGGAACCCGCCGAGGAACCAAACGGAGTTAGACGACTCACCCATCTTCCCCGACGCCGTTTGGACCTAAAATCACGTGATGGCACGTGCTTTTGGAGTCAGTTGGAACTCCCCAAATCGGCGCCAAAATCCTCAGGAGCTATATAAGCTCGTGATCGCTTTCAGTTGAAGACATTACCCTTTAGGGGTAAGTCGCATCTTCTGTGCATGCTAAAAAAGGCCGATAATTCCAAGGTGAGAATTAGGGTCGTTTAGACGACCAATTCTTAGGTTTGGGTTTTCAAGTCCCGCCTCTTTTCTCAAAATGACGATTTTGCCCTTTAATGGGAAAATCGTCTTTCTCGTCTCAATCGAGTTCTGAAAATTGCTTAAAGTTAGGGTTTGGGTCAGGTGGACGACCAACCCTAATATTTGAGATTTTCAGTTCTCGTCTTTGTCCAAATGACGACTTTACCCCTCCAAGGGTAAAATCACTTTTAAATTCCAGAAAAATCCTGGAAATTCCAGAAAAATAGGAAATGGATTGGATTGATGGCCAATCCTATTTCTCTTGTCTTTTGACTTCCCAATTCATCTGAAAATGACAAATTTGCCCTTTTGAGGTGAATTTTCCCGAATTATTCAAAATTACGATTCTGCCCCTCATGGGCGAATCATGTCCAAATCACTCCTAAGCCTTGATTGATATTTCTCTAGGCTAATAGGGCCTTATTAGGGATGTCATGCTGATTTCATGTGTTTTATCCGCATGTATTGTTGGATCCTTGATTTGCGCGTTTATTTCTATTGATTGTGAGTGATAGGGTAGCCATTTCCTTTTGCATGAACTCCTAGATTTAGGATCTGTACCCCACTCATCTGTATGAAATCCTAGGATCAGATAAACCATTCAGCTTAGGTACCGAAAGGGCGTCAACTCTGACAGTTGACGTAACTAAATCCCCGAACCCACTTCTCTGGTTTCCGCAGAATCGAATAGACCACTCCCAACTATTCGATAGGGTTTCCGATCGTACCCTCCGCAAAACGATTGGTGGCGACTCCTTGACATGTACACTCATCACATGTCACTAGACCACACTGAAGGTCGACCACGTATATCCAGCAGTTGCGATTTGGGTAATGGGCCTTGGGAGAGGCCCGCGTCCGATTAAGCCAGCGATCGGGCGGCCCATTAGCCCTCCGCTCTCGGGAGAGGGTCGCAACAGACTGGCGACTCCGCTGGGGACCATTCTAAAACCAGAATCTCTGGTTACGAATTCTAGAGGATTTGAGCCAATTAAAAAGTTGTTTGGTTTACCTGACCTTGTTTTCTGCAGATGCTCTCGAAGGCGAGGTACGTATGCTAACCATTGTGTTAGATGTTTTTGCAGATTGGAGAAATAAGGGGTGGAGTGATTGTTGACATTTTTTCCTGCAGGTTGGAGTTGGGAATGTATGTTTATCTTTATGCACATACTGAAGCGGTGTTTGATACCAACTACTGTGCATGACTTTGCATTGTGATGATCACGACACATCGCACACACTGGCGGTCAAACCCCGACTGCAACCACCCTTAGGTTACCTTAGATAGGGAAAGGATGCGAAAAGGATCTTGTGTTTGATGGCACTTGAGACTTTCGTATTCATTCCCGCCTACCATCTGCATTGGCGATATCTAGCCCTCTTGGGTAGGTACCCTTGGGGAGGAATCTGCCTCGTGTGGATCGTGGGAGCCTGAGCCGTAGGTTCCTCACCTGACTTTCGATTCTTTTTTAGAGTATACCCACTTGTCGCATGCGCATGTCTATGGATGGTTGGTATACCTAAAACCACCCATTGATACAGGGGGCATTCAACATCCCCCAAAGTGTGGTTGGTAAGACATTTATTTCTAAATGTACTTTATTTCCTGCTCCATGACATGACTCATACATTGCATACACCCATATGCATTAGCATCATAAAGATTACTCAAGTGACTAATGAGAACAACAATGATTATGGGGTAGGATGTCGCTGTTCCCTAAGAGCTCGACGGAGTTGGTGACCTTCGAGTACTTGAGAAAAGTTACTCGCCCCGGACCAAACACGAGGCTACACTTTACTAGATTCGTGTATGGTCGGGAACTGACTGGACGTAAGCTGGGGTATGCTGAGGACTGTCAAACCCGCTACTACGCTGATAATCTCAGATTCAAGCGACAATCAAACGAAATGATGAAGGATTATCTGGAGATGAAGAGACAACGTCGCAACCAGCTAGCTAGGGAAGCGTACGCCCGCAAGAAGGCTGAATTGCTGGCCAAAGAGAACATACCCATGATTACTTTTTGGGGTAGGAAGAGACGCCCTGCGAACAAGACCAAGCCAATGCGTATCACAATCAAGAAAGTGGAACCCGAGAAGGCTTCCGAAGTCATCGTACCCTGGACTAGAGAGTGGCCGGAGGAACTACAACCTCTCGACCAAACCACTGAAGATAACTCCCCTACCCTAGATTAAGGGAGAGTTCCTGATAGATTGTCATTTGGGTAGACTTCTGAAAAAGAGTGATTTAGATCCTCACGTTCCATTGGCTTTTATGGCTTTCTTGTTTGAAAAACCTTTCTTTACCGTTCTTCTATTAGACATCTTAACTGTAATAAAAGTACATCCCACTTTGTTCCTTTGATGTATTGACCAATGGAATGTGACATTGCTGTTCCCTTTAGTCACTGAGTAAACCTGACTAAATTGCATAATTCACTTCCCTGAAATGCAAATTAGGCTTGGAGTCAGGCTTTCAAGACCTGAAAAAGGGTCCTAGTCTCCATTTCTTCAAATTGAACTATGCAATCAAGTTAGCTCATGCATGCTTCATGACATCTGCATATTCATACATTTAAAGTAATTTCTGGCGATTGACCTTTTAAAATCATTTGCATATTTTAGACTTGATGGGAAAGAATGATATTCAAGTGTTCAAGATCCCCCGAGCTGAACTCCAATCATGGTGGGATGGCATGGGCGAAGCCAGCCAGAAGTATGCGGAATCACGACTAGGATACCTATTGGACTTGCTGAAGATTGAGAGTCCACCTGCCTTCATTCAAGCCATGGCGCTCTACTGGGATCCTACCACCGCTACATTTTGTATGGAAGGACTAGAGATCACTCCCACTATCGAGGAATATAGCGCCGTCATCGGAGTTGAATTCACCCCTACGCTCGTCCGACCCCCTATAGGACTTGAACCCCTGAGCCAGGTGGCTGAATTCCTTGACACAGACCTGAATGAAGTCACGGCAGATGCAAAAAGCAATTCTGGATGAGTCTCCCTATCTTTCCTTATAGACCGATTTTCCCGCCTTCCTACTTCTAAAGGAACCAAATCTGGTAGAGCCTTTATCTTGGCATTCTTTAGCTTTGTGCTATTCCCAATCTCAACTGTCACCTTCGACCCTATCATGGCTATAGTAGCTAGGCAAGTCTGTTGTGGGTGGGATTACTCAAACATCCTCCTTGCTGAAACTTTCCTCTCCTTAAATCGTTTCAAAAAAAACAAAAAGGGAATCTTTAGAGCTTCTAGTGATCTTCTGTATCTGTGGTTTACATCCCATATCAGACAATTCCACATCCGCATGGGTTTCACTGAAATCAGCCCCAATGCACATCCTCTTAAAACATTTGCTAGAACTCATACACGTGTTCCTAAGTTCAACTTTATAGAATGGAAGAACTTCCTCAAAGTCCTAAAACCCGAACAACTCCGATGGCGGCTAAGGTTGCCGACGCTGAACAAGGTCAGATTGACCTGCGATGACAGGAGTCCAGTCCCCCTGCTAGGGTTCATGGGCGCAACTGCATACTATCCAAGGAGGGTGATTCGGCAGTTTGGAGCACTACAAGAGATCCCTTCTCCACCGCAACCTGATATCTTCTCATTTGACATACCGAGCAAGACCCTCACAGAAGATGAGAAGAGACAGTTTGAAGCCAAGGTGGCATCCATCACACGCTCTTTGAATAATTCCCAGGCTGAAGGAATAAGTTGGCCAGAAGACATGACTCGTGAAGAGAACATCCATAGGGCTACCACTGAATACATTCAACACTTCAAAGCGATCCGACGAAGCCTTGTCGAGCCCTACATACCCGAATACATCGTGCCGTACGTACCAGGAATAGAGCCTTACATACCCGAAGACATGGGACCACTGTCATGTTCAGAAGATGAGAAGCCCCAGGTTGAAGAGGGGAATCCATGCTGGGATGATGAGGGTGCCTTAGACCTCAAACGTCCTAAACTTGAATAGGCTATTCTGTCAAGTGTAAAATAAGCAAACATTGTGACACTTTCTCATACATTCTCATTTCTGTGAAGTACCATCTTGGACACATGAGCATGAATATGAAACACGTTTTGCAAATGCATAAAGAAAAACTATCGTCAGAAATTACGCTTCTTTTAATTCCATGAGTTCTCGTCGGGAAATGATTAAAAGAACTACTTACATGAGGCTAAGGCTCATAAGGTAGCCCTTTTTCTCATCTACCGACAAGAAGCATGCAACTGAAAGAATTAACTGCTTCTCTTTGCTAAAATAAGCGAAACACTCACAGAGATCTTTTTGAACAGGTACGCTCTCATCACGGAATTTCCCACACATCGCTTCCGAACTCGCCTTAAGACAAGAATGGAGCAGCAAGAGTTGACTCCGCGCGTAGGCATACTGGAATCTCAGATGACTGCCTTAGCAACTATGATGGCTGACATTAAGGCCATGCTAGAGACATCCCAAGCTAAACAGACGACTACTCACAACCAGAACAACGCTGGTATTTCTTTCATACCTGATACGACAGATAAAGAGTTGACGAGAGATACACAGCGTACAGAGGAAGACGTTCACGAACCAAATAGCCGGTCACAACAAAAAGCCTCGCCTGTTGTTATCAACCTTGAAAAAGAGGAGAAGGGAAAACAGACCGTGAAAACAGAGGTAGAGACTAAGAGATTGGCTAAGATCGAAGAATGCCTGAGCAGCCAAGGCTACGAGTTAGCCCGCTTCGACAAGATATCTCCTTTTGCTAAAGTGGAGACTCCTCCTGACTATAAAGAACCAGAGTTCGTAAAGAAATACAATGGGACAGATTGTCCCCGTGCCCATCTCAAATACTACCTGCGCAAGATGGCACACTATTCAGATTACATTCCACTATTGATGAACACATTCCAAGAGAGCTTGGCCGGCCCCGCTCTGGCCTGGTTCATTGAACTAGATTTGGAAGATTACGACGGATGGGAAGATCTCGCAGAAGACTTCCTCAGGCAGTACAAATTTAACACGACTACAACCCCAACAAGAGAAGACCTTCTACGAACTTCAAAAACAAGGGGTGAATCGATCAGGACATATGCTCAGAGGTGGCGAGCCTTGGCTACCCAAGTAAAGCCTTCAATCCCAGAGGAGGAGCTGATCGACTTATTCCTGAAAGCACTCCCCTATGAGTACTTTGACAGACTGAACACTTCTGGATGTCAAACATTTGCACACCTGATAAAGGTTGCTGAAAGGCTGGAGTGGGCCTTGAGAGAAAGAAGGCCTCACGAAGTACCTACTAGGAAACAGTATCCCTTTAAAAAAGAGAGGGAAGCCGGGCTCGACATAGCATTCATACCAGATCCCCATAAGCTCAAGTCGTTCAGCAACTCTAACCAGATCAAAGGAGGGTCATCCTGGTCGGCACCGAAAGTACAAGAGCCTAGAAGAAAGCAACCCCAGAGGCAATTCTCTCAGCTCCCAAGACCTTTATCCAAGCTGCTCCCAATGCTGCTGGAGCAACACCTGGTGGCGAAAGAACCACCTAGGACAAACCCGGCAAGGTATCCTGGCTTTGATGAGAGCCAGACCTGTACCTATCATATGGGCGAAAGAGGGCATAATGTGGATAACTGCTATATCCTTAAGCTGAAAGTGCAAGCCCTAATTGATAATCAGATTTTGAAATTTGACAACGCAGCCCCAAATGTGCAAGAAAATCCGTTGCCCGATCATCAAACAGTAGGGGCAATATTCGCTGAAGAAGAAGAAGACTACCTTAAACTGAAGGTAGATGTGCCTAAACTGGCCGACCTGCTAGCAACCGCTTCATCATACCCAAAAGAAGGGGAGATATCAACTGACCAAAAGAAGTTATGTATTGCCAAGATGATAAGCTTGGGGATAATGTCCGATATCACTGATAAAGAATTCGAAGGGATTGAAGCTTCTCTATCTTTGAAAGGAAACCACTTCTTGATCACAGTTGAGCAGAGTAGCACCTGTGGTACCTCACGTAAGAAATTGGCAAACGATCTGGGGCCGGCCACTCAATCAGAAGAAGAATTTGAAGAAGACGAAATAGAAGTCAGGAGGAGAAGTCTAGCAGACTTCAAGTTTATGGCTAACACACTTGAGAAAGGCGAAATTATAGACAATCTGGATCAAGATTCTGGAGGGTACAATTTCAAAGTGAAATATTCAGCTCCTCCCAGCTTTTATCAAAAGATTGAAGACATCATACCAGACGGTTGGGGAGATATGGATGATCTCTCTCAACCAGAGTCCTTTGAAGAGTCAAAGCCTCCTACCTCAGAAGAACCAATTGTCATTAATTTGGGAGACACCGTGAACGTCAAAGAGGTCAAGATCGGCGGACACCTATCCCGTGATGAAAGGCTCGAGTTCACCAAGCTACTAAAAGAATATCAAGACATCTTCGCATGGTCTTACGCGGATATGCCAGGCCTTGATCCTAAGATTGTGGAACATGCATTGCCCACGGATCCTGGCATCAAACCTGTCAAACAAGGCAGTAGGCGGATGAAAGCCGAGTTAGAAGACAAGATTAAGGAAGAGGTCATGAAACTCCTTAGGGTAGGCTTCATTGAAGCTATCCCATATTCAGATTGGGTTGCAAATATAGTCCCCGTCATGAAGAAAGACGGAAAAGTTCGGATCTGCGTAGATTACCGAGATCTGAATAGAGCAAGCCCAAAAGATGATTTTCCACTCCCCCACATTGATGTATTGGTGGATAGTACGGCGGGTTATGAATTATTCTCATTCATGGATGGATTCTCGGGATACAACCAAATCTCCATGAAACAAGAAGACAAACCCAAGACTGCATTTACCACACCATGGGGGAATTTTTGCTACAAAGTCATGCCCTTTGGATTGAAAAACGCCGGGGCTACCTACCAGAAGGCTATGGTCACGTTATTACATGATATGATCCACAAAGAGATTGAAGTATATGTTGATGACATGATCGCTAAATCCAAGAAAGGACAAGATCACATACAGGTATTAAGAAAATTATTTGAGCGCCTGCGCAAATACAAGATAAAGCTGAACCCTAACAAATGCGTGTTTGGGGCAAGATCCGGGAAACTCCTTGGGTTCATAGTCAGCAACAGAGGCATTGAAATTGATCCCTCAAAAATCCAGGCCATCCACGATTTATCAACTCCATCCACAGTAAAAGAAGTGAGAAGCCTTCTAGGGAGATTGAACTATATTGCCAGGTTCATCAATCAGCTGTCTGATGTGGCTAAGCCAATCTTCAAATTGCTTAAGAAAGGCGCGAAAATAACATGGGACGCCGAGTGCAGCAAGGCATTCCAAATGATCAAAAACTATTTGATCACACCACCGGTGCTTGTGCCACCAATTCCTGGTCACCCATTGACCTTATACCTGACCATACGACAAGAGTCCTTGGGAGCCTTACTTGCCCAGACAAGCCCGATAGATGGAAAAGAGAGGGCCATTTATTACCTGAGTAAGAAATTCACGCCATCTGAAGCAAAATATATACCAGTTGAAAGGGCTGCGTAGCAGCAGTATGGGTACTACGAAGACTAAGGCAGTATACCCTACATCAATATATCCAGCTCATAACAGAGAATGATCCTGTCAAATACCTCCTGGAGAAACCCGCTTTAATTGGGAAATTAGCAAAATGGCAAGTAATGTTGTCTGAATTTGACATCAAATGTTCCCCACAGAAGTCGGTAAAAGGAAGAGCTATAGCTGACATGCTGGCAGAAAACCCGACAAGCGGTGAGTCCCCTGAAGTAATAAACACAAAAAGTCAAATTCTGAACTTGGAAGAAGACAAGTGGATCATGTATTTCGATGGCGCTGTCAATCTATCAGGAGCAGGCACTGGGGCAGTACTGATATCCCCAGATGGTCAATATTACCCTGTCGCGGCAAAAATAACTTTTCCTTGTACCAACAACATTTCAGAATATGAGGCATGCATTCTGGGCCTACGACTGGCCCTTTCTATGGAGATACCTAGGTTACAAGTCTTTGGAGACTCCATGCTCATTATTCTATAGACACAAGGGGAGTGGAAGACGAGAGATACAAAGTTCATCCCTTATCACGAATACCTTGAAGAGTTGATACTCAGGTTCGAAGAAATATCATTCGAGTACCTATCAAGGTCTCACAACCAATTCGCAGATGCATTAGCCACCCTAGCCTCGATGTTGCAAACGACTGAAGGGTTGGATGTAGAACCTCTGAGGATTGGCATTGTTGAAAAGCCAGCTTATTGTATGCTAATCGAAGAAGAATGTGATGAAGAGCCATGGTACTATGACATCAAGAATTACCTCTTGAAAGGGGAATTCCCTGAAGGATGCCAGTCAGGAGACCGAAAATATATAACCAAGATGGCCAGCAAGTTCTTCCTCAATGGACAAATTCTGTATAAGAGATCGTTTGATTCTACTCTGTTAAGATGTGTAGATGCCAAAGAAGCAAATATTCTCATGAAAGAAATCCATGAAGGTGCGTTTGGGCCTCACATGAACGGCCACCTCCTCGCCCGGAAGATCATGCGGCTTGGCTATTATTGGATGACCATCGAATCGGACTGCTGTCAGCACGTCCGATCATGCCACCAGTGCCAAATATACGGTGATAAGATCAATGCACCCCCAAACGAACTACACCAAATGTCTGAAGTTTGGCCTTTCTCTATGTGGGGCATAGACATGATAGGGCCTATTAATCCTGTGGCTTCGAATGGTCATCGCTTCATCTTGGTAGCGATTGATTACTTCACCAAATGGGTAGAAGCCAGCTCTTACAAGAATGTCACTGCAAGAAATGTGGCAAGTTTCGTCAAAAGAGATATCATATCCCGGTATGGTACCCCTCAAGCGATCATCACAGATAATGGGTCCAACCTGAACAACAAGATTGTCGATGATCTGCTGGATCACTTTAGCATTCGACATCTGAATTCATCTCCTTACCGCCCACAGATGAATGGGGCAGTGGAAGCGGCCAACAAAAACATCAAGAGAATCTTGGCTAAAACAGCAGAAAACTACAGGGATTGGCACGAAAGGCTGCCCTTCGCCTTGATGGCTTACCGAACGTCGATCAGGACTTCCACATGGGCAACTCCCTATAGTTTGGTATATGGGACAGAAGCAGTTCTACCAGTAGAAGTTAAGATTCCCTCTTTGAGAATCTTATCCGAAGATAAACTCTCTGAGTCAGAGTATTTCAAGCACAGATATGAACAGCTGAACTTAATAGATGAGAAACGTCTTAAAGCCATTTGCCATGGACAAACTTACCAGAAAAGGGTAGCCAGGGCGTTCAATCGAAAGGTCAAGACCAGAAACTTCGAAGTAAATGACTTGGTAATTAGGAAAGTTTTGCCAAGTACTACCCATCCAGGGGGAAAATTCACTCCAAATTACGAAGGCCCCTACATTGTTAAGAAGATCCTCACGGGAGGAGCATTAATCCTTGTAAACTCCGAGGGAGAAGAATTGGGGAACCCTGTGAATTCAGATGCTGTGAAGAAATATTACCCTTGAAATAAAATCAGATTCCAGTCATATGCCCTGCCTCGAATTGAGCCTACTCTTCATGATAGTCTTTGCATAAGCATGTCATGCATCTATGCATACATTAGCATGTGTTCAATATTGCAGGATCCAAGGAAGCAGGGTCGCGATAAGTTGGAACGCATGATCAAGGAGACCTAACGTCATGGTGGTCAGGTGCACGTCTTCTTCTCCAAAGACTGAGAATTTTAAGAAATTTTAGAACAACTTAACCATCTTGTGTTGTTAAGAAAAATGCAGATTTTCGCGAATCTATCCACTTCCATTGGAATGCATGATCAAGGGTAAGGTGTATCGTTCTAAATTTTCTGAAATTCGAGAGCATACACTGACCTATTCCTTTTATGTTTTTCAGGAATCCCTAGCCGCGCTGGGCAGGTAAGTATTCCTTTCCTAATCTTTTAGGTTTACAAGACTGTCAGAATCCTTATTGCTAGAATTTGAAAGGCTTCTTAGAATCTAGCATGCATTCAATTATCATGTCTAGAAAGACGCAAAATTCTCACAACCATGTCATTGGCATTCATGATTAAACTTAGAGGTTATCTGAACATGATTGAAATATACATTGTGCCTCATAAATCCCCTCGGAGGGTAAGTTTTGGAGAAAGCAAAATGAACTCTTCCAACAAAAGTTGTTTAAATCGTTCAAAAGGATGTTTTCTCAGACAAGAGGCAAGCCTGGTCCAAACACGTCTCATACACACTTAAGAGATAAGTGGAGTGATAAGTACAGCGAGACCTTGACCTACGGACGTAAGGGTTATTCGCAGTGATTACATGGATTGAAACGACGGAGGCATTCATTTCTCTATCATAAACACTACAGGTGACCATTGATAACCCTTTGAACGACGATTTCATTCTATACCCCTGTCAAGAACCACCCCACAATGGGGCAAACTGGAAGTACGTCCAGCGGTATCAAGAGGTAAATGGTTAGAAGTTCTCTTGCTCAGACTTGCATCAATCTTCGTGTGTTGCTTGTCATTTTAACTTCTATGGTAATTCAGGTGCTTTAGGATGACGAAAAAGCATTCGTTTCTCTATCCTATACACTTTTACCCTTTGTACAGCCCAATTGAGCCTATACATTCATTTTACAAACCCGTTGGTGATCATTGCATATTCCAAAACGGAAGCGACGTCCCTTTGAGAGCGGAAAAGTTCAAAACACATGATTTGTGAAAAATTCATAGATCAATGTTGGAGTGCTGATATTCAAATTGTACATCTATCACACTCATTTGAAAATTCTGATCCCCAAAAGAAAAGAAAAGGTGGGATCTCGAAAAAAAAAAAAAAAAAAAAAGGCCTGATAAAAGCAAGGCCAATGCCCATCCAAATACTTATACACTTATGAATCATGTGTTTGATTGTGTAAATGCCAAAAGATGGCATGATACCTTTGTATAGGTCACTAGTGAGATCTGATTGTAAAAGAAAATCCTAAGGGAGCTGGACAGCAAAGGATACTCCCAGATTATGTCACATTCAGATGACAAAAGCGTAGACAAGGTATTGACGCCGTCTTGACATGAGAGAGATGTTCTCTAAAAACAAATATGCACTTCAAAGACTGAAGACGCTCTTTGAACCAGAAGGGGCAAGATGGCAGCAAACTTGCAGTGATCACCAATGATAAACCCTTCGCGTATTCTGAGCCAAAAACAATCCTTTCTTGGGCCCCCAATTCTACCTACGTTACAACCCTGAAAAGCTTTTTCTGATTAAGGCACATGGATTGACATAGGGTTTAATGTCTAAGCTTAGCTCGAAGAAGTTCGAACAAGATTATTTCTTTTTCATTTTGCAGGTTTCTTGACTTGTAAACCTGGAGCAGACATTGAAGACTTCTCTTCGAAAGCCTTGACTTGCATGCAAGTCCCCTTTGAAAACCGTTGACCAGGCCCAACATTACGGTCCCTTGGAAGTCCTCCTGATCGATCGAGGTGTATTCACTGCGAATGATCCTGAACCCTAGGCGCAGGTTTGATAGGAAGTTCGAGTGCATTCTTGGTAAAAGACCATTACCTCAAAACGGTGAGAAGTCCTCTTTGATGAGAATACTCCGTTGGACATTTTAACCAAACTCTTTTGGTAATTTCAGATTGTTTATTTCAAACTTTCCCGACAAGGAATTTTTTATCACCTCCGTATGTTACAAGGTGTTTTGGATAACCTCCAGCATCGTAATGCATCCATTGAAATTCTTTCATGACTATGATATAAGTCATAAAGTGCTATCAGTCTGACATCAGATATCACCTGAAGGCCATTGATGTGCCTTTAGTAAGAAAATTTTCAGATTGGAGCTTCTGCAAGATTCTTGGTGACTTCAACTCGTAAAATGGCTTGTACCCCTCTTGGTGAGAAACGTTTAACATGTCTAAACTTCTGCAGAATTCCTGGCAATCCCAGATCTCAGAAGAGCACAACCTCTCTTGGGTACTTGGAGCTCCCAGATCCCGGAATGTCACCTTCAATATCGAAAGGACAACATTCAAGATAGTCTTTCTGTGAGATTTCAGGTAGCCCCTAGATCCCAGAAGAATCTTATCAAAGTTTTTGCAGGTTTAAATTTTCTGCAGGATACTTGGAATCCCCAAATCCCAGAATAACGCCTCGCGTGTCTGTCGCGACCCGTCCGAAGGCGGACGCGGCTAATGGATTACCGATCGCGGGCCTTCCCCCACACAAGGGTGCGGATCGCGGGCTTTGGATCGGCGCGGGCCCTCCCAGGCCCATACCAAATCGCGGCGGGAGTATTTTTCAAAGGGATTCGACGATAACAGTCGATCGCTTTCGACCTTAGTGTGGTCGTGGTGGCATGTGCAACTTGTGCATGCATTTGGAGTCGCCACCGGTCTTTCTCGGAGGGTAGACCGGAAACCTTACCAACCGATTGGGAGAGATCGATCAGTTCTACGGAACCAGAGATTTTGGGTTCGGGGACTTGGTTACGCTGGTGTCGTTACCAACGCCCTTTCGGTACCTAACGCGAGTGATTTTTCTAACTAGGATTTCATGCAGGCGCAATTTTGGGTGAGGTAAGTCTGACTTTGCACATTAACCAGTTTAACATGCTCACGTAATCATAAAAAAAAAAAAAATAGATGTCAATCACATAAACATCTATCCTACGTGGTGATCATGGAATTATGATTTAATGGGTCTCGAGCCAATGAGACCACATTTAATCATTTTAATATTTTAATAACGGAGAGCCGCTCTTCTCTTCTTCTTGGTTTCTTGAACTCTTCAAGAATCGGGCCCCAAAGAGCTCGCCGACTTAAAAGGCTCCTCCACGTAATCCTCGTAGCATTTACATCAACAATTGACTATGCTAAAAATAAAGATTACATGAAAAATAAAAGGAGTACGCAGCCTCCATTTAATAATTACAACCCCAAATATATAAATAATCACCATACATTCATACATACATCAATCACATTGATTAGGGATTTTTCCATGATCACCACCCTTCCACGTAAGTAATAAATTCACAATTTAAAACTTAGGAAGGCACAATAAAAATTCTACGTTGAATCATATTCAGAATTTTTACGTAAAATAAGATAGCCATAAATTTTCGATTCAAAATTGATTTAGTCTCAATTTTTGCTACGTTGATTAATTTATCATATAAAATAATCAACCTCCATTAGCCATGTAAGACGAACAATTCGTTAATACATATTGGCCATAGTATTGCAAAAATTGCAAAAAATCAATTAAATGCACGAAAACACCTAAGGATCGGCTCTGATACCACTGTTGGGATCCACGTAACACGTAGCGAAAATAAATAACAACCCATACATGTATCTCCAGAGGCGTACTTCGTGCATTTCAATTGAAAAAAAAATCACAAAGCCTCAAAGGGAGTAAATGGATTACCTCTCGTAGCGTGCTTGAACGGAGGTGTCGGTTCGATGTTCTTCGATCTCAGCCTCCACAAGTGTTAGGCATCTAGTTCGGACGCACCACCAATTGACGAACGGGGAGACGACTAATAACTCCACAACAATTGTGCTAGCAATATGCGGAATCAATATTCCGAACTTAGTATATTTTGCTCACTCAAGATTATGAGAATATAGAGAGTGTTTGTGTTCTTCTCTCTAAGCTCTCAAAAATTTGCATACTCTACAAAATGTCTCCCCCTCCCAACCTCAAAACTCTTGCCATCCTTTTATAGCCAAAAATACCTTCCAATAAATTGTATTTAAAAATAGCACTAACAATTATAAATTCTATCTAAAAATAGCACTCACAAATAAATGACATTTAAAAATAGCACTAACAATAGCACTCACAATTTATAATACAAAAATGCTATTTAAAAATAGCACTAACAATTATAAATTCTATCTAATAATAGCACTCACAATTTATGATAAATAAATGCCATTTAAAAATAGCACTAACAATAGCACTCACAATTTATGATAAATAAATGTCATTTAAAAATAGCACTAACAATAGCACTCACAATTTATAATACAAAAATGCTATTTAAAAATAGCACTAGCAATAGCACTCACAATACAAAAATGCTAAAAAAAAGGCACTAACAAAGGTGTTAAAAATAATAACCATTATTATTATTACAAGAGTTAAAGAGGTTACCAAACAGTACAAATACGCATAACGTATAAATACGTATGACGTATAAATACGTAGAGCATACGTATACATCCGTGAAACCGGGGACTAATTGAAAGAAAAATGTGCAATTAAGCCCTTTTGGTAAAAATTGATTAAATTGGAGGGCAAATTGACCTAATTGCACTTTAAGACTTTAGAATCCAATGTCATAGCTTATAAAAAGTGAGAATTGAAAATTAAAAGACTCGAAAATGAATTTTTTTGCTCGGTTCGGGTTTATGTTTGTGAAGAAACATAGTAACCCGAGCCGAATTTTCAAGATTTAAGGTGACACACTTGAAGGGGAAATTAAAACAAAATTATTGAATATTTTTGTGTATTTTTCTGACCACGAATGGTATTTTTCTGATTTTTTGGGTATTTTTATAATTAAATAAATTCGAAAAATATTATAAAATACCAAAAATATTTTTTGTTCAAAATTGGTCCCCAAGGCTAGGCCAAGGCTTCCAAAGTTGATTCTGTGATTTTATGACCTCTTTTTATATTTTTAATTAATTTTTAAAGAATAAAAATCACAATAATAAATGGTCAAAAATCAGGTGTCAACAGCTGCCCCTCTTTGAGAGGAATCTCGTTAGAGGTTTTTCTCAAAGATAAGATGGCGCCTGATTCCTAACCGACTCAACTGGGAAAATGAAAGAAGAAATGCTATGACATCGGATTCTTAAGCCTTTTGATGAAAGCTCAAATTAATTCCCGGTTTGCTCTAACAATTTGAACCTGGGCCGGAGTGAGAGAGGCTTACCTGAAGCTCACCTGTCGGACGCTGCCGGTTGCGACGACTTTCAAGAAGATGCCTAGGATTCGTCATTCAGCATATCCTAGGGAGATTAAGCTCTGACCTGTATGGTAGGTCATACCATTATGGGATTCCTAACTGGTAGGAACCTGAGGAAGGCGTATCCCACGCTTGAGGATTCGCCAGTGATTTTAATCCGTATGGTGGATCGGACCTTTGTGTTGATCCTTATGGCGGTATTTACTAATGTGTTGATCCTTATGGCGGTATCTACCATCATGTTGACCCTTGAGGCGGTTTCTACCTTAATTTGATCCTTCAGGCGGTATCTACCATGAGTTGACCCTTCAGGCGGTATCTACCTTGAGCTGACCCTTCAGGCGGTTTCTACCATTGTTTTGACCCTTCAGGCGGTTTCTACCTTGAGTTGACCCTTCAGGCGGTATCTACCTTGAGTTGACCCTTCAGGCGGTTTCTACCATTGGTTGACCCTTCAGGCGGTTTCTACCTTGAGTTGACCCTTCAGGCGGTATCTACCATGAGTTGACCCTTCAGGCGGTTTCTACCATTGGTTGACCCTTCAGGCGGTTTCTACCTTGAGTTGACCCTTCAGGCGGTATCTACCATAGTTTTGACCCTTCATGCGGTTTCTACCTTGGATTGACCCTTCAGGCGGTATCTACCTTAAGTTGACCCTTCAGGCGGTTTCTACCATGAATTGACCCTTCAGGCGGTTTCTACCTTTGATTGACCCTTCAGGCGGTTTCTACCTTGGTTTGACCCTTCAGGCGGTTTCTACCTTAAGTTGACCCTTCAGGCGGTTTCTACCTTGGTTTGACCCTTCAGGCGGTTTCTACCTTTGAGTTGACCCTTCAGGCGGTATCTACCATTGATTGACTTTGAAAAGGGGTCTCATGACGAGGGTTCTCCACGTCCGATGAGATTTCCTGAATTTTGAAAAGGGGTCTCATGACGAGGGTTCTCCACGTCCGATGAGACTGCCCAAATTTTGAAAATGGGTCTCATGACGAGGGTTCTCCACGTCCGATGAGACTGCCTAAATTTTGAAAAGGGGTCTCACGACGAGGGTTCTCCACGTCCGATGAGACTGCCTAAATTATGAAAAGGGGTCTCATGACGAGGGTTCTCCATGTCCGATGAGACTGCCTAAATTTTTTTTTTTTTGAAAAGGGGTCTCATGACAAGGGTTCTCCACGTCCGATGAGACTGCCTAATTTTTTTTTTTTTTGAAAAGGGGTCTCATGACGAGGGTTCTCCACGTCCGATGAGACTGTTTGATATTTTGAAAATGGGTCCTGGGACGAGGGTTCTCCACGTCTGATAGGACTTTTTCTTTTAAAAGGGTTTTTCTTCCCCTCTTTTTTTTTTAGAGATCCCGAAGTTTGTAGGGAATTCAGTTTTTGAAGCAGTGAAAGATTTTATTTTGACAAAGCTTCACTTGAGTCTGTTGAGGCGACATTCTGGGAGCTGGGTTCTCCAGGTATCCTGCAGAAGTTTGCGCCTGAAAGATTTTTCTTCACCCTGAAAACGTTAGTAATCTTTGGGAAGGCCACGGCTGTCCATTTGACAAAAACCGTATGACTTAAGTTTTAATCGTGAAATGTGCATTTTGATGCTGGAGGTTATCCAAAGCATTCTTGCAACATGCAAATGTGATCACAAATCCCTTGCACGGAAAATCTGGATCAACAGTTTGAAAATTCCAAAAAGAGTTTGTTCAAAACATCAATTGGAATATTTCTCGACAATGAGGTCTTCTCACCTGTTTTGAGATAATGGTTTTTATAGGGGATGCACTCAATTCCCTACTAACTTGTGCCTAGGTTTTAGGCTCATTCGCAGCGCATACATTTTGATCGGTCGGGAGGTCTTCCACGGGACCGTAATGTTGGGCTTGGATATTGGTTTTCAAGGGGGGCCCGCTTTTGAGTCGAGGCCATTGTATGAAAGTCTTCACCATCTGCTCCGGGTTTACAAGTCAAGAACCCTGCAAAATGAGAAAGAAATAGTCTTGCTCGTACTTCTTCGAGCTAAGCAATATGTTAACCCAAGTGTCTTAGTCAGAGAAGACTTTTTCAGGGTTGTAACATTGGTAGGATTGGGGACCGAAAAAGGCTTGTTTTTGGCCCAGAAATTACGAAGGGTTTGACATTGATGATCATTGCAAATTTACCACCTGCCCTTTTCCTCTCTGCACCTTCAGTTTTTGGGATGCGCAACCGATTTTGAGGTGTGCACCAGCTCTTTAGAGAGCGTCTCTTGTTGCATTAAGAAGGTTGACAACTCTGTCTGCGTCTTTCCTCTGCGCTTGACATCATTTGGAGAGCAGTCTTTTTATCTGACTCCTTTAGGAATTTTCTCTTTTCCCATCCAAGTTTCACTGGGAATCAAGCAAACAGCTTGCACGAGCATCGGCCTCGCTTTTACCAAGCACTTTGCTTTTTCTTGATGCGGTGGATTCATTTTTGGAATCCCGCTTTTTTCTCATCTTCATGGGATCATGTTAGACATGTGCTTTAAATATCAGTCCGGGAATTCTCTTTGTAATCCCTGAGTCTTGAACTCTTCCATTTTTGAAGTGGTGTGGCATACGTCTTGGAATGATCACCAATGGGTTCATGAAATGAATTTACAGACTCAAGTTGGCTGTGCAAAGGATTCGGTGTGTGGGATAGAGAAATAAATGCTTCTCGTCATCCTATGGCACTTGGATTACCATATAAACAATACACAAAGATTAATGTTAGTCCGAGCAATAAAATTTCTAACCATTTTCTCCTGATGCTGCTGGACTCATCTCCATTCTGCCCCGATGTGGGGTGGTTCTTGACAGGGTTAAGAATGAAAATCGCCGTTCAAATGGGTTGTCAATGGTCACCTGTAGTGTTTGGGGATATGAAACGAATGCCTCCGTCGTCCCAATCCATGTAATCGCTGCGAATGGTCCCTACTTCCGTAGGTCCAGATTTTGCTGTCTGATCCGCTCCGCTCCACTCCTCTCTCAGGTGTGTATAGGACGTGTTTGGATTTAGGCTTTGCCTCTCGTCTTTTGAAGAAGTGCCATTTTGATTGTTTTGAACATTTTTTTATTGGAAAAATCTTTTTTATTTTCTCCAAAGATTTTACCCGTCAAAGGGGATTTTATGATGCCCCATGCATGTTTTTATTCATGTTCGGACAACCTCCTATTTCAAAACATGAATGCCAATGAAATTTAAATTCTATGTCTTTTTCTAGACATTAGATTCTGAAAGCTTTTCTTTTCTTGTCTATTTTTTATTCAACATCTTCAAGGGATTTTGGGAGAGGGATACTTACCTGTTCCTCGTGGCTGGAGATCCCTGAAAATGCAGAAGAAACATGTTATTGTTCGTTCATGAATTTTTCAAAAAAATTAGAACGATACATTTTACCCTTGGTCATGTATTCCAACGGGTAATACATGGGATGTGAAAATCCGTTTTGCCCTGATGGCGAGCCCCTGTCAAAAACAAACAATAAGTGTCAGTTTGTGTTCCAAAATTCAAGACAAATTGGAACGATACCGCCTTGTTCTTGCTTGGTGTTTTCATTTGAACACAAACGCGCGGCTTGCAGAAATTGGCCATCTATATTGCGGCCACGATTCCTCCGTTTGGTTGGCGATGAATCATTCTCGAGGATTTGCCCCAAAGGAGATCCATTTGTGTTTTTGGGCGCATTCCAGCGCCATTCTTCATAGTTCCTTTTATTCAAGAAAAATGAAATTTTTATCAGAATGTATGTCAAAGCATGAAGTGTGGAAGCGATACTTTTTACCATCCACTAGGTCTTATGATCAAAGACCATCTCCTGGAATTCTGACTTCTAGGGCCACTGATTCAATTCGCCTCCCTGTTAGCGCGCTCTTTTCATTTGGGGCTTTCAGCGCCAACGACTTCCTGCAAAATGAGTAAAAACTCATGTTAGGCATGTGGTCTTCGAAGACCAAATTGGAACGATACAAGGTTACCGTTCACCCAAATTCGTATCTTGGGGTTTGATTCTGATGCGGACGACTCTGTTATTGCGTCCATTGATTTTGCCAGAGGAGAAACGTCCGGCATACAAATGATTCACTTGCCCCCGTTAGGCATGATTTTGCTGTTTGTTATCTCTGGATTCGATGACCCTGGTTTGATGCGCTTTCATGGGGATCATGAGAGTTTGCCGCCGGTTTGGCTCCTTAAAGTAAATGGGGGGGGGAATCTGCTCCCATTGATTTTTGGCAGATTCTAATCATCCGTCCCGATTGTCAGAGTCCTTGATCAATTTTATCTGTCTCGAGATAGCCTGATATTCTTGGGGTTCGTCATGTGGCGGTTTGGTGATTCTCTCGATCACAGTCGCCGTTTGAGGTATTTGATGTTCCCTGTTTATTATTTGAAAGCATTACATCCTGCGTCCTCTGCTCTTGATCATCATCTGAGAGGAAAAAGAAAGGAAGCATTATTCCCATATCAAGGAAATAATCGTTTTGGAACGATACGTCCTTTTACACTTGATTTGCATTCCGTTTTGATGTTGCATATTGATATGAACAACATCTATCGAATTCCTCCATCCGTGTTTGAAGGTATTTGCAATGCCTACGGTTCATTTGCCCCAGCTGGGCGACGTCTGTTTTGTCATTTGAATGTATGAGCTTTTGGGTGCATTGTCTCTTTTATCACCTGAGATAAAAAAAAATGGAGAAGAACTTATCCTCAGATCTGATTAAAAATCAATTAGGATCGATACGTCCTATCACCAAACGGGTGGCTCTGCGGCCAAATGCATTTTGCACTGAAGGGACGAATTCCACTATGCTCCACAGGTTTGGGGAATTTGCCCCTATTTTCGATAGAAATGAGCCTTATCGAGATGTATACAATACAAATAGATCCCTAATACAATCAATCTAAGGGACGAGATAGAGAAGACCTCAGCAAAATTAGTCTTATATAAGAGAATTAAAAGTGCCAAACCAATCAAAGGAATGTGGTCCGGACACTTGGAGATGCCCCAGTTCCAGTCTTCGAGATGTGACTCCAGGCTCACCGATTTTTTTTAGGTGGTTTTAGATATATCAACCATCCATATACATGCGCATGAGACAAGTGAGGCTTGACTCTAACAGTCCAAAAGGGTTTGGAACCTAAGGCCGAGGTTCCCATCTTGAGTTCTAGAAAGAGCAGATTCCATTGCACAACTATCGTTGCATTGGGGCTCGATCCATAGTTCAAAATGAGCAGAATTGAAAAGTGGATTACCCCGTGTTTTTCCTCACGGAGATTCCATTTTCAATCCCTTCTATTTTTTCCTATAGGCGGCGGCCGAGGTTTTAGGCGCGGTTGTGTGTATTTTCGATGTCGTGCTAAAGCAATAAACATGCATCTTATTTAACAATCACCGCTTCAATATAAAACATACACACAATCATTCATTCCTACGCCAACCTGCATAAGACAACGTCAATCACAGACTACCCCCCTTATCACTCCAATCTGCAAAAACATATAACACCTATCATGAGCGGACTTACCTCACCTTCAAGACCGCCTGCAGGGTTAGAAATATCACTCAACGTTTTAATTACGGCCTAAGTCCACTTGGGGTCTAGAACCATAGGTTCTAGAACAGAAGGTCCCCAGCGGAGTCGCCAGCTGTCGCGACCCGTCCGAAGGCGGACGCGACAGCTAATGGATTACCGATCGCGGGCCTTCCCCCACACAAGGGTGCGGATCGCGGGCTTTGGATCGGCGCGGGCCCTCCTAGGCCCTTACCAAATCGCGGCGGGAGTATTTTTCAAAGGGATTCGACGATAACAGTCGATCGCTTTCGACCTTAGTGTGGTCGTGGTGGCATGTGCAACTTGTGCATGCATTTGGAGTCGCCACCGGTCTTTCTCGGAGGGTAGACCGGAAACCTTACCAACCGATTGGGAGAGATCGATCAGTTCTACGGAACCAGAGATTTTGGGTTCGGGGACTTGGTTACGCTGGTGTCGTTACCAACGCCCTTTCGGTACCTAACGCGAGTGATTTTTCTAACTAGGATTTCATGCAGGCGCAATTTTGGGTGAGGTAAGTCTGACTTTGCACATTAACCAGTTTAACATGCTCACGTAATCATAAAAAAAAAAATAGATGTCAATCACATAAACATCTATCCTACGTGGTGATCATGGAATTATGATTTAATGGGTCTCGAGCCAATGAGACCACATTTAATCATTTTAATATTTTAATAACGGAGAGCCGCTCTTCTCTTCTTCTTGGTTTCTTGAACTCTTCAAGAATCGGGCCCCAAAGAGCTCGCCGACTTAAAAGGCTCCTCCACGTAATCCTCGTAGCATTTACATCAACAATTGACTATGCTAAAAATAAAGATTACATGAAAAATAAAAGGAGTACGCAGCCTCCATTTAATAATTACAACCCCAAATATATAAATAATCACCATACATTCATACATACATCAATCACATTGATTAGGGATTTTTCCATGATCACCACCCTTCCACGTAAGTAATAAATTCACAATTTAAAACTTAGGAAGGCACAATAAAAATTCTACGTTGAATCATATTCAGAATTTTTACGTAAAATAAGATAGCCATAAATTTTCGATTCAAAATTGATTTAGTCTCAATTTTTGCTACGTTGATTAATTTATCATATAAAATAATCAACCTCCATTAGCCATGTAAGACGAACAATTCGTTAATACATATTGGCCATAGTATTGCAAAAATTGCAAAAAATCAATTAAATGCACGAAAACACCTAAGGATCGGCTCTGATACCACTGTTGGGATCCACGTAACACGTAGCGAAAATAAATAACAACCCATACATGTATCTCCAGAGGCGTACTTCGTGCATTTCAATTGAAAAAAAAATCACAAAGCCTCAAAGGGAGTAAATGGATTACCTCTCGTAGCGTGCTTGAACGGAGGTGTCGGTTCGATGTTCTTCGATCTCAGCCTCCACAAGTGTTAGGCATCTAGTTCGGACGCACCACCAATTGACGAACGGGGAGACGACTAATAACTCCACAACAATTGTGCTAGCAATATGCGGAATCAATATTCCGAACTTAGTATATTTTGCTCACTCAAGATTATGAGAATATAGAGAGTGTTTGTGTTCTTCTCTCTAAGCTCTCAAAAATTTGCATACTCTACAAAATGTCTCCCCCTCCCAACCTCAAAACTCTTGCCATCCTTTTATAGCCAAAAATACCTTCCAATAAATTGTATTTAAAAATAGCACTAACAATTATAAATTCTATCTAAAAATAGCACTCACAAATAAATGACATTTAAAAATAGCACTAACAATAGCACTCACAATTTATAATACAAAAATGCTATTTAAAAATAGCACTAACAATAGCACTCACAATTTATAATACAAAAATGCTATTTAAAAATAGCACTAACAATTATAAATTCTATCTAATAATAGCACTCACAATTTATGATAAATAAATGCCATTTAAAAATAGCACTAACAATAGCACTCACAATTTATGATAAATAAATGTCATTTAAAAATAGCACTAACAATAGCACTCACAATTTATAATACAAAAATGCTATTTAAAAATAGCACTAGCAATAGCACTCACAATACAAAAATGCTAAAAAAAAAGGCACTAACAAAGGTGTTAAAAATAATAACCATTATTATTATTACAAGAGTTAAAGAGGTTACCAAACAGTACAAATACGTATAACATATAAATACGTATGACGTATAAATACGTAGAGCATACGTATACATCAGTGAAACCGGGGACTAATTGAAAGAAAAATGTGCAATTAAGCCCTTTTGGTAAAAATTGATTAAATTGGAGGGCAAATTGACCTAATTGCACTTTAAGACTTTAGAATCCAATGTCATAGCTTATAAAAAGTGAGAATTGAAAATTAAAAGACTCGAAAATGAATTTTTTTGCTCGGTTCGGGTTTATGTTTGTGAAGAAACATAGTAACCCGAGCCGAATTTTCAAGATTTAAGGTGACACACTTGAAGGGGAAATTAAAACAAAATTATTGAATATTTTTGTGTATTTTTCTGACCACGAATGGTATTTTTCTGATTTTTTGGGTATTTTTATAATTAAATAAATTCGAAAAATATTATAAAATACCAAAAATATTTTTTGTTCAAAATTGGTCCCCAAGGCTAGGCCAAGGCTTCCAAAGTTGATTCTGTGATTTTATGACCTCTTTTTATATTTTTAATTAATTTTTAAAGAATAAAAATCACAATAATAAATGGTCAAAAATCAGGTGTCAACAGTGTCGAAAAGACAATTTTCAGAATCAGCTTTCTGTGAGGTTCTAGGTAACCTCTAAACCCAGAATAGCTCATTTGGTAAAGCCTCAAGGTCAGGCACACCTCATTTGTATAAATCCTAGTTAATTCCTTAGAATATAGGATCAAAACCCTGACAATCCCTAAGAGACTGGGTGCGTCATCCATAGGTTCCTAGCAGAAAGGAATCCTATTCTCGGCCTGATCCACTAACGGATTAAAATGTTCGACAATCCCTAAAAGACTGGGTGCGTCATCCATAGGTTCCTAACAGACAGGAGTCCTATTCATGGTCAGATCCACCATACGGATCAAAACCCTGACAATCCCTAAGAGACTGGGTGCGTCATCCATAGGTTCCTAACAGACAGGAGTCCTATTCATGGTCAGATCCACCATACGGATCAAAACCCTGACAATCCCTAAGAGACTGGGTGCGTCATCCATAGGTTCCTAACAGACAGGAGTCCTATTCATGGTCTGATCCTCCATACGGATCAAAATCCCTATTCATGGTCTGATCCACCATACGGATCAAAACCCCGACAATCCCTAAGAGACTGGGTGCGTCATTCACAGGTTCCTGTCAAGTATAGGAATCCCATCCTGGTACGGCCTACCATACAGGCTAGAGTTTAACAACCCTAGGATACTCAAAAGACGAGTCCCTAGGTATTCACTAGAACCCGCTATACACCGCGCATGCCGCACGAGCATCAGGCAGGTGATCAACAGGTGAGCAACAGGTAAGCATCTCTATCCCGTCTTTCTCTCACAGTAGCCAAAGCAGAACAAACAGAGCGTTTACCAGCAAAGCAAGAAAGATTGAATGTCAGGATTCGTTTTTCTTTTCCCCAGTCGAGTCAGTCTAGATTCAGGTGTCACCTGTCTTTGAGAGAAACCTCTCACGAGATTCCTCTCAAAGAGGGGCAGCTGTTGACACCTGATTTTTGACCTAGTCTTTTTCAATTTTATTTTTGAAAAATCATAAAAAAATCCATAAAAAGTCAAAAAAATTACAAAATCAACTTTGGTGGCCTTGGCCAAGCCCAAGGAACCATTCTTGACCAAAAAATAATTTTTCACATTTTTTCATATTTTTTTAGTATTTTTGGAAAATAGAAAAACACTTAAAAAATCAAGAAAAATAGCATTTGAGGTCACAAAAATATGGAAAAATATCCAATATTTTTCCTTTTAATCCCTTGTATTTTTTACCTCTAAAAAAAAAATCAAAATCAGATTCAATTTTAGGTGTTCCTTTGTAACCCGTACTATTGAATTTGAAGAAAAAAATAACAATTGAGTCTTTTAATTTGCAATTTTGGCATTTTTTAAGATCTTGACATTCAATCTAACTATCCCTTATCTCAATTTAGCCCAATTGTTTGCGCAATTTGCTCAATTGCATGGATTTGACAAAATTACATACTAAAATTGCATTTTAGTCCTTGAAATTAAGCATAATTGAAATTACTTTCAATTCAAGGGCTATCATTGCAAATTGGACATGCTACCCAATGGATTTCACCATTTTAAATCGATTGGCACAAGTGGTTTGACTCAATTTGATCATTTACATCCTCAATTACACGATCCCCAATTTCCAATTAAATGAAAATTTGGGGATTTTGTAGAAATTGATGAAAACTTTTGGGCAAAACCACATTTCTAGATTGAATTCATGCCCTAGATTCGATTATGAGGTTCAATTGCAAAAATTTCCCATTAATTTAGGTTTAATTTCGAAAATGGTGAATAGGAGCCGGTTCTGACCGGTCAGACCGCCGGTCGAGCCGGTCAGACCGGTTTGCTACAGTGTCGTCTTCCCCAATAGAGCTCGAGCAGATGAACAGTGATGAATTGAGTTTCGAACGCCAAATTGAAGGGCAATTCGCGACTAATTGAAAGAGGAATGGTGGGCGTCTTGTTCTTTACCTCGAAACCTACCGATCGAGACCAACCCCAAGGCCAATGGTCGCCGGAGGAAGGGGTAATCAGTCGGTCAAGTTCCGAAGCTGCGAAAAGTCAACAAAATCAAACGCAGCTCAAATTCGTGCCAAATTCGCATGAGAAGGAACCCGCCGAGGAACCAAACGGAGTTAGACGACTCACCCATCTTCCCCGACGCCGTTTGGACCTAAAATCACGTGATGGCACGTGCTTTTGGAGTCAGTTGGAACTCCCCAAATCGGCGCCAAAATCCTCAGGAGCTATATAAGCTCGTGATCACTTTCAGTTGAAGAAAACGGTGGATTCAGTTGTAGAAAGATAAACTGAATCAAGAGAGAAGGAGAAAACGCGAAGCAGAGCTCGTTCTCCGACCCCCGTCGTCGAGAATTTGAGCTCGGATTGCAGGGTGCTGGTTGGGTCTTCCCAGGCCAAACCAAAGCGATACGAGACCACCAAAAAGTCGCCCAAAGTCCCCGGAATCGATCGCCGCCGGCCGCGCACGAGGAATCCGCGAGAACAAGTGAGCTGCAGTCTCGAGCGTTTCTTCAAGCTTTCATGGCGATTCATGCGTTTATTGATCATTCATGCAATTAGTGTGGGCGTTTCATTCCCTGAACATCACTAACCATCATCGCGTATCTTGTTTGCATCGGTTTTGTCTTAACATGCCCAATCGAGTCTTCAAATCCAACCTCCATTGTCGAGCCACTGTTCATCTTTCCCCAGCCGAATCTGGGCCGAGCGAGCTCGATCGGAGCTCGAGGTAAGTCTCTTGAACATTGAATGGTGCTTCCCTGTTAATCAATTGGTTCATTACGCCATGGATCGAGCGATTTGAGTGTATGTGTATATACTGGTTCGTGCTTGTTCGCGCTTGATCCTGTGAATGAAATCATGTAATCCTACGATATGTTGCGTACGAAGCATAAACGAGTCGTTTGCCGCCGGTCTCATTCGATTCCGTCGAGGTTCCACCGTTGGATCACCGCCGGAGAGTCGTGGCCGTTCGTTCAGCAATGGTCGTGAGGTTGAAGACGATGCCAACCTGGCAGGTCAACAGGTCAAAGGCCTAGGTGGCGATGCGCGATTGGTCCACGTAGTGTCGAGTCAGCACGGCCGTTAGGGTCTGTTATTCAAATAAAAAGAATCCAACGGCCAAGAATAATCGGATCTAATAAATGGTGGCCGTCCGATTAGAAATTAGGATTATTCGAAAATTGAAAAATCAAAACCCGCCAAAACGGTGCCGTCCGGATATATGGTCAAGCGGCGTCGTTTAGGTTAGTATGAATCGACGGTCTAGATCAAGTCTCCGGATCTAATCATGGCCATAGGTTCAAGTAATCTGATCAGACGGCTCTGATAGGGTCTCCCTTCAATCTGAACCGTAGGTTTTTAGTAATCAGATCCAATGGGCACAGATTAGCCACGCGTTTCATTAGGGACCGTAGGATTAAAACCGATTAAAACCAAAAAAATAAAAAGTATCAAACGGCGTCGCTTTGGTCTTCGGTTTCGCGGATCCGGGTCTGGGCCGGGTTCCGACCCGAGTGGGTCGGGTCAACCCGGTCCGAATCACATTTTTTTAATAAAAAATAAAAAAAAAATCAGAAAAATCTTAGAAAATCCAAAAAATGCTAGAAAATTCCAGAAAATCCCAAAAAAAATGTGGAAAAATTGTGAAAAAATCCTAGACACTCTATAAATCCCCAAAAATCGAGGATTGACCACAGACAACTGGTCAACCCTATTTTTGGGGTTTCTTATCCAATTTTCCGAGACTTGACGACATTGCCCTTTAAGGGTAAGTCGCATCTGCTGTGCATGCTAAAAAAGGCCGATAATTCCAAGGTGAGAATTAGGGTCGTTTAGACGACCAATTCTTAGGTTTGGGTTTTCAAGTCCCGCCTCTTTTCTCAAAATGACGATTTTGCCCTTTAATGGGAAAATCGTCTTTCTCGTCTCAATCGAGTTCTGAAAATTGCTTAAAGTTAGGGTTTGGGTCAGGTGGACGACCAACCCTAATATTTGAGATTTTCAGTTCTCGTCTTTGTCCAAATGACGACTTTACCCCTCCAAGGGCAAAATCACTTTTAAATTCCAGAAAAATCCTGGAAATTCCAGAAAAATAGGAAATAGATTGGATTGATGGCCAATCCTATTTCTCTTGTCTTTTGACTTCCCAATTCATCTGAAAATGACAAATTTGCCCTTTTGAGGTGAATTTTCCCGAATTATTCAAAATTACGATTCTGCCCCTCATGGGCGAATCATGTCCAAATCACTCCTAAGCCTTGATTGATATTTCTCTAGGCTAATAGGGCCTTATTAGGGATGTCATGCTGATTTCATGTGTTTTATCCGCATGTATTGGATCCTTGATTTGCGCGTTTATTTCTATTGATTGTGAGTGATAGGGTAGCCATTTCCTTCTGCATGAACTCCTAGATTTAGGATCTGTACCCCACTCATCTGTATGAAATCCTAGGATCAGATAAACCATTCAGCTTAGGTACCGAAAGGGCGTCAACTCTGACAGTTGACGTAACTAAATCCCCGAACCCACTTCTCTGGTTTCCGCAGAATCGAATAGACCACTCCCAACTATTCGATAGGGTTTCCGATCGTACCCTCCGCAAAACGATTGGTGGCGACTCCTTGACATGTACACTCATCACATGTCACTAGACCACACTGAAGGTCGACCACGTATATCCAGCAGTTGCGATTTGGGTAATAGGCCTTGGGAGAGGCCCGCGTCCGATCAAGCCAGCGATCGGGCGGCCCATTAGCCCTCCGCTCTCGGGAGAGGGTCGCGACAGACTGGCGACTCCGCTGGGGACCATTCTAAAACCAGAATCTCTGGTTACGAATTCTAGAGGATTTGAGCCAATTAAAAAGTTGTTTGGTTTACTTGACCTTGTTTTCTGCAGATGCTCTCGAAGGCGAGGTACGTATGCTAACCATTGTGTTAGATGTTTTTGCAGATTGGAGAAATAAGGGGTGGAGTGATTGTTGACATTTTTTCCTGCAGGTTGGAGTTGGGAATGTATGTTTATCTTTATGCACATACTGAAGCGGTGTTTGATACCAACTACTGTGCATGACTTTGCATTGTGATGATCACGACACATCGCACACACTGGCGGTCAAACCCCGACTGCAACCACCCTTAGGTTACCTTAGATAGGGAAAGGATGCGAAAAGGATCTTGTGTTTGATGGCACTTGAGACTTTCGTATTCATTCCCGCCTACCATCTGCATTGGCGATATCTAGCCCTCTTGGGTAGGTACCCTTGGGGAGGAATCTGCCTCGTGTGGATCGTGGGAGCCTGAGCCGTAGGTTCCTCACCTGACTTTCGATTCTTTTTTAGGTTTGATAGGAAATTCGAGTACATTCTTGATAAAAGACCATTATCTCAAAGACGGTGAGAAGTCCTTTTTGATGAGAATACTCCAATGGACGTTTCAACCAAACTCTTTTGGTAATTTCAGATGGTTTGATTCAAACTTTCCCCACAAGGAATTTTTTATTACTTCCGTATGTTGCAAGGTGTTTTGGATAACCTCCAGCATCATAATGCATTTATTGAAATTTTTCATGACTACGATATAAGTCATAAAGTGATGACAGTTTGACATTAGATATCACTTAAAGACCATTGATGTGCCATTGGTAAGAAAATTTTCAAATTGGAGCTTCTGCAAGATTCTTGATGACTTCGGCTCCCAGAATGGCTTGTAGCTCTCTTGGTAAGAAGCAATTTACATGTCTAAATTTCTGCAGGATCTTTGACAACCCCAAATCCCAGAAGAACACTACCTCTCTTGCTTCTGTAGAATTCCTGGTAATCTCATATCTCAGAAGAATACAACCTCTCTTGGTAAGAAAGAATTTACATGTTCAAGCTTTTGTAGGATCCTTGGTATCCCAGACCTCAGAATGCCACTTCTTTTATCAAGAATAGCTTTCATGTTTGAGCTTCTGCTGGATTTCTTGCAACCTTAGATCCCAGAAGGGCATATTTCTTGGTAATGCTTGTTTAAGCTTCTGCAAGATTCCTTGCGATCCTAGATCTCAAAAGAACACAAGCTTTCTTGGATCTTTGATGACCCCAAATCTTAGAAGGACATAACCTTCCTTAGTCAAAGCTTCTGCTGGGTTCTTGGTAACCCCAAATCCCAGAATACTATCTTTTGTCGTTTAAACTTCTGCAGGATTCATGGTAACCCCAGGTCCCAGAAGGACACCTTTCTCTGAGAAGAAGAGTTTATATGCCTGAGCTTCTGACGGATTCTTGGTAACCCCGAATCTTAGAACGCTACCTTTCTTGGTTAAACTTCTACAGAACTCATGGTAGACCCAGATTCTAGAAGGATGCCTTGCTCTGTGAAGAAAAGCTTTCAAGCTTACTTTTCTGAAGGATCCTTGGTAACCCCATATCCCAAAAAAATATCTTTTGATGAAATCTTTGTAGGTTTGAGCTTTCTGCAGGATACCTGGAGTCCGCAGATCCCAGAATGTCACCTAACATGTCGAAATGACAATATTCAGAATCGTCTTTCTGCAAGATTTCAAGTAATCCCTAAATCCCAGAAAAATCTAATCAAATTTGTTGTAGGTTTGAGCTTTCTGCAGGATACCTGGAGTCCCCAGATCCTAGAATGTCACTTAACATGTCGAAAGGACAATATTCAGAATCATCTTTCTGCAAGATTTCAGGTAATCCCTAAATCCTAGAAAAATCTGATCAAATTTGTTGTAGGTTTGAGCTTTCTGCAGGATACTTAGAGTCCCTGGATCCCAGAATGTCACCTAACATGTCGAAAGGACAATATTCAGAATCGTCTTTCTGCAAGATTTCAGGTAATCCCTAAATCCCAGAAAAATCTAATCAAAGATTTTGTAAGTTTGAGCTTTCTGCAGGATGCCTAGAGTCCCCAGATCCCAGAAAGTCACCTCATATGTCGAAAAGACAATATTCAGAATCGTCTTTTTGCGAGATTTCAGGTAACCCCTAAATCCCAGAAAAATCTTATCAAATTTTTTGTAGGTTTGAGCTTTCTGAAGGATACCTGGAGTCCCCAGATCCCAGAATGGCACCTCACATGTCAAAAGGACAATTTTCAGAACCAGTTGTCTGTAAGGTTCTAGGTAATCCATAAACCCAGAATAGCTCATTTGGTAAAACCTGAAAGTTAGGTACACCTCACTTGTATAGACCCTAGTTAATTCCTTAGAATATAGGATCAGCGAAATATTCGACAATCCCTACAGAACGGGTGCGTCATCCATAGGTTCCTAGCAGAAAGGAGTTTTATTCACGGCCTCATCCCCCTGACGGATCAAAATGTTCGACAATCCCTACAGAACGGGTGCGTCATCCATAGGTTCTTAGCAGAAAGGAGTCCTATTCACGGCCTGATCCCCCTGACGGATCAAAATGTTCGACAATCCTTACAGAACGGGTGCGTCATCCATAGGTTCCTAGCAGAAAGGAGTCCCATTCATGGTTTGATCTACCATACGGATCAAAACCCCTAGCAATCCCTAAAGAACGGGTGCGTCATCCATAGGTTCCTAGCAGAAAGGAGTCCTATTCACGGCCTGATCCCCCTGACGGATCAAAATGTTCGACAATCCCTACAGAACGGGTGCGTCATCCATAGGTTCCTAGCAGAAAGGAGTCCTATTCACGGCCTGATCCCCTTGACGGATCAAAATGTTCGACAATCCCTACAGAACGGGTGCGTCATCCATAGGTCCCGAGCAGAAAGGAGCCCTATTCATGGTTTGATCCACCATACGGATCAAAACCCCTGACAATCCCTAAAGAACGGGTGCGTCATTCACAGGTTCCTGTCAAACATAGGAATCCCACTCTGATATGGCCTACCATACAAGCAAGAATTTAACCGCCCTAGGACGCTCAAGAGACGAGCCTCTAGGTATCCACTTGAACCCGCTGTACACCGCGCATGCCGCACAAGCATCAGGCAGGTAAGTAACAGGTAAGCATCTCTATTCCATCTCACTACTTTCTCTCTCACGTCAGCAAAGATAGGACAAGCAGAGCGTTTACCAGCAAGACAAGAAAGATTGAATGTCAGGATTCATTTTTCTTTTCCTAGTTAAGTCGGTCTAGACTCAGGTGTCACTTGTCTTTGAGTGAAACCTTTCACGAGATTCCCCTCAAAGAGGGGCAGCTGTTGACACCTGATTTTTGACCAAGTCTTTTTCAGTGTTATTTGAAAAATCACAAAAAATTTATAAAAAGTCAAAAAATTACAAAATCAACTTTGGTGGCCTTGGCCAAGCCTAAGGAACTATTTTTGACCAAAAAATAATTTTTCATATTTTTCGCATTTTTTAGTATTTTTAGAAAATAGGAAAATACTAGAAAAATCACAAAAATAGTATTTGAGGTCACAAAAATATAGGAAGATAGTCAATATTTTATTTTAAATTTCTTATCATTTTGACATCATCAAGAGTCGAAATTCAAGTTTAATTTTGTGTGTTTCTTTGTAACATACAGGGTTGAATTTGTCAAAAGATATGTTTTGAGTCTTTTTATTTGCAATCTTTTGCATTTTCCGAGTCTTTACATTCAACTTGATTGCCCGACACTTCAATTTGGTTCAATTGTACGCTGATTTGATCAATTTTGGCTTTAGAGACCTAATTGCATAAAAATCTTTTCATTTTAGTCCCTAAAGTGCCAAATCCAAAATTAAACTTTTGTGAGAGACGCCCATAGAACCCTAATGCTTCCTCCCTATAGGTTTTGACCCCCTGAATCTAATGATGGGCTCAATTGGTGCCAATTCCTTCATTAAGAATATCAATTTGGCGAAAATTAATTTCGGATCCCACCTTGCATTTGGGGTTTTCGATTGATTCCGCATTCATTTTTCACTAAATCACCATATTAGATGTGATTCATCTTGTGGAAGCCAATTTCTGGATTTAATTTGAGAAATTAAGAATTTTGGTAGGTCAATTTGTCTTCTTTTTGCTAATCGGGTCAACTGGATCAGGTTGACCCAACCCAGTCAACCGGTTGACCCGGCCAGCTTAGGTAGAACAAAACAGAACCTCCGTTCTTCTTCCTCACACACGCACAGTAAGCCTGAGGGAAGGAGAGACCAAATGGAGCCTCAAAACTGGCATGCCCAAGCCACGATCCGGCGTCAGTGGGTCATCCACATAAGTCCGGCGACCTCCAACTGGCAAGAACCAACGTCGCGCGTGCAAGACGAGGCTGATATGCCTAGAACCGAATCCGGATAGTCGACTGAAAAGGGGGGGAGGAAGAAACGAAAAACAGATTCGGTTAAGGGGGGAATGAGTTCAAGAAGTTCCAAAACAGACGCAAGAACACCGGAGAGAGAGAGAGAGAGAGAGAGAGAGAGAGAGAGAGAGAGAGAGAGAGAGAGAGAGAGGAGACGAGAGAGAGGGGGAGACCGCCATTAGAGTTCGATCTTCCCGATTCTGTCGAGTGTTCGTCAGGCCATCCCCAAAGAAATCGAAGCCAGCGACGACCATATCCGACTTCTCTGGGCTCCGGAGAAGCTACCGAGCCCTTCCGATCTGACTTTCACCTTGAGACGCTCTTTGACCGACTGGCCGTGAGTTCTACAGTTTCTCCTAGGTCGAGTCAGAACCTCTTGATAGCCAGGTAAGTCTTCTCAGCCATTTATGATACTTTCTGATCAATTTGTTTAGCCTAGTAACGTTAGAAACGGCTAGGGTGAATAGTCGCCGGAGTTTAGCTTCGGTCGGAGATAGCACATGGATGAAATGTGATTCTACTGTGTCAAGCTTCCTGTATGTGGTAGAGGACATCTGTACGTTTCGTGCGATTTGGTACTCTATAGGCGGAGATAGGGGCTTCCGGCGAGGCGCCGGCGAGACGGTGCCGGCGACGATCGGCTTCTTCGGCGAGTCGTTGATTGGTCAATGAAAGTTGACCAGGTCAACGCCTACGTGGCAGCCACGTTAGCTATTCGGTTATAACCGAATATAAAACAAAATTGATCCAACCGTGAGAGATGTGACACGTGTCATGATCTTAGAATTTTGGAAATAAAAATGATTTTCAGAAATAAAAAATGCCGTGGATCGGACGGTCGTGATTCAACCTTGCCTTTCAATCGTGGCCGTCGACTACTTTTGATAGATTAAGCCGTCTGTACGTCGACACGTGGTGCAATCAGGAGCGTCGGTTCAAGATTGGGCTTGAATTTGAAATTCAAGCGAGAGAGAGCCAAAGTGACGCCGTTTTGATGCGGGCCGGATCTGGGCTGGGCGGGTCGCCCGCGGGTCGTGGGCCGGGTCACCCGAACCGGTCCGAATAACATTTTTTTAATAAAAAAATTCAGAAAATGATTTTAAAAATAAAATAAAAAATAGAAAAATCCTAGAAAATCCAAAAAATTCTAGAAAATCTAAAAAAATATAAGAAAATTGTGGGAAAATCCTAGACACTCCAGAAATCCCCAAAAATCGAGGATTGACCACAGACAACTGGTCAACCCTATTTTTGGGGTTTCTTATCCGTTCTTCTAAGAATCAACGACATTACCCTTTAGGGGGAAGTCGCCTCTGTTGTGTGAGCAAGATGAGGGCGATAATGCCAAGGTATGAATTAGGGTTGGTTAGGCAACCAATTCTTACGTTTGGGTTTTCGAGCCCCATCCCTTTTCTCCAAATGACGATTTTGCCCCTCAATGGGAAAATTGTCTTTCTTGTCCCAATTGGGTCCTGAAAATTGCTTAAAATTAGAGTTTGGGTCATGTGGACGACCAACCTTAATGTTTGAGATTTTCAATTCTCATCTTCGTCTAAAATGACGACTTTACCCCTCCAAGGGTAAAATCACTTTTAAATTCAAGAAAAATTCTGAAAATTCCCGAAAAATAGGAAATGGAAGGATTTGATCGCCAATTCCTTTTCCACCGACCTTTGACCACAGATTTCATCTGAAAAGATGATTTTTCCCTTTTGTGGCAAATTGTCCCTAAATCTCTCAAAATTACGATTCTGCCCCTCATGGGCGAATCATGTCAAAATCACTCCTAAGCCTTGATTGATACTTCTCTAGGCTAATATGGCCTCATTAGGGATGACATGCTGATTTCATGTGTTTTATCCGCATGTATTGGATCCTCGATTTGCGCTTTTAGTTTCACTGATTGTGAATGTTAGGATAGTCATTCCTGTCTGCATGAATTCCTAGATTTAGGATCCGTACCCCACTCATTTGTATGAAATCCTAGGATTAGATGAATCATTCAACTTAGGTACCGAAAGGGCGTCGACTCTGACAGTCGGCGTAACTAAGTCCCCGATCTCGTTTCTCTGGTTTCCGCAGAGTCGAATAGATCGCTCCCAACTATTCGATAGGGTTTCCGATGGTACCCTCCACGAAATGATTGGTGGCGACTCCTTGACATGTACACGTATCACATGTCATTAGACCACACTGAAGGTCGACCACGTACATCCAGTCGTTGTGATTTGGGTAATAAACCTTGGGAGAAGCCCGCGTCCGATCAGGCGACGATCGGGCCGCCCATTAGCCCCCTTCGGCAGGCAACCCATGAGAGGGTCACGACATTCATCGATGATATTTTAGTCTATTCAAGGAATTTGGAAGAACATGAGCGACACTTGAGGTTTGTCTTGCAGACCCTACGCGAAAAGAAGTTGTTTGCTAAGTTTATTAAATGCGACTTCTGGCTTGACCATATAGAATTTTTGGGTCATGTAATTTCGAAAGATGGCATATCAGTTGACCCAAAGAAGTTGAAGTCGTTGTTCAATGGAATCATCCTACTAATGTTGCAGAAGTGAGAAGTTTCCTTAGGCTGGCTGGTTATTACAGACGATTTGTAGAGGGATTCTCCAAAATTGCCGGTCCACTTACTCGGTTAACTCAGAAGGGAGTTAAATTTGTGTGGTCTGATTAGTGTGAACATAGTTTCCAAGAATTAAAGAGGCGATTGGTATCAGCTCCTATATTAACGTTGCCTTCAGGAACCGGTGGCTTCACAATTTATTGTGATGCTTCTAAAGAAGGTTTAGGTTGTGTTCTTATGCAAAGTGTTAAAGTTATTATATATGCCTCTAGACAGTTAAGACCACATGAGAAGAATTACCCCACTCATGATCTAGAGTTGGCAGCAGTTATTTTTGCTTTGAAAATATGGCGGCATTACTTGTATGGAGAGAAATGAGAAGTATTTACGGATCACAAAAGCCTGAAGTATATTTTCACTCAGAAGGAACTAAACATGAGGCAGAGGAGATAGTTAGAACTTTTGAAGGATTATGATATGTCTATCAATTACCATCCAGGTAAGGCTAATGTGGTAGCATATGCCTTAAGTCATAAATCTTCTGAAAATATGACAGTGCTGCTCACTACTCAAAAGTATATTCTTGAAGATATGAGAAAACTTGACCTGGAAATATTGGTACATCAGCTTGGTTCTCGATTGGCTAATATTCGAGTGCAGCCAACATTGATTGATAGAATCAAGTCTAAACAGAATGAAGACCCACAACTGCATAAAATTAGAGAAGGTGTGGAGGCTAATGGTCAAACAGATTTTAACGTTCACGTAGATGGATAATTGAGGTTTCGTGGACGATTATGTGTTCCTGATGATTCAGAATTGAAAAATGAGATATTACAAGAAGCTCACAGTACTAGATTCTCAATCCATCCGGGAAGCACTAAAATGTAACGGGACTTGAGAGAGAATTTTTGGTGGATTAATATGAAAAAAGATGTCGTGAAATTTGTCGATTAATGTTTGATTGTCGCGACCCGAAATTTTCGTTTACGGTAACAGGCTAATGGATTGTCGAATCGGGCCCCCACTCTGAAATGTGGATCGCGGGCTTTCTCGACGCGGACCCTCCCAGGCCCATACCAAATCGCAACGGGAGTAAATTTTTATGCGGGGGTTTCGACGATAAGAGTCGATCGCATTCGACCTTGGTGTGGTCGTGATGGCATGTGCTATGTGTGCATGTATTTGGAGTCGCCATCGGTCCTTCTTGGAAGGTGGACTGGAAACCTCACTAATCGATTGGGAGAGATCGATCAGTTCTTCGGAACCAGAGATTTTGGGTTCAGGGACTTGGTTACGTTGGTGTCATTACCAACGCCCTTTCGGTACCTAACGCGAGTGATTTTCTTAACTAAGATTTCATGCAAGTGCAATTTTTGGGTGAGGTAAGTCTGATTCAAGGGGTTTCATGCAGATTGGAAGACTAGTCCTATCAAATCACAATCAATATAAGGAAAGCGCAATCAAGTGCATAAATGAACCACGTCAATGCACATCAATTCAAATCAATGGCCTCCTAGTATAGCCTTAAGGGCTTAGGGAATGTGTGATTTAGGACCAAGGGTAGACTGGGAAGATTTGGGGACGATTTGCTCGAAGGGCGAAATCGTCAATTTTAGGGAGGTTTGGGAGTTGAAATAAACAAAATAGGTCATGGCCAGTTGATCTTGGCCATTTCCTATTTTGGAGATTTTTCTTGAATTTTTCGGGATTTCTCGAGAAACGATTTTCCTAAAGGGCAAAATCGTCATTTTTGAAAAGATCGGTATTCGAAAGACCAAAGATAGGTCTTGACCAGTTGGTTGTGGTCATTTCCCATTTTCTGGATTTTTTTTTGGAATTTTCAGGGTTTCTTGAGGAACGATATGCCAAAAGGGAAGAATCGTCCTTTTTGAAAGGATCAGGACTCAAAAGACCAGAAATAGATCATGGCCAGTTGATTGTGGCCATTTCCTATCTTCTGGAATTTTTCTGCAATTTTATGAATTTCTTCAATTTTTGGAAGACGATTTGCCTAAAGGGCAAAATCGTCATTTTCGGAAAGATTGGGGTTTGGAAGACTCAAAAATAGGACATGGTCAGTTGATTGTGACCATTTCCTATTTTCTGTAATTTTTCGGGAATTTCCTTGGAATTTTTGGGAGACGATTTGCCAAAAGGACAAAATCGTCATTTTTGAAAGATTAGGGTTTGGAAGGCCTGAAATAGGTCATGGCCAGTTGATTATGGCCATTTTCTATTTTCTGGAGTTTTTTTGGAATTTTCTTGGAATTTTCGGGAGACGATTTGCCAAAAGGGCAAAATCGTCATTTTTGAAAGATTAGGGTTTGGAAGGCCTGAAATAGGTCATGGCCAGTTGATTGTGGCCATTTTCTATTTTCTGGAGTTTTTTTAGAATTTTATTGGAATTGTTGGGAGACGATTTGCCAAAAGGGCAAAATCGTCATTTTGGAAGGGGTCGGGTTTCAAAAGACCCAAAATAGGTCATGGCCAGTTGATGGCGACCATTTCCTATTTCCTGTAATTTTTTAGAATTTTTTCGAATTTGTTTTTAATTTTTTTAATGATTTTTAATTTTTTTATGAATTTTCGGATTTTTTTTATAATTTTTTTTATAATTTTGTTTATTATATTATATTTAAAAAAAAATCCGGGCCGGGTCAAACCCGGCCCGCGCCTCTCGGGCGCCCGGCCCGACCCTACGGGTCGGAGCCGGTCTAAACGACGCCGTTTTTGATTTTTTCAAATTTTTTCTTTTTTTTTATTATTTTAAAACCATTTTCTAATTTTTCCGAATTTTTGAAAATTAAAACCAATCGGACGGTCCCCGCCTTGCCACGTGGTACTACCCTAGCCGCCGGATTAATTTAATTTTGAAAATGTCGGATCGCAACACGTGGCACAATCTCATCCGTCCGATCTACTTGATCTTGAAGCCACCAGATCGCGACACGTGGCTCATCCACGTCCGTCCGATCTAGGGTATTTTCGAAAGCATCGGATTGCGACACGTGGAGCACCCACGGCCGTCCGATCTAGTTTTTTTTTAATTTTCGAAAATATTATTTATTATTATAAAATCATTTATTCATTTTCGAAAATTCCTAGATCGCGACACGTGGCACCTCGCTAACCGTCCGATCTAGGGTTTTTTTGCTTTTTTTTTCCACCGCGGACCCGCCGCGGCTGACGTGGCCGCCTACGTGGCACCACGTCACCTTTGACCAGTCAACTATCGTTGACTGGTCAATGGTCCACCGGAGAGGATGACCGGCGACTTGCCGGAACAGTGATTTTTCCGGCAAGTTCGTCGGAATCCTCACCGGAAAATCGGGACCGAGCCCGAATCTTCGTGTTTTTCACTCGTTTTCGCGGCATTCGACTCCTTAAGCAACCCACATCAACATACATCAAGATTCTCAGCCAAAAACGCGCCGGAAACCGGCAAACCGACCACCCACAGACTCGGTTCCAGCGAGGAGATTCACGGAAAATTTTTTGCCGTTCAAAGCTTGTTTCAACCATTCAGAGAGCATCTAATGAAGGTTTAGGGACTTACCTGAGGTCGCTTGGACCTCGGTGACCGCCGGTTTCGCCGGACCGAGCCCTCGGCTCGGGTGTGCCCCGGGAGCTCCGGCCATGGTTTTCCGACGAGTTTCAATGCAAAATAAACATCACATAGCACTTATAGTCGATTCTAGGACAAGCTTGAGACAATAAACGGGCATGAATCGCTCGCATAACACACGGCCGGTGACAAACTCGGGCCAAGCAATGGGCAGGCATTTCATCAAACATGTAACGGGCACGCGGAAAATCAACGTTTTGGCTCAAAGACCGAAATCAACACGCAATACCGAAGTAAATAAGCATCCATACGTGGCTATTTAGACATGAGCAGACGTCGGAATACATTCGGTTCGGCCCGATTTTGTCTAGAATAGCCTCGGGCCGAAACTTACAGTAATGCCAAAAAACAGAGCGCGAAACAGGGTATGGGAAACCGACCTATCCGAGGGTCGTCGACGATGGTGGAGCCTCGGCGGTGGTCCTCTTTGGTTCTCTGGAGCTCAAAGGAATCTCGACGAACACCGGATCGCTCTCTCTCTCTCTCTCTGCCCCCTCTTCGCTCGGATCACTCTCTCCTTTTCCTTTTCTTGTGAAACCGAAAAAATAAAACCTCCTCCTTTTTTCTATCTCTCCCACCTTATAGCCGAGGGTTGTCCGCGATCGAGGACGATCACGCACCTCGTCCTCCTCTGAAAAAGCGCCTGCTTCCTTCAGTCTTGGTCGCTCCCTCTCGCTCGACGCTGCCTCCTTTGCATTTTTTGTCCCCTGCTCACTGTGTACATGAGAAATGCAGGTCTGCAACTTTGGTTGCAGACCTGGTTCGGTCGGGTCGGGTCGGGTGATCCGAGTGCCATTTTTTTCGCCCAATTGAGCCCGTAATCGACCGTTTTTCATGAAATTGACCCCAAAATCGGACTCCTCGGCGTGTTTTCCATCTAAAATGGGTGTTTTTACGAGCAATTGAATTGGAATTTGGCAAAAACCCCAAATTATGCTTAGGATCCGAAATTGATTTTCGCCCAATCGAGGGCCCAAACGACCAAATCAGTCGAAATGGAGGCCACCAATGGATTTGACATGACGAAAACTATAGGGTAAAGGTGTTTGATTTTCATGGGTGTCCCTAGAGAGGATTTAATTTTAAGATTCGCGAAACCGGGGACTAAATCGCAAAGAAATTTGTGCAATTAGGTCATTTTCGTCAAAATTGATCAAATTGAGGGCCTAATTGACCCAATAGCACTTCAAGGCTCTAGATTATAATGTCATGGCTTATTAAAAAATGGAAATTAAAAATTAGGGGACTCAAAAGGTAATTTTTAGGCTCGATTCGGGTTTATGTTTGTGAAGCAACATAGCTACCCGGGTCGAATTTTCGAGATTTAGAAAGACCAACCCGAAGAGGGAATTAAAATAAAATTATTGACTATTTTTGTGCATTTTTCTGACCACGAATGGTATTTTTTTGATTTTTTGGGTATTTTTATAATTAAATAAATTCGAAAAAATATTAAAAAAATTTGAAAAATATTTTTTGTTCAAAATTGGTTCCTAAGGCTGGGCCAAGGATTCCAAAGTTGATTTTGTAATTTTATGACTTTTTTTGTTATTTTTAATTAATTTTAAGAAGTAAAATCAAAATAAAAGGTGATTAAAAATCAGGTGTCAACATTGATCTGCCAACAAGTAAAAATTGAACATCAGAAATGTGACGCCCTAGAAATCCGACTACGATAAAGTGCCTGAATTCAATAAAATAGATTAATATCGAATTTCAGTCGATAAAATATATTGGATCGTAAGGACTGAAGAGATGGTAATTGGACGAGTTTCGAAGTTTCAGTCAGTTTAGATTAGGTTTCGAATTCTTAGTCGCCATGAATTAGGATTTCAATCCTCGCGACCCGAGCCTAATCCTGATCGAGCCTAGCTTGTGAAAATACCGAAATTACCCTTCGTTTAGTGTACCAAATTTCTTTTCAGTCTCGATATGTCAATTAACTATTTTGCCCTTAGATATTTTGTATATAAGACAAATGCCCAAAAGTCTTGTGGACCCCACCAGCCCTTTTCTTCGGCTGCCCACGTGACTTTCTCCCTCTCTTCTCACGCTCTCATATTCTCTCTCTTTTTTTCTCTGCTCCCCTTCCACGACCGAACCTCTTCCTCCGTTCTTCCTCTTCCTCTGGCGATTGGTTGCGCCACCACCACTGTCTGTCACCACCATCACCTTCAGCAGCTTGGCGCCGACGTCGTCGACCCCTCCACCTCCGTCGTTGGCCACTGGCCGGCCGTAAAACAGCTCGGGAAGCCGTCCCCTGTTCGACCCCCTGAAACTTGAGAACTCCCCGAGCTTCCTCTGGCCGTTCGCGTCGCCACCGAAGCCGGCCACCACCCCACCGACATCCCTCAGCCTCCCCTCAACATCCTCGATCCAACCCCACCGCCGATCGACCGCCGGAGCCGCCGTAATCAGCCCCGAGAACGCCGGTGCCCTGTTTTCGTGTCGGTTCGGGATTTTCTTCGATCCCGCCGAACCAACCGTCGCCGCCTCTCACCGCCGCCACCAACCAGCTCCCAATGCCCCTCCTCGTCGTCCCTGAACTTGGCGGAGCTCACCGCCACGCGTGGTGGCCGGAAAGTCGCCCGAAGTCCCTTCCATGTTTCGGCGCCGCGAGGACCCTGTTTCAGCCGGTTCTGTTTCGCGGCTGTTCCGCCGCTTCCGACCGCCGTCCGCCGCCCTTGACCGGTCCTGTAGGTCACCCTCAGCCCCTAGGTAAGTCCCCGATCATTGGCCGCCCTCGCATCGGCCCTTGAAGTCGAGAAACGCCCCGAAATAGCTCTGTTTTCCCTGTTTCGCCTTTGATCCGTTACTGTTTCGGCCTCCATTCGCCGGAGCTCCGTCGCCGGCCACCTGTCCCAGCGACCTTGCCGGACCTCCTAGTGGTGTTCCTGAAGTTTTGGTTCAAGTCGCCGCGCGTTAAACCCTAGGTTCACCGAGAATCGTCGTCGCCGCTCGCGCAGTCGCTGTTGAGACCACCCAAGCTTAAATTGATGGTGAGTTGATCCTAATCCTTGGTTAGGGCACTAATTGCGCCTAGGATTAGTCGTTTAGTCAATTGTGGATTTTAAGTACACGATCGGGGTCGGTCTAAATAGAAATTGGGATTAGGATAAATGGCCGATCGAATTGGTTAGTCGGAGTGATTGAATTGTCTGTGGCTAATTGTTGCTAGATGAATATTGATTGATTGATTGTGCAATGGATTGCCGCAGTTTGATCGCGAGCGAGCGATAGGTTAGAGACGAGCGAGCGATCGACGATTTAAATTGACTGGTTTGACTAATAAATAATTATTGCATGAATTCAAGCTTTTAAGTGGCCTAATCGGATTGATTGTTCGAGGTTGTATTGCTTACCTCGTTGGATGGCTCGGTTGATTGGCCAAAATGACTGTTGACTGTTGGATTATTGATTGGGGGTTAATCGCCCTGTGCGTGGTGACTAGTAGATAGTCTGCATTTGCATATGACCGTGTGCGAAGTCAAAATACATATTTTAGCAGGAAAATGTCCTTTGGCCAAGACTTTTACATACCTGTGTGAGCATCCGGCCTTAACCAAAGATAATGAAAAGAGTTGATTGTTGGATGTATTATGTATGGTCATACGAGGGGAAAATAATGATGTTCCTGGCAAGTTCATGTTCTATGATTTGTACGAAACCATATGACTTGCCAGAAGCACGATAATTCATGCCCCGGACCAGACGTACGGTCTTAAGGGGTTATCGGATGCTGGTCGCAGTCAGAGCTGGACCGACGCCCCGTTTAGGGATGCCTACTTGCTGGTACCGTGATGGGTACACTGGATACACCACTTGTAGTAGTCGTTGCCGAGAGTAAAGGAACGTAGACCGGTGCTTCCGGTGAGACGCTGGATCGCACTGAGGTGTTGGATCGCGTTATTGGGAGAGTCGAATCACGCCCTCTTTCGCGTCAATCCCCTCTTGTGCCGTAGGCACGATCATCGTTAATAAAAGGGTTGAATACAATGTAACTTCGTGCATGGGTTAGTGTAAGCACATCCCGACTACGAAGTTTGGAATGGGACAAATGGAGTAGGAAGACGGACGTTCATACTCGCTTGTGTTCGAGTTATTATTGTATTATGTGCATTGTCCTAGTGAATGTCCTATGCATACTGGTGGATGTAATGCTGTGATTGAGTGATTGATTGGTTTGACTATTGAGCCGAGTCAAGCATTGCATTATGTGTGGCTGAGGCTGGTAAGTGTGTATGTGAATGGTTGTTATATTATTATTTATGAGTGGCTGTTATACGTGCCTGTGTGGTCTTTGAGCTTTCATTAGGATGCCCTAGGCGAATCAATTTCCTAACCGAGCTTAGGCTTGATTCACTGAGATTTATTCTCACCCCGTCATGGGATAACAATTTCAGGTCCCTTCGAATGAAGACTCGTGGACCCCAAGGATTGGCTTTTGGATTAGTTCTTTTGAAGTAGATGAGAAGTTGACCTTACCCGACTGAATGACTGATTAAGGTCTTGTCTGGTCGCCTCGAAGTATGGGGTTATGCTCGAACGTCTGCCGTTATGTATAATTGTTTATTGTTATTTTTGGTGCAAGAGTTGTGGTGTTTGATTCCTGCTATTCTATTCCATGATTGTTTGATGTCAGGGAGTTTAAACGTTTCCGCTTGCGTATATAATTGATAGGTCGATAGTATGCCTGGGACGCTATCTCTATGACCTCGTGGCGATTTGGCAAGGGATGTCGCGGGCTCGAGAGTCGAGGAGTGACAAGAAACCTGGTGGATAATTACACCCACTTAAAGTACCTAAATGGAAGTGGGAGCATATCATCATGGATTTTGTTGTTGGTTTACTGAGGACACCAAGTGGTAAGAATGCTATATGAGTGATTGTTGATCGATTGACTAAATCTGCTCACTTTTTGTCATATCGATTTGGTTTTTCACTGAAAAGTTTAGCAAAGCAATACGTCAATGAGATAGTGAAGTTTCATGGGGTTCCAGTGAGTATTGTTTCTGACATGGATTCTAGATTTGTATCCAACTTTTGGAAGAGCTTGCAAGGAGCCCTGGGCACCAAACTCAACTTTAGTACAGCTTTTCACCCACAGACAGATGGGCAGTCAGAGAGAACTATTCAGACATTAGAGGATATGTTGAGATCCTGCGTCATCGACTTTGGTGGTTCTTGAGATGAACACCTACATTTAGCAGAGTTTTCATATAATAACAGTTATCATCCAGTATTAAGATGGCACCTTTCGAAGCTTTATATGGTCGAAAGTATAGAACTCCTATTTGTTGGGATGATGTTGGTGAGAAGAGACTAACTGTTCCAGAGTTTATTCAGCAGTCAGAAGAGAAAGTCAAGTTGATTAGGGAGCGCATCAAAACGGCTCAAAGTCGCCAGAAAAGTTATGCAGATCTTAGAAGGCGTAATGTGGAATTTGATATAGGAGATCACGTATTCCTCAAGGTTTCTCCCATGAAAGGTGTTATGAGATTTGGCACGCGTGGCAAGTTGAGTCCAAGATACGTGGGACCATTCCTTATATTAGAAATGGTTGGCGAAGTTGCTTACAGATTAGCCTTGCCACCAGCGCTATCACGAGTGCATGATGTGTTTCACATATCTCTATTACGGAAATATGTGTCGAATATGGAACACGTACTAGATTTTACACCTTTGAGATTGAATGAGAACTTGACTTATGAGGAAAGGCCCATTCGTATCGTAGATAGGAAGGATCAAGTATTGCGACATCGGGCTATTCCCTATGTCAAGATACAATGGGAAAACCATATAGAAAGAGAAGCTACTTGGGAACTCGAGGAAGAAGTAAGACGCAAGTATCCCAACTTGTTCGATAGTTGAGGTAAGTTCAAATTTCGAGGACGAAAATTCTTCTAAGGAGGGTAGAATGTGATATGCAGTGACGAGGCCTGGCTTTGTATTTGGCCATGCGGTGACATGTGGTCTTTTGACCAATTGACCGAATAAAAAATAACAATAAAAGAAGATGCACCGCCTCAAATCTTCGTGCACGCCGAAGAATATAAAACAGAAAGTGAGTGTGCTTGTGCTTCATTCAACAGAAACGGAGAAAAACACAGAGAAAGGGAGGAGAAAAATAGAAAGAAATCCGTCTGGCTCCAGAATCAAGCTGAATTAATTGCGTTCTTCAGCGTTTAGTAAGAATTCGAGCCCTTTGTTCATATCGCCGGAATAGTTTTCGAAGTTACGATACGTTTAGGTTTCGCGTTACGGATAGTTTAGTTTTGTCGCGACCCGTCCGAAAGCGGACGCGGCTAATGGATTACCGATCGCGGGCCTTCCCACCGCACCGGAGTGCGGATCGCGGGCTTTGGATCGGCGCGGGCCCTCCCAGGCCCATACCAAATCGCGGCGGGAGTATTTTTCAAAGGATTCGACGATAATAGTCGATCGCTTTCGACCTTAGTGTGGTCGTGGTGGCATGTGCAACTTGTGCATGCATTTGGAGTCGCCACCGGTCTTTCTTGGAGGGTAGACCGGAAACCTTACTGATCGATTGGGAGAGATCGACCAGTTCTGCGAAACCAGAGATTTTAAGTTCGGGGACTTGGTTACGTTGATGTCATTACCAACGCCCTTTCGGTACCTAACGAGAGTGATTTTCCTAACTAGGATTTCATGCAGGCGCAATTTTGGGTGAGGTAAGTCTGACTTTGCACATTAACCAGTTTAACATGCTCACGTAATCATAATAAATAAATAGATGCCAATCACATAAACATCTATCCTACGTGGTGATCATGGAATTATGATTTAATGGGTCTCGAGCCAATGAGACCACATTTAATCATTTTAATATTTTAATAACGGAGAGCCGCTCTTCGCTTCTTCTTGGTTTCTTGAACTCTTCAAGAATCGGGCCCCAAAGAGCTCGCCGACTTAAAAGGCTCCTCCACGTAATCCTCGTAGCATTTACATCAACAATTGACTATGCTAAAAATAAAGATTACATGAAAAATAAAAGGAGTACGCAGCCTCCATTTAATAATTACAACCCCAAATATATAAGTAATCACCATACATTCATACATACATCAATCACATTGATTAGGGATTTTTCCATGATCACCACCCTTCCACGTAAGTAATAAATTCACAATTTAAAACTTAGGAAGGCACAATAAAAATTCTACGTTGAATCATATTCAGAATTTTTACGTAAAATAAGATAGCCATAAATTTTCGATTCAAAATTGATTTAGTCTCAATTTTTGCTACGTTGATTAATTTATCATATAAAATAATCAACCTCCATTAGCCATGTAAGACGAACAATTCGTTAATACATATTGGCCATAGTATTGCAAAAATTGCAAAAAATCAATTAAATGCACGAAAACACCTAAGGATCGGCTCTGATACCACTGTTGGGATCCACGTAACACGTAGCGGAAATAAATAACAACCCATACATGTATCTCCAAAGGCGTACTTCGTGCATTTCAATCGAAAAAAAATCACAAAGCCTCAAAGGGAGTAAATGGATTACCTCTCGTAGCGTGCTTGAATGGAGGTGTCGGTTCGATGTTCTTCGATCTCAGCCTCCACAAGTGTTAGGCATCTAGTTCGGACGCACCACCAATTGACGAACGGGGAGACGACTAATAACTTCACAACAATTGTGCTAGCAATATGCGGAATCAATATTCCGAACTTAGTATATTTTGCTTACTCAAGATTATGAGAATATAGAGAGTGTTTGTGTTCTTCTCTCTAAGCTCTCAAAAATTTGCACACTCTACAAAATGTCTCTCCCCTTCAACCTCAAAACTCTTGCCATCCTTTTATAGCCAAAAATACCTTCCAATAAATTGTATTTAAAAATAGCACTAACAATTATAAATTCTATCTAAAAATAGCACTCACAAATAAATGACATTTAAAAATAGCACTAACAATAGCACTCATAATTTATAATACAAAAATGCTATTTAAAAATAGCACTAACAATAGCACTCACAATTTATAATACAAAAATGCTATTTAAAAATAGCACTAACAATTATAAATTCTATCTAATAATAGCACTCACAATTTATGATAAATAAATGCCATTTAAAAATAGCACTAACAATAGCACTCACAATTTATGATAAATAAATGTCATTTAAAATAGCACTAACAATAGCACTCACAATTTATAATACAAAAATGCTATTTAAAAATAGCACTAGCAATAGCACTCACAATACAAAAATGCTAAAAAAAAAGGCACTAACAAAGGTGTTAAAAATAATAACCATTATTATTATTACAAGAGTTAAAGAGGTTACCAAATAATACAAATACGCATAACGTATAAATACGTATGACGTATAAATACGTAGAGCATATGTATACATCCGTGAAACCGAGGACTAATTGAAAGAAAAATGTGCAATTAAGCCCTTTTGGTAAAAATTGATTAAATTGGAGGGCAAATTGACCTAATTGCACTTTAAGACTTTAGAATCCAGTGTCATAGCTTATAAAAAGTGAGAATTGAAAACTAAAAGACTCGAAAAGGATTTTTTTTTTTTTTTTTTTTTTTAGGCTCGGTTCGGGTTTATGTTTGTGAAGGAACATAGTGACCCGAGCCGAATTTTTGAGATTTAAAGTGACACACTTGAAGAGGAAATTAAAACAAAATTATCGAATATTTTTGGGTATTTTTCTGACCACGAATGGTATTTTTATGATTTTTTGGGTATTTTTAATAATTAAATAAATTCGAAAAATATTAAAAAATACCAAAAAATATTTTTATTTCAAAATTGGTTCCTAAGGCCAGGCCAAGGCTTCCAAAGTTGATTTTGTGATTTTATGACCTTTTTTGATATTTTTAATTAATTTTAAAGAATAAAAATCACAATAATAGATGGTCAAAAATCAGGTGTCAACAGCTGCCCCTCTTTGAGAGGAATCTCGTCAGAGGTTTCTCTCAAAGATAAGGTGGCGCCTGATTCCTAACCGACTCGACTGGGAAAATGAGTGAAGAAATGCTACGACATTGAATCTTTAAGGCTCATGATAAAAACTCAAATTAATCCCTGGTTTGCTCTAACCATTGGAACATGGGCTGGGATGAGAGAGGCTTACCTGAAGCTTATCTGCCGGATGCTGCCCGCTGTGACGACTTTCAAGAAAATACCTAGGACTCGTCATTCAGAATATCCTAGGGAGATTAAGCTCTGACCTGTATGGTAGATCATACCATCATGGAATTCCTAACTGTTAGGAACCTAAGGAAGGCGCATTCTTTCTTAGGGAATTTGCCAAGGATTTTGATCCGTATGGTGGATCGGACCTTTGTGTTGATCTTTACGGCGATATTTACCAATGAGTTGACCCTTATGGCGGTATCTACCATTGATTTGACCCTTCAGGCGGTTTCTACCTTTGTTTTGACCCTTCAGGCGGTATCTACCTTTGTTTTGACCCTTCATGCGGTATCTACCTTTGGTTGACCCTTCATGCGGTTTCTACCATACATTGACCCTTCAGGCGGTTTCTACCATTGTGTTGACCCTTCAGGCGGTTTCTACCATTAATTGACCCTTCAGGCGGTTTCTACCATTGAGTTGACCCTTCAGGCGGTTTCTACCATTGTTTTGACCCTTCAGGAGGTTTCTACCATGGTTTGACCTTTCAGGCGGTTTCTACCATTGGTTGACCCTTCAGGCGGTTTCTACCTTGAGTTGACCCTTCAGGCGATTTCTACCTTGATTTGACCCTTCAGGCGGTTTCTACCATGGTTTGACCCTTCAGGCAGTATCTACCTTGAGTTGATCCTTCAGGCGGTATCTACCTTGAGTTGACCCTTCAGGCGGTTTCTACCTTGATTTGACCCTTCAGGCGGTTTCTACCATGGTTTGACCCTTCAGGCGGTATCTACCTTGAGTTGACCCTTCAGGCGGTTTCTACCCTCATGTTGACCCTTCAGGCGGTTTCTACCCTAAGTTGACCCTTTAGGCGGTTTCTACCATAAGTTGACCCTTCAGGCGGTTTCTACCATATTTTGACCCTTCAGGCGGTTTCTACCTTTGATTGACCCTTCAGGCAGTTTCTACCATTGATTGACCCTTCAGGCGGTTTCTACCTTGGTTTGACCCTTCAGGCGGTATCTACCTTGAGTTTGCTTTGAAAAGGGGTCTCATGACGAGGGTTCTCCACGTCCGATGAGACTGCCTAAATTTTGGGAAAGGGTCTCATGACGAGGGTTCTCCACGTCCGATGAGACTTCCTGAATTTTGAAAAGGGGTCTCATGACGAGGGTTCTCCACGTCCGATGAGACTGTTTGATATTTTTGAAAAGAGGTCCTAGGACGAGGGTTCTCCACGTCTGCTGGGACTGCTTGATTTTTTTTTTTTTAGAAGGGGTCTCATGACGAGGGTTCTCCACGTCCGATGAGACTGCCTGATTTTTTAACAGGGGTCTCATGACGAGGGTTCTCCACGTCCGATGAAACTGTTTCTTTTAAAAGGGTTTTTCTTCCCCCTTTTTTTAGAGATCCCGAAGTTTGTCGGGAATTCAATTTTGAAGCAGTGAAAGATTTTATTTTGACAAAGCTTCACTTGAGTCTGCTGAGGCGACATTCTGAGAGCTAGGTTCTCCAGGTATCGTGCAGAAAGTTCAAACCTGAAAGATTTTTCTTCACCAAGAAAATGTTAATAATCTTTGGGAAGACAATAATTGTCCAATTGACAAAATTTTATGACTTAAGTTTTAGTCATGAAATGTGCATTTTGATGCTGGAGGTTGTCCAAAGCATTCTTGCAACATGCAAATGTGATCACAAATTCCTTGCATGGAAAATCTGGATCAACAGTTTGAAAAATTCCTAAAAGAGATTGTTCAAAACATCAATCGGAATATTTCTCGACAAGGAGGTCTTCTCACATGTTTTGAGATAGTGGTTTTTATAGGGGATGCACTCAATTCCCTACTAACCTGTGCCTAGGTTTTAGGCTCATTCGCAGCGCATACATTTTGATCGGTCAGGAGGTCTTCCACGGGACCGTAATGTTGGGCTTGGTTATTGATCTTCGAGGGGGACTCACTTTTGAGTCAAGGTCATTTGAATGAAATTTTTCACCATCTGCTTCGGGTTTACAAGTCAAGAACCCTGCAAAATGAGAAAGAAATAGTCTTGCTCGTACCTCTTCGAGCTAAGCTATATGTTAACCCAAGTGTCTTAATCAGAGAAGACTGTTTCAAGGTTATGATGTTGGTAGGATTGGGGACCGAAAAAGACTTGTTTTTGGCCCAGAATTTATGAGGGGATTGACATTGGTGATCATTGCAAATTTGTCACCTGTCTTTTCCATTCTGCATCTTCAGTTTTTGAGGTGTGCAACCGCTTTTGAGGTGTGCACAAGTCCTTTAGAGAGCGTCTCTTGTTGCATTAAGAAGGTTGACAACTCTGTCTGCGTCTTTCCTCCGCGCTTGACCTCATTTGGAGAATAGTTTTTTTTATCTGACTCATTTAGGAATTTTCTCTTTTCCCATCCAAGTTTCACTGGGGATCAAGCAAACAGCTTGCACGAGCATCGGCCTTGCTTTTACTAGGCACTTTGCTTTTTCTTGATGCCAGGGATTTTTTTTTTTTTTTCATTTTCATTTTTGAAATCCCACTTTTTATCATCTTCATGGGATCATGTTAGGCATATAGTCTAAACATGCTTTAAATATCAGTCCGGGAATTCTCTTCGTAATCTCTGAGTCTTGAACTCTTTCATTTTTGAAGTGGTGCGGCATCCGTCTTGGAATGATCACCAATGGGTTCATGAAATGAATTTGCAGGCTCAAGTTGGCTGTGCAAAGGATTCGGTGTGTGGGATAGAGAAATGAATGCTTCTCGTCATCCTATGGCACTTGGATTACCATATAAACAACACACAAAGATTAATGTTAGTCCGAGCAAGAAAATTTCTAACCATTTTCTCCTGATGCTGCTGGACTCATCTCCATTTTGCCCCGATGTGGGGTGGTTCTTGACAGGGTTAAGAATGAAAACCGCCGTTCAAAGGAGTTGTCAACGGTCACCTGTAGTGTTTGGGGGATATGAAACGAATGCCTCCGTCGTCCCAACCCATGTAATCGCTGCGAATGGTCCCTACTTCCGTAGGTCCAGATTTTGCTGTCTTATCCGCTTCACTTCTCTCTTAAATGTGTACAGGACGTGTTTGGACTAGGCTTTGCCTCTCGTCTTTTGAAAAAACGTCCTTTTGAGAGTTTTGAACAACTTTTAATTGGAAAAATCTCTTTCATTTTCTCCAAAAAATTTACCCGTCAATGGGATTTTATGATGCACAATGCATGTTCTTATTCATGTTCAGACAACCTCCTGTTTTAAAACATGAATGCCAATGAAGTTTGAATTCTATGTCTTTTCTAGACATTAGATTCTGAAAGCTTTTCTTTTTCTCTCTGTTTTTTATTTAACATCCTCAATGGATTGGGGAAAGGGATACTTACCTGTCCCCCGCGGCTGGAGATCCCTGAAAATGCGGAAAAAACATGTTATTGTACGTTCACGAATTTTTCAAAAAATTAGAACGATACATCTTACCCTTGGTCATGTATTCCAACGGGTAATACATGGGATGTGAAAACCTGTTTCGCCTTGATGGCGAGCCCCTGTCAAAGACGGGAATTAGGTGTCAGTTTGCGTTCCAAAATTCAAGGCAAATTGGAACGATACAGCCTTATTCTTGCTTTGTGTTTCCATTCGAACACAAACGCGCGGCTTGCAGAATCTGGCCCTCTATCTTGTGGCCTTGATCCCTCCGTTTGGTTGGCGATGAATCATTCTCAAGGATTTGCCCCAGAGGAGATCCATTTGTGTTTTTGGACGCATTCCAGCGCCACTCTCCAGAGTTCCTTTTATTCAAGGAAAAAGGAAATTGTTATCGGAATGCATGTCAAAGCATGAAGTGTGGAAGCGATACTTTTTACCCTCCACTCGATCTTATAATCAAAGACCATTTCTTGGAGTGCTGACTCCCAAGGTCAATAATTTTATTCGCCTCCTCGTTGGCGAGTTCTTTTCTTTTGAGGCTTTCGGTGCCAACGACTTCCTGTTAAGTGAGTAAAAACTCATGTTAGGCATGTGGTCTTCGAAGACCAAATTGGAACGATACAATGTTACCGTTCACCCATATTCGTATCTTGGGGTTTGATTATGATGCGGACGACTCTGTTATTGCGTCCATTGACTTTGCCAGAGGAGAAACGTCATTCTTTGTCCGGCGCACAAATGATTCACTTGCCCCAGTTGGGTGTGATTTGTCGTAGCTAGGTGACGCTTGCCCCAGCTAACTTCATTCCTGCATTTTGTTGCAATCCCCATCCTCTTTGGGGGTGTCTTTTCTCTTGGGATTCATGATGACGTCTTACTGATGTATTCCCTTCTTTCGCCGATTATTGACGCTTCTCATTTGATGGAGGTCGTTTCAATATCGTATATTGATGTGGATGATGAGTATTGCTTCATCTCGTCTGCATTTGTGGGTGTTGTTCGTGAGATGATTCCTGATTACTTCCAAAACTGCTTTGCCCCAGTTGGGCGGTGTTCGTCTTGGCAACACGCCTTAGCACTTTCCGTGTTTGTTGGCAATTTTCAATTCAATTTTGACAACATCCATGCACTCCCATGGGTTTCGTCGATTCTGATCTTCTATCTCAATTGTCAGAATCTTCAATTATTTTTATCCGTCTCTAGGTGGCTTGACGGCCTTGGGATTTGTCGTGTGGCGGTTTTGTGATTCTCTCGATCATCATCGCCATTTGAAGTATTTGATGTTTGCCTGTTGAAGAGAAGAGATCTCATGAGTAAAGGGCATGTATAATTGACTATTGGAGTCGATACAATTTACCCTTGAAAATTATCCTGCGGAACCGGCATTTCTCCCTTTGGGTTCTCTGTATGCAGGATATGTGCATGATATACATGATGCATGTTAGGTATGCTTGCAACGAAAAATGAGTTCGAGCTTTTCACTCTATTCAGAGAAAGCATTTTTATCAGATGTGTCAATCTGCAAAACTTGAATTTTTCTTTTCAAGTGTTCTTTTCACGGAGATTTCTAAATGATGAGAAACTTCTTCAGGTTTTCTCAAAGGTTTTGTTCACAAATTGAGCCATTAGAATGCTCTTGAAAATATTTAGCCACAGTGCATGTCTGAGATGCCATGAAAAGGGGTACTCCCTGTTTGTCATTGGAAAGCACTGCATCCTGAGTCCTCTGCTTTTAATCATCATCTGAGAGGAAAAGGAAGGAAGCATTATTCCCATATAGAAAAAACAATCATTTTGGAACGATACGTCCTTTTACCAAATGGATGGCTCCGCTTTAATTGAAACGACTACGGATTTACTATCCCTGCTCTAGTCACTTTTGGCATCCAAGATGCTGGAAATTTTTCAGTGGTCCCATTCATTTTTGTCATCACCTGCAAGAATGGAAAACCATATCAACTCGTGAACCGGTCAATCCGATTTGGAACGGATACAACTTTTTCGACTTAGGGAGAGTCGATCCAAATTAGGTTGCCCCAGCTTCACGTTGTCTACTTAAGGCTCATCACAATAAATCCATCTTGTTTTTGCAAACCCAATGGGTGATGCCCGATGAAGGTGCACTCATTTCCATTTTGTAGGGAAGGCAAGCTCCCTTTTGTTGGTCTTTAACCATCTTATCCTGAGAGGAAGAGATATGAAATATTATGTCATTATCTGATTGAAAATCAATTAGGAATGACACGTCCTTATCCTTAATTCGGTTGCCCGGTCAAGAGGCATTTGCCCTCGTCAGTTGACTCTCCAAGGTGGTCCAGCGCTTTTTCATGTCATCCTGGTTCGTTTCAACTCGCGACTGATTCTTCACACAAGTTTTTGGATTTTGATTCATAAGCGGCGCTGAATGACCTTTTGGTTTCGAGGTGTACCAATCATTCACATACATACGCATGAGACCAGTGAGGTTTGACTCTAAGAATCAAGATAGGGTTTGGAACCTAAGGCCAAGGCTCCCACCTCGAGTTCTAGAAAGGGTAGATTCCATTGCACAACTATCGTTGCATTGGGACCCAATCCATAATTCGAAATGAGCGGAATTGAAAAGTGGATTACCCCGTGTTTTTCCTCACGGAGATTCCATTTTCAATCCCTTCTATTGTTTTCCTATAGGCGGCGCCCGGGGTTTTAGGCGCGATTGTGTGTGTTCATGTGTTGTGAGTATCACAATGCAAGTCATACACAACAGTTTATCAATCGGCGCTTCAAATCATCCATACAACATACATTCCTACGCCAACCTGCATAAGACAATGTTAATCACGGACTACACCCCTTATCTCTCCAATCTGCAAAAACATATAACACCTACCATGAGCGGACTTACCTCACCTTCAAGAGCGCCTGCAGGGTTAGAAAAATCACTCAGCGTTTTAAATACGGCCTAAGTCCACTTGAGGTCTAGAACCATAGGTTCTAGAACAAGGTCCCCAGCGGAGTCGCCAGTCTGTCGCGACCCGTCCGAAAGCGGACGCGGCTAATGGATTGCCGATCGCGGGCCTTCCCACCGCACCGGAGTGCGGATCGCGGGCTTTGGATCGGCGCGGGCCCTCCCAGGCCCATACCAAATCGCGGCGGGAGTATTTTTCAAAGGATTCGACGATAATAGTCGATCGCTTTCGATCTTAGTGTGGTCGTGGTGGCATGTGCAACTTGTGCATGCATTTGGAGTCGCCACCGGTCTTTCTTGGAGGGTAGACCGGAAACCTTACTGATCGATTGGGAGAGATCGACCAGTTCTGCGAAACCAGAGATTTTAAGTTCGGGGACTTGGTTACGTTGATGTCATTACCAACGCCCTTTCGGTACCTAACGAGAGTGATTTTCCTAACTAGGATTTCTTGCAGGCGCAATTTTGGGTGAGATAAGTCTGACTTTGCACATTAACCAGTTTAACATGCTCACGTAATCATAATAAATAAATAGATGCCAATCACATAAACATCTATCCTACGTGGTGATCATGGAATTATGATTTAATGGGTCTCGAGCCAATGAGACCACATTTAATCATTTTAATATTTTAATAACGGAGAGCCGCTCTTCGCTTCTTCTTGGTTTCTTGAACTCTTCAAGAATCGGGCCCCAAAGAGCTCGCCGACTTAAAAGGCTCCTCCACGTAATCCTCGTAGCATTTACATCAACAATTGACTATGCTAAAAATAAAGATTACATGAAAAATAAAAGGAGTACGCAGCCTCCATTTAATAATTACAACCCCAAATATATAAGTAATCACCATACATTCATACATACATCAATCACATTGATTAGGGATTTTTCCATGATCACCACCCTTCCACGTAAGTAATAAATTCACAATTTAAAACTTAGGAAGGCACAATAAAAATTCTACGTTGAATCATATTCAGAATTTTTACGTAAAATAAGATAGCCATAAATTTTCGATTCAAAATTGATTTAGTCTCAATTTTTGCTACGTTGATTAATTTATCATATAAAATAATCAACCTCCATTAGCCATGTAAGACGAACAATTCGTTAATACATATTGGCCATAGTATTGCAAAAATTGCAAAAAATCAATTAAATGCACGAAAACACCTAAGGATCGGCTCTGATACCACTGTTGGGATCCACGTAACACGTAGCGGAAATAAATAACAACCCATACATGTATCTCCAGAGGCGTACTTCGTGCATTTCAATCGAAAAAAAATCACAAAGCCTCAAAGGGAGTAAATGGATTACCTCTCGTAGCGTGCTTGAACGGAGGTGTCGATTCGATGTTCTTCGATCTCAGCCTCCACAAGTGTTAGGCATCTAGTTCGGACGCACCACCAATTGACGAACGGGGAGACGACTAATAACTTCACAACAATTGTGCTAGCAATATGCGGAATCAATATTCCGAACTTAGTATATTTTGCTTACTCAAGATTATGAGAATATAGAGAGTGTTTGTGTTCTTCTCTCTAAGCTCTCAAAAATTTGCACACTCTACAAAATGTCTCTCCCCTTCAACCTCAAAACTCTTGCCATCCTTTTATAGCCAAAAATACCTTCCAATAAATTGTATTTAAAAATAGCACTAACAATTATAAATTCTATCTAAAAATAGCACTCACAAATAAATGACATTTAAAAATAGCATTAACAATAGCACTCATAATTTATAATACAAAAATGCTATTTAAAAATAGCACTAACAATAGCACTCATAATTTATAATACAAAAATGCTATTTAAAAATAGCACTAACAATTATAAATAGCACTCACAATTTATGATAAATAAATTCCATTTAAAAATAGCACTAACAATAGCACTCACAATTTATGATAAATAAATGTCATTTAAAAATAGCACTAACAATAGCACTCACAATTTATAATAGAAAAATGCTATTTAAAAATAGCACTAGCAATAGCACTCACAATACAAAAATGCTAAAAAAAAAAAAGGCACTAACAAAGGTGTTAAAAATAATAACCATTATTATTATTACAAGAGTTAAAGAGGTTACCAAATAATATAAATACGCATAACGTATAAATACGTAGAGCATATGTATACATCCGTGAAACCGGGGACTAATTGAAAGAAAAATGTGCAATTAAGCCCTTTTGGTAAAAATTGATTAAATTGGAGGGCAAATTGACCTAATTGCACTTTAAGACTTTAGAATCCAGTGTCATAGCTTATAAAAAGTGAGAATTGAAAACTAAAAGACTCGAAAAGGATTTTTTTTTTTTTTTTTTTAGGCTCGGTTCGGGTTTATGTTTGTGAAGGAACATAGTGACCCGAGCCGAATTTTTGAGATTTAAAGTGACACACTTGAAGAGGAAATTAAAAAAAAATTATCGAATATTTTTGGGTATTTTTCTGACCACGAATGGTATTTTTATGATTTTTTGAGTATTTTTAATAATTAAATAAATTCGAAAAATATTAAAAAATACCAAAAAATATTTTTATTTAAAAATTGGTTCCTAAGGCCAGGCCAAGGCTTCCAAAGTTGATTTTGTGATTTTATGACCTTTTTTGATATTTTTAATTAATTTTAAAGAATAAAAATCACAATAATAGATGGTCAAAAATCAGGTGTCAACAAGTTTATGCGATTCGGATTAGCATTTTGTTAACTCGTAGAAAAGTTTGACCAGCGAATAAACTTATCTTAGTGGATTCGTAGTTACGATAGCATTTTTACTTGACCGTGATATCGATTTTCGCTAAATTGATAGGACTCGAGTTCGTGGGCTTGAATTAGTTATCGAGATCTGAGTTAGGCTATATCATGTGAGTGGTGCTTATCTCTTCTATGAATTTATAAAGTCATATCTTGAAAGCAGTTCAGATTTGATATACTATGAATGCTAAAGGCATATTTGTTGCATCAAAATCTGGATCGGGCAATTACTGCATTTTGATACTTGCGAACTATTTGAGAAATATGTTACAAAATGATTTGTGAAATATGTGATCGATTTCTAAACCTTATTTATCAGAAATGATTGTGGAATATATTCTGGTTCGCAAAATGGTTTCTGGATTGGATTTGTGGATTATTCGCAGACGTTGGTTTTGATACTCAATATCGCTGTGAACCCAGTGAAGGGTTTTTGGGTATGCGCATACTGGTTATGATATCCTTTGGGACCGAACTACCGGCTGATATAGGTGGGGACCTTACCAAGGGGAGAATCTTGGTCATTTTGTCAAGAGGCGTTATACGTGACCATGGTTAGATATTTGAGCATGAGATTGGTCAATGGAATGGGCCATTGACATGTGATACGAGTTTGGTCAATGGAATGGACCATTGACATGTGATATGAGATTTGTCGATGGGTGGATCATCGATATGTGATTTGAGATTAATCAGTGGACTTGACCATTGATTTTTGTAATGATTTTTATTGATTTACAGAATATTTCTGTGATATATGTTATTATTATATGTGCATAGTGAATGTTCGATCTGCTTAGAAGATATATGTACTACTCACTGAGCTGTGGTTGCTCACCCCCCTTTCCATCCCAATCCTTTCAGGTTCTTCAGTCATCGGCAAGTAGAACGAGAGCGCAAACGTCGGGGACTTTTGGAAGTCTAATTTTGGGTATGATCTAGGGAGAGTTGTAAATATGTATATTTTTAGTTGTCGAGTTTAGCTGAACGGTGAGATGTAAATATCTTTGAGGATTGTAGAAACTCTAATGAAGGAACCAACTTTATGTTTAGTCAGATGTCTATATGTATACATAGTATGATATACATATATTTGATAACAGGTTTATGTTGGTTTCTATTTGAGGCTGCGTCCTTTAGGTACAAGGACAACCGTGTCATTTCCCATATCACTGTAAGATTTGGGGTGTGACAATTATTGTCAGGCGTAAGTGATGATCTCAACGAGGCTGTGTACAGAATAATACAAAGAACTAGGGGTGAGCAAATCAGACCGATCGAATTTTTTTATTTTTCATTTTATGCTAATGGGATCGTTTAGTCTTAACCCAGATGACCCCTGAGCTTCCTGTCATTGCATTGTGGGTCTAGTGATTGGAAATAGCCCTTTGGCAGAGGATCCAAACACCTTTGGCAAAGAGAGACCTCATGGACTGCACATTCCAACCTTGTGCGCCGTATAGTGACTTGGGATTCTAGAAGGAATTTATTCATTCTTCGACTCTGTGTTCTGTAAGTATATCGAGGCGACGAACCATTCATCTTTGCTGCATTTTTATTCTAGGATACTCATTTTCGAGTGGGGAAGAACACGGCCTTGATCTCCAGGAAGACGTTGCTCAGGTCGGACTATTTTTTATTTTATGTATAATTCCTTGGAATCGTCTGGAAACCGAACAGGACCGAGAATTGGACCGAACCGACGGTTTGGTCCGCGGTTCCAAAAAATTGGGAACCAAAACCACCGATCTGGTTCCCGATTTTTGAAAAGAACAGGATCGGACCGGGAACCAATCACTCCTATAGAGAACTGGAGAGCCCCACCACCGTCCTAGGCTTCAGCTTCTTCTTCTCTCTTTTTTCGGGACGCTTGCTACTCAGTCTGGGCCTGAAATTAAGACCCCTCAAACTGCACCCCGGACTTCATCTCACGCTATATGTGTCGCCCGTCAAATCTTAAATTCTACAAACAAATTGTATTTTGATCGAATCATTGTTACAGCACACCAACTGAACAGCTAAGCATTAGGTAGTCAAAGGACATGCAAGGAGCGATCCGACGTAAAGAAACGAAGGAGTTCGGCTTGCCCACCTGCTCGTTTAAGTATGTTGAAATGTTTAAGTATCAGGCTTATTTGTTAATAAGGGTGTTTTAGTATTCTTTATTATTAGTGAGCCATATATAATGATGTAATTCATCATTATCAATATACAGTTTTCTTCTCTCTTTCGTTTTCACGTTTTCATGGTATCAGAGCCTAGTTAAAAGTTAAACCTAAAATAGCCCGTCGTCATCGCCAACCACTACGAATCTCGTTGGAATCCTCGAATCTAACTGGCGACCCTTCGTCCGACAATGTCTGGGTTGGCGAGCCGAAAAAAAATCGACGTCGTCCAGCCCCTACCAATGCTCAACTGTGAAGTTTCTCTATGAATCTCCTTTACAATGGTCCTTCGGATCTGATCGATGGCCTCCAATGATATCTATTTTGTGTTGATACTCTCGGATTCTATTTACAAGGTATTGATTTTGTTGGCCTTGTTCTTCGATCGCTAGTGATTTGGAGAAACACACAAAAAAAATGCCTCTTCACTATGAAATACCCTCGTCGTTAAATGCCTCTGCATTGTGAAATACCCCCGTCGCAAAGATCGTCAGTGCTCTCGAGATCGCCGATCGATCGTTCATTCTTCATTTCTGCTACGGTTGAAGCTCCACGTTGTGATTCATTCTTGCTTATGAAATCGAGAGAATTTCCCCTCGAATGAATTCAAAGGTTATGTTACAGTTGTTTTTTTGTTGCCGGTCAATCTAAAATGTCTTTACACTCACGCGTCAACTAGTAAATGCCTTTGCCTGTTCTTCGTTGATAGTGCAGTGGTATGTCAAAATGGTGGTTTTGAAGAAAAATATGCCACTACAGTTGAGTCAGAACAATATTTAGAGGAGAGAGCAGAATTTTGTTCACCAAGGAGCATCGCGAATGGTTTTGTTGGTGTGTTGGTGTTGAGTTTGGTTTTATACAATCATACTTGTTAAAAAAAAAAGCGCTGGGTCGGGCGCTCAAAGTGACAGAGTTGATCTGATGAGAGCGACGAGCTGTGATTATTGACTACAAGCAGGTCGTCGATTTACTTAATGTGGCTGATTGTGATAGTGGAGTTAAGTTCTTGATTTTTGGTAGTGATTTTTTACGGAACGCATTATTATGTGATGATTTTGAGAAGTGCATATATTCATGTCGGTGAACTTGTTGATGGTTGAAGGGATTACAAGGTTATTAATATTAGTTAAGTTCGTTGTTTGTTATTGTCGCGACCCTCTCGAGCACTGGCCTACCGTCGAGGGGCTAATGGGCCACCTGATGTTGCCTGATCGGACGCGGGCCTCTCCCAAGGTCCATTACCCAAATCGCAACGGCTGGATATACGTGGTCGACCTTCGATGCAGTCTGGTGACATGTGATATGTGTACATGCCAAGGAGTCGCCACCGATCGCTTCTTGGATGGTACGATTGGGAACCCTATCGAATAGTTGGGAGCGGTCTATTCGATTCTGCGGAAACCAGATAAATGGGTTCGGGGACTTAGTTACGCCAACTATTAGAGTTGACGCCCTTTCGGTACCTAAGCTGAATGGTTTATCTGACCCTAGGATTTCATACAGACGAGTGGGGTACGGATCCTAAATCTAGGAGTTCATGCAGATGGGAATGGCTACCCTATCACTCACAATCATTAGAAATAAATGCGCAAATCAAGGATCCAAAATGTGCGGATAAATCACATGAAAGCAATCATGGCATTCCTAGTAAGGCTCTATCAGCCTAGAGAAGTATCAATCAAAGCTTATGAGTGATTTTGGACATGATTTGCCCATGAGCGGCAAAATCGTAATTTTGAGAAATTTGATGACAATTTGCCCCAGAAGGGCAAAATCGTAATTTTGAGAAATTTGATGACAATTTGCCCCAGAAGGGCAAAATCGTCATTTCAGATGAAATGCACGGTCAAAAGATGGTGAAAATAAGATTGGCAACCATGCCGATCAGTTTCCTATTTTTCAGGAATTTTCAGAATTTTTCTGGAATTTAAAAGGAATTTTACCCTCGGATGGGTAAAATCGTGATTTTGGACAAAGATGAGAACTGAAATTCTCAAATACTAGGGTTGGTCGTCCACCTGACCCAAACCCTAACTTTAAGCAATTTTCAGGACTCCACTGGAGTGGGAAAGACGATTTACCCTTTGGGGGGTAAAATCGTCACTTCAGGGAAAATGACGAGATTCGAAAACCCAAGCAAAAGGATTCGCCACCTAACTAGCCCTATCCTAATCTAGGCATTTTCGACCTATCTCAAGATACAAAGCAGGGACAAATTACCCTTAAAGGACATCGTCGTCAATTCTTGGAAGAACGGATGAGAAACCCAAAAAAATAGAATTGACCAGTTGTCTGTGGTCAATCCTCAATTTTTGGGGATTTCTGGAGCGTCTAGGAATTTTCTACAATTTTCCTACATTTTTTGGAATTTTCTGGGATTTTCTAGAATTTTTTTATGATTTTTATGATTTTTCAAATTTTTTTATTTTTTAAAACCATTTTCTGAAATTTTTTATTTAAAAATGTTTCGGACCGGGTCAACCCGACCCACTCGGGTCGGAAGCCGGCCCAGACCCGGACCAGCGAAACCCTCAGCCAAAAACGACACCGTTTCAAATCTTTTTTATTCTCGGATTATCAGCCTTGATCCGACTGTCCTCAATGAGCCACGTGACTAATCCGCAGCCATCGGATTTGATTACTAGAACCTACGGTCTAGATTAAGCGAAGACTCAACCTGAGCCGTTTGATTGATTTACTAAAATGCACGGTCTAGATTAAAACCTAAGACTCGATCTGGGCCGTTCATTTTCATTAGCCTAAACGACGTCGCCTGATCCTTTATCTAAACGGCACCGTTTCTGTTCTGATTGATTTTCCGATTAAAACTATTTTAGGATAATCTTAATTTCTAATCGGACGGCCACCAATTATTCGACTCGATTAACCTAGACCGTTCGATCTACTTATTCGAATAACAACCCCCAACGGCCGAGCTGACTGGACCGACACGTGGACCAATGACCTACTACCACCTAAGCATTTGACTCGTTGACCCTGCCACGTCGACTTCGTCTTCAACCTCGCGACTCCGATGAAATGAACGGCCGAGCTTCTCCGGCGATGATCCAACGGTAGGATCTTAATGAAATCGCGCGAGACCAACCCTAATCGACTCGCGTTCTTCTCTAGTTCGACATATCTAAGAATTGCATGATTTCGCTCGCCAAATCACGATCGCCATGCAAGATGCCGAGTACGGCCATGGAAATTCAATTGCTCAAACCACGCAAAATCAAAGCGATTCATTCACAGAATAGCATCAATCAGTGTTCAGGAGGCTTACCTCAAGCTCCGATTGAGCTCGCGCGGCCTAGATTGGGCTAGGCAGGGATGAACAGTGGTCGGCTATGGAGGCTGAGTTAGAAGACTCGATTCGAGTTGTTCAGTCAAAATCGATGCAAAATCAAGATGCGGTGATGGTCAGTGATATCCAAGGAGCGAAACGCACACACTAAATGCAAGAATCATTGCCAGAAAAGAAATTCTCCATTGAAGCTCAGTGTAGAATTCGAAGCTCTGACTCACCTATTTTCGCGGTTTAAACCTGCGCGGTCGGCGGCGGTAGCTTCCGGGGAGTCTGGACGACCTCCTCACAACACTCTCCGGCTTTGGTTTGGCCTGGAAATGGCCCTACCTACGCCTCTCAGTTCGAGCTCGAGCCCTCGACAATGGCGGTTGGAGGGCGAGCTCTGTCTCGCTTTCTCTCTCTCTCTCTCGATTCTCTTCGTCCTCTACTAACTGAATTCTCCAACCCCTTTAACTGAAAGCTCCTACGAGCTTATATACCTCTTCAAAATTTGGCGCTGAACCGGGGGTGGTGTAACGGCTTCAATTGCACGTGAGGCCACGTGCATTTAGGTCCCAACAGCGTCGAGGAAGATGGGTGAATCGTCTAACTCCGTTTGGTTCTCCGGCGGGCTTTATTTCACGTGAATTTGGCACAAGTTTGGTCTGAGTTAACTTTTGCAGACCAGGAGCCTTGACCGGGCGATTACTCTCCGTTCCGGCGGCGATTGGTTGTGATGTTGGTCTCGGTCGACGGAGACTGTTGCGACGAATGAAACCCCCACTAGTTCTTCTTCAATTGCCGCCGATTGCTTGGTCAATTTCATAGTTGAAATTCAACCTTGCACTGTTCATTTGCGCGCAGCCTGATGAAGAAGAAGATACTGTAGCGGACCGGTTCGACCGGTCCGACCGGCGGTCTAACCGGTCTGAACCGGTCCCGACTTGAAATTTTCCAAATTAAACCCAAATTAATAGGAAATTTTTGCAATTGAACCTCAGAATCGAATCTAGGGCATGGATTTTATCTAAAAATGTAATTTTGTCCAAAAGTTCATATCAATTTCAACAAAAACCCCAAATTTTTATTTAATTGCAAATTGGGGAATTATGCAATTGAAGGTTCAAATGATCAAATTGAGTCAAATTACATGTGCCAATCGATTCAAAATGGTGAAAGCCATTGGGGAGTATGTTTAATTTGCAATGATAGTCCTCGAATTGAAAGTAATTTCAAATATGCCCAAATTCAAGGATAAAAAATGTAATTAAGTACGCAATTTTGCCAAATTCATGCAATTGAGCAATTTGTACAAACAATTGGGCTGAATTGCAATAAGAGGCAATTAGATTGAATGTCAAGATCCTAAAAAATGCCAAAATTACAAATTAAAAGACTCAATTGACATTTTTTCTCAAATTCAATCACATGTGTTATAAAGGAACACCTAAAATTAAATCTGATTTTGGATTTTTTTTTTTTTTTTGTGAGGTCAAAAAGACAAGGGATTTAAAAGAAAAATATTGGCTATTTTTCATATTTTTGTGACCTCGAATGCTATTTTTTTCTGATTTTTTTAGTATTTTTCTATTTTCTAAAAAAACTAAAAAATATGAAAAATTATTTTTTTTGGTCAAAAATGGCTCCTTTGGCTTGGCCAAGGCCACCAAAGTTGATTTTGTAATTTTTTGACTTTTCATGAATTTTCTAAGAAATAACCAAAAAAGGTTGATCCAAAATTAGGTGTCAACAGCTGCCCCTCTTTGAGAGGAATCTCGCGAGAGGTTTCTCTCAAAGACAGGTGACACCTAAGTCTAGATCGACTCTACTGGGAAATAGAAAAATGAATCTTGACATTTAATCTTTCTTGTCTCGCTGGTGAATGTTCTGCTTATTTTGTTTCAGTTGACGTGAGAGAGAGAGGCGGGATAGAGATACTCACCTGTTACTTACCTACCTGACGCTCGTGTGGCGTGCACGATCTATAGCGGGTTCAAGTGGATACCTAGAGACTCGTCTTTTGAGTATCCTAGGGCAGTTAAATTCTAGCCTGTATGGTAGGCCGTACCAGAGTGGGATTCCTACACTTGACAGGAACTTGTGAATGACGCACCCAGTCTCTTAGGGATTGTCAGAAGTTTTGATCCATATGGTGGATCAGACCATGAATAGGACTCCTCTCTGCTAGGAACCTACGGATGACGCACCCGTTCTGTAGGGATTGTCGAACATTTTGATCCTTCAGGGGGATCAGGCCAAGAATATGACTCCTTTCTGCTAGGAACCTATGGATGACGCACCCGTTCTTTAGGGATTGTCGAACATTTTGATCCTTCAGGGGGATCAAGCCAAGAATAGGACTTCTTTCTGCTAGGAACCCATGGATGACGCACCCGTTCTTTAGGGATTGTCGAACATTTTGACCCTATATTCTAAGGATTTAACTAGGGTCTATACAAATGAGGTCTACCTAACCTTTAGGCTTTACCAAATGAGCTATTCTGGGTTTATGGATTACCTAAAACCTCACAGAAAGCTGGTTCTGAAAATTATCCTTTCGACATGCGAGGCGTTATTCTGGGATTTGGGGATTCCAAGTATCCTGCAGAAAACTTGAACCTGCAAAAACTTTGATAAGATTCTTCTGGGATCTAGGGGTTACATGAAATCTCGCAGAAAGACGATCTTGAATTTTGTCCTTTCGACATCGGAAGTGACATTCTGGGATCTGGGGGCTCCAGGTATCCTGCAGAAAGCTCAAACCTGTAAAACTGAAATCTCACATAGAGATGATTCTGAAGATTGTCCTTTTGACATTGAAGGTGACATTCGGGGATCTGAGGACTCCAGGTATCCTGCAGAAAGCTCAAACCTGTAAAACTGAAATCTCACATAGAGATGATTCTGAAGATTGTCCTTTTGACATTGAATGTGACATTCTGCAGGTAAAGGTTCATTTTAACCTATGCAATTATGTAACACAACTTAGGATGCCGGAGATTATCCTAGATATCTCAAAGCATGCAAAGATGATCGAGGATCCTTGTGAGGCATATCCTGGATCGAACAATTTGAAGTTTCCAAACGAAGCTTGCTTTCGAGCATTCTATTGGAATATCCCTGTCAGAAAGGTCTTCTTACCACTTTTCCTGACTTGGTCTTTTCACAATTAGAGCACTTGAATTTCCTAATACCCTGCACCTGGGTTTTGGGGATCATTCGCAGCGCATACATTTAGATCAATCGGGAGGTCTTTATGGGACCGTAATGTTGGGCTTGGATATAGCTTCCGAAAGGGGACTCACTTTCTGAGTCAGGTCTTTTGAACCAACAAACTTTCCTCATCTACTCCGGGTTTACAAGTCAAGAACCCTGCAAAAATGAGAAAGAAATAATCTTGCTCGAACTTCTTCGAGCTAAGCTTAAGCATTAAACTCTATGTTAACTCAAATGCTTTAATCAAAAAAGACTTCTTAGGGGTGTAACATAGGTAGGAATGGGGACCGAAAAAGGCTTATTTTTGGCCCAAAATATGTAAAGGGTTTAACATTGGTGATCATCGCAGATTTGCTGCCGATCTAGTCCATCATATAGCGCCTTCAGTCTTTGAAGTGCATTGGTAGTCTTTGGAGAACTTCTTTCTTGTGCTAGTGTGGCGTCAACATCTGAATGTGACATTATCAAATCTCACTAGTGACCTATACATAGGTATCATGCCATCTTTTGGCATTTACAAGATCAAACACGTGATTTACAAGTGTACAAGCATTTGGACAGGCATTGGCCTTGTTTTTACTAGGCACTTTGCTTTTTCTTGATGCCCAAGGATGAAATTTTTCTTTCACTTTTTTTTAGGTCCCTTCTTTCTCTTTTGGGAGCCAGGATTCTTCAAATGAGTGTGCTAGATATGCACTTTGGATCTCGGCACCAGGAATTTTTTCACAAATCCTATCTTTTGAACTCTTCCGCTCTTGAAGTGACGTTGCTTCCGTCTTGGAATATGCACTAATCACCAACAGGTTTATGAATCGAGTATACAACCTCAATTGGGCTGTGCAAAGGGTAAAAGAGTATAGGATAGATAAACGAATGCTTTTCGTCATCTTAAAGCACCTGAATCACCATAGAAGTTAAAATGACAAGCAACACACGAAGATTGATGCAAGTCTGAGCAAGAGGATTTCTAACCATTTACCTCCTGATACCGTTGGACGTACCTCCAATTTGCCCCAATGTGGGGTGGTCCTTGACAGGGGTAAAGAATGAAACCGCCGTTCAAATGGTTATCAATGGTCACCTGCAGTGTTTAGGATAGAGAAATGAATGCCTTCGTCTTCCCGATCCATGTAATCGATGCGAAAGGCCCTTGTATCCTCAGATTCGGGTTTTTCTATTCTCACTTTTCTCTCATCTTTCGAGTGTATGTAGGACGTGTTTGGATCAGGTTCTCCTTTCATTTGGAGGGATATTCCTGCTAGATAGTCCAAGTAAGCCCTGTTTCTGGAAAAATCAGCTTGTTTTTCTCCGGGCGTTTTAATAGGTGTGCAATAAATGCAATGAATTTATTTTCAGAAATAATGTTTATTCATGAGCCCAAGTATGTGAATGTTCATTCTCTCGTTCTTTTCATCTTACAGTAAATGAGAGATACTTTACTGCGCTCTTCTTTTGCCGTCTTCCATCTTCATCACTCATTCCTGCATGTAAGATAGAAGAGGCATCCTTATGAGTGAAAGATGGTTTAACCTTTGATGGAACAGATACATATCACCTGGTGCTTGGTGTCGAGGTCCCTCCTATCCAGGGTTCCGCTTGAATGAATCAAATTTTGAGTTCACTTCTTGGAACCCTGCAAAACTGAACACATGCTAGTGTATGCGTGGATGCATGATATGCTTATGCAATGATTGTCATGACGATTCGGATTGATTCTGGACAAGCCGCATGACCAAAATCTGATTTTATTTCAAGGGTAATACTTCTTCACAGCATCAGAGTTTACAGGGTGCCCCAATTCTTCTCCCTCAGAGTTTACCAAAATCAATACTCCTCATGTGAGAGTCTTCTTGACAATATAGGGGCCTTCATAATTCGGGGTAAACTTGCCTCCCGGATGGACAGCACTCGGCAGAATCTTTCTCACCACCAAGTCGTTCACTTCGAAATTTCTGGCTTTAACTTTTCGATTAAATGACTTGGCTACCCTCTTCTGGTAACTCTGACCATGACAGATTGCTCTAAAACGTTTCTCATCTATCAAATTCAGTTGTTCATAACTGAGCTTGGAGTACTCTGACTCGGAGAGTTTACCCTCTGATAAGATCCCCAAAGATGGGACCTTAACTTCCACGGGTAGGACCGCTTCCATCCCATACACCAGACTGTAGGGAGTTGCCCCTATAGAGGTCCTGATTGAAGTTCGATATGCCATTAAGGCAAAGGGTAGCCTCTCATGCCAATCCTTGTAGTTTTCTGCCGTTTTAGCCAAAATCCTCTTGACGTTTTTATTGGTTGCTTCCACTACCCCATTCATCTGCGGGCGGTAAGGGGATGAATTCAGATGTCGAATACCAAAGTGATCCAGCAGATCATCGACAATCTTGTTGTTTAGGTTGGATCCATTATCTGTAATGACTGCTTGAGGGGTACCATATCGAGAGATGATGTCTCTTTTAATGAACCTTGCCACGTTTCTCGCAGTGACATTCTTGTAAGAACTGGCTTCTATTCATTTTGTGAAGTAATCAATCGCCACCAGGATGAAGCAATGACCATTTGAAGCCGCGGGATTGATAGGCCCTATCATGTCTATCCCCCACATAGAAAAAGGCCAAACCTCAGACATTTGATACAATTCATTCGGGGGCGCATTAATCCTATTGCCATATATTTGGCACTGGTGGCATGACCTGACATGTTGATAACAGTCTGATTCGATGGTCATCCAATAATAGCCAAGCCGCATGATCTTCTTGGCGAGAAGGTGGCCGTTCATGTGAGGCCCACATATACTTTCATGGATCTCCTTCATGAGAATATTTGCTTCTTTAGCATCTACACACTTTAACAGAGTAGAGTCAAATGACCTTTTGTACAGAATTTGTCCACTGAGGAGGAACTTGCTGGCCATCTTGGTTATGTATCTCCGGTCTCCCGCTCGACATCCTTCAGGAAACTCCCCTTTTGAGAGATAATTCTTGATGTCATAGTACCACGGCTCTCCATCAAACTCTTCTTCGATCAGCATGCAATAGGCTGGCTTTTCAACTATGCCAATCCTTAGGGGTTCTATTTCCAACCCATCAGCCATTTGTAACATTGAGGCCAGGGTGGCTAGCGCGTCTGCAAATTGATTATGAGATCTTGACAGGTATTCGAATGACACTTCTTTGAACTTAAGTGTCAATTTTTCAAGGTATTCATGATAAGGGATGAGCTTTGCGTCTTTCGTCTTCCACTCTCCATGTGTCTGTAAAATGATGAGCATGGAATCTCCGTAAACTTGCAGCTTAGGTATTCTCATGGAAATGGCCAATCATAAACCTAAAATGCACACCTCGTATTACGAGATATTATTGGTGCAAGGGAAGGTCATCTTCGCTGCAACAGGATAATGTTGATCATCAGGGGATATCAGCACTGCCCCGGTACCTGCTCTTGATAGATTAACAGCACCATCGAAATACATGACCCACTTATCCTCTGCTAAGTTCAGAATTTGATCTTCTGCCTTTATTTCTCTAGAATGCTCACGATTTGATGGATTTTCTGCCAACATGTCAGCTATAGTCTCCCTTTTGCTAATTTTTGCGGAGAACATTTGATGTCAAATTCAGACAACATCACCTGCCATTTTGCTAACTTCCCAATCAGCGCGGGTTTCTCCAAGAGGTATTTGACAGGATTATTTTCTGTTACGAGCTGAATATGGTGATGTAGGGTATACTGTCTCAATCTACAAAGTACCCATACCGTTGCTACACAAGCCATTTCAACTGGTATGTATTTTACTTCAGATGGCGTGAACTTCTTACTCAAGTAGTAGATGGCTCTTTCTTTACCATCCATCGGGCTTGTTTGGGCAAGTGAGGCTCCCAAAGATTCCTGCTGTATAGTCAGATACAAGGTCAAGGGATGACCTGGGATGGGTGGCACAAGTACCGGTGGAGTGACTAGATAGTTCTTGATCTTTTGGAATGTCTGACTGCATTCTGCATCTCATGTCACTCTCGCGCCTTTCTTGAGTAATTTGAAGATTGGTTTAGCCACATCGGACAGCTAATTGATAAATCTGGCAATATAGTTCAGTCTCTCCAGAAGGCTTCTCACTTCTTTTACTGTGGAGGGAGTCGCTAGATCATGGATGGATTGAATCTTTGAAGGATCAATCTCAATGCCCCTGTTACTGACCATGAATCCAAGAAGTTTCCCAGATTTTGCCCCAAACACACATTTGTTAGGGTTCAACCTTAACTTATATTTGCATAGCCGCTCAAATAATTTTCTTAACACCTGTATGTGATCCTGCCCCTTCTTGGACTTGGCGATCACGTCATCGACATATACTTCAATTTCCTTATGGATCATATCATGGAATAATGTGACCATAGCCTTCTGGTAGGTGGCCCCTGCGTTCTTTAATCCAAATGGCATAACCTTGTAGCAAAAGTTTCCCCAGGGCGTAGTAAAAGCAGTCTTTGGCTTGTCCTCCTGTTTCATGAGGATTTGATTATATCTGAAAAATTCATCCATGAACGAGAATAATTCATACCCCGCAGTACTATCCACCAACACATCAATGTGAGGTAATGGAAAATTATCTTTTGGGCTTGCTCTATTCAGATCTCGGTAAGTGTACTTCATTTGGAAAAGTGATTCAACCTTCACTTGTTCAGTGGTCTCTGAGCTTGTCAACGAGTTTCAATTTAAGGCCCTACATGACAACAATTTTAATTCGTAAAAGTGATTCTAATTAAAATTATTTTTTTCGATTCTGTTCCCTGAGTGAGTTTCAGAGAATCGGAACGTGTTTGACAACTCCACAAAATTTCTGTTCCTAGAATAGAAACGCATTTGGTAACTGCACAAAATTTCGTTCACGAAAATAATTTCTCTTTTCAATTTTTGTCATTTAAATCAAATAATTACGTAGTTACTTTGTGAAATTCATCATGCATTTCGAATTAATTGAAGATTAATATCGCATACAATATTTTTTTCATGCTATCCCGTCTAATTGTTGTTTTATAATGAGTCATTTTAAGCTAAAAAATGATAGGACATGTTGGGTTAGTGTATGATTTCATATTAGCTCAGGCCCTTGCAGGCCTATACCAAATTGCATTGAAGGAATATCATATTCAATCTGAGTGTGATCGATGACATGTGTATATGTACATGCAATGGGAGTCGCCATCAGTCTTTAAGGAAGGTAGATTGGAACCTTATCAAACAGTCAGGAGAAATAGTTCAATTCTATGCAACTAGAGAAATCTAGGGTCAGGGGACTTGGTAACATCGGTATTTCCACCGACGCCCTTTCGACATCGAAGTTGAGTGTTCTCTAAATGTGTTTCATGCCAATTTTTAATTCATTTTTAAAGCTATGGGGTAAGTCAATGCTAAGTATTCACACAAATTGTTTTTATTTTTTCCAAATTTTCTAAAACTAGACTTAGTCTAAAGTACTTAAACATAAGCAAATCACAATCAATGAAATTAGGTACTCAATCAAAGAATCATGATATTGATAAATTGCATCATAAAACCTGATGAAGCCCTAAGGGCTTAAAGAAATGTGGTTCAGGTTTAATTTCAAAGGTGTTTATAATTTTTTTTAAAGAATAAAATCTATGAAATCTATAGAATCTTGGCTCAAAATTATGAAAATAAGGTCAAACTAGCATAATTTAAGTTTCTTCTATTTTACGAGTTTTCTAAAATTTATTTGATTTTTTAGAATTTTATTTTATTTTTTTATTACCTTATACGTTTTTCTTTGAAAATGAAACGGTGTTATGCTATAGATTGAGTAAAAAGTGATGAGAGATTTCCTGAAAGTGATGAAAGATTTTTCGAAAATAGAATCAGAATTATTTGTGTTACCAAATATGATTCTCATCTTTTTTGTTTCAGGGAAAAGAATTAGAGAATCATAATCGAAAAAAAAAATTTGACATGAGAAAAGAAAAAATCTCTCTGTATTTCGCAACGGTCCAGATGATCCTGTCTTTATTTTAGCTCCAACTTTGTAACAAGCGTGAACGACAGCGGCAACTTCTATGCTACAACAAAACAATGTCTGTGTGTTGTTGCCGGAATACAATGTCCTCATCGGACAGCAATCAGGGGATGATCAATCCCGGGGCAGAAACTAAACCAACCACGGAACTACTTGATTTCCAGTAGGCCAGACGCGCGGTAGCTTTCGACCGAATCAACTAGAGTTTCCTCCAATGGCCTGTAAGTCCAACCTAGCCCTCGTAACTTCTCTGAGCTTAAAGTGATCGCTTCTTCAGTCTCGGTAAAGCTGCCAATTAACATGCATGCATTCAAGATTCGTCAAATATATAAACCGACAAGAAACATCAATGCCTCCTTGATCCTCTGTGAAAAGAACGGGAAATGGAGAATGAGTAGATACCAGATAATTTCGACCGGATCGCTAAGAGGGAAGTCGAAGCTTACCTATTAGGATAATTGTAGTTAGGATACCGACTCTTCAGCTTTTCCACCAGGTCCTGTGTCTTAATGCGGTAAGATGTGCATATATATCGTCCTTCGGCCTCAGGTTTCTCATATGCCAAAATTACAGCTGCAGCGACATCACGTACGTCCACTATATTCCTAACCCTGTTTGACACTGGCTCCTGCCCTCCTGTTATTACATCACATAAAAGATTGCTAGCAGAATTATGTCCGGCAATGTTAGAACCGCCACAAAGACAAAAGTACAGCCTGAGTCATTTTCTCCTGATTTTGAAGGGTAAGAAAAGTGGATCCAAATGCCACATAATTCAGAAACACAAATGATTTCCCAGCACTCTGGACATATGTGAAACTGTGTCGGATTCAAAGAAAAAACCTACAACATAGAATGTTCTGGAGAGGACACATGCTCATGTCTCTTTCCATATAGGAAATCTTAAAAAAGTCTTGTCAACGATTGCCACCGGAACACTTGTTAAGTGTACTTCATTTGGAACAGTTCAGTTTTCAAAGTTTTGATTGTGCGTTACATGCATAGTTGTTAAGGCGACAAGGCGAGCAGAGACCTCTAAAACGCCTAGGCGATTAGGCGCCCGCCTAGTCGTCCGCAAGGCGATAAGGCGACAATGTAGCTAAATTTTTAAATATATATATATATATAATTGTATATTTTATATTTGAACTTCAAAACTTACATTCATGATTTAACAGAGCAAATATATACAAGAAAGATTATTAAAAATAAACAACTTTTAATATAATAAATATATGCATGAAATATTATTAAAAATAAATAATTTTTAATATTTGTATTTCTCAAGGCGCCCAAGGCGTCGCCTAGGCGACCAAGGCGCCCAAGGCGTCCACAAGGCGACGCCTAGGCGATCAAGGCGCCCGCCTTGAGGAGAACAAGCAAGGCGCCCAAGGCGTCGCCTAGGCGTCCAAGGCGCCCGCCTTGAGGAGACGTAGCAAGGCGACAGGACGCCTTGGTCGCCCAAGGTCGCCTTGTCTAGGCGACGCCTTGACAACTATTACATGACGACAGTAAGTGCATTCGGAACTGTTTAATTTCCTAGATTGGCTATTTAACAAGACCCCCCAGGATTCTCGTTAACAAAATCCATTTTAAAATAAACGTATACAGACTTTTTCTAAACTATTCGTGGCTTACAGCAGATCTGAAAGTAGTGGCAATGTATAACTACTTTTTACAAGCTTCATACCTCTCGTAACATTTAAGAGGATCGCTGTGCTTGCATTGAGTGTTGGCTGCAGAATTGGGCCAAATATGTAACTGGGACACACTGATACGACGTCGAACCCATTTCTTTTTCCATATTCTAAAGCTTCACTTTCCGCTTCAGTTTTTGAAAGGAAATACCAGTTCTGTGGCAAGAAGAGGGTATGTTCAGCAGGGAACAAAGGAACTTGCAACAAGGAACTGGTGCATGCTTTTCTTAGATATGGAAGTATAATTGCTCTATAGAGATAAGCTGATGGATAGCCAACTACAAACTCAATCGCAGCTTTGTAATATATCTATTCATTTGCCAAAGTAGCTGTCAAACTTGAAAACTTTACACAATCGGAGCATTTTTTCCAAGTCCCTAGTAAGTATTATCCTTTGAATACCAATTATCTAACTATCTTTGCTAAGACCTGTTAATTATTTTCATGTCGTCAATAATATTACTTAGAGAAAACATTGGACTCATGGCAAAATGGCGATGATTAAGAATGTCGACACTGCCCCAGATGGCTACAGCATATAAATCACCAGAACCAATTCATAAGCAGATCACCTCAGTCCTGCGACAGTACTCCTTGTCAGACCAAGACGACTCATCCATCACTTGACCATTTGGCCAGCTTGGGTTCAGTATCAATGCAGCAACCGAGGACACATAGACAACTCGCTTAACTTTCGCTTCAGAACATGCCTTCAGTACATTTAGTGTTCCCTTAACTGCAGGTGCAAGCAGCTCTACCTGCAAAAAGTTTATTCAAAAATAGAGTAGACGGAGACTATATGTCACACCCCAAATTCTAATAGAAAAAGGGGCACGACACGGCCACCCTTCTTCACATCTGAAGGATGCAGCCTCACAAGAAAACAATATATCAGAGTTTCCATAATCCAACAACCAGTATAACTAGCTCTCCAATGCAAGCCCAAAAACTCAACTACCAAAGTTTCCCATCGATAACGCTCTCGTACTACTCGTCGTTAGCTGAGGAACCTGAAAAGATTGGGAGGAAAGAGGGGTGAGCAAACCACAGCTCAATGAGTAATACTTTTCTTCTAAGCGGATCGAACAATCACTATGCACATTTAATATCAGAATATAACTCATTTATGTCAAACTCGAAACATCGCAAATCTTCACAATCCAAAATGAGTTATATAGTACCATAACGCAATATATTTATAGCAAAAATACTTATTTTGAAACACAAACACAAAACGAATATCAATGGTCAAACCCATTGATCAATGTCATCCAAAAACACGTGCCAGTGGTCTATCCACCGACCAATTTCATCAAAACACATGCCAGTGGTCTATCCACTGACCAATCTCATCAAAAACACAAGCCAATGGTCTATCCATTGGCCAATCTCATCAAAAACACATGCCAATGGTCTATTCACTGACCAATCTCATCAAAAACACAAGCCAGTGGTCTATCCATTGGCCAATCTCATCAAAAACACATGCCAATGGTCTATCCACTGACCAATCTCATACTCAAGAGTCTAACCATGGTCACGTATAACGCCCGTGACAAAAGACGACCAAGATTCCCCCCTTGGCCCACCTACAATGCCGGTGGCTCGGCCCACAAGGATATCCTAACTAGTATGCGCATACCCACAAACCCCTCAACCGGGTTCATAGCCATCTTGAGCATCACATCAACATCTCCTCATAAATCAGAAAATATATCCCAACCAACTCAATCCAGCAACTCAAAACCGTGTCAAATAGACAAAAACAGCAGTAAATGTTTGATCATGTTTTATGCAGCAAAAATACCATTTTCTCAAATGATAACACATATAGTATATCTCTTCAAAATATGCACTTTTCAACTCAAAGAAGAAATAGTATCTCTCACAATTCACAAAACCGATTCAGAATCAATATCACAAATGGGTTTCACAAACCCAAAATCCATATCTTTTTCGCAGAAACTCATCTGCTATACACAACGCATTATCTAAAATCATTCTCAAACCATCCACAAATAATCAAAGGTAGTAAATGTCCGATCCGAAGTTATGCATCAAACATGCCAAAAATATTACTCTTGCCATTAGAACGAAATCACATATTAACATGTCTTACTCTTTTCGTTTCAAAATATGCCTTTAGAAATTCAAAGAAGAGATAGCACCACTCACCTGAAACGCCAAAGGCAATTTAGAAAGCTTACTCGGAACGACGCGTCCGAACCCCTATCAAAAGTATAATAAACGGATCAAAAACTAAGTAATAAACTATTCTAAAGCATGAATCAACTGAATAAGGCCTATTTGTCACTAAGAAGACAACTACGCACCGATAAAACACTTGCTTGTAGCAAAAACACAAGTTTTCCGCTTTGCGCAACTTGCGCGATAAACTTCAACAAGCCATAATTTCCCCATCCGAGCTCCGATTTAAACAATCTTATAGTCCAAAGAAAGATCTTTTAACGTACAACAATAACCCCAACATAGCTTGTCCAAAACCCATTCGAAAATTGGCGAAACTGAGCGAAAACTGTACTGGTCGCGTACTGTTCACAGCGCGCACCAAATTCTCTCGAGCCATAACTTTCTCTACAATAATCCATTTTAAGTGATCTTATAGTCCACGCGAAGCTCATTCAACATACTACAAATGTCTCAACAGATCCAACCTCATCCGATGAAAGGAAGTTAGTGAAATCAGGCCCCGAAACGAATTATTCGCGCTGTACTGTAGCGCGGCAGATTTGGAAAATTCATTCCGGGCAAACCGCAAGTCCAAATCAAGATCCGTCGAATACTACGGCTTCATAACATCCTAAAGTTTCATTTCCATGCAAACGCACCGCTAAATGACCAAGAAATCAGACCCGGCGACTTATATTCAACCAAAACCCCAAATAGAGTCCTAACTCCAAAAATCCCTTCGATCGGAGGAAAAAGATGTGCGAATACTTACCGATGGTTGCTAGTCGAGGCCGAGGTAACTTGGCGAGGCAACTCGAGGAAAGCCCTCTCTCATCTCTCCTTTCCCTCTCTTCTTTCTCTCCTTTCTTCTTCTTTCTTCTTCTTCTGCCGTTCTCTTCTTCCTATTCTCTTGTCGTGGAGCAGCTGAAGGAGAAAAGAAGAAGAGGTTGGAGTTGGGCTGGGCTTCCTTTCGGGCCAAATATTACACTATAAGCATTGAAAAATTCGCCGATCATATCAAGCATCGATTGTCCAATCATGAGAGGCAATCTGCAAGGACTAATGACTTCCACCAAGACCTTGTTTTTCAGCCTCTCAGTTTCATGTTGATGACTGGTCTGGATTATACCTCGAACCTTCTGCTTCTTAATAGGTTAATCAAGTTTGACTTGATACTATCTTTAACATTCTCTTACGTTGACACAGTTCCACAGGACTAAGAAGGGGCATTTTATTTGCATGCATAGAACCATCATACTTAAATAGACAATGGGTCTAAGTAAGGAAGACAGCGAGTGGTAAATTCAGTTTTCACAAGCAGTGTTAAAAAGCTACCACACACACATATGAACAGTATATATTCATTCTTTTAGATTCAAATAATGCACGCACGTCAACATCTAAACACTCTTTGTGGAAATAAAGCTTTAGGATTTGACATAGTCACAAAGCTATACGCCGGGGAAACTCTCACCTCAGGATTTGACACAGGGGAGTAAGGGACTGGAGAAGCAACGTGGAGAACCCCACAGCATCCTTCAATTGCCAAGCGGAGAGAATCGTAATCAAGTAAATCCGCCTTGAAGAGTCTCAATTTCTCAGATGCTTTATCTAGTTCCTTCAAGTGAGCATACTTTGCATCACCTGCGTAGAGAAAGTCACCAATTTAGTCCCCAGATTAAACGACCGCAGGTTTTATTGTTCTATAGTGGGCCTAGATAGAGGTACCGTGGCTTTTAGTTGCTTTGCCTAGCCCCATCCCAAAAATCAAGCCCCTCAACAGACAAATTTTGTAGCCAAAACCATTTCTTAACGCAGCAATCTTCTATTGTCCTTTAATGACCCAAACTTTCAATTTGATCTTGCGACAATATGCAACGATTCAATTTCTTGGCATCACATATAGCGAAATTTCCTTTGAAATGGAGACAGGCCCATTGGTTGATTTTACTTCGAAGCGGAAAGGGGAGGAAAGGGAAAAAATAGAGAGAGCTTCAGCTGCTATGATGTCAAAGGAAAACAAGGTTATTTAACTGGAAAAACATGCCTCACCCTTCCCACATTTTCAAAAGAATGTTGCCTGGCTCGGCTTGGGTAGGAACTATCTAACTCCTGCCCCTATTCGCAGTGATTTTTTCAAGGGTTGATTTGTTGAGTATTCAAGCACTTGGTTTGGACGTGGGAGCGGACCAAAATGGATCTATGATGAGATCATTTATTTACGATGGAATGGCATACAAAGTCGATATATCTCAATCAATACAAAATAGGATCTATACGTATGCAAACCGTTGAGGGTAGTTCTCGATCTGGACCAAGACGACCTGTCGTAGCCTCGTAGGGGATTTATTGAAACCGCTGAATTCAGAATATGGCAAAAGTAGCTCCTGGATGGGGAACTAGTCCTTTGATGGGTGTTGCAATGCTCTGTTTACAGCATTCCTACCTACTATTTTAGGAACTTATAATTCTTCCGTCCTACATGACGGAATTTCAATGAATTAGATTCACAAGAAACGCCGGGTGGTGGTTGCGCTGTTCGACCCGGTGGGAGATTCTCCCACTCAGAATAACCTCAGAGGCGGTCTTGGCCGATGCTCGGGAAGCGGGTAGTCAGAAAAGAACGAAGGTGTACTTCCCCCTTATTTGTATTCATATCCTTCTAGGTTAACTACCCAAACAAACGAAACAATTCCAGTTATCTCTCCAACTCCCTCAATCCAAACAATAACTATAAGAAGAGTCGCAGAGCAGAGGAAAACTCATTGTCGTAAACATGCAAAGCATTGCTCGGAGAATCGAGCGTGGATGTCGGCAATCAAAGCTCGTGCACAGAACAACACAGAAAGCGGAGCAGACCGATCGAGAAAACCAAGAGCAAAATAATCAGCTGATGAACTGAGGAGAGAAACCGGAGGAGGTGACGGACTTACTGGGATCTCTGACTGTGCCATGGACGGTGTAGCCCTGGGAGAGAAGAATCTTGACGACCCACGAGGCAAGAAAGCCTCCAGCTCCGGTCACGCACAATTTCCTCTCCACCATCGCCATCCGCTCTCTCTCTCTCTCTCTCCGCACGCAGAGACCCGAGCTCGAAGACACTAATGACTACAGACTTCGTGCGCAAGCGAGAAAGGGACCGAAGCTTTTTAAAAATATTGCTTCTGCGTGGACACTACGACGTTGACCATTGAAAAGTCGGAGAACAGCGTCAGCGATGATCTCAACGAGGCTGCGTCCAGAATAATACAGAGAACTAGCGAGCCCCACCGCTTTCCTTGGGCTTCAAACTTCAGCTGTTTCGTGTAATACGATGGTTGTCGGGCGTCAGCAATGATCTCAACGAGGCTGCGGCCAGAATAATACAGAGAACTAGAGAGCCCCGCCACCGTCCTTGTGCTTCAGCTGCTTCTCTCTTTTTTCAGCACGCTTGCTACTTGGCCTGAGAAAGGGCCTGAAATTAAGACCCCTCAAAATGCACCGCAAACTTCATCCTATGCCAAATGCGTCCCCCATCAAATCTTAAATTCTACGGACAAATTGTATCGATCGAATCATCGTAACAGCATACCAAATGAACAGCCAGGCAGTAACCCTCTGTAGTCAACGGGCGTGCAAGGAGCGATCCGACGTAAAGCCATGAGGGAGTCCCGGCTTAGTTACCAGCTCGTTTGAGTCTAACTCGATTCCTTTCGATTCGAGGTCGAGCTATTCGAATGTCCGTTAATCCGTCGATTGTGCGATCTGAGAATGAGAGGAAATGCCGGACGTGGGAAAGAGAATCGTATTTTTCGTCCATTTAGTCCAAATGGAACATTGTATCAAAAGTCCATGAAACACATCAAACAAATTACAAATTTATGGATAATATTGGACAAAAGTTTAGAGATCATATTAAACAAATTTAAAGTTCATGAACAACTTTGCATACTGAATCAAAGTTAAAAAGTAAGGGTAATAACATAAATGGTCCATGAACTTTGCCTTAATGTTCATTATGGTCCATGAACTTTAAATCTGTTCAATATGGTCTTTAAACATTAGACTAATATTTAATATGGCCCCTGAACTTTTAATTTGTTCAATGTGATCCCTAGATTTTTGCTACATATTCAATATAGTCACTGAACTACATAAAAATATTTAATATAATCCTTCCATTAATTTAAGATCAGGGATAATAATGAATATTTTCATATAGTCTAGGGACTGAATTGAACGTGTATTAAAAGTTTAGGGATTAAATTAAACAAGTCAAAAGTTTAGGGACTAAATTATACATTGGGTTAAAATTCAAGGACTACATTGAGCAAATTAAAAGTTCATGGACCACATTGCGCATTGGGCTAAAGTTCGAGGATTATTTATGTGATTTTCCCTAAAAAGTACTACGTGTGTCATTTACCTTTTCTATTTATTTATTTTTTTTCAGATTTCAATCTGAGATAAGATCGTGCAATCGCCCTTATTTCATGTGTAGCCACAGAACAAACGGTTAGTCAGGTGGGATCATTCCGAACGACAATCTAATCACGGATTAGCCAATGATTGATGTTGTTGTTGAAACATTGTCCGATTGTGTAATAACTTGTAGTTCCCGAATCCTGTCAAATGCATCAAAAAAAAAAAATTGGTGCTCGCTCTTTCCAGGAAATCGAAAGCTGGCGCACATGGGGGAACTCGAATTTTCTGGCATTGCTTTCTTGATTGACATCTCACGCCCAATTGACCAGAAGCCAAAAGGTCGATTCGACAGCCCGTTTGGCTATTCACCTTTTGAAGAAGACCGCAGTGACCAAAGAAGCACGCATGCACTTCCGGAGCTAAAAAGCACAAACACTCTTTCACTAGTATAAGTATGGAACGTGTATCGATTGGACACTCTACCGGGCCTCCGTGCCGATATCCAATACGCATCTGACATTCTCCGAAGCGTGGCAACTCAACTCTACCGATCACCCAGTGATGTGCGAATCTGAGAATCTCGACACGTGCTGGATCAATTTTGAAAATTTCAATATTTTAGGAATAAAATTTAAAATCTATCAAAATCTAAAAGTCAAATGTTTGTTAGAATGCGTTTATTATGCGGAAAACTCCATGCTAAATGGAAAAGCTTTCTGGGACATCACTTTTTAAGAAATGATTAGTTTTTTTTTTTTGGCGAAATGTGTTTGAAAAAGTTTTTTGGCTATTTGGATCTCATTTGAAAATTAATTTCAATTTAATGACTTTGCAACAAAAAAATCGTATTTAGTCATCAAATTTTTAATTATTTTATTTGTTTATTTTCAAATTTTTTTAACCACATAAGAGAGAGAAAATATTTTAAAAAATCATGTCATCATTTTTCGTTATCTAATTTGGATGGAGTTACTCAATTGCACCTATTTAACAATTTTTAGGAGTCGGTTGTATTTTTTGCAAATTTTATTACTCAATTGTGCCAATTTGACAAGTTTTATGGTTCAATTGCACTTTTTTGCAACGTGACAAGTTTTAAAACTTTTACTAAACACATCTTTTTCGTGACAAGTTTCAGAAAATATACGAGAAATGTCTAAATTATATCTCTGAAAATTCAAGTAATTCCCCTTTGCTAATTGACTAATGCACGAGAAATATAGATTATCATGTTTTTCGATTTTTCATTTATCAAGGTGTTTTAGGGTGTGTATGGTAACGCTCCAGAAACGCTTCAGAAAAAGTGTTTATGTTTCAAAGGTGTTCCCGAAACACTTTCGGAATAAAAACGCGTATGGTTAAAAAATGTTCCAAAAGTGTTCCGTGGAACACTTTTGTGTCGGGGACCACTTTTGAAAAAATAAAAAAACTTGCTTCTGAATTTTGGAATATTTTTGAAATCACCACTCACCGCCGCCGACACGGCCACCATCCGCCGACCACCGTTGCTGCCGACCGCCGCAACCGCCGGTGACGGTCGCAAATAAAAGCTTTTTTTTAACTTATCATACGTGTTTCTATTCTTAAAAATTGTAACCAAAAATAAAAATACAAAAAAATATTTTTATTCAAAATTTGTGCTCGGAAACATAAACGTTTCCATACGCACCCATAAGTTTCATGCCCGCGCGTATCGTGTATAAATTTCGCGAAAGCCAAAACATTCCGCGTCTCCCTCTTTCCTTCGTTCACTCTCTCCAGCTCAGTACAGAATAGTGGAGTCCCCGTCCATTTCCAGCTCAACTTTCTTCCGCCGTCGGATTCCCGAATGGACGTCCGCCGGCGGCCACCGAAACCGCCGCTCCCCTCCGCCGCGCGCGGAGGGCCAAGCGACCTCCGCGACGAGAGAAGAAGCTCCACCTCATCGTCCCGTCCCCTCGAGCCGCCGAAAGCGTCGGACGCTCTTCCGCTCCCTCTTTACCTGACCAACGCGGTGTTCTTCACTCTCTTCTTCTCCATCGCCTACTACCTCCTCCACCGGTGGCGCGACAAGATGCGCGACTCGGTCCCCCTCCACGTCGTCACCCTCCCGGAGATCGCCGCCATCGTCTCCCTCATCGCCTCCTTCATCTACCTCCTCGGCTTCTTCGGCATCGGCTTCGTCCAGTCCTTCATCGCGCGCGCCTCCCATGATGCGTGGGAGGACCTCGACGACGACGTCAACCCCGCCTTCGGCTGTACGGGCATTGTGGCTCCGCTTCCGCAACCGGTCGATCCGGAGCCGGCAATTTCGGCTTTGTCCTGTGCCGAAGACGACGAGATCGTCAAATCCGTCGTGGACGGTGCGATTCCTTCGTATTCGCTAGAATCTAAGCTCGGCGACTGCAGAAGAGCAGCGTTCATTCGGCGCGAGGCTTTGCAGAGAACGACTGGGAGGTCCCTCACTGATTTGCCCCTGGAAGGATTCGATTACGAGTCGATTTTGGGGCAGTGCTGTGAAATGCCGGTCGGATACTTGCAGATTCCGGTCGGAGTTGCAGGACCATTGTTGCTTGATGGATGCGACTATTATGTGCCCATGGCTACCACCGAAGGTTGCTTGGTGGCGAGTACGAACAGAGGCTGCAAGGCGATTTATGCGTCTGGGGGTGCGAGAAGCGTGCTGTTAAGAGACGGCATGACGAGAGCGCCAGTTGTGAGGTTCGGTGATGTGAAGAGAGCCTCGGAGTTGAAGTTCTTCTTGGAGGATCCGATCAATTTTGATACCTTGGCACTTATGTTTAACAGGTCAGCTCATGGCTAGTTACTTCTGATTTGCTTACTTTTTTGGTGGTCTTTCATGCTTCAGAAATCGAGTTCTATGTATAGTGCCTTTAGTTGTCTGCTTGTATGTCTTGTCATTCTTTTGTCAATCCGTCCATGATTTGCTGAGGTTGACTGTCATCCTTAAGTGAGTATACTTCTTTCAATTATGATAGTGATGAGAAACTGTTCTTGCTGTCCGAGATTTTGTCTTCATAACTGTTTAAGTTGGAGAGGGAGATCTGAGAATCATCAATCTAGTATACGACTTATCCGTTTATCGAATTTGGGTACAATCCGGACATTCTTTTGATGGAACCCACGATTCTATAATGCTTTGTAGAGGCTTGCATTTGTATCAAATTCCACATGCTTAAATGATTAGAACTATGTAAGGATTTCCTTTCATGCTTCTGTTCGTTCATTTTTTTTTTCTTTTTTCTTTTTTGTGGCAGATCGAGTAGGTTTGCGAGGCTTCAGAGCATAAAGTGCTCTATTGCCGGGAAGAATCTATATATGAGGTTCACTTGCAGCACTGGTGATGCGATGGGGATGAACATGGTCTCCAAAGGGGTTCAGAATGTCCTGGACTTCCTTCAAAATGATTTCCCAGATATGGATGTTATTGGTATCTCTGGTAAGCTTCTTTTGTTCCATAGTTTCTTTGGCTTTTTCATGGACCACTACTCCCCGTGTTTGGATTGGGGATGATTTTTTCTGGTTAATTTGTAATTTCCAATTTTTTCTGGTTTTTTCATGATTTTAATGCTTTTCTTGAAATTCCAATCTAGGCCTAGATAGTTAGATATTTTTGTGTATTCTTTTTCTTCTATTTACTGGATTGTTTCTACATCGATGTTACTTCCATTCAGTGAGCTGGTGTGGAGCATCATTCTATTTCTCATTAGTAAGCCCCATGTGTACATGGTTGACAGCTGAGAAATGGGATTTACTTGTCTATACATGTTAAATACATGTCCCATAATCATGAACAGATGTGATTCCATCTTGATCTCTTGATTTCATGATGAGTTATGCTTAATTTGTCTTTTCTTGTAATCTTTCCTATTGCTCTGGTCCTGGCAGTGCATGCGGGCTTTCCTTCCTCCTTATAATATTTATGACATTTCAGTCCATATTCCTTTGGCTGTCTCTGAGTAGATCATGCTTTTGGGTGAAGTTAAATCAGTGATGGCATTTTAAAGTCAAGCGTGGTGTTACTGTTTCATGGTCTCAATCATATATATTTCACTCCTTGATGAAATAATTGAATGTTAGTAGCATCATTAAGGAAAATGACATGAAGGGATATTTTTCAAGTTACTATGTGACTTTATCCTTTCTCTTTATTATTCTTCAAGCAGCTATGTGCTTGTGAAAGGAAAGAGAAGTCGTTTATTGAAGCTTTCATTTTTGCGACTCCTCTCGTCTCCCCTTATGTCCGTCCAACTTGAAAGTGTGCTATTGTCGTTAACTCTTCAATTTGTTGCCAATGTCAGCACCTTTGTGGTCCTTCCTTGCCTTTAACAATCAATTGTGGCAGGAAACTTCTGTTCTGACAAGAAACCGGCTGCTGTGAACTGGATTGAAGGCCGGGGAAAATCAGTAGTTTGTGAAGCTCTACTAAAGGAAGATGTGGTGAAGCAGGTGCTGAAAACCAATGTAGCTGCCCTTGTCGAACTCAACATGCTTAAGAATCTCACTGGATCCGCAGTTGCTGGTGCTCTTGGTGGTTTTAATGCCCATGCGAGCAACGTAGTCTCTGCAATATTTATAGCAACTGGACAGGATCCAGCTCAGAATGTCGAGAGCTCTCATTGCATCACCATGATGGAAGCTGTTAATGAGGGAAGGGATCTTCACATATCTGTCACCATGCCTTCCATAGAGGTAGTTAAGCGTTCTTTTCCCAGCATTGAGAGCTTGTATCGTTAATCCTTTCCCTTCTTCTATTCAGGAACTTGAAATGCATGTGCTTGTTTTCAGCAGTCAAATGGGAAACTTGTCTGTTTTGGAAATTTTCACTTTGTTCTCTTTAGCGCAAGTGTTGGTTATTCCCTTTTTGTACTTGCCATGCACTTAGGAGACTGGTCATAATGTTGTGCATCATTTTAAATATATGGGAATCTAACATGACTGCTGGGGCAACATTATAGTCCTTCCTTATACTTGACTACCTCAGATGCTTGTCCTTATAGGTTGGCACTGTTGGAGGTGGTACTCAGCTTGCATCTCAGTCTGCTTGCCTGAACATGCTCGGTGTCAAGGGTGCAAGCAAACAGTTCCCTGGAGCTAACGCAAGGCTCCTGGCGACCATCGTAGCCGGTTCAGTTCTTGCAGCGGAGCTTTCTCTGCTGTCTGCCATCGCAGCTGGGCAGCTCGTCAAGAGCCACATGAAATACAACAGATCGAGCAGGGATGTCACCAAAGCCTGTTGATACCGACAAAAGAGCTTTAGTGGCACCTAATCAAAATAAGGAATGACAGGCAAGAAAGACACAGAATTGCACCCATGTGAGATGATTCCTGGTCACAGATGGGACTCGACATGGCGGGTTCGATTACAGCAGCTTCTCTCCTTCCCCAATGTGTCCTTGCGTCGATACTGCATCTTCTTGTGACCTTGTACTCTCTGTGACCACCAATGTTGGTTTGTTCTCGTTCCCTGATTGCCATTTGTCAACGTCGTTGTAGTCAGTTTGTCTGGGTTTGTGTTGTATATAAACTGGGGACCAAAGGCGTGCACTAGTGACTAGACCATGAATCTGTTGATTGTTTGTGACCTGGGACCAGACCGCGTAACATGGGTCCTAGCAGCTATGTAATTGTCAGCTCATCGTTGTCTTCTAGAGATTGAAATATCCAGGCCTATTGATATTATGGACGATAATTTCTTTTTTATTTTTAATTTTTTGTTCTCTTCTTCAGTACTCCATTTTTGCAGGAATAGAGAAACGGAGCCAGGTCATCCGATGCAAATTCTGAACGCTGATGAACCTGTAATTGTTGCTACCGGGTACTAGGATCATGTTTATTAATGGATCTTAGTACTCCATTTGGTCCTTTTTTTGTCCCCCAAATGCTTCTAATGATAAAGCACCAAATGTGGAGTGCCCATGGGTTCGAAATACCTATATATCTACTTTTTTATTTTAAGAATTTTGACAAGATCGATTTGGGCTGAATATTGTTGATGTGGCCGCTAAGGGCCTACATTATTGGAGTTGTCCCATATTAGTTGTAGAATGGGTTGATGGTCGGTTAGAAGTGTGAGGGAAAACTTCAACATTTAAGCTAGTTTTTGAAATGAGAAAGGCCAAGACCACCAAACACTAGTATCAGAACCCACGGGTTGTCGCTGCCCCACATTCGTTGTGGAAGGGGTTGATTTCAGGCCCGATAAGCGTTGATGAATATTCAAGTTGCGATGGATCTCATGGTCAACGCGGTTTTTCGGGTGGTGGGCTTTATAGCTAGCGACGCAGGCCTAATGGGCGTTGATGGAGGAGGTTGTGAAGCGTTGATGAATATTCAAGTTGCGATGATTAGAATTGATTTTTTTTTATTTTGTTCCCTAAATAGGTTTTAAAGAATCATAACATGTTTGATAACTGTATGAAATTTCTGTTTCCATAATAGAAACATGTTTGGTACTGCACAAAATTTCTGTCCATGAAAATAATTTCTCTTCTCAATTTTTGTCATTCAAGCCAAATAATTATGTAATTACTCTGTAAAATTTTTGTCCCTATAATAAAAACGTGTTTGGTAACTACACAAAATTTCTGTTTTCGGTAACAATTTCTCTTCCCAATTTTTTTCATTTAAGTCAAATAATTATGTAATTATTTTGTGAAATTTCATCCTACATTTGAAATTAATTGAAGATCTACTCATATTGGTTCTCTTATATAACATATTGTATATAATACTTTTGTGTGCCATTCCGTCTAATTTTCCCGTCATAACGAGTCATTTAAACTTACAAAATGAGAGATCGAGTTGGGTTAGTTTAGTTAGTTACCTTTGAATTCTCACTTGCCCAAAAAGATTTTAGTTTCTCATAAGTAATTTTTGTGTGGTACGATATTTCGTTGTTGAATATGCTACAATGAATAGGTCAATTATAGTATATAACTTAAATAGGGATATTTTTTTCTTTTGGTCCAAATAGAAATGTTGATTATATTTGTTATTAGCATGTTTAATCCGTGCATTTTAAATGCATTTAATATATATATATATATATATATATATATATATATATATATATATTGAAAAGTGATTGTTTTTCTTTCAAAATTAACTTGTTCTTTCAGAATTAACTTTTTTTTATTCTTATTTTTCTTTCAAAATTGTTTTCGAAACAAAATCAGAATCATTTACGTTACCAAACATATTTCTCATCATTTTTTATTTCGAAGAAGAGAATCAGAGAATCAGAATCGTTGTCATTTAAGCTCTAGAAGGTTGTTTTACATGGCCGGCGTTAACATGGAAATTTTTTAATAATTTTTTTTATTTTTTTATGATTTCTTCTTCTTCTTTTTCCATTTTCTTACTTTTCTTTTTGGTTTTAAGGGAGGGCTGGTTACCCTCTCCCGAACTCGGTAAAGGCCGCAATGCCATCGCTTGGCGCAAATTTGGCCAAGGCTCACGCCCTCACCCAAAAATAAAAATAAGAAAAAGAAAAGAAAAGAACATAATTCTATAGTATTATGTAAAAATGTCCACGTCAGAGCCAAATCGAGTCATGTCGGGAGATCGACATTCACGTCAACGATTTTCGATCAAAATTAGCTAAATGGACTTAATTGGCGAAGTATATGACAAGGTTTAGAGCTCAATTGACGTAATTAAAATATTTAGAATTAAATTGATAAGATTATCATAAATTCAAAACTTTTTTTTTGTAATTATTCCCTCCTGTCGTCTCATCGAACTTGATCTGATCAAACAATTTAAATAAGGCGATCTTTCGTTATTGTCTCGTCGAAGCTCGCAAAAGTTTCGAAATGCGGTTGGGAATTGGGATCATGCATCTCCCCATCCAAAGCACAGTAAATTTTCCTCGTCACTCTTGAACATTATTAGTATAGTAGTCGTCACTCGTCAGGAAAACGAGGTTTTGCAAGAGCGCCTCAAAGTGTGCTGCTTTTGCCCTGCCCTCCTGCCTTAATATGCGCACACATGGCGTCCTCGTACCCAAGAACAGCAGCGAAATTTTCGGTTTTTCGATTGCATTCACCGACTCTCTCTGGTCGCCGAACGGACACGCGAAAGGGCAGAACTCAGTCCGTACTTTCCATGTCGGGTCGGCGTCGCGAGCTGAGTCGTTCTGCTCGGTGAAATTCTTCAATACCTCCTTCCCTCTTCGCTTTCGAATCGCAAAACCCCGTCTCTTTGCTTCGGTTTCGATTCTAACTTGGAAGCCCATCCCCCACCTACTTCAATTTCCCTCTTTTCCATAACTGGCCAAATAAATTTCGGAACCCTAGAGAGAGAGAGGGAAGGAGGTAGGGGGAGAGCTCACTCACCAATGGCGAGCAGCTGGAGGAGAACTATGGGGAACGTGAGGTCGTTCCTGAACAATGCGACAGGCGGCCTCCGAGGCGGCGCAAATCTGGCTTCCTGGGCCTTTGCCGGAACCCTGGCGTATTTCCTCTGGGTCAAGCCATCTCGCGACCTCAAGCGCGAGCAAGAGGTTAGTCTAAGGGTTTTTTTTTTCTCCCTCATTTCTGTCGAAGCTGTTTCTTGATCGTTTGGTTTAGTCGAATGTTGGAGAGGATTGGGTTTCTAGTGGTGTTCTTATTGCGGTTGCAGGAGAGGGCGGCTATTGCGGCGTCAGACCCTTACAAGTTCGTCGAACGGACCCGGCCTATAGGTGACCCCCAGGTTAGTCACAGGTCGTTGCTTCGATCGGTTTTAGTTAGCTTGTTCTGTTGTAGTGCTAGTGCGGATCTGTTTGTATTGTCTACTGACGCTGAATATTGGGTCTATCCGCAGCAAAATGGTTTGATATATGGCAGCAAGAACAGAACTGAAAAGCCCAAGGAGTAGCTGGATATACTATGTATCTAGTAAGTCCAAACTCTCTTGTGTGGTTGAGGTTAAATGGCTTTGATTGAAGTTTTGATCTTTGTCTGTTCTTCTCTTGATTCAGCATGCCTTGATATTGTTGGCCTTGCTGTTTGAAATTGTGATGAATTCTGCATGAACCTGTTGTGGTTACTGTCTTCTGAATCAAGTTAATAATAGATGCTTGAAACTTACATACTTGAGAACGACGCCCTGGTGTGCTTAGTTATGCCCAAAAATGGCATGGCGGTGGCAGATTTGTCTTTTACCTAATCACTTCGGTTATTTCTTATTTACAAGGCTAATGCACAATTATGGCTGTCTGTTGTGCAAGTCTGTCGTGGACTTAGTTGTTGTTGGGAGGTGCTACTGTGTGCGTTGGGATTACGTCATAAGATTATTCATTAGTAAAATCATCAGTTTTATTACCATGCAAGCTTAACTTGCCATGTTGATACCCGGCAGACATTGTGAACGTAATTTATGGTTCTCCAAATCGATGATTTAGTGCTCAATGTTATAGCTCTGGTATGGGATCTTTACTTTCAGACGAAAGTTGTCCTGTACCAATAAATCTAGTGGTAACGATTTTTGACGTCACCATGAATATTATTTAGGAAAATCATCACTTTTTTAACCATGTAAGCTTGGCTATTGATAATAACTTGCCGTTGTATGCCCGGAAGATGTCTTTGAACCTAATTTATGGTGCTCCTAATCCATGATTCAGTACTCATTTATCCAAATAAATATGTTTTAAAAATGTTTATTGTGTTATAGTTCTGGTATGGGATATTAACTTTCAGACTCTAAAGGTTCGTTGCGTTGGAAAATCAATTGGTATGCAATAAGTATTTCGCTAGATAGGTGTCAGAAGGAGGAAATCTCGTGAAGGATCTTTGAGATGTCTTCTGGATGATATGTCATATAGGTGAAAACTAGAGAGTTTGATTTCACGAGAAACAGATTATCTTCGGAGAGTCGTTCATTCGAATACGAAAAACCAGATCGGTTCGCTATCATGAAAATAGAAACTGGGTTTTCCTTTATCAAAGTACATTCTGTCTCCGATGTCAAATTTTGGTGGAACTTATAATAAGTTGTCTGAATTATTAGTAGGTTATTCTATCTTTCTCACAAAAGAGGTTTGTGCAGCGGTAGCATTAGTTGTTCGGCATGAGCATAGCTGACCCTTGCTTCTTTCGTAAAAATCCTCTATTTGCAAATGTCGGCTTTACTTTGCTTTTGATGGATCTAGGGATCTGCAAATATGTTTGCGGGCATTATATGACATACGAAGGAATTTGCTTCAACTGATTTGTGTTGAATGAACAGTTTTATCCAGACTCTACATATTGTTGCATAATGTAGGACATCTCATTTGAGAGGTACCGTCTAAATTGTATATTTAGTTTCATCAATTGTTGCAGTGCTTTAACAAGTGGTGGAAGGGTTTGCATGGCATTAATGCCTTCCTTTTACATCCTTCACATATAAGAGAACTGGCAAAAAGCATGCTGCGTGATTTAAACAATTGCAGTGAATACTTCTGAACAAGTTCCTGGACAACAAGCAACCTAAGAGTTCCCCGCAAGGTTCATCCAAGGAGGGTAGTAAATAACCAGATATAACACTTGGGCTTTACCATCAGTATCATTTTGAAATTTATCTAAATCAGCAGAATTCAACTAAATCAGATGCATGTAAATTAAATAAACATGAATCGAACTACATAGATTTCTTAGAATCCAAAGGTGAAAAGATGATAAGGAGTGCTTGTGGAAATCCATATGGTTCTTTCAGTAGAAGGGTTTACATGGCATCTTATGTTGTTTTGACCGACATTTCTTTCTTGTCATGGCAAGGCCTGGTTTTCTCACTGGAATTCTAATAATTGTTCACATATCTTCAAAAACCATGTGTTAAAAAGGAAAGGAGTGTGCAAGAAATCTGTTCATTCTTGGCGATGAGATCTTTTTGCGATATATGGAAGTTGACCAGCCACTGGAGTTAATGCACAGTTCAGTTTTGGCATTTATATCTTGTAGTCATAGATGTTTGGAATCTAAGACATTTTACAGATGCCATCTGATATTGTAACGCTATATTAGGGGGATTTGGATCCCCCACCTTGATTTTTTCAAGGTAGGGGAATCCTCACCCTTGATATAGGGGGGGAAAGTTTTTTATTTCCCCCCCTATATCAAGGGTGAGGATCTCCTTAGAAAAACTAAGGCAGCAGATCCGGTTCCATATTAGGGTGGTAGGGGTGGTGGGTGAGAATTTTATAAGGGGTATTCTGCGTGAGACTGGCCTGTGTCATTTATAGGTAGTTAATTGCCTCTGTTATTGGGAAAAAAAACCCTATTTTTGGCTATAATAGATCAGTTTTCAGCTTTCGCGTGGAGTCATTTACATGCTGTTAATTTTCTCTCTTTGTTGTCAATTATCATTTCTGTTGTTACTATCAACAGTCAACACATTGGGTTCCTGAAGTAGATTACTATGGAAACGAGTGGTTTCGTATTCATTGGTGCTTTCACTGAATTTACCTTGAGGGGCCTCATCCTTTACGCCAGTTTACTTCTAGAATTGTTGTCTTTGCATTAATATAAGCTGTGATTTTGTGTGTTCATATTATTGTATGCTATTCAAAGCTCAGGTTCTGGCAAAAAGGGATGAAGGTCTAGTTGTTAATGTTGTCGCCGTTGACCCTTAACAGTTGACAACTAGCTTACTGCTATAAGAAATGTCTATTTGGGCAATTTTTAAGATTGGTATTAGTTACCTATGCTTATGTTCCAACGCTCTCAATTACAAAAAATTTCAAACCGATAGACTTGTAACAGCAGCGATAATTTAGAGACACTCTTTGCCTGTTTGCATCATCATTGCTAGTGCTGTTTTGGTTGTTATGGGTGCGTTGGGGAATCCATTGTTAGAATGTCATGCATGAAGAACGAGATGGAGTGATTTAATTCTTTTGTGGTGATATGGAATTCTTATTATCTTAAGATGCGATGTCGTAGCATCCATTTGCTTATAACTTCTTCCGCCTTCAGCCACCTCCACTTGCTTGGAACTCATACATAGCTTGTCTCTCTTGCGAGTTTATTGTAAACTAGCATGGTATATCAAAAAATCAATTAGCTCTCCGCAAATGGAGTTGATCTAAAAGTCTCTGGCTCGGCACATTTACTTCTTGCTTGATGACAATGCCTTACCCTAGAGCCTGTCATCTTTACGAGTGAGTAATTGCTCGGATATCTAAATGTTTTGTAGTTCATGGCTCTGAGCGGCAGGCATTTTGTCTGTTAGGATAGCCCTCATCAAGATAGTGTCACAATATCCGGTGTATTCCTTTCCTAGAACGTCTCGATGATTTGTGTCCTGGTTCATCGTGCAATATCGTAGTGGTAAGATTTTATCGCCATCTATGTTATTGATGTCTGAATCGATCTGGTATTTTTATGGGGATCCCGACACTTCAAAGTATTTGGAGTTCAGAAACCTGGTTTTCCTCCATACTGCCATGATGAGTTCTAGCTGATTGGTGATTCGTTATCAGTTGGTGTGAAGTTTTTTTTTGGTGGCTTGATCTCTCTCTTTTCCAATTCGATGTCTCGCATACGCCTTTCACCTGAGTTTCTCTTTTGTTCTTCCACAGGGACGATGCTCTCTTTGCCTTGGTCTCCGGTGGAAGATCCCTATCGGCACCCAGATACCAGAATGATGAATGAAGATAAATAAACTTGCATTATACCATCAATAATGTAGATAACTTCTGAAGAATTTTGCGGGGTTATACCATATATATAGTGTTTACCATGTTTTCCCAGAGTTGTGTGGATAATTTTTTTTTTTTTTTGTATTCTTGTTTTTGCCTTTTGGGCTATACCTATACCTTTCTCGAACTTCACTCAACGCACCAACTCGAGGGGACGTCATCGTAGCTTTGTCGAAGCTTTTGGGTCTGATTGGACGTCCGGGTGTGCCGGGGAGGCTCCACTGAACGGCGCGATGACATTTTCACGTGGGCGGATGGGCCAGGACCGGCTTGGGCCTGAATCAACGGGATTCGATGCTCCCTCCTCCACGTTGTCGCCCTATAATTGGCCTCAACCGTCCCCAGCCACTTACTTGTCCAAGTTGGATGGCTTGCCCCACGTGAACGCGCCCTCTCCTCCCCCGCCACGTGTCGTCCCTTGTCCTCCTAGTTGGACCACCTTTGATATTGCTAAAGTGTAGATCGGGGAATGAAATTGACCGGAGCAACGAAGGCAAAGTGCGCAAGGCAATCGTAGAACAAAGTCCCCATTCGGATCCGCTTTTCCAATTTGAGATCAGTCGAACGATCCCAAGTTCCATGTGGCGGACGAAAGAACGAGCACTTCGGTCTCGATACATCAAGACTTATGGACATCAACTGCTCTCGATATTCCAAATTTTCTCGCCTTCCGTTAACATCTTAGACGACCTTAGATATCACCTTTGCACGAACTCCATTGACACAGGTGTACCCAGCTCTTTGGATACCATTTGCTTGCACGAAGAAGAAAAGACGCGCGGGGGGTGGGGGGAAGTGGGTGTCGACGGAAAGGACTCGTGGACAGCAACTTGCCGTTCGCGATTGTCAGCTTGCGTGATCGGCGAACGTAGATACAACAATTTCAGCCCCTTCCGGGCCAATTTTGATCCACAAGTTTTAAGTAATGCAAATCACGAGATTAGGTAAAGGTCAACCAAAAAATTTAAAAAAAAAAATTACAAAAAGAAGAAGAAGAAGAAAGAGAAAGAAGAATTAAACCCGGTTTATCCGAAGTGAATGGATGGCGTTTGTCAAGGTGATGGCGACTGATTGAGATTTGTGGAAGAAATATGACAAGTTAATTGGGGTCGGTGTAGACCATTTGGCCATTTGGTTGTGGGCCTCTCCTCCTTTTTTTTCCCTTCTCAATAAAGATAATAAAATAACAATCATAATCATAATAATAAAGCCCCTCTCAACTTGATCATGTGCTTTACTTAGTCGATAATTAGTGGTGTGCTAATGGCGCTTAGTGACCTTTCCGCAAGCTTACATTATTTGCTCCGTGGTCCCCGCCGTCGAGCGTACCCGTCTTTTTCTTTATGGGGGCGATGTCCCACTGAAATTCCCGCGACATGATATCACTATAAAATCCCATCCGCGGATTTATTTAAGGGTCTAAAGCCAGCCTCGGATGGTTTCAATGGAGCGGAATCTCTTTTATAATGCTCGCCGTACGAGGGAAGATTAAAATAAACCCCATGGCTTAAGCGCCATCACCACCTCTATTCTCTCAGACACATAGATTCGCACATGTTTAAGTACCTTACCTTATAAATAACGAACCAAGCTTTACTATTTGCGCAGAGAGCTCCAAACGACACCCCCAACGATCGTAACTGCTGACTCTCACTGTGTGTTCTTAGACACTATTACCGTCCCGAATCTCGCGATTTCAACTTAAACTCCACACCCTAATTTTCATTTGGCCCGCCACATAATCAATCGGCTTTGCATGCATGCGCACGCATAAGCAACTCGCGTCAAGTTAATCGCGCGTCTCGAGATATCAAATATCGCCCTATGGTTTGTTTCCCGTTAATCCTTAATCATTAATTCGCTAATCGCCATATCTGTAAAAAGTTGAAAGGGCGTGTGATTGAATTAAGAACTAAGTTGTTAGATGCTAAGGAATTTGATTGGCTGTAAACCTCAGAAGAAAGAACAACAGAGGTCGGATATAACCAACTTTTGAATATAATCATTTGTATATACATTGCATGACAAGTGCATAAACAATATCATTGCGTCGATCTCACCTGAACTACTCTCTTATCCAGAGGAATTTAATAGAATAACCTACTCACGGTTCTTTCTCCTAAATTAATAAATATCCTCGAGGTGGCCCATTTTTCTGCCTAATGTAATGGCTCCTAAGGATATGGATTTATATATGTCTCCATCCATTCGCGGATTTCATTAAATATCAAGACGAATCATCCGGGAAATATTTTTCTAAAAATAATCGCCGGAGATAATCGGTCGATGAAAAATATTTCATTATCGACAGCATCTTATATCTATACATTTTCTTAAACGATGAAAGTGTTTCTCGGTCATTCTTTTTTCATTTTTTATTTTTGCAGGCAACACTAGCGATAATTTTTAAGGCGGATTTGCTTCTAAATTACAGTAATTAAGGGAGGTTCGTATGCAAATTAAAAGGGGGATTTGAGAATGGGAGGACCCATCCATTCCTCGCAAAACCACTCCAAACATGTGCTTGAAATCTTTACTGAGGAGTGCCGCGAAGAAATGGACGCGCACGATGCGTTTTCGAGGACCGAAGTGTTTGCGGGTCGCTGTCGCGGCCGCGAAGGGGGACACGCGAGCACCGAGCGGCGGGGGCCCACGGAGGTGGACTAAGAACCTGCGATTTGACGTGCCACCTGGCACGCACCGCGCCACGTCAGACCCAATTGGTATTGGATGCTGACATTACATGTCATTGATGAACTATATGATTCACACCCATCCCCCCCCCCCCCCCCCCCCTTCCTTCTCTGAATGACGATTAAAGTCGTGCACGTTTAGATGGATTGATAACCCTAGCCAGCTAATTAGTTAGTACGTGCTTTGCAACTTGATATTTGCGCGGTCCAGTTGCGATGTGATTGGGAGAGTCCCTTTCCAATCGTCAAAATTAGTTTGGCAGGACGAAAACAGAACTATACTTCTCATTGCATGCATACCCGAAACGACGGAACAGAACAGAATTGTATGTCTTCGACATTTTGCGACGACGATCTTCAAGTAGCAAAGGTTCCGAGATGGAAAAAAGAAGCTGCTTATCCAACTTACTAAACCCTTGACACGCACGATTAGCAACAAGTTCACTTAATCCTCCATCCTTTTATCCAAATTCATCAATCGCAAGGAAGTTTAAACGGACGATACCCCAAGAAACGTCAAGAGTAGAAAGAATTGGAGACATCTTCCTACCTCTAAAATCAGATCAAATCAAATCAAATCAAAACCCAACCCAACACCCTACCCTTGGAAAGATGGAAAGGGCACCCCATGAAGTGATGGTGTAGCCGCAATGCTGAATTCTGCGTGTGCGTGTGCGTCAGAGATGGTGGGCTGCGAACGAATTGGGTTGAACAGAAGCAAAATGCCGTTCAAGGCAAAAATCTAATCAGTCACTCGCTGTCGACCACATAAGCAACTTGACTCTGACAAATGTCGATTGTCCAGAATTGACCGAAAGAAGCTTTCCAAAGATGGGAGTCTCTCTTGGATTCTCCACAATTTTGGTGGGCGAATCGTTCCGTGCATGAACGTCCCGCTCTCGCTTGCCTCCATAATTCTGCGGATGGGGTTCTCGCAACCTGTTCTTGCGGGTCCTTTTAGCGACAAAGAAACAAAACTCGGGTTTTTTTCTTTCTTCCTTTTTCTCTGTCCGAATTCGTCATTTCCCATAAGTGGTTCAGGTTATTAACTAAAGTACTTCCTAGTAAATTTACCGTGAAATGATGGATAAAACGTTGTAGAGAAATAATAAAGAGAACGCCACGCGACTGTTCAAAGGGTTTTTTTTTTTTTTTTGAAAAATTTTTACCGACATTCCATTCATACATGATTATATATTTCGAGATACTCATTAAGCTTTTCTTTTATTGATCAATAAAGATATAAATTCACGTGCTTATAGTCAATACTACGACCGACTGCCAAGAAAAAATTTTCTTGGTAGACGATCCTCACCCTCTATTGAGGTGGACCCCCTTTGTGGAGGGTGGGGATCCTCCTGCCATGGAAATTCATTGGCAGGAGATCCGGGTCCACTTTGCCATGTATTGCATGATTATTTGACGACAGGAGTTGCCGCCAAACGGGCGCCGGAATTATTATTATTATTATTTATTTTTGGGGGGTCGAAGGGCGCCGAGATTTAAGCCAGAGAGGCGGAGAGGGGGGGGGGAGTCAGAGAGAGAGAGAGTGATAAGGCAGACCAAGTTCCGATGCTCCCCCCCGACATCTTCCACGTGGTCTGACACGTCCTCCCCCCTCTACGACCTTTTGACCGCACGTGCCCATCCCCCGACATGCACGTGCGAACACTAGACAGTGTCAGCTCAAAGGTTTCAGTCTCCAGCGAAATCGGGCCTTTACTAATACACCATCACCAATTGGAAAAAAAAAAAAAAAAAACATCATTAACGCACGGAAACTCATCGCATCCGCCTATCACATCGTCGTAGGATATAATGATGTTTTCCCATGTACATGCATTCGATTCGATGAAGCAAAAGCTTGATGGTGTTCCTAATTTATAATTCCCGCGAGGTGTAGTGATATGATGTACATGTGCTGTTATGGAAAATCGATTCATGGACTTGGATTTTGTGATGGAAGGAATAAAGAATCATCGTCCGTAGCGTAGAACCATGGAAACATTGTGCCCGAACGAAGCTCCGAGGTCGAACATTCGAATCCCCCTTCTCCAGAAAACAATTGTCAGAAACATCTTAAACTTATTGTACCTTTGCATATCCAATCCTAAATCTTTTAATTTTGATAATCGAATCTTAATTTTTTTTTTCACGTTTTGTCAATCGAGTGCATATGATCGAAATTGGCAAGAAATCGCTGATTTGGACGCCGACCGTCCTACGTGGCACGACTGACATGGATAAGTTTTCATATTTTTCAATATCTACCCTCATCGGCCATCGGGCGCGAGTCGTGGGGCATTGGCGACAGCCGAGATGCCCTCGCGGGCCACGGGCGAGGGCCGCGACCCTCACTGGCCACATAAAAAAAAGTAAATGAAAAAAATAAAAATTAATCGAAAAATATTAAAATATTGATGAAATTGTCCACGTTTGCGTTCGCCAGGCCTATCGAACGACCATCGTTCACGACAGCAACTTCAAATTGTATGAGATGTGTATATTGTCCATGTCTATCGATCATTGTGTCTCTAGCGAAACGATATATTGGATAGACAGAGCTATTGGTGAAGGATGATGGGGTAAAGTTCTACCAAAAATCGTGTGCCGTTGATAAGGAGGTAAATATTATTTTTAGATCGATCGTTTGTACTTATGTCCCACACGTGCAAAAAGTAGACAAAGTTCCTCACCGGGTGCATGGAAAGCATCATTCGTCTTGTTTGTGGAGGCTTTCATCATCGGATGCGCGCATGTATGTTGATGAAAAAGAAATGGCAGAAAATGTGCCCATAATTAATTTGTTTAGACAGGAGGAAGATTGTCCAAAAAATCCTAAATCTATTGTACAGTCACTAATTCAGTCATAAATCTTTTAATTGTGTCAATTTAGTCCTAAATATTTTGACGATTTGCCAATTTAGTTCTAATTTTTTTAAGACATTTGTCAATTTAGTTATTTTTATCTAATTTTGACGGAAAATTGCTGACGTGACGGTCTAGTTAGCACCGGGCATCCTACGTAGCACGATCGAGGGCCATGGCTAGCGGAGGTTGTTGGTCTCAAGCGAGGGCTGCCCTTGCTCGATCTGGCAAGGGCGGCCCTCATCTAAGGTGGGGGAGGAAAAAAGAAAAAAAATAAAGATAAAGATAAAGATAAAGATAAAGATAATGAAAAATCATAAAAGTAAGTAAATACCAACAATTGCACGCACCACCGCGGAACATGCAACGTGGGAAGGCCCATGCTGACTATATCGCAAAATCAGCAATTTCCAATCAAAATTAGTCGGAAGTGACTAAATTGATAAATCGTTAAATGGTTTACGACTGAATTGAAAAATCATTCAAACATTTAGGATTAAATTTGCACAATTGAAAGATTGAATTAAAGTGACAAATCGTCAAAAGGTTTAAGATTAAGTTAACATAATTAAAAAGTTTAGAACTGAATCGGCTGTCATATAATAGGATTAAGACTTTTTGAACAATTTTCTGGACGATTAATCTATAGGAATGGTCTACTAAGAGTGAATTTCACTTTCGAGAAATGTTGCTTAAACTATTTAATCCATGAAATCTGGCTGGAGAGATACCTTCCAACCTCTATTACGCAGAAGAAAGAAATTGAATCGAACTCGAATTGAATTCCGTTGTCATTATGTTCAATGTGGTCTGTCGAGTTTGTCTTTGCATGTCTGATTAATTGCACCTTTTGGGTGATTAGAAGGCACTAATTCCATAACTCGATAAACTAGCAATTGATCATAACAGTTCAAACATTTGTGGGAGAAATAACATTTAGTAAAATACATATATTCTTTCCAAGTAATTAAATTTCTACCATTTTTTTATGAAATGGATAACGCATCACGTGTGCCATAAAAGAACATTTCATGAGCATGGATGAATGAATACTAAATGCTCCTTAGCAAATATTTTTGTTTTATTGACAATTTTTTTTTTTTATCAAAGTAGCATTTCATTCATGGCCGGGAAAAAAAAAGAGTGAAACATCGCAGTCTGATTGATACGATTTCAAAATCAAAACAAACTTCAGATAATAAGAAGAATCATTGGAACAAATTAAGATTGTGGTCACACACCCAAAAAAGTAAATTCATGACTTCTTCAAAATAAAATCGAATGTCGATCGCCGAATCCGTCTTCAGTAATGAGCACACATCGATAATTTCGTCCGTTGCTACGGCTTTATCTTTCGGCGGTGCGCACCTAAGTTCGACATCTCCAATACCATCGACATGCAAAATAAAAAAAGATTGAACGAGCACCGATCTAATAGTGAGAGTAATAACCTCCATGAAACTTCTTCGATCTCATTTGAAACTAGACTTGTGGGCTAACGAAATTAAAAAAAAACGGGACTCGAAAAACATACACTAAGCAAAATTTTCCGAAACAGGAGAGAAGCTTTCAGATCTGAACTAGATCGGAATGAAAATGGCTCAACGAATCAAGGCTTCCACTATTTTCTCATCATCATGTCATATATTTAGTTTCATTAACTTCAATTCGATATATTTTCTGTCTGGGCAAAACAAAATAATCCGATATATTTTCTCATTTCCCAACATATTTAAGCGCGTGGATCCTAAAAAACAAATCATTTATACTCTTCTTCTTTTTGCTTTTTGCTCTCTCTCTCTCTCTCTCTCTCTACTCTCCCTTCTCCTTTCCTTCTCTCCCCCCCCCCCCCCTCTCTCTCTCTCTCTTGACATCAACACTTTGGAGAAAATTCACGGACAGATTTCCTCTCTTCTGCTTCTTCCTTCATCTTCAAGGCTGTCTTATTCTTGCCTTCTGTTTTCTGGGTCGCTCCATGTAAACTCTGATCAGCTTCTTTCTTGTTAGTTCTCTCAAGATCTTGCTGAAAAATACGAATCCATCATTCAAGAAAAGAGTAACCCTTTGAAGATCTCTCTCAAGCCTTGCTAGGTTTTCATTCGCTCATGGCCTGACGGAAAACAAGTTATGCCATACCCATATTGGTAGGATCGAACTCTTGTTGCAGCAATCTTTCTCTGCTGTTCATTGGGTGATTTGAGTGTGAATGCAGCCTTTTTGCTGATCGATTCTCTCTCTGGAATACATATAATTCAAGCTCAGGCAAGTTCATACGCGCATGTAAAACCAGAAACTAATCGCTACCGGTAAGCCAACTTTTGAAAACCATGTGTTTTTCGACGTGGATTTGAAGGGGAAAAAAAAGGTGATTTCTTCTGTCAAGCGGAATTCAAGGAGAGTGGATGTGGGTATGATGGCAGGTTTTGAGCCAAACCCAAACTCTCGCTACTTCCACCAACTCTTGAGACCTGAACTGCATCTTCAGAGACCTTCCTCGATCCCTCCACAGCACTCTGATCCCATAGACTCGCCCCAAAAGGACTCCAAGTCCACCGACAGCGAGGGCGGCACCAATAGCGGCTCCGGGGGCCCCGCGCGCCGCCCTAGAGGCCGCCCTCCCGGCTCCAAGAACAAGGCGAAGCCTCCGATCATCGTCACGCGCGACAGTCCGAACGCCCCTCCGGTCGCACGTCCTTGAAGTTTCTTCAGGTTCGGACATCCTCGAGAGTGTGACCAACTACGCCCGCCAGAGGGGGAGAGGCATCTGCGTGCTCAGCGGCGGGGGGACTGTGGCAAATGTCACGCTCCGGCAACCGGCGGCCCCCACCGGGAGCGTGGTGACACTGCACGGGAGGTTCGAGATACTATCCCTCACGGGAACGGTGCTACCGCCCCCTGCGCCGCCAGGAGCAGGTGGGTTGTCGATATTCTTGTCGGGCGGCCAGGGGCAGGTAGTGGGAGGGAGCGTGGTGGGGCGCCTGGTGGCGTCTGGACCAGTGGTTTTGATGGCTGCATCCTTTGCTAACGCTGTCTTTGAGAGGTTGCCGATCGAAGAAGATGACGGGACCGTCCAAGTCCAACAGACGGCGTCTCAGTCGTCTGGTGTCACTGGAAGTGGACAGACGGGCGATGGGAGTGGAGCAGGCGGCGGCATCGGAGGCGGAGCCGGTGGTGGTGTCCCAATGTTTAATGTGGGAAACTTCCCATTTTCAGGTGATCAGTTGTTTGGATGGGGAGGAAATGGTGCTAGGCCTCCATTTTAGCTTGGATTATCAAGGGTAGACCTCAATAAGGTCGTTGACAGCTGGTGTTATAACTATTATTAGTGTGACCTGAAGTAAACTATGAATGAAATCAGGTCTTCTCTCTCTCTCTCTCTCACTCTCAATGGCCCCATGAAGGAGAATTTAGGAGGAGATTTGAGGGGCGAAAAACAAGAATTCATAACTTGGAGAAGGCCTTGCAGTTATAAGATGATGGAAACGAAGACAGAAACCCCACCTGCTGAGATTTTGGACATTAATCTTCACTCTTTGGGGTAAATCCGTTCATCTGCAGACTAATTAACCCATCTGTAAGCTTTTCTCTTCATGCTTTTGTTTACACTTTTTTCGGCTTCTGATGATCCTTTTCCAAGGGGGTTTGAAAGGATTTTGCTAATGTAAAGACAAAAGGTGATTATAAGATATGCACATTTTCTAGGGTAAATTATAGCGTTCCTATCACTTTTGTGCAGTACTTGGTTTGCCTGACATCAAGGATAGACATGAGCATTGGCAAGCGGGATAAGCTCGCTCTATATAATATGGAGCTTTCCTTCTTCATTACCTTTCTGTTCATTTCATGATTTTTGGAAGTAATTTATCCAGAGCGTAGACACAAAGTCCCAGTTGCTTTCGTGGTGCTTCAATATTATAATCTCATCTTTGATTTGGTGGCTCCGGTTAGTTAGTTGATTAATTAAACGAAGCCGCAGAACCAGAATATGAGTTTGTTCTCCCATCTGATATACGAGAAAGCCTAGTTCTGATTGTTAGGGAAAATCTTGGGATGGGAACTTCAAATACCATTGAAACCAAACCTCTTGATGACTTGTTGTTGACCAGCTCACGAACGCTGCGTGATATGAACGTTAATTCGTATGAATTCTGAGAAGAAAGTTCACTTTGTCAGCTACAAAGGAAGTGGAAGGGTTTCAGAAAACATTGAACACTCGCTATATTAAGATCAATCTTACAAAAACTTGATCAGACATGATTATGATGATTAAGATGGTACTGCAATCTTTAACGAATGATCAATGAACAAAAGTGAGACGTGATCCAACACTAAAGAGGCTTATCATATCACTTAGTAAACTACTGTTAAACTTCCTTTTGGGGCTATTGTTACATGCAAATGGCCAAAGATGGAAGTCCTTTTCCAAAACCTAATTAATATTTTGCATTTCGACGGTCGGGATGATTACTCAGATCCCCTGATGTGAAACTGAAGAGCACTCTTACCTTTTGCCATTGCATCTTGAGTTGTGGAACTGAAGGCAGTGCTCTAGAGACGTGGTTGAATTTATTGCATTGAGAATTGAAAAGGGTGGTGGGAAGAAAGACTTAAAAAATATGTAACTTCTTGGGAATTGCATGGAACTTTGGTTGGTCACTCCATCTTAACTTTGGCTAGTTCTAGAAATGCATGGTCTCGTATGGTGAGACATACTCCTCTATATTGAAGAAAAGTAGAGGTCTCGATCTCGGCTTTTTTGTGGCCTTTTGTGTTTTCCTTGTCTTTTCTTTCATCTTGCTCTTGGCTTGGAAGTTCGTCAAATCTGAAATTGCATTCCCTTGCTCTATGCCCATTGACAACTAAAAGATGAGAGGGTTAGTTCCCAGTGATTTTACCTCGGTACATAATTCATACGACATGTCAGGGGTCATTAGTTCCAAGATATTTGTTTGTTTGTGCTGAGTTGTGATTCATACTTTCTATCGATAGGGAAGCATATAGCTTTTATGATTTAAGCCCGTATTTTAAGAGTTGTTTGGGCTTGATCCCATGAATAGCTACTGATATATATAATTTTTTTCGCTAGTAATTGAGTGATGTAAGAGAGAGGTGCAAGTTGTTAATTATAGTAGAATAATGCATTGGATATAAACCTAATTTAAAGGTGAACCAGGATAAACTCGATTTATCTTTCTTGCTTTTACGCTTTATTTTGTTGTGGTCGTGGGCTAAATCCTCACAGTTTGTGCACTCGTATTCTCTCTCTCTATGTAATAACCCAATCAAAGACTTGCTTATTTCCTGAAAGCAAGATGGTACATTAGAAAAGGCCCTGCCCCCTCTCTTATTTCCACACACTTTCTTCTTCAACCTCCTTGGAGGGGAGAGTTTGAGCTAGATCTCTCCCTCCCCTCCTCTTTTTTCTTAAGCTATTTTGATTCTCTATTTCCCTTTCTTGTCTTACGTTTATCCTGTTTGGAAGCTTTTCTTTTTTGATTTAATCTCAACCTAGAAGCTTCTCTCCCATTTTTAGGGAGATTTTTTTTTTTTTTTTATCTCGATCTAGTTTAGATTTGGGGTTTTTTTCATGTACGTTTCCGGGGTTTTGCTTCCTTCGGGTTTCGTTGATGAACAAAGTCTAGCTTCAAAGAAGCCCAGAGAAGGTTCACGAAGGTTTCACTCTCATAGATGTCAGATCTGTACTCGTTCAACCGATGATGGTATTTGGGACACCAAACCTAGACGCACACTACCGAAAGGCAAAACCATAACAACAGATGTAGATATCAGTGTGTTCTCATTAGTGAAGATGGTTTCATTGATCGGCGCTCATTTTGGTGTGAAGAAGTTATAGATGTGCTCTTTGAGCGTGTGGCCGATAACCTTATTCTGATAGTTTCTCTTATTATCTAGGGCTTGTTTTATTTTGAAGTTGTCTTGATTTGTCTTGATTTGCAATTGAACATGATATTTCTCTTTTATATTTCAAGGAAGTGAATAAAATGTTATTTTGACAAAAAAAAAATGGCGGGTTAGATTGAGAATGGCTATTTGAGAAGGTTTTAGAATGACTTTATGTCACTCTCATGCAATAACCCAATCAAATACACGCCCTTTTCCTGGAAGCAAGATGGTGCTTTAGACTGAGGACGATGATTTGAGAAGGTTTTAGAATGCGCTTGACTTTCATGGGGCCACCAGACGAGTTGCAGATTGGGCAATGACTTACAAGTTTGGAACCAAGTTTTCTTTCGAATAACCCTTCGATTCCGTCGATTACAGCTTTGAAGCGAATAATCGGATCAAATCGATCGATACTAACTGATAAAGAAAAGAAAGGAAAATAAGCTCATAATAAAGAGGACTGTTATAAACCAGAAACTTTTCTTTTTGGAAGGACAGTGAGCTGAAGCAGTTATGGTGAAACCACAGTTCAGCTGCGACTCTTTTGTCTCGGAGAGAATTGCAAGTTTCTGAAATTCTCATAAATGCTACTTGATCTTCAGGTCTGGGATTCTCCTGGAAATGCTAGTGAGTATAATCGCCTTGGGTTATGGTGATGTTTTTGCTTGTAGCAGCTGATTTTTCAGTTCGATGACATTGGATCGCTTGAGGAGTTCGAAACAACCGATCTCGCAGAAAACTTGCCACGCGATATGAACTTTCTGTTTCCCCGCGCGCTTGAGTTGTTCATTTTTTTAGCTATTAGGGCTTAAATACGAATCTGGTACTATATATTATATGAAGAGCATGTTTGATAATGACCAACTATAAATTTCGACATACTCTAATCCCAAGTCTAATTTGTCTACGAACAAGAAGTGAAAAAATTAGATGATGTGTAAGCACACACTAAACTAGAACGTGTTCGTGTCGACAAAAGGAAGATAGAAGCAACCGAGGATTGTAAATGCTGCTTCTCAATGTTTAATCTTAAAGGGACAATTGTCAAATCTTAAATGGATTTTAACAGTCGAGGGTGTTCCTTATCTAATACTTCATTTGCTGGTCCAAACTTCGAGTCAAATGAAGATGAATCTGATACGAACAAGAAAAGAAACACAATCAATTCATCACTCATAAGATTCGAAAGGTTAAGGACTCGAAAAATCAACACGTTATGATTCACCGTTGAAGAATCACGAAATGAACGTAGATATTGATCTCGTACATGCTGACCGCTAACTATGGAAGTGGCAACGCGGTGCTACTACATATCCCCCTACAAAAGACCAGAAAAAAAAAAATTGCAATGTGGGTGCAGGTAGTAGGAATGACACCTCAACATGCTGGCGATTGAGCTCGTCATTGCAACACTTAGTATAATCGCAGTCGTTCCACGCTTCGATTTCAAGGGATTCATTAGCTTGTTTAATTACCTTCTTATGCATTTGTTCAGAAGAAAAAGTGCAATTATATATAATTATGTTCTAACACATAAACATAAGTTGTCACGAGTCCATGTTTGTGGCTCCAAAAGTCATTGTATAAACAGCAATAAAAGCACGATGCCATGCATGAACCACACGGCACGAGCAGCAATATTTGCAGTAGAATGAGTAGACTCACAACAAACCAGCGCGGACCCCCTTTTTTTTTTTTTTCTGTCTTACATACTTTGAGCTATCAATCTTCAACAAGCAGTAGGAAAATGCCAATCATCTCTGCGTTGTTCTCGGATCACCGATGTTCTTATTATTGCGTTGTAATTTGGATCTCTCCGTCTTGATAAGGCAATAGTCGATTTTCTTGCTTGGCTTTGGCTGCCCGACCCCTTAAATGACTCTTTAATTACTCAAACCAAGCAAAAGACCAACCTTTTTTGATGTAATTACTATGGCTGCCGTGACATTGACATATCCTACCCGACCGGCCCTGGCCAACACTACTTGGTTCCACGATTTCAGATGGATCATCTATGAGACGAGCAAACAGTAACTGATTTGATGACAAAATGATGCACCAACTGTTCTGAGCCTTTCAGGTCACATTTAGGATACCGTTGTCAACAAGCACTTCGTTTCAACCCATTCTTCTTGTTCTCCAAACTGGTGCTGCTTCCATAAACGCATTCTCCACTACTGGAAAATTGCCGCCCAACGTTGTGGACAGTTGGCGAATACCTCCATCAAGACAATGGAACTCGAAAACCAAGTGCTCAGGCTCTATAGACAGAATGCAGGAAACATCTGAAAGTCCATAGACGTGCATCCATTGGCAACATCTGAAAGCAGCTCCAGCAGGCAACAGAGGCCGTTGTCTTTGCCAGTGAACAATAAGCAAGCAAGTAGCGGCATGTATTTTCCACAAAATTGTAATCCTGCACTCATGCTTAACAAAACCTGTTAGATTCGCGACTATACGAAACTTATACAAGTACACTGTGCAGAGGGGATTACTTAGCTAAATTAGAATAAGCAGCCACCATCAACACCACCTAAATTCTGCAACATCTGCTCTTCGCCCATTACAAAGTTATTCTAACTTTACATCCATTGATCTTCCATGGGTAAGCACTTTCCTATTCCTTTCAAAGGGGAAAACTTTGTGAATAGTGTGGTCTTCCAAGCTTAGAAGATACAGGTGGGGGTCGAAGGGGAAGAACTTTACCCAATAACGTACAGCAAATCAAATCCGCTATGCTACACTATATTACAGAGGGGCGGAATGACATCGTACCTTTGATTCAGCCTTTTAGATTGAGCCTCATGTTCTGAACCTTTGCCAATATTTTCAACTTCTGTTCCTCCATGTCTTTCAAAACTGCGAGTAATTTTCTTCGATATTCTTCACATTGCAGACTTGCATTTGCCAACTCAGAAGTTAGTTCCTGTATCTTCTCATCCTGTTCCTACATGAGAAAGAGACATTATTTGACAATGGCATGAGCTCAATATGAAACAGGGTAAAAGAGAATATTCTCACATTGACAGCATTCCTGACACAAACAGCTCTGGCTGAGGTTACACTCAAGACCAATGCAAGCAAATAACATTTTGGTCATCCATTAAATGATTGTACAGAATGGCGACTCACGTTGATCTACAAGCTGCCTCATGCAGGACTAAGGTTTCAAATGAGCTTTAGCCGAAGAACAAATGACTGAAGTTCCTTAAAAAGTCCCTTCCTAAACAATTCCAATTGGAATATTCAGGAGCCCAAAGCTGGGAAGATTAGCAATGTTCTTGCTATACTGCTTCTAAATGCATACGGAATGTCATCCTGTTCTTTAGACTAGGGGTTGGGGGTTCCTAGAGAAACACAGGGCCATATGTCTCTCTCTAATGCGAGTCTTTTGATAGAGACAGGAGTCAAGCATCACGGAAGGATTTATTGCCAGGATATTTGCTATGACACAACTCACATATCTTGCTCGCAGCAAATACGGAAGGTGTATTATTAAAGTAATGGAATAATGAGTATTAAATCTGCATCAGCAGAGAGAAATTATCCTCAATTAAGAAAGAGATACAGACAGACCTGAGTTGCTGCCTACAAGCAACAAATAAAATTCTTGAAAGATCATGAAGATCAAGCATTCGGTATGGTGAAGTGGAGACTCGTGCCATAGACAATGAGGGCACATAGCTCTTGCAATGTATTTGAAGAATCAGCTTGACCTAACCTATTATTAGGAAAATTAATGTCAACCGCTCAGTGGATCTATCTGGCTATAGAAAGATATTTCTATTGTGTGCCACTACAACATAATAATATCTTTTTATTAAGTCTACTTTTACTGGAAAAAATTAAAGGATCATAACAAAAAGGTCATAGTAATCATATAGAAACCCACCCAATGTGAAAATAGTGCCTCAATAACTCAAAAATCCAGGAGAAGGAAATAGATGAAGTGAGACTTCTTTTCCAACAAGCAATAACTTCATTGAGCTATGCAGAGAGATTTCAAGCAAACGATCCTCGTCACACATTGCAGAAAATCAGATAAATGACCAGCACTTCTGAAAAATAAACCATGAAAATTTCAGAAAGTTTCAGAACCTACTGTACAGCGAGATTGAGACTCACAGCATCCATTTATCAATGTTTTCTGTTCGAGTTCAAAAACACACTTCTTAGAAGTAGCAACCTTTTCTGCGGCTATTTGCAGAGCATCCATCGCCACAGTATAGCTATGTATGGATTCTGCCCCATCCTCTATGTATTTGATGGCTTCGAGGCGTAAATTTTCATAACAAGCAGATAAGGACCCCTGCAGATTACTTGGGAATCCGACCATACACTCATCTGGTAATGACTCGCTTTTGGCATTTCTTGTCCACCGAGTTAAAATATACTGAGGTGGAAGTGTAAGGACATTCATTACTCTAAAAACTGCTAGTATATGCCTGCACGTGATACCAGAAAATTCAAACATTTGGCAGCTACAACAAGATTTCTTGCTGAAAACATCCACCTTAACAAAGTGAGCTTTGTGGGCTTCCCCAAATTTGGCAACTTGATACACAGCTTCCGATTCCATGTCTTTAATGATGGTTGCTGGATAAGCTAGAGTCTCAATTAATTCCTTCTGAAATTTTTTGAATATCTTTCTTGTATAGACATTTGCTGCTTGTTTTTCCATAGGAGAAGGTGTTTTCAGAACAGGTGCAGTATGCAGGGTCTCATAATCAGATTCGATTTCTTTTTCGTGCCTTCTGGCAACTGCTTTTTCATATTGCCTTATCAGCACCTGAATACTTGTAGATGCATTGATATATCCATCAAAGTATGAGTTTATGCTATCGCTTCCTTGCATTATTGACATCTCTCCAAAAAATGTATCCCTTAGAAAAACAGGCACCCATTTCTGCCGAGTACTGTACATCAATTGAAGCCATTCATTATTTCTGAGACCATATCTTTCAAGGAGGGATTCCCAACATAATTCAAAGTCTTCAACAGTCTCTGTGATATTTACACACATTTGAAACTCCACTTCAAAATTTGGATGTGAGCAGTAAACATCTGACAATTTCTCCCGAGCTTCCCTAAATACATTCCACCTACAAAAGCGGTGACGACTTCCAGGCAATACCTGAGCCACTGCTGACCTAATAATTCTATCCTGATCTGTTGTGATAGATACAGGATGGCTACCCAACATAGCATCAAGCCATGTCTGGAATAGCCAAATAAATGACGACTCTGACTCATTGAGGAGCAAGGCACATCCAAATAATATAGGCTGTCCATGATGGTTCCACCCAGTAAATGGGGCAAATGGGACTCGGTAGCGATTCATCCTGTACGTGGTGTCGAAATTGACCGTGTCTCCAAAATAGGCATAATTCTTTCTCGAGTTTGCGTCAGCCCAAAAGATATTCCCAGCCAGATTGTCAAAATCACCCTGGACAGCACAAAAGAAACCAGGATCTGCAGCCTGCATTTGCTTCAAATAATCAAAAACAAGTTGACCCCCGCTTCCAAGTGTCCTCTGCCTACTACTGCTCATATAATTCTGGCAATCAATTTTAGTAAAGCCAACACTATTTACACCACCAGACTCCTTAATCAGTACAGACATCACACCGCTCGGTCCCATTCCCGCCGCTTGAAGAGTATCTATCAAACTCCTAGCAGGACCAGAAACATGCCTATGCGACCGTAGGCAATGCACCTTATCAGGTGGCACGAGCTCGTGATTATGTTCTTTAACAAATTTCGAAACAGCCCATTTCCCAGAACTCTGCTTCTTCACGGTTATTTGAGCTTTACACCCAACTCTAGTGACGGTACGCCGCCGCTTATATTTACTCTCGCCACCCCCGCGACGGAACCCCTCACGAGAGCACACGACCTGGCGGCAGATGATCGAGCCATCCCGCCGCGACCTCTGGTACACACTGACCCGGGTGCCGAAACCTATTCGACGAGCATACGAGTTGTAAAAAGTCCTCACGGCCTGCTCGGATTCGAACTCCATGCCCTCACAAGGCTCCAGAATCGGGTCCACATCGGAACTCGACAAGTCGCCAGCACCGGAAGACGCGGACCTCTCGACTAAATCGTCACGGTGTCGCAAGTCGAGGCCGGGGCCATCGTCCTCGCCGGCCGAATCACCGACCTCAAACTCTACGACCTCGTTTCCTATGCTCAAGGGCTCAAAATCCATGACCAAGCAGTAGGGCTAAGGTCCTATAGATCTGGTAACCATTCTGCTTATACAAGCGAGCAAGCATGGCAGAGTAAGAGAGCCGATCATACTAACCCTAAGATTGAAAATTGAATCTACAGAACAGTGAAGCCCGATCCTGAGAAGGCACAGCAACAGTTGTAACGTAGTAGAGTCGATCCCCAGCGTGAAGCATGGAGAGAGGGAGATGCTTTGTCAGAGGCAATCAGGTCCCGATCGTGTGCGGACGGGAGGTGTCTCATCGTATGATGCGCGCCGTCCGATCGAGCTCTGACAGAATCGAGGGACGATTCTGAAAATTTATTACTCCATGGCACACTTAAAACAATTATTTATTCAATAAATGATTCTACAAAACTACTAATCGAGTGGACAAAGTCACCAACCCATCCGACAATTATCATCACTCTCTTGAAAATTAATAGCTATATCAGGAAAAATGCCCAATTTCAGCTCAAAAGTTCCTAAAATTTTCTCCTAACAACCGATCAAGAATTTTAGGGCATGCATGGCAACATTTATGCTTCAAAAATCAACTTTTACTTCTGAGTAGAAGTTGATTCTACTGCAGAAGGTGATTTCTGATCAGAGAAAGACGCTTAATAACATGACAAAATTTTTACCTCTGAAACAAAAATTCATTTAGCAATGGTTGAAAATTATTACTTCTGGAACATTATTAATACAAAATCCTCTATGAAAATTATTCATCCTAACATAAAATGCATGTTATTGGAGAAAAGTGAAGTGCAAATACTAGCAGTTTACGTATAGTTTTTCATTTGATTATTTATACAAATGGGGACCAATTTTATGGGGAAAACTGTATTAATGAATACGATGACCGAACTCATATATCCACGCTAAAAGCACAAGTAGTTCCGGTGCTTCCTCGTCTGTTATGTCAAATGGGTGGATCAAGTCGCGTTTGTATTAAGTTGAATATAGTCTAACCCATATTGAGTCATTTAACCATTTTGACCTATTTTCATACCGTACAAATTTAATTACTCATACTCGACCTGTATTACTTGAATACTTTTATATTTAACCAAACAATAGAATATTTGTTTCTCATAAGTCATTAAGAAAAATGATATTGCTAAAACACTCTCATGCAATTGAAATTATTTTTAAAATAATTTATTATTATTAAAAAATATTATTCACTTTCTAAAAATTTAAAAAATGTATTATTTAATCTTTACTCCGGTTTTGACCCAAAAAAAAAATCTTTACTCTGGTGGCGCCAGAAGGCGATGGTCGGCAGCGATCGACAGCAGCAGCTGGCGGTAGTCGCACCAATGGTTGGTGATGGGCGGCGGTGGTCACAACAGTGGTCATTGGCGATGGCAGTGGTGAGAATGAAAAGAGATCAAAATAAGAGAGGTATTAATGTATAGAGATTCTTCTTTCCATAAGAGAAGTAATTTTTTTTAATTTGCGTAACCAAAGGGATTTCTGCTCTAGAAATACTTCTAAAGCAGAAATTATGCTTGAAAAATGTCAACATGCTCGCCATTAAGTGGAAGACTAAACATAATATATTACTTTTGATATTTTATGCTTAATTGCTGCAATAGAAAAATAATGAAGGTCATTGACACATTTTGAAAGATTATCATTAATCTCACATAAGTTACAACTCACTAGAGCTGTCAATATGGGCTATAGATTCATAATTTGTATAAAATGGGTCTTATATGGGTTATTAAATTTTAAAGGGCTCACTAAAAATGGGTCCAAAAAGTTAAAGTGAAATTAAATGGGTCGATAATAGGTCCACACTTAAACTCATTTTCGATCCATAAGGATAATTGTAAATGAGCCCAATATAATATTTCAAAGGCTTTGCAATATAATACAATTGCAAATGGGCTACCGCCATCTGCCAATCATCGGGGCCGCCGCCGGTTGGAGAATTTTTTTTAATAATAAATTATTTTTGAAATAAAAGATATTTTAATAATAAAAGTATTTTTGAATATTTAACATTTAAAAAAATCAAAAAATCAGAAAAATCTAAAATTGAAAAATAGGAAAAAATTTCACCAGATTTTTTTATTGTATAAAAGTATTTTAGTAATATTATTTTCTTAGAATATTATTGTGATTTGGTAATATGGGTCAAAATAGATCGGGTCGGGTATGGGTTAGTTGCGGATCGGGTATGGGTCATTGAATATGAGTTAAACGGGTCAATATGTGTTTGACCATATTCGACCCGACCCACTCATTTGACACATCTACAACTCACATTCGACAAATGCTGACAAACCTCTCAGAAAATTTAAAATTCTAATAAAAGTAACTAGAATTTAAATTCTAAAACATTATAATTTCAAACTTTGAAGATTGTGCTTAATTCTGCATTGCTGCTGACAAAAATTTGTGAATCCTGGGAGGGAAGCAGGAGGCGCTACCTCCAGCTCTCTCAGATCCGATTATGATTGTCTAAATCGTATATCGTTTACATGATGAAGTAAGTAAAATCATATGAAAATATCCATTTGGAACTCTTGTCTTTTTTCTTTTCTTTTTTGAAGTGATGACTACATAATTGATATGTTAAGCCCGTCACATTGTTCATTGTGTATTAAATATGCAGATCAAATAATCAATAAATTAAGTCTCAACCATTAGAGTATTTTGCTGACTAAAGATTGCACTGAACGGATAGGTGCTACTTTTCGGCCAAGAGAACACATGAGTAGTTACTTTTTTTCTTTTTTTCTTTTTTTTTTGACGTGCTACTATTAACCTTCGAAGGTAAGCTCATGCATTCAATTCAAGGAAACAGTTGAAACTACCTCGAGGCAGGTGAGGAGACCAGGGTGACGGCCCGCCATCCCCACAATGTCCGTTTTCGTATCAAAAATATTCATGAAGTGCTCGAGTCCCTGAAGTGCTTCTCCTACATTTGTCCCTGGTTGGAGGGACAGAGAATCAAATATCACAAGCTATACGCATTGACGGGAGAAACCTGGCGCTCGCATTACCACATCTCAGATTAGCTTGTAGCATTAAGAGTGGACTCCGACAGACAGTTCCACAGATTTACATATATGGATCAGAACGTGGGCTCACAGTAATTCAAAACTTAGCAAAACTTTTCGAGTCTCCCAAAATTTGCGGAACAATCCTCTGGACTTTCACTCCAGATACAGCAAGTTACGCTTACAACTGAGAAAGATGGCTAACCTAAATTTATTACCACCGCCTTAAAGTAACTCCACCGCAATCCTCATTCATAATGAAACGAAGGGTAGAAGAGAGATATGTACAACTGTACAAGGGTTGTGGCTCTCGAAAAAAAATTGTCCATTCAAAGAGGTATCTGGCCATCGGAGGAAGGCACGGACATAACTGAGAGAACGTCGGTGACGGAAGCCATAATGCTTAGAGCTGCTTTCAGAACGTCTTGCGAACACCCTGGCTTTACAATAGTTCGGACCTGGAATGGGGGAAAAAAAGGGGCAATGAGAGGTGAGTGCAAAAGTAATCGTGCTCCAAATGAGGGAACAAATTAGGTGACGGAATCTCTGTGTTCTGTGTATACTGTACGACGACTAACTCTCTTGTTAACTAATACACCAAATTTAACTCTCTTTTTTGTGCATGAAGTTTCATAATTATACCCACATAAGCACCAAGATTTAGCCCTTGCTAAAAAGCCATTTTAGGAAGAAAAAAAAAATCACATTTCGCTGTGACACATTATTTGATGTTGATTGCATTGTAAGGGGAAGAACACTGATCCTACTTGCTATGAGACAGAGAGAGAGAGAGAGATCATATAGTTATTTCGGGTTAGGTTTTTTACACTTCTTAAGCCAGATCTTTATGCAGTATAATTCCATAATCCCAAGTAAAACCATCAACATATTAAGCTAATGAGCTCGGCGTACAGTTCAAGTTCAGTTAAACATGCTAACCAATTTTCAGTTTGCTTGTTTTATGCCAAGCAGGGTAACAGGATATAACATGTCTTAATAGGTAAGTTAGAATACCTTATCCAGATATTCCTGGAGCTTCTTAACACGGCCCATATAGTCTTGGTCTTCCACGCACAGAGTTACTGGCTTAGAGTCCACACCAGGGCCATCAAACTGAAGGGGTCCTGGATTTCTATAGACATCCTCCGTCAAGAATTTTGTTGCATTGTGCCTCAGCAACCTGCACAAATGCTCCACTTAAAAACTAAGGAAATAATTCAACTCGAGGTACTATACAAGCATCTCAAGTCTCAGCACCGGGATATATTCCTGCTACTTGGCTCAGTAGAGAGAAAAATGGTAACTGATCAAGCCTATCGAAACTCATAGGCCACGGAGACTTACTCATAGGCTTTTCCTTTCAAATCCACAGTGGCTGGATGAATTGCAGGTTTCCCAATGGATGAGGCCCCTGGATTTTGTGCCCATCGTTTGACAGTCATCATTGACTAGTCAAGGCATTAAAATTGGTGACATGAGTATTGTCTCTCACTTAAATGAATTCTAATGGCAATTATGAAATTCACAGTATTCGCAGCAATAATGTCAGAAATTGATGAACATACTGCTAAGGGGGCAGCACCACAGCGCCACTTATTGACAGGGTTCTTCAGGTTAGTTACAGTAGCCATGTAACCATTCAAGCCAGCAGCTAGAATATGGTAGCAGATATGCCCAAGAACCTAAACAAGAAATATTACATAGTCACTTTACCATCATTTGCAAAAGAGACAGAATGCTCCTGGAGACTACTTACATAAGCATAATCGCAATCAAATTTTGATGGTAAAGATCCCCGAGCTTGATAACCAAAGAAGTGGCATATAGCACTGAATTTCTTCCCCTTGTATGTTCCTTCTTTCTGTCCAAAACCCAAACACATCACAGACTGAAGATCTCATGAAGATAGAAGAGAATTCCGGCATTTTCAATTAACGCAATGAAAAGAACAAATAAATTATCTAGCTTAGTCTCAGATGCGACAAAAAATGAAGCAAATGTCTATAAGGCTTGTTAGAATAATTAAATATTAAACCACGCCTTCTTCTAACAGCTTAAGCTTTTAAAGTAGTTGGCTGTGGTCCCACCAAATCTTACATCGTATCAGAGCAGGAGGTCCTGAGTTCAAATCTTTCCAGACCCCTATTTGCCTCCCCAATGAATTTGTCCACGCTTAGTACTAGGCAAAAAACCAGACTAAGCGTGAGGGTGAGTGTTAGAATAATTAAATATTAAATCACGCCTTCTTCTAACAGTTTAAGCTTTTAGAGCAGTTGGCTGTGGTCCCACCAAATCTCACGAGGACAAAAATAATAGGATGGAAACATACATTCAAATGCTTCACTATTCCATAACCTTCCAAAATCTAAATTAAATTAGCAGAAACTGGTCTAGGTAAAATTTTTGTAAACCATTGTTCTGTAGAAGCATCAGCTTGTCATGTGAATGACAAACATGTTCTCTTAATATTATCCCTAGAAACGAAACTCAGGCAAAATAAGCCCATCTGCACTCACACAGTTGAGTATATCACAAAAAGCTGCAAATCGTCAACTCTCTCAAATCCCACCTTATAGAATCTGAATTATACAAAAACCTATAGGAGAAAAGAACAACTAACAAAAATAGTAAATAAAAGGTAAAGGGAGAAAAGGTTTGATTTTCCTAATAGGCATAATTTTTTATTGCAGATTAATTCAATATGTGCTGAAACATGATGCCTGATCCAATCACATTATCTTACCATCCGCCTATTCATTTCTGCCTCCACCAGATGTGCTAGAAGTTTCTCAGTTTCAATCTGAAAACAAAATCAAACATGTATAGATTACTACAAATTATACATTTCATTGAAGCGTTGAATCATTGTAAGCAAGTAGATTACTCCTTTACCTGCGACAACTGAGCAGAGTCATCTGATTCAGGGAAAAGGATCAGCTGTAACATGCAAGCACTCAGTTTAGAGATGGAATCGGAGCTCATCCTTAAGTACTGAAAAATCTAATGAACGACTACAAGGTATAACTGTACCTGTTTCCTGATGAAGGGTGGCAAAAACTCAAATAATGCTGATGCCCAGGGCGACAGTTGAGAGGAAATGTCATCAGCAGAAACACCTAGCTTGAGCAATCCGTGAATTTCCTGTGAGAAGAACTTACTGTTATTACAATATAAGTCCAATTTTTTAACTTCAAAAGGAGAAATCCATTTTGAATAAGAACCAACCATAGCATCGAGAGGAGCAGAAAGAGTACCCCTTCGATTTTCACCTCTAATTTGCTTATATATATAATGCTTGTTTGTTTGTTTGTCTGTTTGTTTTTTAATTTATTTTGGGTTGTTCTCTTCTTCTTTTTCTCTTTTGGGTGTTATCTTCTTCACAAGTATTACCTTCAAAAGAGCATAAACTTCAGGAATGCTCTCTATGAGCCCTTCTGGCAATATGATGACCCCGTGGTACTTTTCTGGTTAAAAGTTATACATATTCAATCAGATGAAGTCCGCTATGAACAATCAAAATATAACATGAATGTAGCGGGACAAGAACCTCGCACTGCTCTAGCTTGAACTGCATCACAGATTTGCTTTGTAATGTCAAAGAGAGTAAGCTTTGATGCAGCAACTTCCTCTCCAAGAATCAACTGACAGAAGGGGAAAGAAATAGAGAATTTCTGAATAAGATGTATACTTGAGATTCTCTTTTCTAATCATAAACTGGCAAACTGAACATGCTAACCATATTCGGATGGGACTGAAGAGTGCATTCCAAAGCTACATGCGATGCCTTCCGGCCCATGAGTCGGATAAAATAATAATACTGGAAATAAATGTAGAGGAAAGTTAATATTTTCTCAAAAGGGAAAAAGATAATCAAAAGCAACTGACATGCACATGATGTCCAGCAAACCTCAATGAATGAGAGGAGAGGCTAACATGCATAAATATATGGAGAATTTACGATTCACATAGAGAGACAGAAAAGAAAAAGTTTTCTGACACTTAATTTTACATTTACCCATAGTTGCAAAAGCATCAGAAACAATTGACATTACAATTGATGCTTAATTAAGAGGCTCCACGTCACTTAAATCATCTATTTACCTTCTCAGCTGAAAGGGCATCTGTGCAGACATTACTGATGAGTTGGGAATTCACCTGAATGTAGAAAAGAAACAAGGAGCTTTAACTTGCATTTAGAGATGACCAATTTAAAAAGTCTTTGAGTGGACAAAGCTCTAACCGGAATCCTACCCAGAGACATTAAGCATACAATAACCCTAATGCAGTTTTGTATGCAAAAGAAAATGCAATCACAGATCATGTACACTGGAACATATCAATAAAAGATCACATTGTTTGAATTTACTTAGTGCATCCAAAATGCCAATGCCACCCCCCAGAATCTAGTAAACGTGATCTCAAATAAATAAGGAAAAAAAAAGCTCTAAATTGTGCCATTAGCCTTCTCTTTGAAAGCAATCAACACCCAATAGAGAGAGAGAGAGAGAGAGGATTATTTGTAGGTTTACATGAAGACCAATTTACACCAGGAAGACAAACACCGATTATTATAATAGTCTGTTGAAGATTCCAACTAAAACCCCAGGTCTTGGCTTTTGACCAATATAATATCTCAACGACTTCAATTTGATAAAGTTGGAAAATGCTGTAACATTCCCAACTCCTGATAACCAGGTTTCCATCTACACGGATGCCATTTGCACTTAACAAACCACGAAGGAAAAGAAAAAGGAAATTGATTGCCCTTCAGTACCTTACAGATTGTATCAAAACCAACGTTAGTTTCCACAAATTGATTCTTCAAATCTCCATTCAGTGTCACAGGAACACCAACCACCTGCAAAAATTAAATTGGAAGTAACAAAATTGTGCTACAGGATTCCCTATTATGGATCTTTTGGATGCCCCTCGAGTCGATTCCATGATAAAATACCTTAGTTGGGCATTTTGCTTCAGCAAATGTTTCTGCAAGCTGAGCAGCGTCTGTGTTTGATGTAACCCCTTTACAGATGTTACAGATACAAAGCTTAGAAAGTGAAAATTACTCTGAATAAGAGATGAAAGACATCTCGAAATTTTTTTCTGATATGTATTCATTACCTCCAATAATGACAAGTCCATCCAATTTCAAGTCCTTGCATGAAATTAGTGCAGCATTAACTTGCTCCATTGTTCTTATTTGATCCTTTGTCCGACCAAGCAAGTCATAACCACCTTGATGAGAACAACCGTGTCAAAATTCATAAAATTTGCATATTTAGAAAAGAATTTCTCAGGCCCAAAGATACCTTGGTTTTTGTATGTCGAGAGGATGTCATCCGTCATCTCAAGAGTTTTCTGAGCAAAAAGACCTTCAGAACCACCTGTTCAGGACAACAAGAATCAATCAATGCCATTAATGTAAGGCTGCAAAAGAAGACGATGAACTATATTCGAGAAATCCACAAAGAAATTATTTTCTAACAATGGAGAAAGATGTAGTCGATCCGCAATCTGACAACCTTTAGCCCGCAGATTGTTTTTCCTCTAATTATGCAAAAGGAAAGGTATCTTAGTTTCTGTCAAATTGTTACAAAAAACACTACATAAGCCAATGGTAATAAATCGACAGCAAAGAAAGTAACATGTGAAGGATACATCAGGATTCGGGCAAACATACAAGATAGAAAAAACCAATGAAAATCAACCCGTATTAGTGAAACAAAGCAACTTGCCCATAATTATAACAATTTTTAAAGAAGTCAAGTCAGACATGTTCATGCACAAGCAGAAATGAAGCGAAACTTGCAGCATACCAAGAAATCCAAACAACACATTCTTAGGGTTGTGGATCTTCAAAGCCTTGTAAAGACCCCAGATAATGTTATGTCCTCCAGGAGACTGTCTTCCACAGAATACTACACCCACCCTGTACAAGAAGTCACATAATATCATCAATCAAGTGTGAAAAACCACAAAAATCAAAGAAATGAACACATACAATTGCTTCGTTACTACGTTTCGGTTCAAGGCTTTACATTTGCAGATGCACTGAAGATTATCTAAGGCAGTGCTTAAACAAGGGGCATAAATTTCCTAACTCTCAATAGATAAAATCATCATCATTGACAGACAGGAACACTGACATAATTGAACACAACCATATCATCTAATTATAACTAAGAGTAAGGAATGACAAAAGCAGTCTCAAATTAAGTACCTGATAGGAGGATGTTCTGTTATAATCTGAGCATCAGGGACCTTTGCGGTCGCCCGAAGGAAGTGAGCCAAAGGCTGACCATAAGTGTGCGGAAAGTATCGACTGATGGAATTAACATCAGCAGGATCTGCTGCCATTGTAGAATCACCATATTCTACCCTCACAGTCGTTCCCTGCAGGAAGAACGACCCTAATCAGCAAGTGTACACTGTTAGCAAAACTATTTTCACCACAAATTGAGAGTCATTGACCAAGCAAATTGGTTACCAATGTTGAACGAGTACTTCCTTCTCTATATTTAAGGACAGAAGCACAAGCTGCTAGGCACTAGCGAGCACTAGGGCAGAACATTGCTAGCACTTTCACAGTCATGTCCATATCCACATTCACAAGGAAAACGAATCATCCATCAGATTGAATAAACCGATACAAGAGGCATAATTGCGTTAACTTGTTCGAAAACGATCCTCGGAAACCAACGATTGCTCACTTCCACCGTAGCCGAACCGTCGATTCAAGTACGCAAGCACATCGCTAAACTGCTTTAGATAATTCCTTAGCATGAGGATAGAACGAGCTATGATCACACTCGTCGGCATCGAATTCTCGAGACAAAAAAGCTCGAAGCACGCGACGAACGAAACCACGTATGAGCGCAACCGGCGATCACGTTCCCAAGGAAGAGGAACGCCAGGAGCTTAAGAAAGAGGCAAAGTGCGGGCAACAAAGCACAGGCGGAACGAGAGAGAGAGAGAGGAGGAGGTACGTGCCTGGAGACAAGGAGGGAGATCGGGCTGGTAGAGCGATCGTTGCTTCTGGAGGTGGGAGAGCTCTCTGGGAATGCCGTAATCGGAGTCCATTGTCGCCGTTGGTGCGTGAGCCACAGAGGTCGCAGTCCAAGAGGAGAGAGTGTGTGTGTGCGCGTTTCGTCGTCTTCGAAATGGCGGGTTTTATAGAGAGAGAGAGAGAGAGAGAGAGAGATGATTCTTCCACAGTCAGCGAGGCGAGCACACCAGTTTGCTCGTCACGTGCTCCGTGGGTTTTCCTAGCGAATTCACCTCCTTTTTGCCGCGTTATTACGAGCGTGCCACCGTCGATTTTGATTGTCCCATAAGCCAATTTATCTGTGATCACTGATCAATTCGAGATCGCAGATTCGGGGGAATCTGATCAGATCCCATTTCGAAAAAAGTGCATCGCCCTCTCCTAGTGCATGCAACATTAACATTAACGCATCTCCGGAAATTGAACCCCCTTTTTTTTCCCACCCATAAATTGTGGCCGCGTTGATCGCGAGTGTTGCCTTTACGCTGCTTTGGCAAGAAGCACTGTAAAAAGAAAGACCCAGCGGGGGAGACAGGAAAGTACGGCCGTGAAATATCCCCAAGCAAGAGCATGTGCTGGTACTTTCCATGGGTAAGCCCATTGTATCACAAACCGACGTCGCGCTGCGTTAATTGACATGACGAATTGGATCGCATGGTTTCTCTCACGCGGAAACGTCCTTCGACCGCTGCAAAACAACGTCGCCCCTTACGATGCGCGTGCACGCGGCGAGTCATGCTCATATGGTCAACATGATTAATCAATGTCAAGCCGAACATTTCGCTTATATTATTCTTCTCTTTCTCCTTTGTCTTGTCTTCAAGAAGACATGTCCCTTTTCCTTTCCGGTTTCATTAAACAAGCGGTTTTACGAGGATAGCAAACGCCTATCTACTGCACGACAACTACTGTGGTCAAATGTTTAAACGAGGACTTGCAAACCATGACAACAAAAATTAAACGCTTTAACAGCCGGTTGAACGTTCAACGAAATACCCTTAGAAAATGTTGATCCAGTTTTTAATCTTTCCATCATTCACGGTTCCAATGCGACCTAACAATCCATGGGACTTCCCCTGGTTTTGGATAAGCAAAACTTGTGACGAAATCCAGCATGCCAACGACCAACGAGATGCTTTTTCAAAGATGTGTAGCTTCTGTGTCTTTCGAATTCTTAAGACTTCACAAAATACCCTCTGCATAAAGTTCTAAATAGCTCGGACGAACCAAGATAAGGCAGGATCACTGATTCTATTTTTGTGCTAACAGCCATAGATTTGCATCTCAAGTCACTCCATTTACTAAACCCAGCAGAAAAACAAAACTAAACAAGAGCCCGGACGACTTCTTTTAGGTTGGTTTCTAGATGACACCCATCAAAAGTGACATCCCATGTATGAAAGATCACCTCGTGCCAAAGCTCGAGGAAGAAAACAACTGCGTTTCATTTTTGTCCTCGAAGCTCTGCATCTTCTGGTCATGATGAAAGATTGTGGGATCAATACTTCAAACACGTGACCTCTTATTCCTCTTGAAGCCCAACTTCTCAGATCTTTCTCTCCGACGTTTTCCAGTGGCAGCGCCACCAGCCGCGATTGGAGAGACATAGGCAGGGTAAACAGGCACATGACGCCCAGGAACCAAAGCAGGGAACCCAACAGCAGGGATTCTGTATCAAGAACCCAAACGAACAAAAACAAATGAGAACAAAACGAAATGCGTGCGTTACTCTAAAATTAGGTGTACACACCATGTACCAAATCCTAACTTCCTAAGCACTTATCCTCGATTTCTATTCTCTGCTCCACATCTCCACTCCCTTCTTGTTTTACCTTTCTCCCTAAATCGGGCTTTTCTCTAAGTTCATATCAGAAGAGATTCCAAACTGAAAACATGAGAAGTTTCACCATAACCAAAGATCCTACACACTGAACAATGACAACTTCTAACCACCCTCCCAGTAACCTAGAAGATAAAGGATTAGTTAACAGAAGATGCATCAAATTAAGAGAAAGGGAAAGTTGGATTCCAATACGAATAGATAGTAGATCCTCCATGTCACAATTAGGAAGTTATTGCCAATACAACAGTGCAGATGCAAGGAGTAAGTTAAAAAGCAGATTGTTGCAAAGGGGTCTGCAAAATCATACTTCTTCCATAAACCAACTGACCAGCATCCTTAAGTTGGCAAAGGAAAATAAAATTGTCGATAGGTGCTAATGGCAAGTTCCGTGCCGAGAGTAGTGTCAAGAAAAACTCGATTTTCAAGTCTCAGCTCCGCCAAACATCTGAAGCTTAGATTCATATATACGGACAAAATCTGTTAGAGACACAAAGGAACTAACGATTTTATCAGTTTCGTTTTCGACTTCATTAAAGAATGGTCAATCTTTCGTGGCACTTTATAATCAACTTCTTCTCAGATGGCATAAATTAACTTCAAACTATTATGCGCTGTTGAATATTGTACTCAAGACTGCAACCGGTGGCTTTTTGGATCACATGAACTCCGCAAATCAAATGAAGAATTCGTTATAACAAAGTCTAAGACAGAATATATTGATTTCCACATGCTTCCAAAGAAAATGCATAAACATACCCAACAAGAGCACAGCAGACTCCTGCTTGGCCATGGTAGCACCATATGCGCTGCCATTCTCCAAACTGAGACGTAGAGCTTGATTCTCAGCCATAAAGCACTGGAGCAACCGCCCCAGTCTCCGGCATTCCCCTTCTAGACACTTGCTCTTTATCTCCAACTCCTTCACGTAAGATTTCTTTCTCTCCCTCGACCTAGCCGCCGAATCTTTATTTCTGAGCTGCCTGAAATAATCCCCCACAAGTCCTCAATATCACGTGGAATCACCTAATATGCATTTTTAAATACGCGATAGGGCGGATTCTCCACGAGATCTAATTATTCTTAAACCAGTAAACTAGCTCATAGAATCACACGACGCATTATATGGTTCTTAAAATTCATATCCAGTATTGAAGCAGTAGCTATAGGATGTTCATTATGAGTACTACGAAACCTCTCTCAAAAGTACTTTACATGGGACCCTAATTATTAACATCAGCAGATAAATCAAAATGATTCCAGACAATATTGCCATGAGACAGAGACTATTGTCATCCAAACAGAGTACGACAAGTAAAATTAGGAAAATAACCGACGACAGCTTCGTACGGTAGCTTTCCACAGCCGAAACAAAACCATACACACGAATTATTGGTACCTTCTCCGTTTCTTAGAGACAGGGTCGTCATCAGCGTCCTCAGAGAGCTCGTTATCTCCGGCGACCGGCTTCTCCTCTCGTTCGCCGCCGCCGCCCTCGGATGAATTGGACTCCTTGTCGCTCGCGCCGCCAGCCACCTCGGGCGGTCCACCCTCGGCGGAATCAACGAGCAAGTCGGCGCAGAAGCGATCGAAAACCTCCTGACTCGGTTCGACATCGACATCTTCCTCGTCGTCCTTCATCAAGAGGCTCTCGATCTCGCCAATCCACGAAGACAGCGAGTCCGGAGACGAAGCATTGACATCGCCGGCATCGAGCAGGCTCGCAGCATCCGGTGATAATTCGTCGAACAGGTTTTGGGAATCGAATTCCAATGTTAGGTCATCTCCTGGTAACTCTAGATTCTCCATAGAACAAAAAAAAGAAGAAGGCAAAAAAAAAAAACGATCAGATAAAATAAAGTGAAGAAGAAAAGCAGCAGTCTCGTTTGACACTAGAAACTTAAGAAGGGAGAGGAAAGAAACACAACGCGTGCGCGGAATTTTCTTCTTCTTTTTTCTGGGAGTCAAAATGCGGGGATACTTCGAGAGCAAGGAATTGGAAACTTCTTCGAAATTACCAATGAAGGACAAAATTATATGATATTTAGACGTCTCTCTCGTTTTAAAGATGCTTAGATTACGTTTGGTAACGTATCTGTTCCTAAGATCATATTTAGAATAAAAATATTTTTTTGTATTTTTGTTCCCGGTTACGATTTTCTGGGAACAGAAACAAGTTCAGTAAGTTAAAAAAAATATTTTTCTCGCCAAAAAAAAATGATCGGAGCCGCCACTGGCCGGTAGCCATTAGTCATGGCGGGCGACAGTCGCGGCGGCAGCGGTGGCTTTCACAAGCTCGCTCTTGAATTGTTTTTAAAAAGTGTTCCAAAATCTAGAAACATGTTTTTTTTGTTTCTTTTTTTGCTTCAAAAGTATTTTTTTTTTTCAAAGTGTTCCCGGAACACTTTTGGAATAGAAATACTTTTCAGGGAGTGTTACTAAACGCAGCAGCATCCCTACGTGTTCGAATTTGTAAGTTATGTGATGAACGTAAAAGCGATTTCATCCTATCCGATTAATTTGAGAATTGAGGGACTAATGCCAATGCAATTAGGAAAAATTATTGAGAATTTGAAAGCTGAAAAATGCAAAGAGATATAGCAAACAGAAATTGTATAAGTGTATTTAATTATGATGGAGTTAACATATACTAAGCAAAATTCATCACGTGGTTTTTAAGGTGAGATAATTTCTCATCACGTGAAATACTCACGAAAAATTTGTGAGTTAGATTTCGAGAGGAAAAAAAATGAAAACTAAGATCCCTTAATAAGGGGAAATTGCTTTGTCAGTTTAATCATAAATCTTTTTAAGTTTTGTAAATTGAGTTCATCCGACCAATCTTGATTGAAAATCCTTAACAAGGACAAATTTTAATATATTTTTTATATTTTTTTCATTTTCTTCTTTACTTTTTCTTCAATGTGGCTGACGAGGGTCACCAAACCCGTGCCAACAACAGGTGAAGCCAGCCTTACACAGATCTAGGCAGGGCTGCCTCGCTCGCGATCGTGATGGTTTGGGCAAGGCCAACCTCGCCATACCAGCCACAGCAAAAAAAAAAAAAAAGTGACAAAAAAGTGAGGAGGTTTTATTAAAATAATATTAAAAAATTATTCACGTCAACGCCGATAGATGACCGACATCCATGTCAACAATTTTCAACCAAGATTAGCTAAATTGACCCAGTTAACAAAACTTGAAAAGATGTAGGACTAAATTGGCGAAAGTGCATTGGATTTTGGACTTTTTGGATAATTCTTTCCTTAATAAGTGTCTTGAGAATACTTGTCACTAAATATTTTTCCTCAGAGTTGATCAAAAGGCTTAGAGTGTCGGGCTCGATTTTAACTGTTTTAATTTTTTCCTTATGGACAATCAAAATATTCTAACATTTCGTGATATATAAAATGTGGACACGTAAAGTAGCAATGGTACTTCATAATCTTTTAAACCTACGATCATTCACGGTGGAAAAAGAAAAAGAAGCACTTCGACTCAAATTCAAGTATAAAGAAAGAGCTACATTTGTTGCACCTCGATTGCAGCCCACAACTCACGCATACATGCTAAATTGTAGATATGAGTTCGCGTTCATTATTTACAACAAAGGTCCTTAATCTCTGTCGGTCGAGATAGGTAAAATCTATGTAGCACCGATACTCCATGGAGGTCGACGCGTCGGTGTCGGATACGTATCGAATATCGATACGCGTTCGATACGCAGTCAACGCGTATCGAAAGTCGGACACAGGGTCAACGCCAAGGACACGTTCTGGATACGTATCAGATACGGAATCTGAGTGAGATTTGGCCTCATCGACTGTCGCTCTCTGCTCCGATTCGTTCCTCTCGAGCAATCGACGAGAAAATGGCGGAATCGTCTTTCTTCATAAAGCATTGGGAAGGGTGGAAGGAGTTCTGGGGGGAGCAATTCTCGTACCTGGAGAACTACACCAGATTCACCGACCGCGACAAGCCTCTCCCCTCTCGGACGGATGACGCGGAGGAGAAATCGCGTCCATCTCGGACTGATGAAGCAGAGGAGTGGGTCGTGGGGCACGGGCCGCACGGCTAAACAATGGGGATGAAGGGGCTCAGGCCTCGCGGAGCTGGACGTCGGGCACGTGGTGCGACAACGGATGGAACGACGGCTGAATAATGTGAAGGTGGTGGTGGCGCCGACGTGAGCAGAGCGAGGCTGGGCCGCTCGAGTCGGCTAAGACCAGCAGAAGAAGAAAAGATGAAGAGAGAAAGGAAAGACCAGTAGAAGAAGAAGAAGATGGGAGGGAGGGAGAGAGAGAGGTGGGGTCGCATGGGGGCAAGCGTGAGAAAGAGAGAGAAGGGAGGGGGAGGGGGTGATAGGACTTTAGTAGGGTCCACAGGTCACTCAAATATGAATTTTTGTCTTCTACCGATAATATCTTAAGGGCAAAATGGTCATTAGGCTTATTAATATATTTTTAGCTTTATTTATTTTTATATTTAAAAATATATATTCCCGACGTATCGGATTTTTCTATTTTTGAGAAATGGCGTATCGACATATCGTGTCATGTCGTGTTGTGTCGTATCCGCGTGTTGGTATCAGTATCGGTGCTACTTAGGGTAAAACTAGGTTAAATTCACCCATGTAAAAACCCCCCAACCAATGATTGCTCAGGTGCTGCATGAAAACACTTCTACTTCTTCATTTACTGTCAGAAGTCAATCTGGCAAGAAAATCCGTTTGATAAACATCTCGCCGAAGTAGAAATTCGTTTGGTAAAAAAATTGACTTATCGTAAGATTTTTTATTTCTGATAGGATTTTCAACTTATGGCAAGATTTTTGGCCCATTTCGAGAAGTAAAAAAAAATTACTTCTTGTCACGATAAGTGATTCTCGTCTTCGACGACCGCCGCCGTTGCCAACCCCCGGCCGACGCCGGTCGTCGCCGTCGCCAAGATTTTCTTAATAATGTTTCGAAAATAGACATTTTCAATCGTTACTAAACGAATTTCTCTGATCAGAAGTCAATCTGGAGGAGAAGTAAAACAAGCAACTTCTGCTCTTGAAGAGAAGTAGAAAAATCAACTTCTTACGAGAAGTCAATTGGGTGGTGAGAAGTGTTTTCATGCAACACCTCAAGGTACGTATGGGAACGTTTCTGTTCCTTTGGCACGATTTTTTAACAGAAATATTTTTTTGTGTTTCTGTTCTCGATTACGATTTCTGGGAACAGAAACGCGTATGGTAAGTAAAAAATAATAATTTTTTCTGCGACCGGCAACGACCGGTGGATGATGGGCCCATCTTTGTTTCTTCAAAAGTGTTCCCCGGCACAAAAGCGTTTCGCGAAACACTTTTGAACCATAAGCGTTTCTTTTCCAAAAGTGTTCCGGGAACACCTTTGGAACAGAAACACTTTCCCTAGAGCATTTCTAGAGCGTTACTATACGCACCCTCAACTTCTTAGACTGCAATCGTATTACTCGGAACTGGATAAAATCTCCATTGCCATAATCACCGCAACACGAAGGCAGATAAGTTTTCCTAATTGCATTAACTAATGTTGGCTTTCGACTTGTTACAAAAATATAATGCAGAGACGACCCTTGCCGTGCCATTGTCCTCATCTCAAAAGCTGTTTCTTGCATGTACATCAAGTCTATTTGATTCAACATTTGGCTAAGGGACTTTGAGTAAATACAAATACCTTTGGGCTAAAAGCCTTTTTTAAAATGCAAGTAGTGTTTAACAAATTATTTTTTAAAAACGCATTTGAAAGTAACTTTGGCGTAAATGCCGTTTGATGAAAAATATACTTTGTAAAGTATTTTTATTTTTGTGGAAAAAAAAGTATTTTATAAAAAAAAAATGGCGACGAGTGATCGCCGACGACGGTGGCGGCGAGGGGGAAACCGACGACGGCGACAACCAGCAACCGACGTTGAAAGGTGACTCGTGACCAGCGATGGCGACCTCTCGGTGACAACAGCGACCAACAACGGTGGCGACCAACGACTGATGGCGGCGGTTGCGATCGGCGACGGGAGGCGACTGCGACAGACGACGGATGGCGGCGACAATGGGCGACGAGCGACGACGGCTGACCATGGGTGCGGCAGCGACGGGCCGCTGGCAGGAGGCGACAAGTGAATGTGACAAAGTTTTAAAAAAAAATTACATTTGAGATGCAACTTCCCAAAGTACCTCCAAAGATACTTTGGCTTAAAGGCCTTTGAAAAGCATTTGAGATGCAATTGCAAAGTGAGTCAAAAAATAAACCAAACAACATTTGCATTTGGCCAAATGACTTTAGAACCCCAATGCTCATTTTAAATGCTGAACCAAACAAGACGATCATCCACCGGCAAGTGCTAACCACACACATTATACATCTCCCGTCGAACACAATAGAGGTCGACAGACCATGCTCGAGGAAGGTAGTTTCTAAGAAATCAGGACTTAATGAACGCAAAAAGGAAGGGACTTAATCCAATAACCATGGCTCAAATTCTAGCTGCGAATTGCTAGAGAAGAAACTGATATCAGACCTATCACGACTGCATTAAAGTTAATCATACTTTAATGGTAAATGCTAATATATCACGCCAAACTTTGCAGAAGAAGCTCAACATAGAAATCACAACGAATAATGCATCAAGTCAAGAAGTTGCACAAGCAAAGACCGGCAAAATAATCTCGACATATGGGCTAAATCGCAATTCCAACAGAAACAAGAGCATAAAAATGGCAACTCGATATCCTTCGCAGAGGTTAAAGAAAGGGAAATCACACGCGAAAATGAGTAGAGGAGTTGGCCTGAGCAAGGACTTGCTGAAAAAACATACAGAGAATCAACATTAGTTTTTCCATTCCCTCCCAAAATTTTAATCTAATTAAAATGTCAGTAATTATCCAAAAGTCACATGTGCATTTACAAATCAACATTTTCATATTGTCGAAATTTCAGGTGTTTCAGAACAAGTTAAAATTGGTCCACCGCAAGTTTTAGATTAACCATAAAGCAAAAGGCAGAAGTCTTATCCAGAAATGCCCCTAAGAACGATAACAGATACCCTGATATGTTAACTGTCGAATTATACAAAGGCGTCTCACAAGGAAAATGACTGTAAACAATCGCGGGTTGTAAATTCTGTGAACTTGGTGCTTTGCTAAACCGAACAATACTAAAAAATAATGAGCAGTGGGCAGTAAATTGCACGAGGCCTTCTCCGGAAGTGAAAAATCATTCAAATGGCAATTCAATAAATTTTGCTAAACAGTGAGAAGAAGAGCTCATCAAACCTCAAGAATCCATTCACTACCAAAGAAAAATTCATTTTGATCAATTAGGAAATAAGATTAGAAATGCAGGTTGGGCGACAAAGTGATGCCCAGGACAGAGTGGAGGAAAGGAAAGGAAAATGAGACACCTCCATGCCTGTCCTCCTTTCAAGATATCATTACCCACTTGTGTGAACATCTCTCACAGCAGGAGGTTATTGTGTTCCTCACACAACCTTTATTAACCAACCCCGACTGTTCTAAAGTGCAATAAAATGCATCTGCCCTTTAACCTCATTTGTCCAGATGGAGTCAACAGCCTCTGCAGCTTTAATTAGAGAATGGTTATAACTATATTAAGTTGTGGAGGGAAATTGCGCCATAGCTTTTGGCCTCTTTAAAAATGATCCTACTGCTGCACTGCAGCTAAAAGACACAGAAAGAGTCAGCACTTAAATGGGCTCCTGGTAATGGAAACAATTCTCAGCAGCAAAAACCTGAAAACCTGTCTGCGACTAGGGAAAAACTTCAACAGGGGTTGGTTGTATTAAGAAAAAACACTAGGTCAATCTGTGCCCTGCAAAATCAGAGTTTCAAGAGTGGAAGGATATAGGATCATAATATACAGCAGATACCAGGGACGACTCTCCTTTTTGAACCCACTCGTGTTGACCTAACCAACTCTGAAAGCTACCAAAAATTGGCCCTAAAAGATGGGTGAAACGATATTAGAGAAAGAAAAAGAGAGAAAAGTCAAGTTAAAGCGAGGAAAGAAATAAAATACTCTGTCCATGAAGCACCAACTTTGAGATCCCGGTGATACCTAAAAATTGCTGCAACATGTATGCAACAGGATCAATCCCAATTTTCAACCAAGAATCCATGAAGAAATTAAATGGTGCACTTAGTTGAGTTATTATATTTACAGCATCTAATCACATGAACAGAGGAACAAAGTTGTAACTAAACCTAACATCGGACTAGGAAAAAAAAAACAATATGTAAGGAGGACCCCCCAAAAAAGGTCCAATCCCCGCTCGGTCGGATGGGTTTAGAGACATGGGCTAACTCTATACACTACATTGGCGCGATAATCTCATTGAAGATAGGCTCCACATGACCAAAAGAATTAACATCGACAGTCACTCATAAGCAAGCGAGTTGCGCAAACTAGCATGGAGAAAGGGCTCAATAACAGAGTTTTCAAAGACAGCTGAATAAGCATAGAGTACTCGATGACCGTGAAATAAGAGTTGTCCCGACAACTCACATCCTCACGACCAACTATGAATCTACCAATCACAGCTACACCACCAGCTTAACAGTTCCCACTGCCTTACTCAGCACAGAATAACTTCCAGCTTTTGAACATTAACAGGAAAACGAAAAAGTAACACACGAGCCTAGGATGGTTACCATCAAGTTCAAGAACCGAAATGAAAACTCCAGCTTCACTTTCAAATCACTGTTTCTCTTCCCTCTCTCTATTCCACTGCTCGATCCGGGCTCTACGTTCCTCGCTCCCTTCCCTAACTGGACTACGGCTCCTCCTCGGGCTCCCATGCCGCCTCCTACCTCCTCCATCTCTCTCGTGCTTATCATACCGCTCCCTGCTTCCGCGCCTACCATTGCCGCGGTAATCACGGTCCTTATAGTCCCTGTCACGCCGTTCCTGATCCCTCCTGTGCCTAGTAGGGCTCATGCTCCTGCTCCTGCTCCTCGCCCCTCGATACCCACGATATGAGTACCTCCCAAACAGCCTCCTCCTCAATTCCCTCCCGATCATCTTGACGTGCATGAAATTGCAATAACCTCCCCGGTTGCAGTTATTCTCCTCGAACTGCCTGCACGTGGCCTCGCGGAAATCAGTCACGGGCGAGAAATCGGCGATAATCGGGCGACCGGAATAGAACCTCCCTTGCAAGGCCTGCAGCGCCGCGGCAGCCTGATCCTCCTCCTTGAACTGGACGTAGACGTTGCCGATCATGTGGTCGGCGAGGTTGTCGCAGACGTTGAGGGACTCGATCTCGCCGAACTTGCTCAGCTCCTCGAAGATGTCCTCGTAGAAGTCCTCGAAGTGCTCCTGGATCTTCCTGGGGTCGATTGGCTGGCCCTGCGCGTCGACCCCGGGGGTGATCATGTCGGGCCGCTGGTACATGTTGGAAAGGAGGAGCGTCGGCGAGATGGCCGGTCGGTTGTGGAGTCGGGAGCAGCGGTCGCCGTGGCGGCAGGCGCCGATCTTGAAGTAGAAGGGGCAGTTCACGCGGTCCTTCTCGGTGCCGAAGATCGATGCCAAGTGCTCCGCCATGGTCCGGTCCCTCCGCGAAGACTAAAACCCTAATGGAGATTGATTGAGCTGAAATCCAAGTGAAAAGGCAATTCGTATAACGTATGGTGGAGCAAGCTATATCATCGGAGGTGAAGGAGGTGAGCTGTGGTGGTTTTCTAGGGTTTGCGCGCAGGTCCAAACCCTAATTGCAGGTTGGACAGAGAAGAAAGGACAAGAAGGCTCGAGTTTCGAAATCCCTTTGCTCGACTTTGCTGGTTTTGTGCGCTTGATTGGATTGAGAGAGAGACTAGCCAGAAGAAGCAAGAGATGCGTATCTAAGAGTAAGGGAAGGTCCCGCGTCAAGCGTGCGAAACATCGTGGCCGTAGATAGCATCTGCATTTTTTACGTTAAAGTGAAGCTGGCCCAGTTGGAAAGATGAGGCCCAATTTAATTGGAGCCCATTTAGCTTCCGGCCCACAATTCAAAGAGACTCAAACTTAACTCATTGAATTGGAGCCCATTTAGCTTTCGGCCCACAATTCAAAGAGATTCAAAATTAACTCAAACTCAGCACGTGGATGGCTGCCTTCCGCTCGTGCCATAAGATGTTGGATTGAGGCCGGTAATGAACGCGTAAACTTTACGTTCATATATCCTATTTTGGGCGTCACCTTTTTTTTAATTGAAATTCCGGGTTAGATTTGACATTTGAGTCATTGATCGTTTGTATTTTGTGCATGATATTACTCCGCACTATAGTCGACCAAGTTACTCCATATGATTTTAGTAATTTATTCAAAAGAGTGGATCTTCAGAGCTCTTCCAATCAACTATATAGTTCATCTGAGTCTAGAAATCTATCATGATCAATATCGATCTCACAATCTACACACGACTTAAATTCTCACAGTATATGTCGATAATCATCGCACCATATCCTATGAAAGGAAAATCAGGGCATATACCGATTCGCGATATGATCAGATGTAAGAACAATGTGTCCTTGATCAAATGCGAAGGGAGGAAAAAAAAAAGATGGAACAAGCTGCATTAAACCAATTCGAACTATCGGTCCAAGTCAAAAGAATGCAAAGGCATGCGGAGGGCTAAACGTTCCTCACCTTACCAAATGAACAGACATTATGTTGCAACAGCACAGATGTGCTTGCTCGACTTCCTTACAAACATGGAAAAGAGAATAAATTGATGTCCAGAATCCTTCTTAAGATGAATAGCATGTTTGAATCAGCCTTGGAGGTAAAAGCTGACCCCAACAAATGCGTTGTATACAAGAAGCCTCACAGTTTGCCAGTCTGATGATCACCTGGGAAGACTGTTGGGAGGGAAATTGCGCAACGGGTTCTCTCTGAGTAGCTCCGTTGCCCTACGCAAAACTCAACAAGATAAGCACAAGTCAGCAGAATTACTCAGGTATGTGATCGACTTGGAAACCACCATCACGGTGATGACTTACCCATTAAGGTCCTTGCCATCCCCTTGTCTGAGCTTCAAGGTTAATGATTTGCCTCCACCTTTGCCCGTCCTGGTCAAGTTTTTTTCAATCATAGGTCACAAGCTTTTCTCTATGAAGCATGACGGTTATGTAAAAACTGAACGACCTTTCACCACCAATTGCTGCATTATTTGACAACTAACATCGAAAGGCATAAAATGTTCAACGATGCACTACTACTTTATTTGCAGATGCAACATGGTTCGAAATCAAAAGCTGTGATGGTCACTCACTCTGCACATTCTTTGTCGACAAACACATCTATACAGGTACTAGCTGCAGCCACTCCAGTCCTCTGCCCAAGTTTCTGGGGTATCTGAAAGAAAGAAAGGGGATAAATGTTAGGGATTGAAAAGAAATGAAGAAACTGCAAGTATCAGAAAAATCTGGAAATATATCTGAGGTTTACTTTGGGGGGAAAGAGAGAGAGGGAGGGAGAGACAGAACCTTGTATGATGTCCATTTAGCAGGTGGTGCATTGTTCTCTTTGTTTCTCTCTGCTCGACCTCCAAGGTTATTCCAGAAATTTGGTCCCTTCTTTGATATATTAGGCTGATGACTCGAGGACTTATCGACATTTGTATCCTTACAAATGGCCAATGGAACCCTAAGTAACAAAATGAAAATTGGAAGTAGGAAAGCAACGTCTAAAACAACTCATCCAAATATTAGCCATCATAGCATAAGTTGTGTAATTTACACCAAAAGCTCCATAGGATAAATGACAATCAACAGGATGAAAACTTAGAATTCTGTAAGATCTGCATTTCCATCCACAGAATGAAAACTAAGAATTCTGCAAGATCTGCATTCCCACGCATTTAATATCATGGAAATTTTCCATCTGCACCAAATTCCCCAAACTACAGCATAATGCGCAGTGTGGCCAAGTTAATGAACAATTACATACCTCTCAGCCTTCTGATTCCTGCTGGCAAGATCAGAACTCGATGTAGCCTGCCTTGCTACGAAACCATAAAATAATGGCTTCAGAATAAGTTATGCATAATAGAAACAAAGAGCAAAATGAGTCTTACTCTTTTCTCCTTTTGCCAGGACAGTCCCAAAACTTCGTGCTGGCGGCCCATTCTCCACCTTTTCCTCCTAGACAATGCAAGAACAGAGACGTAAGATACCTGAAGTACAATACTTGTCTGATGAGTTCTCAATAAGACGTTGCATACATCTATAGCTAACGGTCTTCTCATTGAGCGTGCCAAAAACTTTCTGTAAGCATCCTCCAACTTTTTAATTGGTTGAGCATTCCTATAAAAATGCACGAGCAAACCGTCAAAATTTTATGCAAGTGAGAGGTAAGAAATAATGAACGTGAGTTCGATATGGAGAAAATTCGCCAAGTACATGAATAAGAAGATTGGTAACACAATAAGAAGTGAACTGTGCTTTTGGGTTGTAACATAGTCCCCAAAAGAATACTGCAAGGCTCACCACAATCAGCCTTCTTTACTCTTAACATCGAATGAGTAGTCTAGAGATGTCGATTCTAAGCGTTTTCCCTAAAAGCAGGCGCTTTTTCAACAATGCTGCACGGAATTTCAGCCCGATTCTTTCGAGGGTTATTAAGCATTGTCACTCTACATGGTAATCAAAGAGCATATGCAACCTCCTTACTAGGACAGAAGATCCTTTATTTACTGGCTAATTGCCCACCAAGTCATATAGCCTAAAGGAGCAGATCCAATATGATGCTCACTAAACTACAGAATAATTTACCTCGATATCCCAAGATTAAAAATTTCATTAGCCGTTCTCATCTTATTCTTGGCTTCCATGTGCAAAGCATAAGATATATAGAACAGAGAATGTGGCTTCCCAATCTCATTGGCATCCAGAAAGTTGTATATAACTTCTGCATCACTGCAGTAGTCAGCCTGCAGTAAAATTCCAGTCAAGCACCTATCAACTGATGAATTAAATCATTTTTGAAGAGTTGTCGAAACATGCAGCAGTCCATGCACAAAAGCCAACAGATCACTGGTGATGAGAACCTACATATTCCAGCCAGACTTTAAGATAGCGGAGATCATCTTTGTAGCTGTCCGAATTCCAAAAGGCACGAACACATTGCTCATATATCAGAAGTAGTCCTGAGCAGTCACCACCCGGTGGAAATGCCTCTTGAACCCACTTGATACACCTTCAAAAATTAGTTTAACAGAAAATAAAGCCCCCTGCATAAAAGCGCTTCCCATTTGCCACATATGCTACAAATCTTAGAAACTTCAAAACTAAAATTTAATCAAAAGAAATCAGAGGAACCATTAATTGCTTCAGCTCTCGGAGCTAGACCTAGGCTAACATATCAGCTGATTATACAAGCAAGAACAAAAGTCAAGCACGAATTCAAGCAACGAGCATCTCGAAACAATCGCTAAAGCGCGCTCAAAATGAACCACCCTAAAGAAGCTTAAAAGATCGGTGCTATGGAGGAAGTGATGATAACTCACTCAAGCCATGATTGCAGAGGGTCGTCCCCTTCGTACTCATCGATCGCCTCGATCAACTTCCTAAAGAACCCAATGATCGAAAAAAAAAGAAAAACCAAATGATGCCACGAAACGTTAAAAAGGGAACGAAGGAAGAAAAGGGTTGCGAGGTGAAGTTGAAGAAACCGTCGCTTGTCGAGGAGGGATTTCTTGAGGTGAATGTCGGTGTGGGACTTGAGGGCGTCGTTGAGGAGGTTGACGTTGCGACCCCTCTTCAGAGGCCTCACGTTCTCCTTAAACAGCTCCCACTCGTTGCCGGTCTGCCGTTTCGAGGCCAGGAACGCCGTTTCTGGGTCCACGTTCTGGATCCGAGCGTCCTCCATTGGCGACTCGAGTGTCCCTGTGTACTGTCGTGTAGAGAAGGGTGGTAGAGAAAGATTGAGAGAGAGAGAGAAAGGGGGGGAGGGATTTCAAATGTTTTGAAATGAGGGGAGCTTCAGTGGCTTCTCATAACCGTTGACAGTGGAGGGCTAGGGCACTGTGGATTGCTATTGGGCGTCTTCGCTCTTTCCAGATGGGCCTACTTGTGAGGATGAACGGAACATGGGTCTCACTCGTGCTGAATCCATGAGGCCCAAAATGCTTTGCTGTTGACTCTCTCTGCAAATCCACAACGATGTTCCAGAGTCCAGACGGCATTTCTACGTAGCAAATTTCCCCATTCACCCCCTCTTTGTCGTTCATCGGATTGACGGAGGAGACGAGAAATGGAGGGAAGAGAGACGCCAGTCACACCACCACCACCTTGCATCCACCTCCATCATCACAGTGAGCAACTTCGCTCTTTTACATCGCCATGGCATCCTCATCCATCGCGCCTCTCAACCTCTCCTCATCGTTCTCTTCGAGGCCGATCCTCTCCCCGAGCACAATCACATCGCTCGGCGTCGGGACTCGCCGCCAGGTGAAGAAGCCGAGCGCGGCGACGCTGAAGGCCGTGGGAGGAGGAGGAGGCGGCGGAGCGAAGTACAAGGGGACCCAGATGAGGGAGGCGCGACTGAGGGAGATGATAGAGGAGAAGGTGGCGGAGGCAAAGGAGGCGTGCGAGGGGGAGGCGGCGGCGTCAGCGGAGTGCAGGGTGGCGTGGGACGAGGTGGAGGAGGTGAGCCAGGCCAAGGCCCACCTCCGCCTCAAGCTGGAGGTGCTGCGCCAGGATCCCCTCGAGTCCTTCTGTGGGGACAACCCCGAGACCGACGAGTGTCATGTCTACGCCGACGACGAGGAGGAGGAGTGGCCGGTGACCGATGGATGAAGAGTGATCGTGCGGTGGATGGTGATGAAATGGATCGGAGGATTTGGGCCGTTGGATGGATGTGGCCCCCCGCATGTGAATAGTGGAAAACATAGTTGAATTTGTGTAATATATTTCTTCCGGATCCCATGTGTAATTCCCGTGGAAGAAGGGAGAAGATGGTAAGTTGTTTCTTTCGGGTAATGGAGTGTTTCCAATTCCATTGGATGATTGCCTTGTTTTACTTTCACGTACGGTTTATAAAAAGCTGGAATTAGACATCCCAACAGCAAAAGGACAAAAGAAAAGAAATGAAAAGAGATTGAAACGATGATCAAATTCACGACGAAAACGAAAACGAAATCGGATCGAATGAGTGAAGATCATGTGCACTGCATGCCTCGCGCATTCCATGACTCCAGTGCAATTTTTTTTTTTTTTGTTCATCGGGGTCTTTGCCATTTCCCAGGTGCGGAATCCCTAGGCGTGAATTTCTGGCTTGATCCATTGCCGCTACTCGGGATTTCGTCACTCTTTGAGTTTGCTCAGATCGAATGACTTCTCCTTACTCAAATTGGAAACACTACGAGTTTTTTGTGTTTCTTCTTAATGCCATAGTCAATGAACTGTTCGGTCCGTGCGACTTACATCAGAGGCCGAGTGCCAATCTTTTTCACCGTGTTTTATCTCGTGTAATGCCTTTGAGCATTATGCCCCCACATTCTCGTGATAGACCTAAAGATATTAGTTGTTACTTCAATTCATCATATGTGTTGACTTGTGCGGGACCCCTTTTTGGATCTGGTCATACTTGGTCATCCGCCGGTAGCTTTGGATCAACCGAGAGATGCATGAATGCCATCGCTGCCTTGGTCACGCACGGTCCCACAAGCAATTCTCGAAGCTGCCTAGAATCCTTCGGTCATACATTTGTGCTATCTCCTCGCTCGAGGTGTGATGCGATCGTTCTATTGGAACTAGAAAACAAATAAGGTGGTCTTTCGGATATATAAAATGAGACGCGGATGAATATGGGAGGAAGAACTTCTCTCGAAATATCTTCTGACATATTTCACTCATAAATACAATACCGATAATCTTCAGCTACTTATAACAGCTGAACATCTGCTTTAATGAAGATAACACTCATAAACTTAAAAAAGGAACACTAGCAAGTGCTCGTCCACACCATATCCGTAGAAGCACTAAACAAAGAAGTGAGATGCTGACATCGTCCACAATGTCACTTGCCTAATATAAAAAGAAAAATATGTCTCCCACTTCTTCAACTATTAAACATATCCACTTGTATTTGTGGATAACACAATCTGCCAAGCCATCAATTTGTAATTGCCGCCCACTTCCTCGATTTTATTATTTCCAACAGCCTCCCTTAAAATTGATTTAAAAATTGTATAACACCAAGTATCGTTGTCAATTTCTCGAACGAATCAGCCTTTAATGGTTTTGTCTGGATATTCGCATTCTGGTTTTCGGACCTATAGAAATCAAGTTCAATTTCACCATATTTGACTTGCTCATGTTTTGTCGGGATGCAGGCGTGTTATGGTATCTGCAATCTGGTTTTCGGACCTACAAAAATCAAGTTCAATACAAGTTCTTCTTTTTTAGGTGTATGTGATGCAAGTATGGATAAAAGGTTCTCCTTAAAAAAAAAGAAAAGAAAAAAACATATTAAGATCGGACCATTTATGATCCGTTCCAAACTCAACCCGAACGGGTCGTCGGTCAATGACTCAGTGCTTAAATCTCTTGATCACCAGTTAAATAAAAAAAAAAAATGGCTGGCATCATCCAAATCCGGATGCCGCCAGATCCGATGTGTCCGTACAGCAGTGCCACTGTGCAAGAGCATATTGTCCGGCTCCGAACATTGGATCGGGGATTCGTTTTAAAAAAAAAAAAAACGAAATGGGGGCCCGAAATGACAAGATATGGGGCTTGGATCGCGGCATCTCAACGTGCGAGTTCATACATGTTTTGCTGCGTTGAACTCGATTAGCGAGTCGATGCAGATTCCGCGGCGGGTCGTGGAGAGAACTTGACTTTCACGTGAGTTCACGTGGGAAGCCATGCCTCTAGTCTGAAACATCCCTTGTGATGGACGACACGATGTCGCGAGGAGCACTTGAATGTGTGTTGTCGGAAAAATGGCAGGAAAATTACTAAAAAAAATTACCAATCCAATCCTAAATATTTTACAATTGTGTCAGTCAATTTAGTCAGATGTTACTGACGTGACAAATTTTTAACAATATATTAACATTTTTCACGTTTTTCATTATTTTTAATAATTCTTATTGTCTTTTTTTTCATTTCTTTTTTTTTGTTGGGCCGGTGGCCAACAGAAGGCTGCCAGCCCAAACCCAAAAGAAAAGAAAAGAATTCAAAAAAATTATTAAAAATAAAAGAATAGTTTGATAATTCAAAAAATATTACTATTTTAATAAAATTTTGTCACTTGGGCCGTATCATGTCAGCATTGGCCAGCCAAATGTATTGAATTGACATAATTGCAAGAGATTTAGGAGTGAATTGAAATAATTATAATAAATATAAAACTTTTTTTTGGTAGCTCTTTCTAAAATTGGCTTCCCGAGACCAACCTCTTCTAGGCATGATGCAGCGAACCCCGTTGGAAGGCCCACGTGAGCCGTGCAGGAGCGAGTTCTCGCTAGAAGCTTCGTCGCATGACCAGACCAGAGACGAGCCACGTATACTCGTCTAAGTGGGTCCCTTAACCAGCCACGACCGTGTGTGCTGCCCCATCAATAATTTTGTCTTTCCAAAATAACACGCATCATATCTGAATGGAGAGACTTGGAAGTAATCCTTCGAACGGGATTTTCCCGATCCTAGGACGATGACGTGCAATTTGTCGTGCGAAAGGCGTGCGCTCGATGTTTTGGTGGCTCTTTAGGTTAGATTTTAGACAATCTGAGTGTCTACCCTCACTTAAAATTACAAAGAACATGAAAAAAACTGTAAAAATATATATATAAAAAATGAATACATTTACGACGTTAAATTTTTATATTTAATTTGGGCTATTTTTCATTAAAAAAGAAGGAACAACGATACTTCTCATAATATTAGACAATTTCTTGAAATGCCTTGCTTAATTTCTTCGGTACAATCGATACTTACTTACGTGTATTAATTTCCCATCTAATCATAAAGCGTGGTAAGGATTATCTTCGGTCGCTATCGATGTATGCATAAGTCGTGTCGCGATAAATTCAATCGGTTTTAATCTATTAGAGTTGCGGTTTTTTGAAGAGGAGCGTCCGTTTAGAATTTGAAAAAAGGAGAAACCAAAACCCTTTTGAGTGAAAAAGAGGATGCCCCTTGATGTTATGTTATTTTTTGGCAAATGCAGCACAAATGAGGCTATGATCTTGATCGCGCAGGCATGAGGCCGCGGTTATCCTTCCGCTTTTGTGCCTAATACCCATCCAAGGGTTCTTCTTACTCGATCAAGGAAAAAAAAGTATTTAGTACTTCTTTGACCCAAGTAAAGATTTTGCCGAGGCACTGGATGAATCACTTTCAGAGAATCTTGTACAATCACTGCATGTAACATGTTATCCATATCAATCTCGATACATCGCATTTGGAAATTACAAAATCCTACTTGCTACATATCTACTATCGTCTTCCGGGGAAGAATTCGGAAAAATGAGAAATTAAGTTTCGTGGTCTGGTTTCGAAATGTCGATATGACACGGGATATATGAATCAGGCTGGTCGTGTCAGAAAGAAAGGAATTGAGCTTGGTTCACCACCCGATGACGCTTTCTCTCGTGCTCGTGTGGCCTTGTCTGCGATGGGAGTCTTTTGAGGCGTGAAGTAACGCTAGGACAAGACCGCCCCCGGCCCACCCAAAAAAAAAACAAAAAAAACAAAGAACATCAAAAGATAGATGGAAGATGGACGGGGACCAGCCGCGGGATTTAAAGATTCCTCGCTGTCTAACCGCTTTTTGTTGCTTCTCATTCATCCGCGCGACGTCGGATTAGGAGAGCAGGGAAGGCGCATGAAATGAAACCAGTGGCCAAAACCCACGTGGCAAAGACTGACGTGTAGAGTGACGCGACGATGTTGGAAGCCATGTCCTGAAAATTGATCACCACCATGTCCTGATCAGCCAACTTAAAATTTAATGATCGTCCTACGCCACTTTTATTCCATTGACCAGTGACCACCACACCTCTCTTTCAAACCCAGCCCCACACACACCGCAAAACAACCCAAAAAAAAAAAAATCATAAAAAATCGAGAATTAATTATTTGATAATTTTTAAATAATCGTGAGATTAATGGTCTATTTTGAGATGCAAAAATGCAAATAAAAATTAGTTAAAAATTATTATGAGGTCCATTTTTTTAATGATTTATGACTCACGACATATGGATTATCAGGATACAACCCTTGTTAATAGGACTGTAAGAGGTCCAAGACTGTTGTGCTGGCAAGGCACAAAGAAATTTGGTTTGTTGTCTTTGTTTTTTGATTTGCGACTTTGGTAGGAGCTTCCTGAACGACTGAATCCTGTGAATTTTATGAATCGAGGGCCTCCAAAGTAAGGAAATTCAAAACAAAAACCTCACATTTCAATCTTTTTTTTCCTTTCCCACCGTAAGTAGCATGTGTTTGATAAAGTAATGAATGGTGAAAAGCTTGGACCGCAAAGGATGCACGCGACGATCCAATATTGCCACGGTCCCTTGTCCCAATATTTTTAGCTTTTTCTCTCGTGCTCTTCTTTTCTTTTTGGTCATGGGATGCATCCGTTCGTATCTGGAAAGCTGTCTCGTACTCCGTCGTGGGTTGGATATGGCAGGGGAAAATCATCTAAAAAATTCCCAACTTATTACATTTTTGCTAATTCAGCCAATAAATCTTTAATTATGTCAATTGACTTATAAACCTTTCAAATTTATGCTAATTGAGTATATCCGATGAATTTTGGCCGAAAATTATTAACTTGAATTGTTTTTATCTTTTTATTTTATTATTTTTATTATTTTAAATTATTTTTTCCTTTCTTATTTTTCTGCTCTTCTCTTTTTCTTTTCTTTTTTCTTTTCATATTTGTGGGCAGTGAATGCCATGCCATGGGGCATCAAGCGAGGGCAGCGCTCGCTCGACATGGCAAGGGCCGCCCTCTTCTGAGGCCAACAGATGGAAAAAGATAAAAAAAAATAATAATAAATAAAATAAAATAAAATAACAAATTATTTAAAAAAAAATCATACGTCCATGCTTACAGTGCCACGTAGGACATCCGATGCACACGTCAACGAATTTCGGTCAAAATTGATCAGATTGGCTCAATTGACAAAAGATAAAAAGGCTTCGAACTGAATTGGCACAATTCAATGATTTATGGTTGAATTTGCCAAAAAAAATACAACAAATTTAGGACTTTTTTTTGATAATTTTGCCGTCAATTCAAAGATTAACTTTTTTTCACGTATATCGTGCCCGTTACTTGCAATTTGCATGTCGCCTCGCGAACTCGATCCTCGATGGTTGAACGGCATCATAATCAAGATGAGAATCTATATTGATTATGAAGATCATATAGTCAGTCGAGCCCTCCGGAGCGCGACTAATGTCAAGGGTGCTAGTTCATTTGTTTTTTTAAGCTTTCTTCCCCGTTGGTAAAACTTTTAAAAGAGTCCGTAAGTATCAAATTATCAGTGGTAATAATATTTATACCAGTCACTTCATTTGTTTTTTTTTTTGTCATTTACTAAAACTTGTAAGAATTAGCAACTTCTCTATTGATTCGTCGACTTTATTTGCGTTACTTACTAGCTTGTCAAATTTATCAACTCCTCATCAAGTTAAAAATAAATTTCGTGTCTTAATTTCTCATTCGAATAAGCTAGCGAGTAGCGGCATTCTTTTGATTTCTTCTTAGATCAACTTATCTTCTCTTAAACCCCAAAAAAATATGGTATCACTCATAAGCTACCAACATTTTTTTAGTATCTTATCAATTCTCTTTGATTGAATTACTACCTAATTAATTCCAATGACCAACTCTCGATTGAGTTGCTTATGCCTGAGGTTTGTCCGTTACGTGTTGTGAGAACACACGCATAGATGGTCGTCTGTTTTTGCTAGATGAGTTGTCCTATCTTCAACCAAATCATCGAGGGAGGCATAATTCCAAATTTGCAAAAGAATTACAATTTACGGGGAATCATACGGCTGTAACGACATAGATTAACAACAATTTCTTCAACGACGCCAAGCCTCGTTGCTTTTTAGCAAAAGGAATGTTATTGTTTTTTTTTACCATAAAAGTCGAATAAGCCGCGGTCGTTAAAGTAGAAATTGATATGGTAATCTTGTTTTTGTCGAGACTCCACTCACTGCCCGCCGGAAAGTTCGACCATAGAGAATGTGTAAGAGGTATGGGGTACTTTCCGCCAATCTGATTAAATCGCGTTCCAGGACAAAGCGATAAGGCTCGAGACAGTTCGGGCTTATTAAAGCAACACGGTTTCCATTATTATAGTCATAAACATTCTCATGGAATTTCAATGCAGTCATCTCGACTAATTTCCTACAAAAATCTTTGACGTAGTGATCTAGTCATCGCATGTCGTCTACGTCATGTGGGCGATCCCGGGGAAAATTGAATAGATGGACTACATTGAAATTTCTTACGAAAGTTTGGGATTTATTTCGCTGAAAACAGACATCAATGAAATACCTTTCACCGAAATCGATTTTTCGATTTTTATTAAGAGGAGAGGGTTCCGTGGCGATTCCGGACAGCAATCTCAATGAATCACAAAAACATGCTTTGTCGAAATTTAAGCAATGACAAAGTACATAGCATATATATATATATATATATATATACATATATATATATATATATATATATATATATATATATAATTGAAATTTAATCTATGACAAAGTATCCAAAATTCCGTCTGAAGTACAAGAATTGAAAGATACAAAAATGCAAAGGTGGCAAAAAAGATAAATTATGAAAAGTAAAGATAAAAGTAAATAAAATTGAGTACTCATTTATTGAACGAGGTTTACAAAGAGTACATTTGGGGTATTTATAATCCTTATAAACAGCGGTGAAACATAGCAATTACCAAATTAGAAAGAAGAAAAACTCATTTTCGGTGATTGCCGGAAGTCATTGCTTGAACGGATAAAACATAACCGACCAATGATTATCTTCGCATCGATCGCTCACCGTCGATACTGATGACTTTACGAGAAACTTCAAGATTCTCGTCAATAATTTCACTGACGAGTTATCGATTCCCTTCAACTAGTCAGCAACCCTGCTCATTATTGACCAAACTCTGCTCTTATCGGCCGAGTTCGATACTTTTTGATAGCAGCCAAAAGTTGGGCATTTTTCGGTGTAAAAAATGACTAATGTTCGGGATCGTATTGACATATCTGTACAACAAGGCTATGACTGATTAGATAATTTCTCCCCACGATTAGGGGGTTATAAATAGAGACAATATAAGAAATCTAAATTTAAAATACGATTATAATTTATAGTACATAACGAGACTACATTAATTTTGTCTTGACTTCGATGGCCCTCCACTTCAGATATGACATCCAGGACATTATTGAAGCTGTTGGGGTTAATTAAAGCTTGATCGTCCAAATTAAGAATTAATACATAGATTGGTGACCCCACCTACCAATTTCACCCAACCCTCACACGATTGATTGATTCCGCCAGATAACTCCATGGGCGACCTTTGAAAATTCTCCCAACTTGGTCTAGAAAAGGATGTCCAATGTCCATGTACACCTTCCTCCTTTTTTTTTTTTTTCCTTTTTTTTTGCCCTTTTCCCGAACGATAATGCGACCACCGACAGCACGAGATTGGCTGGATCAACGCCAACTCTCTCATTGACGGGGCACGAACGAGGTAACGCTTCTGTGCATTTTGGAATGGGTCAAAACGAACGAATGGAAAGAATAAAGCACTCGGCGGTCGTGAGAACTATTCTGTGCCCAAAATCATACCATAAAAGATAATCACTCGAGAGATATGTTTAGGTTCTGTCGAAGCACGACGTCCCTCATTCGCCCGAACCGATCTTTACCCGAGTAAGAATCACCATCATTTACGGGACAAAATAAATAAATTCAGAGCGCTTGATCTTGGCGAGTGGCATGCCGTGTTTGGAATACGCAAAAGTTCGCCCACGTGCGATAGTGAATCCGCCATTACGTCGAGAGAGATCTAGGGTTGATGAGGACGCAACTTAGACGACGATATTCTCGAGTCCTAATCAAAGTCAAATCTTTATATGTTTTTGGATGGGATCGGGATCGAGATCGGTCAATCTTAAAATCACCAGAAAGATGTAATTAGGTGGGGATTTTTGGGATCGAAGGTCATGATGATTCGTATGGGTCGCCTCCCCTCTAAGGAGAGCTACGTTCTTGTGACCCAACTTGAGCTTGTCAAGATGAAGTTGGCTTTTGACTTTTGGAGGCCGTGGAACGGTAGAGGAGGACTTCCATCTTTTGCATATTCTCACGCCGTGACTTGTCGCCGAGCCGTTAGGCTGTCATGTCAAATTTAGAGGTGGGCTCGGCGGATCGACAATTCGAGATTAGAGAAGGCAGGCCAAAAAAATATCATCACATAGTCACGTGTCATTTTGAAAATTGAGGTTCTGGAGGATCAATTGTTCTGAAGAGCAAGAACTCATGCGAGACACAGAAAGGGCTGATACTGGGGAAAGAAAATCCGGAGATGACGCTTGGACAGGCTGTGTTTTTTAAAATCACTACGCTCATTCTTTTTGTCTCGATGCACTTGATTTTAGATCTTGCATCGGGAATCTAAAGCATAACGTCATTACGTATCTCATTAGATGTCTTTTATTTTTCTCGTGTTATGGGTAAGGGTGTGTATAGTCCGGGCCGGTCCGATCCGATCCCGATCCCTGCCCAATAGAACCGTTAATTATAACCACCTGTAGCATTTTGAGCTCGTTGGATTGATTATGAAAGTAAAATTTTCTTGTTTTTGAAATAGATTTTCAAGAATAATAAAGGATGATGGAGGTTGAAGTATCTCATGCAATAAACAGAGATTTTTGTTTTCAAGTATTTTTATTTTTTTTCTAATTATATATATTTATATAAAAATAATTATATATTACAGGCTGTCTAGTCCGGTCCCAACACATGGATCCGAGGACCGGACTGCCCACATCAAGGACCGGACCAACCGGGTCGGTCCGGTCTAGTTTGCACACCCCTAGTTATGGGGTTACTCGGGTCAATTTTCACGCACCGTGATTCCTTTTTCCCTCACTTGCAAAATATTTTACGAATGGCAGTTTAAGGAAGAGAAAAATAAGCATATACAGAGAACTCAGGGCAGAAAGTATACATAGCTCTTCGTCTGAGGTAAAACACATTTTTTTTTTTTGGCTTTTATCTATCTAAGTTTCTTAGCATAGGTCGCCAGTGTAATCCTTGAATTTTGTTAATTCTCCATGTTCTTGTGAATTTCGAGATCACGTAAGATATTGGATGCACTTGTTTAAAATATGATATTGGATAAACGAACAAAAAAAGAAACATATGGATACAAGATTTTTTTTTTTTTTTAATTTAGGGCAGCCGTCGGTTCGATGCGGTTCCTGTCAGCCAGCGGGGTTTGGCTCCGAGATATTATAGATCCCAAGAGCAACCGAACAAGATGGAAAGCAATTTTCTCTAGATTGACGCTGACAAGGAATGGGTACAACGAATGGGTCGGCAATTAATTCTATTTTACATGTACATATGATGCCCGGCAAGAAAAATAAAAAAGAACATGTGTGCGGTGTGAACTAAAAAAAAAGAAAATATCCTCCAGAAGAAGATGACCCCGAACCACCACCGGACCAGACAGTGGGCCACTCGCGTCTTTTCCCTTCCAACCAAGGACGCCTTTTTTAACCCCTTTTGCCTCTCACAGAAAGACCAAAATAGGGAAAAAAAAAAAACCAGCAAGAATTCCAAATTATGCTTATTGTGACACATTTATCATAACTTTTTTTACAACATAAAAAATCCTAAACAAAAAAACAAACGCGTGACACATTCGACCCTCCATCAAGATTTCGCTAGATGATTTTTCAGACGAAACAACAATCGTTTCTATATTGTTTAAGTCATGTGAGTGCCAATGTCAATACCGTTTACTCTCCGACGTCTCTGCAGATTTCCTACAGCGCTCGTTCACGAAATCTCGATAGAGAGTAAATCCGCGACACATGCACATCTTTAAGGTTTTTTTGCGGTGATGACAAAAAAACATATATATAAGGGTACATGTGCCACAGTGGGTATAGTTTCGCGTTTACAAGTGGCTTTTGCCCATTAAATTACGGCATGTTTTGGCGAGCGATGTTACGAGATAGATCCCGCTCTACCGCAAGACGACCCTCTTCCGAAACTTTTTTAAAATGGCTGTATTTTAAATCTCCAGAGGGCCCTCTCCTCGGCCTTACAGGCTACAGGTCTTAAGGTTCTCCCCACATAACGCAGATTAAAGCGCGATGAATCGTCCCGTTTAATATTTCGGACCAAAACAAAAAAAAAATGAATTCATATAATTCGTGCAAATTCTCCTTCGTGGGTTTTTTTTTTAGGTCCTTATCGGCAAATTACGAAAAATGGGACGTCCTTATCCGCAAAAACGCTGGGCCTTTTTGGCTTTCCGTGAAGTTGATGACACCGAGGACACAGAAAAGGCCAACCCCTCTTTCACGCGATTTCCCCCCATTTTTTGCGTCGGGCCCACACCCCACCCCCCAAAACATCTAACTGAAAGCCTCTTTGACATTATCTCCGCTCCGTATTTTTCTTCGCAGGGAATTACGGGAGCACTTAATTCCTTCCGTATTTCATTTTTGACCGACCAAAAAAAAAAAAAAATCTCGACCGAAAAAGGAAAATCGTAATTTTAGTAAATAAATTCATTTTGGAGCTGGGATTCTATGGAGGAGACCTAGTTGGAATCATGGACGCGGTGGCCCCATAAATAAACCCCAAAAAGGGACAAAGACGAGCTTAATGCCCCGTCGGTCTATTTTTCGTGAAAAATGTATGATTTGAAGAATAATTTTCTGGAAACGATAGATTTCATTGCTCACAATAACGAATGAACGGAAAACGATCTCATCATCTAAGGAAATATTTAAACGTAATTCGTTGCCGATAGTTAATATATTAACTAATTATTTCAAGCGATGCACTTGATCTGTCTTTAGGAAAATATTTTCTGAATAATTCATTTTTTCGCGAAGCAAGCGGAACCTAAGTAAGTAATTCCTTTCTCATGCTTGATGTGCCCGCCTTGGACTGCCTCCGTCCATACTCGATCAATTTTGCATCGAAAGATAAGTGACTTTTTTAAGCCACGAGTGAACCTGAGCTGTCGTTCTCACGTATGACGTTAGATCCGATCAATTTAGATTTGAGCTTAACTAAGTTTGTTTATGGACCTTACATTAATTGCTCACTTTTATTTGGGTAAATACGTGTTTTTTTTTAAAAGCCTTTTTTAACTTTGGAATATATGAAATCCGCCAGCACAACCCACGTAAATAGATCTCGCGTGGATGCGAATCTTAGACATGTTTGATCGGCATTTATTTTTTTCTTCAATGTAAATCTCGCGACTCGTGCGTTTTGAATATCTTTTCATAATTCGAAACTCCTCGTATTTTTACGACTCTTAAAACTATTGACAAGTATTCGACCCCCCCCCCCCCCCCCCCCAAAAAAAAAAAATATTGACAAAGTTCATCCGTAACCTTTTCATAATTTTATGAAAAGCATCTAACATCACTCTATGGATGCGCTAGTGGTGCCTACTGCCTAGGTGCTTTGATTGCAACGAGATCGACGAGACCCTTTAGAATGCCCCCCATCCTCACCTGTCTCGATTTATTTCGAATTTAAATGCTGTACCAATTATTCCGGGAGAAGAAAATCTACGCCAAATCATGGATGGATTTATATTACATCTCATGTCGGACTCCAAAATTTAAGTTTGAACACGACACTTGGAGAGGATGCGTTAATGTTCCGAAACACTCTAATGCTCTTATTTAGTTCAAGACGGAGGTTTACGCATTCGATTTCGATGTGGACAACCGTCGAGCAACGTATATTTTGAACGTTTTGCGTGCTCGAATTCAATTAGGATAGCTACAAAATGACTTCGGCATTTTGAACTCTCGACCAGTTCGTTCGAAACTTGCATCTGTTATGGTCATCTCATCCAGAAATATTTGGGAATTTGCCAAATGCATTGACTCGTGTCTTCGCAGGCAATTTTCCATACTCTAAAAAGAAGATTAATAGATTAAAAAAAAATTACGAACAACTAATAAATGCGGATAAATGGCGCTGCGTAACGTCAAAAGGGCGGTCGCCAGCGAATTAGGATCGCCTAATACGAGAAAACGGTGGGAGAGCTAAACATCTACGGCGGGCGTACTCGTTTTCGTATGTTTGTACGCAGCCCTCCGCTTCTGATTGTCTTTCTTACTAATTAATTATTTTGCGAACTCAGTTGTGTTTTTTTATCCTTTCGCGAATCCAAACAAAATCTCACGTTACGCATTGTTACGCTTTGAGAATCACACTATCCATAATCCTAGGGGGGTTAATTTAAATCTGTCAGACTACTCGACCTTCACGCTCCCTCCAAACCCCCGTTTTTTTTTTTTTTTTTTTTTTTTTTTTAAGTTAAATTCCCAACTCAAATAAGGCAATCTCTCGAAAGCCACCCGTTATTGATGAACTCAGCACGAGGCGATGCAAATCCTTTATATGCGATGCTAAATCCTCGATGCATAAAAGCTGTCATGTACAGCTGATCGCTCGATATAGAGTTGGGTGTTTTCGGATTCGTTTTTGGGAGGTTAGGACCGTAAGATGGACCCGGCTTTCGATTTTTCTTCCTTCGAATTCAACGGGGACATCGAACCGTGGATAAAAAATTCCAAATCTCGCGTCAGTGTTGAGTTTTTGCGAAATCCGAAAGGCAACGGAATCCGGATCGTCTGCTCTTGGGATCCGGGCCGTCCGTTTTTAGACGGACGTCCCAGATCTCTTATTTTTAGGAGGGATAATTTTTGGGTTTTTATTTTTTTAGTAATAATCTGAGCCATCCATTCATAAAACGGACGATCCGAATTCTAAGGGCATGACCTGCCCTTATGAGGAAAGGGCATACGATCCCTTCACAAAGCAACGAGAGGACGCGATAAGAAACCCCGGATGTCCCGCGCGGACAAAATCATCGAGGGGGGTGGGGGGCAAAATCGAGAAGAAAAGGATAAGAGAGAATCGTGTTTTGTAAGCCTCCTTTTATTTTATTTTATTTTTTTTTTGAGTTTTTTCTGTCAATGGGAATTAGCGATTTTTCTCATTGTTGATAGAGAGATGCGGAGAGGGCGCGAGTGAGGAGGGTCCGCCAGCGCCAGCGGGTCACCTCCTCCGCGGTCCACCTCCCCTTACCCCCCCCCAGCCCTCCTATCATGGGCCTGCCGTGGTGCTCTTCGGTCACACCTAAAAAACCGAGTCATACTTGCGTGACGTCACTTGTGACGTCGAAAAGGAAAACAGCCTCCTCCTCCGCGCCCCTCCCCCAACCGCGGGGGGTCCCACAAAAAAAAAGATGCCTTTTTTTTTGGGATAATTACATAAATGGTCCCTGAACTATGACAGAATATGCAATCTGGTCCTTGAACTTTTAATTTGTTCAATTTAGTCCCTGAACTTTGGCAGAATGTGCAATTTGGTCCTTAAACTTTTGACTTGTTCAATTCAGTCCCTGAACTTTTAGTAAATGTTCAATTTAGTCCCTGGACTATATGAAAATGTTCAATATAGTCCTTTTGTTAATTTAAGATTAGGGACGACTTTGAACATTTTCATATAGTTTAGGGATTAAATTGAACATTTACTAAAAGTTCAGGGACTGAATTGAACAAGTCAAAAGTTTAAGGACCAAATTGCACATTCTGCCAAAGTTCAGGGACTAAATTGAACAAATTAAAAGTTCAGGGACCAGATTGCACATTTTGTAATAGTTCAAGGACTATTTGTGTCATTTTCCCTTTTTTTTTTGCCCAAAATAGGCATTACTTATATATACTTCCTTCCCTTCCCCCCTCCTAATTATTAATATCTGAATTAAAAGACAAATGCAATACGTACATACATATCACACATGATGGATGCCGCTCTTTACCCAGATCTAACTTAGGCCGACGATTATTATCGCCGAATGCGGGTCACAACGACGTCGGATTTGCGTAAATCCCCCCGGCAAATCATTGGCAATGATACCCGAATTACCAGCCATTTTTTTAATTACCGAGGAGCGAAACTAATTTATTATTTATTTATTTTGGCCATTTGCTAGTCCCTAAAAAGGAAGGAGAGGGAGCAGCGGAGGGAGAGAGAGATGCGGTGAAGAGAGAAAGAAAAGAGACGTCAAAGAGTGAGCGTTGCTGGCTGTGTGTATTTAGAGTTTAAAATCGACGCAAATCCACGTAGAGAAAATCTTCTTTCTCCCTCCTTCTCTCTCTCCCCATTCTCCCTCCTCTCACAGCTGTTGCCTCTTCTTCGGCTTCTCTCTCTCCCCCTCCCTCTCCCCGATCGCCATTCTGATTTCGCCGACGGAGCTGCGATCTGGGGGATTGGCTTCGTCTCGCCGCATTGCGCTCCTGTCCGGCGGATCTCGCTCCCCGCCTGGCGATTCGCACCTGCGCGTTCGACCCTCCGATCCGTAAGTCCGCCCGATCTCTCGCGCTTTTCCTTTTCGCTCGCTTCTCGTTTGAGGTTCGTCGCGCTGAATTTGATCTCTCGCTGCCGTTTGAATTCGCCCTGGCTGCCTGTGGAATTAGTGAATTTTTTGCTTACTTGTTTTGAGTTGTTGCCTCCGTGTTTTTAGAGATCGCGCGTGCGAGTGAGGATGACGGGCGATGTCGACGGGCACCGCGACGCATCCGCGGTCGTCTCGTCGGTGAATGGCAAAATCGACGAGGGGTGTGTGATGGACGTGAGAGCTCAGCAGGATCTGGTGAAGAGCGTAGGCGATTGCAATGGCGTGTCGCACCGCCAAGAGGAGGAGGCGGTTGATAATGGCATCGATAATGGCAATGGGCACAGCAAGGACGATGCCGACGGCACCAATGTTTTCGTCAAAGGGAGTGAGGCTGTTGCTGAGGGAGTCGGCAATGGTTTTGTTGATACCGATCTGAGGGAAGAGATCGTCGACGTTAGAGCGAGTGATATTGATGTGGGGGGCTCGAAGGTTAGTGCTGGAAATCGTAATTGTGATGTCGAGCAGGCAGCTGTTAATAGAGAGAATGGAGATGGGGAACCCAAGTTGGTGAATAGAGAAAATGGGGACCATCATTTTGACGAGCATATTGTTGTGAACGAGGTTGAACTAGTGGAACAGGAAGGCATCGATGTGCATATTAAAGAAAACAATGAGGAGACTGTGGTTGATGAGGCTGACACTGATGCAGTTCATGGCAAAGCTGTTGACCTGAATCATGGCGAGTGTCATGTTGACGATCATCATACGCACAATGGCACTGCAGTGGAAGATTCGCAGGGTGAATTCATCGAGAGCACACTGGCTGGCAGTACCTCTGCTGAAGAGCAAAATCCTGCGGCGGGTATTGCAGAATCTACTCGCTCTAAATTGCATGAAGGGGATTTTCACATTGAAAAGCAACCTGCGGTGGAGTCCTCTTTAGACATATCCGATGGATTTTCGGGGTCATTCGATGCAACTGTTGCGGCAACCAAATGCGAGAAAACATTGGAAGTCCCACAGGCTGACGAAGGAGACTCTTTTGGACAAATGGGCGGAGATCAGAAGTCCTCTTCAGAAGTGGATCCCTCTCTGGAGGCTTCAGAAGAACTTTCAGGGTCTTGTGATGCAACTGTTGTGGCATCTGAATGTGAGAGAACATCTGAAGTTCCACAGGCTGACCAAGCAGACTCTTCTGGTCAGCTGGACGAAGATCAGGAGTCTGAGCTGAAAATTGAGGGTTCTGGGGAGGGTGAGCTCCTCAAGATTGATGACGGTGGTAACGAGGATGAAGAGGTTATGGAGGAAAGAAAATCATGTCCAGACAGAGAACCAGAACAGAACCATGAACCTCAGAGAACATTTGAAGTCCCACAGCCCGACCAGGTGGACTCTTCTGGGCAAGTGGACAAGGATAAGAAGTCTGAGTTGACAATTGCAGATTCTGGTGAGGGTGAGGTCCTCAAGATTGATGACGGTGGTAACGAGGATGCAAAGGTTACGGAGGCAAGAAAATCATGTCCAGACATAGAACCAGAACACAACCATGAATCTCAGAGAACATTTGAAGTCCCACAGCCCGAGCAGGCGTACCCTTCTGGCCAAGTGGACGAGGGTCAGAAGTCTGAGTTGACAATTGCGGATTCTGGTGAGGGTGAGGTCCTCAAGATTGATGACCATGGTAATGAGGATGAAAAGGTTATGGAGGAAAGAAAATCATGTCCAGACGTAGAACAAGAACAGAACCATGAACCTCAGAGAACATTTGACGTCCCACAGCGCGACCAGGCGGACTCTTCTGGCCACGTGGACGAGGTTCAAAAGTCTGAGTTGACAATTGCGGATTCTGGTGAGGCTGAGGTCGGCAAGATTTGCAACAGGGTTGCTAACGAGGATGAAAAGGTTATGGAGGAAAGCATTTCATGTTCAGACATAGAGACAGAGCATAATCCTGAACCTGAAGTGATTTTGACGAAGGAACTTGTTTGTCCAGACATTGAACCAGAACAGAACCATAAACCTGAGAGAACAGTTGAAGTTCCACAGGCCAACCAGTCGGACTTTTGTGGCCAAGTGGATGAGGATCAGAAGTCTGAGTTGACAATTGCAGATTCCGGTGAGGGTGAGGTCGGCAAGATTGATGACAAGTTTGGTAATGAGGATGAAAAGTTTCTGGAGGAAAGCATTTCTTGTTCAGACGTAGATACAAAGCAGAATCCTGAACCTGGAGTGATTTTGACGAAGGAACTTGTCTCAGACATGGAGAAATCATCGACACAAATGGTTGATGATTCTTCTTCACAAGCAGCCCCAGAGGACATGAGCGTGAAATCTAATAAGATTGCTACAGCGGACACGAGGGCTGGCCCTTTTTCTGATGACATTGGAGATGGTGAGCCAACTGCCACTGCACCTGATCATATTGCTTCCGAGAATGTTGAGCATGAGGCTGTGATGGACACCCCTGATTCCAGTCAAGGGATAAATGAAGAGGCTCCTACCTCAGAGAACACTGAAAGCACCCCTTCCTCAGTCAGTTGTGGCATTGTACCTGTTCAAATTGGTAAGGGCTTTCTGATCTCGGCTAATGATGATTTTTGTCGGACATAGATGGTAGAAAAAAGACTTGCAACTCGACTAATTATGTTTCTTGTTTGGCTGTTAATAATGTGAAACTAATTGCAGAACTTGAAGAAGTGAATGCTGAAGAAAACCAGACTGGCATTCCTCAATGTGTTGATGCCAATTTGGGAGTCAGAGAAGAGAATGATTCAACTGTAATAGATGTATCGTCAAGTTGCTCTGCTACTAATTTAAGTGCAATCACAAAGATATGTTTTGGTTCCATCAGCCAGATAGAAATATCTTCCGTTCCTTCAGATGACATTAATGCAGAGCCAAAAGGTTCAAATTCTCTTTCCCAGTCTGCTGGAAGCCATCATACCCGTACTACAGAATGCCCTTCAAATGATACAGCTGAAAATGAAAGTTTCTCTGCTCAAGATAGCAAATCGGGATCAAAGAACAAGGTGGATGCTGTATTGGATGAGAAGAGAGAAGATCAATCCACCATTGAGAATGATAAAGCGGCATGTTCACAAGCAGAAGGTGTTGACGTAGTTGCCCAGAATGATGCAGCAGCACTGGCAGAGGTTTCTTGTATCCCTGCTTCTGAAGAACAGAATGTCGGCAGTGAGGGGGAAAAGAAACTATTTAACTTTATCATAAAGATTCCCCGATATGATGACGAAAATTTGAAACAGCAGATCAATGAAGCTCAGTTGCAAGTGACTGAGAAGACGCAAAGTCGGGATGCTATTCAAGCTGAAATTCAGATTATAAAGGTACGGACCTTTTTTACTTCACATAACTTTCCTACGATCTCTTCCCCAAGATTTCTCTCTCTGATATTATTTGATTGAACTTTTTCTATGGCTAGGCTGCTTGCAAGGAGCACAGTGAAAAAATTGAGGTTGCCTTATCTGAGGAGAATGCTGCACGTGAGTTGTTCAAGTCTAAAAGGGAGGAAATAGAGTCTGTTCAATCTGTTATTAACAAGGTGAAGAACGCAATTACAGTGGGTGACTATGATGTACGGGTAAGTGGTTGCTCTTTCTCCAAGCATCAACTCCCGGAGTCGCGAAAGAAAATCCAGAGAGGGAGAGAGCTGGCAGAAGAGAAATAGAAAAATACTGTATCTATTTGTGCATTTCTTAATGTGCAACGTCTGTATTTTCTGCAGATACAGAATATGGAACAAAAGATACAACATGAAACCCTGCCTTTAAAGGAAGAAAAGCAATTGATCCGTGATATTAAGCAACTAAAGCACTCGCGAGAGCAGCTTACTAATAATATGGGAGGGCTTGATGAACTTAAGCTGGCTTTGAATCAAAGAGAGCAAACTGAGGAGCGTCTGAAGGTATCCTGTTAATAGCCTCGAATTACTTTTTTGGAGTAGGTCCAGAACTCATTACAATATTTTCATGAAATCACAGAAATAGCTTTTGTACACTCGGTGCATTCTTCCTTGTTCAGTGTGTGTGAGGCATGGGATGCTAAATTGCGAAGTTTTATATGCAGTCTCTTAGGAGGGAAGCAGATTTGCTGAGAGAAAACGTCTTAAAAGCTGAAGCAGTCACAAAATCTGCTAGGAGAAAGTACTCCGAAGAGAGAGATAGGCTTCGTGAATTGCAGGGTCGGTTTAGAGATGCAGATAAAATACGCCAAGAGGCATATATTCATCTAAAGAATTTAAGGAAGCAATCATATGAGAAGGTATGTGATCTTCATTTTTTTCTCGACATTCTCTCCAGTCTTGCTGGCATGTCGATTAATATTTGTAGAGAACACAGCAAATAGATAGTGTCATGACAAGCTTCATGATGATAATAACCTTTGAAACCAAGATCTCAAGATACTTGTATGTGAAGAAAGCTGCCAATTTTAGCGAAATACTGTTTATACTACTGTTCTAATTTGGCAGAACAAGTACTTCTGGAAATACAAGGATGATATGAAGACGTCGATTGACTTGGCGTCAAAGGGAGATAGGGAGGCAGTCTCTCGGTTCTGCGTTGATCAAGTAAAGTGCATTTTATTTTGTCGTTGTCCTTGTTATCTGGATGCTCGACCTGATTTTGACCATCAATAATGTTGATAATCTTCAGGTGGAGATGGTCATGGAATCATGGAACGGAAATATTGATTTCAGGGAAGAGTATGTTAGATGCAATCACCCTAGAACGTTAAGAAGACTTGGCACAGCTGATGGTCGTTCCCTTGGACCCGATGAGGCGATGCCTGCTATTCCTACTGCTGTAAATCAAACAGCACTTAGGTATAAGTCCATGTCTGCTCTTCCAAGTATAGAGCAAGAAAATGCATCTCGTGTTGTGGAAGCTAGACCAGCAGCAGATGATAAGGTACCCATGAAAGAGGTGGAGCAAAAGAAACAGAAAGCCAAGAATAAGAATCCTGCAAAACCTGTTGCCCAGGTCGAGGACTCGGTAACAGCTTCAAGCAGAGATGTGGTCAGTGTGGAAATGGAAGAGCCCAAGCTGTCAAAGGAGGAAGAGGAATTGGCGAAGAAGGCGGAAGAATTGAGGAAGGCGGAAGAAGCCGCTATGTTGATGGAGCAACGGCGATTAGAGGAAAAGACCAAAGCTAAGGAGGCTCTGGAGAGGAAGAAACGAAACGCTGATAGAGCCCTAGCAAGAGCTGCTTTGAAGGCGCAGAAGGAAGCTGAGCAGAAGGAGAAGGTAAAGTGTTTCAATATCACTTAGCGTAGGGTGTAGTTATCTCTTTCTGATATCGAGATTCTCACTGCCTCATATTATTGTGCAGGAAAGGGAGAAGAAAGCAAAGAAAAAGGAAAGGAAGATTGCAACGCCTTCAGACAATGGCATTGAAGGAGAACCTGCTTCGTTCTCGGAAGTGACTGCCGAGGCTTTAGCAGATTTTGATAGTAAAGACAAGTCTGCAGCGATGGTGAAGAGACCTCAAAAACCGTCGCATTTCGTAAAACAAACCAAAGTAAAGCCCATCCCTCCCACTCTCCGCAACCGGGGAAAGAGAAAGATGCAGCCCTGGATGTGGGCCGTCCTTACTGTGCTGCTTGTTCTTGCCCTATTTTTGGTGAGCAATGGTTGGAATCTCTACTAATCAGGGGTTGGTAGTTTGGTTTTACGAGTGCATCTGGACTTTGGTTTTACATGAGGGTTTTCATCAGGGTATGATATAGGTAAGATATACACAAGTGATTCTTTTATATATTCAGGGAGGGTTTTGAGCTAAATTCGTGTTCTTTTTATTATAAAGAGGCCTTTTGGCCCTCACATACGGCAAATAGATTGGTTGGTCTTGTCCTCTTGTTAGTATTTATTACTCTAAGCAGATATTCAAAGGAACCAGAAAGTGTTTGCTTCTGTTTGTTATGATTCCTATCACTAATAAATCTGGTGCCTCTCTCTATCCCTCTCTCCTCTCCAATGTAAAAGTTTCAGCCGAAGGCAAACAGTAACAACACTGGTATGTGAGCCTTCAGCTGTTTCGCTGTTACTGGTCGCGTACATAGGGCACACACAATCACTGTCATTTGTCATATGTTGGCTTGGACATTCACGTAAATGCGCTAGGGGTCTACGGAACGTGTTCTTTTGAGACACTTGTTAAGTTTACTTAATAAATGTAATGTTTTGATTCGATTTATTAATTCGTATACATTGAGTTAGGGGCCGCACGGTGTGATTCATTAATCGTAGAACCATCCAAGGTTAACTTTTGTCATCCTAGAAAATAGAAACTCCTGCCTCTTTAAGGAGGTTAATTTTGAAATGATGACAAATCCATACTTTTGAGGAAAAAAACATAGGAGGCACTTGGCCAAATAGAGAAACTAGTCCGGCACATGGGACAAAGCCAAGCCCCGACCCATTTTTGCAGTTCTTGGTCTTATCTTCTTTCTCTGCTATTGCACCCCCCTTTGGCGATATTCTGAACCAAAAGCTTCCCCTACCCCTTCCCCTTCCCCGAGGTTCTCAATTAGCCCTCCGATAAAGTCCAAACACCACTCGCGAGGCCAGCCGTGCTGCAGCCCCAAGCATGCTTGGCTTCTCGATTCCTTCGATGCCATGATCATGGAGTCCGTTGACGATGCTCTTAGCGCAAACCGCGTGGAGATGGTAGTCGCAGTCCGTGCATCGGTATACTCGGCCCGACCTCCTCCTCCTGCATTCCCCACAGATGAAACCAGGGTCCGCGCTTGATGAGGCCGTCGGTGGCAGAAGCTGCAGCGCGTGAGGATGGTTCGAGAAGACGAGGTCCTCCGGTAGCTTCTCGCAGCACGGGTGCATCTGGAAACTACAAGTTCCGCAACGGAAAGCGTAGCCCTTGATGGGTTTCCCACAAGCATCGCACCTCGATTTTGCTATTGCACTTTTCACTGCTTGAAAACGAGACAATAACGACATTAGGCCCAGACGAAGTATTAGCCAAACATGAAAACGAGAGAATAGCTTGCCGAACCACCTCTCTTTTCCGGTTGCTGAATTTCTAACTTCGCTTAAAGAGAGAATCATCCCAAGTTGAGAACTAACATTCTGCACCCTGAACTTACTACTTATGGTCATTCGATGGAGCATATATCTATCACCTGAGTGATTCTCCAGGCGAGTCATTTTATGCACGTTTAGATCAGGAACGATTTGATGGTCATCAACGATAACATGAAGTCTCAAGAGGCATGGACTGCCAAGTGCAATTCACAACGAAAGTTCATTGGTACTTTTCTATTTCTCCCGTCTTACGTTTACGTTGTGGAGTTGGCTGGAACTCTCCCAGGCCTTCTCCTAGTCCTGGATAGATAGAAAAATAGATGGACAGACAGATTGAGGAATAGTTGAGAGTGCTCCTCTTGTTTTTCCTAAGTAGCATAGACACGACACGACACGACACGATACGTCGACAAATCATTTCTAAAAAAATAGAGAATCCCGACATGTTGTATTATCATATATATATAAAAATATCAGCTATGAGTTTTTTCTTTTTCTTCTTTTAGGATTCACGATTAGTTTTTTCTTTTGTGGGATCCACTGGGTATATTAATTTTGGAATGGCTGGATATATGACTTAAGTAGATATATTTGACAAGTTAATATTTTGATCCCTAATTTATTGAAAATACTTAAAATTGACCCTATGCGTGTCGAAATAACATGTGGGGATGCTAGACTCGTGTGTCGCTACGCTAGCGTGTGGAGCGCTGACCACGTGTTTGTCATATGTCAGAGAATGTTGAGTGTCGGACACAACATGTACACCGCCTGAAAGTATCAGTTCTTCCTAGCTATTTTCGGGAAAACCAAGAAAGAGTCGAGCATAGGGTGTGCGCGGCCGGCGGCCTATGGAGCGTAATTTCTCGGGATCCGGCTCCTCTGCCTTAGGAGCCTTAGGATGTCCACCACCCACTCCCCCTTTTTATAGAGGGGAAACAATTTTGGGTGGTGGAGATGGATCCGGATCCCTTGCTTGTATGGCATGGGATCATTATTGCCTTGGCCATTAGATCTTCCTCAGGACACGGTGGAGATCAACCTGCCTTACAAAAAGTAAGGCAGGTGATCCAAGCCCAATTTCTCGACTTACCTCTCTCGTGCGTGAATTGTAGTCCGAGAAACTCCAACGTTACGTTGCATGTGTAGCTGATCAGCTACAGAGGTGTAACATGTGCGTGGGTTAAACATGCATAACAAACAATAGTTCACCTGGCTTGGGGTGGAAAAAGAGCTCGTGATGGTAGTGGAACGGATGGCTCTCGTGGACCTGATTCGGAGAGGCGAGGGCGCAGAACTCGTGCAGCTGGAAGTCGCACAGCTGGCACGTGTACCGCTTGCCTGCGCCGTACTCCCGGCACCCTGCGCACGTGTAGAGGTCGGGCAGGTTGATCTTGGACAGTGGGTGCCGCGGGTGGCCGGAGTGGATGATCTCCTCCCCGAGAATCAGCTGCGGAGACGTCGGGAACTCGACCAGGTGCGACTTCCTCGGGGCGAATGTCGTCCCCGACGATGACGACCAGGGCAACGTTGCTGCTGCTGCTGTTGGGGGAGGAGACGGAGGAGGGGAGGGAGGTTCTTCCGTAGATGGAGACCTCTTGAGGCTGTGTGTTTTGGACTTGATCATGGACTTTGCTCTCAACATGGTGGTGGAATGTGCAAAAATCCCCTCTGAGCTAAAAAGTTTTGTGGGGGTTGCAAATTGGAGAACAGGGAGGAGAATATTTAATGTGGGAGAGGAAGAGATTGGTGCTGTTTTGCAAGGAAGGAACCATCTCATGCACAAAGAGGATGCCAGCAAGACTAACGCTCTTTTAATTTTTAATTTTTAATTTATTTATTTTCTTTCATTCCTAGATTTGCACGTGCTTAAGTATTTTGCCACGACTTTTTCCTCCCATTTGATGGAAAAAGACGAGCAATCCCAAGACCACTCGATCGAGCTATACATGTTCTTTGTATCCCCATTGATTGATTAATCGTTTGTTTGGTTGCTGTTTGGATGATTCTCCTCTCCATAGCATTCTATCCCATCCTCACACGAGAAATTGCTGGGGTGTGTCTCATCTGCAGACGAAGTGTCATTATGGATGAACAACCCTTTGAATAGAGGACAATAAAGAGGAAGCTACAAATTTGTTAAGTCATGGCACACTCTTTGAGGGAGAATGAAATTGTTCTTCCGTCCTTGATTCAATCGTTCGTTGGCAAGCATTCTCATTTGGTTTTTTGATTGTTAATTTCCGGAGCGCTTCCCCATCCTCTATGGACCCTAAATTTCTATTGAGGTATAGTTTATAATCCAAATCGACAGCAAAACATGAAGGTCTCGCCCTCGAGTGAGCGGGCGAGGGTCCGGGGGTAGTCGCCTCGGTGGGGGTGGCAATGCCCTTGGACACCAAATGGTTTTTATAGTTTAAGCCAGCATTTTATTAGTAGTTTGGGTTTGAGCTCATGAATAACAACTACTATATATTATGTGAGAGGTAACATATAGGTGAGATGCGCTAATTATTGTGAAATCCTTTGCTAGATGTGGCTAACGGCTAAAGTTTAAGGGTGAATCGGGATAAACATCGCGTCTCAATTTCCATTTTCTCGCTTTCACGCTATATTTCGTTGTGATTGTAGGCCGAATCTTGAGCCAACTATAGCATCAAAATATTTAACCAAAAGAAAGAAATGCTGTCAGCCCCTTTTTTAGCTTTCTTTTCAAGCCGATTCACGAGAGAGGCAAATCGATCATTTCTTGGTTTTCTACGTTGTGGGCGGCATCTTGTGACTTTCCTCCGCTTTTAAATGGATGCTGTTCTGCGACATCTTGACTTGTGGTGGGGATCGATGCCCAATAATTTATCTGCTGTTCTACAAGCGATTCCCTATGTCTGTGCTTTTTAGTTCGTCACGCCAAGGGAAAAAAAACCACAAAAGAAGAAGAAGAAGAACAAGAAAAAGAAGAAGGAGAAGATGTTCACAGATGGAAAAGAGATATATTCGGGCTTTTTTCCAAATCATGCCAAAAAATATAAATATTTATCAAAATAGGTTAAATTTTTTTTTATTACCAAACCAGGCCCGGCTTGGCAGTCACACTGTCGAGCGGCACTATTCATCCCGTTCGGTTTTTTTTTTTTTCCCGCAGCTATTAAAGGCATGAGTAATGAGAGTGTTGAATTTGACTATTCATATTTTGCCGTGAATGAAGAAAAGCTGGATTAAGAAGAAGAGGGGTAGGTGTACGGTGACAAGCATCTGTTTTTTTTTTTTCTATCATTGTGGGGGCAAGCACTCACCTTTTTTCCTTGTCATTGCCGAGCAAGCACTCACTTTTTTTTTCTTTTTTAATCATTTTTAATTTATTTTTCTTGTGTTTTTAATCAATTTTTTTTTTATTAAATTTGTTTTCTAGAATGGACAAAATGTTAATGAAATTTGTATAAAATATCATATTCTGTATTAACGAGCGAACGAACTATCGAAAAATTGAGCGCCCGAGGTTGAGGCTCGCTTGCTCGAACGAACCAAAATTTAATATTTATCGTCGTTATATTTACAACGCCTTTTTAGCCACAAGGGTTTTTTCGTTACAAAATTCGTCGCATCGCCAGAGTTTTCGTGACAAAATTCGTCGCGACTAAGCATTTTTTTTTTAAGCTAGTAAAAACTGTTCACAGCTACACAAAGAATCACTGCACCGGATAAACGTGAACAGTCAAATTCACCACTATCACTACTCATGCCTTTAATAGCTGTGATAAAAAAAAAAAAAAAACTGAGTGGGATGAATAGTGTCGCTCGGCAGTATGACTGACGAGCGGCACTGTAGCCAGGCCGGCTCGGCAGTTTGACTGCCGAGCTGGGCCTGGTTTGGTAAAAAAAAAAAATTTAAACCTGTTTTTGGTAAATATTTGTATTTTTTGGCATGGTTTGAAAAAAAGCCCGATATATTCCATGATCGATCTTATTTGGAAAATTTCAATGAATCCCTCGTTGCGAACGGCTTTTCTGAAAGAGAAGACCCCAAAACCCACGCTTATCGTAAAAATTGATACATTGAATTGGCCTGTCTTCATTGTCATTAATTTCTCTTCTGGCCCTTAGTTTGAGTACCGAGCAGATTCTTAAGACCATAATCGTTCAAATCAATTGGTAACCGAGGTGATTTTTTTTCTTTTTTTTCTCTTTTTCTATGTCAGCAAGATGTGTTCGATATATCGTCTGTGTAACATCAAATAATCTGTTGTCGGAAAAAGGGAAAGAAATGATCAAATCCAACCATGAACAGGAGCCGTCGATGAAGCACAAGCGATTCGGATAGCTAAAATCGAAACGGACAAGATGGAGAGGAGCAGGAGACCAGAGCTCTCCAACTAACTTCTTTTATTGATCCTTCATTCATTAGCCATACACTGCCGGTGAAGAGAAGTTGCTGTTGACATTAAAGCAGGAGCAGATTGACCACCTCTCTTCCTCTTCATTAATCATTCTGTTCTCTTTCTAATGTTGCCTTCCACTGAAGAAGATGGGAGATTGCTGCATCTTCAAAGTGCAGATGGTTGTGAATGATGAATGGTCAGGACAGGACTCAGGAGGATAATCTCTCTTTCGCTTCTGAATCTGAACTGCTTTCGTATCAGCAAAATCGTTCCCTTCACTGCTTTGATTTCAGGCTGCGTCCTAGGAGTTTCCCGCCGTGCACTCCCTGACAGGCCGCCCTCGGGAGAGACGACGGCGGGACGCCTATTTTGTTGACGGCCGGGCAAGAACACGTGGAGGAACATCTAGATTGAAGCTGCGGACTTTCACCGTGTTCTGATACCACGGCTCAACTATAAACGCCTTGAACTCCCCAGCTTCAATCGAGATGTCCTCCACCTCCACGTGTTCTTGCCGGCCTCCTCCAAAATAGACGTCCTGTCCCTCCGACGCCATTGTACCTTTCAATAATCCGTACTCGTAAAAAAGGATTCTTCTCTCAAGACGGCGACCATAGCTAAGATACATCCGGTACATGGACGCTTGAAATGAGGATGCTCGAGTTAAACTACGTTTCTGTTTTTAATTTATGTGACGGCAGGAACATCAGTTTATCCTAGCTGTGTTACCCCTTGCTTCTATATTTCTCCAACTTCATAATGAGCAGTGCTACATCTATCCATGCTTTTCTCCACCGTTCAATGTCTCAAGTACCTCCATAACCATGCATCAAAGAGTCGCAGACACTCCATCATCGGCCTCCAAAAAATGCAATACGGCAGTTTCTTGGAAAAAGATGATGAGCAAACTCATGCCATCTCATCTTCGCGGCTTCTAGTGAACAGACGGTTACAATATCAATATTGTTCCCAATAAGCAAGCGATTGAACAGTAAAATTAACAGAACAAGAAATAATAAATTGGAGAACGGATTAACGTGGTTCGATCGATGTGAAATATGTCCATGGAGGAGAGCATCGCATAAGTTCACTATAGAAGTTTATGCCACATCAGAAGTTTATAGTTGAGCGGTGGTTATGTTGTTTTGTTGTGCACTCTAATTCTTCGACAAAATGACACTTTTAGTGCCAAAAGTTATGTACGGAGATAACTTTGGTATCAAAAGTTTCAATCGGATCATTTTAGTGCCAAGTCAGAGACAAAATGATCACTTTGATGCCTCCGACAAGGCAATGAGAATTTCCGGTGAAAAAAATGGCATTTTTAATTAATTATTTTAATTTTAATTTCTTTTAAATGAAGTCCACATGGGCTCTAAGTGGACTTCAAAATTAAAAAAAAAAAATTATATTTTTAGAAAAGAAAATTTAACAAAAAAAATTTAAAATAAAAAAATTAAAATAATAAGCTAAAAAAATTAATGAAAAACTATTAAAAAAAGCATATTAGGCGGTGAGCGCCTATAGGCCCTCCCCAGATTGAGCGAGGGTCGCCGGCCCTTGGCCGAGGCTCGATGACCCCTGCTAGCCAAGCCTCACCCTCGTTAGCCACTGCCAACGATGGTGGGCGGCATCAGTCAAGGTTGCGGCACCTCGCCGCCTAATTTGCAGTCCCCCCCTCCCCCCCCCCCCCCCTCCCTCTTTTTAAAATTTTTGTTTTTTTTAGTTTTCAGCTTATTTTTCAAATTAATTTAAATAAAAAAAATTGCCACAATGGACCTCCGGCTAGCCACATCATCATTGTATATTAATAAGAAAGTGCCACATCAGATTTCCAGCGAAGAATATCGGAGTTGGCACTTAAGTTATCCTTTTTTAAAAATTCGACACTAAAGTAATTCAGTTGAATTTTTTGGCACCAAAGTGATCTACGTACACAACTTTTGGCACTAAAAATGTCCTTTTTCCTTATTTCTTCCGTAACGATTATGAAGGACTCAAAATGAGTGTTGGCTAGAGTATATAAATTAAGGAGGAATAGGTCAACAACACTTGGTCAAACAACTATGACCGTTGGATCAAACGACCCCAGTTAAAGTGCTAAGGAAGAGGATTAAAAGAGTGCTTTGAAGGCGTAGAGATTGCCGTTTTGAAGATAAAAAAACTCTTGATTCCTCATCATTAATGTTTTCTTTTACTTCAAGATATTTGATGTTTTAGACAATTTTATAAATAGTGGATGGTACACATGCAATTTGTTAGGATGCACCTATGAATTGTATTGAACAAGTTCCATATCGAACAATTAGTGTGGTGTAAAGCTGTTAATATATCCAAGTTGACTCATAACTCATTGGCTTAAGTTTTTGAGTGAAAAATAAGTCCAACTTGATATGTTGTCAGGCTCGAATTCCCTCTTAGCGATATCCCGAGTGAATGTATTCGATTTCTGCTACGCGCTTCTGACTGGTCACGCTATATCCCAAGACTAGGACTGGGCTAGTAAAGAAGAAGAAAAGGGTAAACAAGGCCCATAATTCAATGGCTTGATCTGATGCAAATTCTTAGTTGATCCAACACAAGGAAGAAAAGATAACTTCTCAGTGCCTAAGGGCCTGCATCATAACCATTTTGGTTCTCCGATTCTGTTCCCTAGAACAAAAAAGATGAGAACTCTATTTGATAACGTAAATAATTCTGATTCTGATTATGTTCCCAAAATAAATTTTAGGGGGTGCATGATAACTTGCAAGAAATAGTTTTTCTGTTCCAACCTATTTCAGAAATAGATTTGAAGCAGAAATAAGAAACAAAAAAATTACTTCTCAGAGAAACAGAAATAGAAATCTCTATCGCCGACCACCACCCCTCACCCCCCGCCGCCACCGGTCACCGCCCGCTCACCTGCCACCCGCCCGCCGCCGCATTTTTCAGAAGTAGAAATTTTCAACCGTTGTTAAACAAATTTTATTCTAGGATCAGAAATTTTATGCCGTTATCTAACGCATTTTTTCCTCAAAAACTCATCCAGAAACATAATAGAAAAAACTATTGCCGGAACAAAATGGTTATCATTCACTCCCATAGATGATCAGAATCAGTTTTAGAGCAAAATCCAGAACAAAAAATAGTTGATTTTGAAAAAAAAAGAATCACTTTTGAAAATCACAAAATAGAATGAAGTTTCACATCTCTCACTTTTTCCTTTCAGTTCTCTAGTTACTTTTCCCTCAACTTAATAAAAATATAATAAAAAAATAAAAAAATTAGAAAATTTTTAAAAAATCACAAAAAATATAGAAAATCCCTAAAAATAGAAGAAGCTTAGATTATGCTAGTTTGACCTCATTTTCATAAATTTGGGCCTAAATTTTCTAGATTTCGTAGATTTTACTCTTTTGCAAAAAAATGTTACAGAAGATGAGGGCATCCAACATGCGGATGATAACATTTATACTGGTAGCCATGCGTCACAAAATGTGACCATCTTCACGTGGAGCTGGAGCCAAAAATCCACTTGAATCTGGAGCCAAACATCCACTTGAATTTTGGACAGAAGCTGCAAAATGATAATGAAGGACTTGTACTTCGTATTAAGAAGGATAATTTATTTGTCAGTGGATAATTTGGTTATTTGGCTGCTATGTTTGTATGTATTTTGGACAACGCAACATTCAAAGCAAAAATGAATTCTTAATATGGGAATTGCCTCATACTTCAATCGAACTTCAGACATCATGTATTAAAATTTGTGTTTCATTTATGACTTGCTATAAAAATGAGGTATTTTAAATTATTTTAGTGTGCATTGAAAATCAATCTTTAATTTAGGAAGAGATTTTACAAAGTATCTACATAGTTATTCGACTTAAATGGAAAAAAAATTAGGAAGAGAAATAGTTTTTCGAAATAGAAATTTTGTGCAGTTATCAAACGCGTTCTGATTCTCTAAAACTCATCCAGGAACAAAATCAGAAAAAAGTCATTTTAATCAAAATCAGTTTTCCAAAATAAAATAGTTACCATGCGCAGCCTAAGTCTGGAAATATTATGCTTTGCATCCTACGATTTTGAAGGCTCTTTTACCTCACGCTTTAATATCCACCACCACTAATAAAAGAAAAATAAGGAAAAATTTACGTGATTCTCGCTACTTGCTCTTTACCGGGCTCTTGAACCTCTAGCCCTTTCTTGCATCCCTCGATTCGGTCCCCTTTTATTTTTATTTTTATTTTTGAACAAGGATTTGTCCTTGAGTTAGCATATATTAAGCATTGAAACCCTAATTTGTTTGGAATTTTTTTTTTTGTCACGGTAATTTGCTAGGAGTTTGCATATTTATAGGATTTTACAATTGGAGGGTGCAAAGTCTGTCCAAAATCTAAAGGCACAAAAAGTGGATGTTCAATGTCTTAAACTCAGGGTAGGCAAATGGGAATATGGTTTTGGTAAATTGTCCTTCATGGTTTTCCCCAATTCATGTGAACTAAGATCACCAAGAAGCCCAAAAAAAGAATCCCTTTTAACTTTTCCTGTTTGGGCTTACACTGTAGGTCTTTGAATTACGAAAGAAAAGAAATAAGTAACGTCCATTCTTTATTTGCTTTTTTCTTTTTCATTTTAATGGATTTTCTTTTTAACTTTTGGAAAAATGGGAAGTACCTTCACCTCTTGCTCAAAAGGAGGCAGGAAATGATCAAGAGGAAGACAAAAGAAAGATAGCATCATGCTGTTGGGGAAGAAAAAAAAAAAAAAAGCTCTTAGCTTTTTGATAAAATGAATATATTGAGTTCGGATGTTTAATCTCTTATGTACAAACTTGAGTCATCTTGTTTACTCATAAAGCTAAAAGGTCCAACACTATCTATTGCTATTGCTATATATTACCCTCAAAGATTTGATAGGAATTCCCGAGAAAGCTAATGGATGATCAACATCCTATATTGTATTTGAAGAATAGATGGCACGAAGAAGAAGAAGAAGAAGAAGAAGGGGAAAAAAAGAAAAAGCCAAAAGAAAGAATAGATGACCGCTAGTGATTGGCATGGTTGATTAATGTGTCGGTGCATTTTCAGCTCAAGAACCGGACGCCATGTGGTCAAATCTCAACAATCGCGCGCGAATTACTCTTGACTCAAAGCCCAGACTCGCCCGATTTTCGGACTTGCGGGGGATATTCCACAGGCATTCATTCAGATGGCGGAGTCTGACGCCCCATGCTTGTCGTGAAAGAGAAGAGAAGAGGTAGAATTAGAAATGGTAAAACCAAAAGAGGAAAAGCCAATGAAGAATCAGTCACCCAAAGGGCCAAGTTAAAGTCAATTACTGTCCAACGGCAGATGGCAATTAAAACATCTTCTTTCCCCTCTCCAGCTAGCATAGCAGTTCCTCAAACTATTTTAGTTTTCATTTCTTTTCTTTTTCCCTTAACTTTTTCTTGCTCTATCTAATTAATAAGGTTAAAAAAAAAAAAAAAGCGAGAGCGAGCCAATCAGATGATTGTTTTTTCGCCTACAGTAATAAAAAAAAAGTCATGTCAAGAAAGCCTCTTCATATGCTGTGCTTTTTGAGTCATTGGATACGTTCCTTTTTTTTTTTTGCAGTGTTCCATGTATCACATATCACATTAAAAGGAGGCGCGATCATTTAGCAAGTAATACTTTCGATTGTATCTTCTTTTTCTACCCGCTTGTCGTCGCCGCCGGGCGGATATTAATCGTGAAAGCAAAAAATTAAAAGAGACGACGGGGCAAAAAAAAAACACGCACACACACACAAGAAAGAAGAAAGGAAAACCAAACCCTGCCGCATATCAAATTCATAATATTCGATTTCGATTTAAAATCTCGAAATGCCTAAGTTAAGGAGATCTTATTTCTAGAAAGTATACGAGCGATCTTTCCCATGAGATGGTCCCAAGCTGCTCACTATTAAATATTGTAAAAGGGACACCAAAAAAAAAAAAAAAAAAACACCTTGCCGACAATTTGCGAAAATGGCGAAATGAAGTCGCGTGAATAGTCTCTCTCTGCAGTCTTTTCTTTGGTGGTACTGGTGTCGGTTCTTCCATGCAAGCTTCGGGGCCATGCGTTTCGTATTCCGGGAGAACAAGCGAAATCATAATTCACTCCGAAATTATTTTTGTCGTCTTTGTTATTATAATCTGCAGTGCGGACCATGACCAATAATGTGATCGGAGTCGCTGCCTGACGGGGTCTGTATGCCCATTCCCGTTCCATCCCATCCGGGTCGACCGACACCGTTCATCGTCGATCGATTTCCTATGAGAATGCGGCCTTCAAGGCCAATCAATTTTCTGGTCAAAACGAGGGGGAAGGTCGCGCGATGATTGCCTTTTGGAACGAACGACTAAGAAAACGTTTGTTGAATCATTAATGGCTTTGGCACTGCGAGTGATTTGATTTGGGAGCACTGTCCTGTCCTAAAATGCTGTGTAATCAAGCATCTCCTGCTGTGATCAAGTACCCCCCCCCCAAAAAAACAAAAGAGACCATTTTTCCTCCTCCGTTTTGCTATACAACGGTCTTTTCCTCGTCCTCAATCGCGCGTTCCTCCGCGCTCCGGACTTTCGAAGGTTTACATAGTAAGCGAACTTCCAAATTGCTAGCTAATTAATTAGGGTTCTAGCCTCGACTCGACCTCGTCGAAGGTATACTCGTTAGTTATGGCTAGCTTAGGGAAAAAAAAATCATAAACCTATTACATTTTTACCAATTTAGTCCTAAATAATTTAATTGTATCAATTGAGTCATAAATATTTTTATGTTTGGCCGAAATTCAGGTGGACACTTTTTAATTATTATTTTTTTATTTTTTTTGTCTTTTATTTCCTTTCTTTGTTTTTGTTTTCTTACTGTGGCCAGTTAGGGTTGCCGGCCCTCGCCCACTGAGGGCGAGCGAGATGGTCTGGGCGAGAACGGGATAAGAAAATTAAAAAAAAAAAACCAAAGAAAAAATAATAATTGATAAAAAAAAAATTAAGATTTTCTACGTCAGGGGCGGCCGTATTGCAAAGGACGATCGGCATCCACGTGGCAATTTTCGGTCAAAATTGGCCAAATGGACTTAATTGGCAAAACGTGAAAATATTTATAACTAAAATGACACGATTAAAATGTTAATGGTTGAATTGGCAAAAAGCAATAGGTTTAAAAATTTTCGGACAATTTTCTCACCTAGCTTAAGAACAAATGATTCACGGCATGGTTTTGACTCTTGAGAGATAGTACTGCCGACCGTTTCTTTGAGCAAAGAGAAGTGTCGGTCGGGTAAGAAAAATGTGCCTCCCGACGAAGGAAAATTGAGCTCTACAACTTTACCGACAAGAGAAAATAGAGTAAGATGCCAGCCAGCGATATTTGTCCATCATTCAATAATTGGATGATGATCGATGCCCAACTGCCGCGCTTCGTATGATTTGGATGGACGCTTCATACCTTTTTTTTTTTTCGTTGTTGGAGAAATACGTTCTGGGGTTGTTTCCATATTTTTTTCTACCTTTTATCCCATTTCATGAAATATTACGGCTCTCGTCGTCGTCGTCGTCGTCGTTGTTATTATTATTATTTGATCGAATGGGTCTCGTTATTTGACAGTAGGTTGATTTGTTGGGGAAGTTAACGAAGACAAATAGAAGAAGTTGTCAATTACGCTCGTGCCACGGGCCGACTGTTCGGACCCGTACCCCGTGTGGCGACTTAGGCTCGTGGGTCCAATAGACCGCCGAAGTCAAGCCTTGCCCTAGGATCGTTTTACACACGCTCTCTAGCCAAACTCGAATCGTAGAAGAGAGTAGAAGAGAGAACTTGGGAGAGAATGAGAGTGTACTGCACTAGTTGTGTGTACAAAGGTGATTTATAACGAGGAGAAACGCCCCTATTTATACAACAAAAGGGGCAAAATTATCGCAACCCTTTGGCTTCCCTGTTCCGTCTTTTCTTTTCGTGCTATTTCCCTTGTCTTGCATCGATTGGATTCCCATGCTTTGTCTTATATGATTCGTCCCTTGTAGGACTCTTCCCCTTCCCCTTCCCTAGGGCTGAATCATTGTGTAGGCTGCCCTCAAGACGTTCTAGAAGGCCCTTGAAAGGCGAGAGTCGCGACTGTTGGCCTGGTCGTTAGCCGAGTCGTGCTGGCCATGCGCTGAATCGTGCGGCGATTCATCTGCTCGGCCATGTCGGATCATCCTTGATCGATTCTTGAGCCCTGCCGTGGTCCGATCCGTGGCATGTGTCACGGCCTATCCTTGTGCAAGGGACTTTGTTGGGCCGTGACACTTGCATCTCGGATTGAGATGAACAGATCGACTTAGTTTAGGTCACGGTAAGTTTGCTTACAAAGAGAAGGGTTTGTTTGTTACTGTCAAGCGAAGCATCAGTGCTGAACATACACCCAAAATAACAATTTATCATAATATAAGTTATCACGATTTCGAAAGGTCACACCAAGTCAAAACACTCGGAGAAGATTCAAAGAAATGGAAAATTATTGCAGAACTTTATCATCGCAAAACCTCATTACGTGGCAGGGACCCTCCGTTTGCCCTTTCAACATCAGACCGAGAAACGACCATTTTAAGTGGGCATAGCCAATCGACTTAAATCACAAATTCTTTCTTCTTATCTTTTTTGCATAATTAGCTCTCAATGCATGCATTAACTTAAACCATGACGTGAGTTAATTATATAAAAAGCCCCAATCAGTCGGATCCATCCAGTGACGGCATGCAATTTACCCCGAATGAGGTCCGAGCAAACTTGACCAGAGAAATCACAACATTACGTTTGTCGTGGGTTACACGAAACATTGGGGGAATCTATAGTCCTTAGGTTGACCAAGGCTCGCGACGATAGTTGCCATCATCGAGCCACATGTCTGTCGTTTTTCCCCTCGACTTTGCAGCAGGAAACATAGAAAAAAGGAAAAGGGAAAACGTCGTTATTATGTCTGTCTGGACCGGATTTAAAGGGGAAGGGAGGGGAAAAAGCTGAGATCGAGTGAAAGAAAAATGATGGAGGAAAGGGGAAAGTGACGATGGCTTGGAGCTCACTCCTTCCACGAGGAATGTGGAGAAAGTAGAGAAAGTAGAGAGAGAGAGTGTGTGTGTGTGTGTGTTTCTTGAAGTTATCGAGTCGTTCTTGCTTCTGCTGGAATCTAGGGTTCTTGCATCCACGGGGTAATTCCTTGGGGAGCAGAAGCCAGAAACTAATTGTCGCTTCCTCTTCTTCTTTTCCCTTTTTTTGTTTGCTTGGGTTAAAGTAGCGGTGTGCTTATTCTTGACGCTTTGGAGGTATTCATGTCACGACGCGCCGGTAGTAGTTGAGATTGAATTATGAAGAGGTTTTTACAAAAAAGTCGAAGAACTACTCTACTTTAATAAGTGGTAAAATCACGGACGCTTTTTATATATAGATGCGTATGTATGTGTGCGTATCATGTCATCAACGTCGTCAGGCCATTCGCTTATGTGATATTAATTATTTACGCCCGAATCGAAGAAAAACGATGGCAACAATTATCTTATCATTCAACTTTGAGTTTCTCAGGGCGTGGGAAACCCGGGCTTGTGTGCTCCGCTCCCCTAGGGTTTTCCCCCTTCCCGAATCGCCTCCTGCAGCACCCTACCTCTTTGTATCCTCAATTTCTTCTTGAACATTTTTTTTTTCGTTGTTTTCGCGGACGATCCTGTCGAATACCTCTCTTTCAAGTGAAATGGAAATATTGCTATCGAGAAAGAAAAACAAAAAAAAAAAAGTAGAGTAGAGTTTCTCTGAACATTTATAGCTATGGGGGCTCCATGAATTAAGGCTCTTTGGTCTTTTTCTCTTGCTGGAATGAAAAAGAAAGCAGAAAGGATGTCATTTAGCGACAATGGACGTGGCATTCAAATATGTTTAAAAAAATTTATGGGTCCTATTTAATATGCTTCATAACGTGTATTTTCCTTTTTCTAATGGAGGTTGACAGGTTTATGTTTGAAGTCGAGAAAAGAAATTCTAAGAAGAAAACTGGAAAAATGCCAAACAAGGGCTCGAAACGCCTTTATTTTCATGTTCGCTTGTTTTTGCAACGAGAAATATCTTTCGCCGAAAGCAGTTCTTCGATTTTTATTATAAGGGGTTCTGTGGCTCAATCCTCAAAGAAATTTTTGGCGAAAAATAGATCACGAGAAGTGTGTTTGGAAATGGATGGATTGTAGATAGCTTTGAGATCAACAAATGATCTGACTTACTTTACAATACTCCTAAGAAAGCTTTAAATGACTTGAAAATGAACTGGTTTGCAGAAATTGAAAGTGCAGAAAACTCAAAGTACGACGAAAATTAACTTGCAAAGAAAATTGGATGTTTTGCATGTGTTGTTGATCTGTCTTCTCCTTCTTTCTTCTGAGTATTTGTATTTCCTAGTACTTTGCAACTGCTCAGACGGTTATCTTTGCATTTTCAAATCTTGAATTTTGGCGCCTTCAATAACTACCCATTTTGCCCACGTTTTTCATTGCTTTTGTCAGCTAAAATTGATCTTCAGCTGCTCCAATTACTTTGAACTTTGAATAACTTCCCATAATTTGCTCGTACCCATTACTTTCACTTCATGCTCATAACTTCCCATTGGCGTGGCTAACTTAGTTGATCCACCGCATGCTCGTGACCCTTCTTTATTGGCTTTTATGGTTTTCGGGAAGTTACCGATTTGTGCACCAAAATTGATCTTCAACTGCTCCAATGACTTTGAACTTTTGAGTAACTTCTCATAACCTGCTCGTGCCCATTACTTTCACTTCTTTCTCGTAACTTCTCACTGAAGGGCATTTTTGTCATTTACGTTTTCTTTTTCTTTTTTCTTTTCTCCCTTTCCCTATTCCCTTCGTCAGCCATCGCTTTTGCCTCGGACCAGGTTTGACCTTGCCCGCCTAGCCAGGGCAAGGCGATCCTCGCACGAGCCTGGGCTGGCGAGTGTAAGGGTGATTCTCACCCGCCCAGGCGAGGGCGACCCTCGCTTGAGTCAACGACCTCCGCCGACTATCAACAAGGCCCAGTAATGGCTGAGGGAGGGAAGATGGGAAAAAGAAAAAAGAAAAGGGGAAAAGTAAAGTAAAGTAAAAAAATATTGAAAAAAAAAACACACACTTAGAAAATTTTATTTTTTTTACTACAATATCCCAAGAAGAGTTGCATGCTCGTTCGACGGCCAAAAATCTTTATTTGAGACAATTTGGCTTGGAAATATGATTTACTTCATGTCCTTATCCAAAAAAAAAAAAAATCAAGAAAATGATCATAAATGCTCATTTTTATGTTGTCAGGTTAGATATGTTAGATATCGTTTTAGTGGGCAATGCTGGCTGCCGGGCATTTGGGTGGTCCCCCCATGGCCAATTGGACATGGCCTCTAAATGCCATAAGAGGGGGCCAGCCTGTCCTCAAATCATTCGCGGGCCCCGCAGTCGCACCGAACAACACACGATGAAACGAGCGTCCACCCCAAAAATACAATTAAATCAATCATGTCCCCCTCTTTTATAATGGTGTTTTACATTATTTATTTAATTTTTCGTTTTGCCGTATTAAAAAATTCATAGAAAATCGCGTAACAAGAGACTCTGCTCCCCAATCAGTAATTATGGGAAAATTACGATTTTTTTTTTAATAATCAGAAAATAGAACCTTCCCCTCCCCCTCCCTCTCCCTCCACCACCGCAGGAAAAACCGAAAAGAAAGATTAAAAAAAACAAAAAAAAGGAGGCAGTGGATGTCAATTCTGTAATTTGGACAAAATCAAGGCCCCATTACAAAAACCCAACCACCTCAAAATCCCAGAAGAGAACCAAAGTTTGCCTCGACGCTTGAGCGGAGTCTGTTTTTTGGGGCGGAGGGCGTCTCTCGTTTCGCTCTCCTGTTTTTCCCTGACACGCTCACAACCGCGAACACGAACACAAACACAAACACAAACACAGTCTCTCTCTCTCTCTCTCTCTCTCTCTTCCGTGAGTTCGTTTATGACTCCCATTTGACCCCTGCAGCTTGGGTGTGCGTGACGTTATCCTTATCACCACCGTCAACACCCCCCTCCCCCTCCCCCTCCCACTCCAACTCGCTCCTCCACCCGCCGCCGCCGGCCACCGACACTCCGCCATGAGGAAGGACGGCTCGCCGGCTACCGCAGCCGGCACCGCCGCCTCCAAGCTCTTCAGCTGCTTCGAGACCAAGCCCCTCGTAGCCACATTGCTCGCCCTCACCCTCGTCCTGCTCCTCTGGAACCTCCCCCCTTACTACCAAAACCTCCTCTCCACCACCACCGCCACCAGCCTCCCCTGCTCCGCTGCCGCCCCCTCTTCCCTCGCTCTCGACGCATCTCTCCCTTCCACGACGCCCGCCCAAGTCGCCGCGCTCAAGTACACCACTTCAACGACTGCCCCGAGATCCGACCCGAACAAGCGGGTCTTCCAGGCCTACGGCAACGCGGCCGCGCTTTTCGTCCTCATGGCCGCCTACCGCGGCGGCCCGGCGACGTTCGCTGTCGTCGGCCTCGCCTCGAAGCCCCTCCACGTCTTCGGCAAGCCCTGGTACAAGTGCGAGTGGGTCTTCAACAACGGCACGTCGATCCGGGCCAAGGCCTACAAGATGCTCCCCGACTGGGGCTACGGCCGCGTCTACACTGTCGTCGTCGTCAACTGCACCTTCCCCGACAACCCCAACGCCGACAACTCCGGCGGCAAGCTCAACCTCTACGCCTACTACGGCGAGTCCCAGCGCAGATACGAGAAGTTCGCGGCCCTCGAGGAGAGACCCGGATCCTACAACGAGTCCAAGTACCACCCCCCGTACGACTACGAATACTTGTACTGCGGGTCGTCGCTGTACGGCAACCTGAGCGCCGACCGGATTCGGGAGTGGATGGCCTACCACACGTGGTTCTTCGGGCCCAAGTCGCACTTCGTGTTCCACGACGCCGGAGGGGTTTCGCCGGCGGTGAGGGCGGCACTGGAGCCGTGGGTGAGGGCGGGGAAAGCGACTGTGCAGGACATCAGGGACCAGGCGGAGTTCGACGGCTACTACTACAACCAGTTCTTGGTGGTGAACGACTGCCTCCACCGGCACCGGCACGCCGCGAACTGGACATTCTTCTTCGACGTCGACGAGTACATCTACCTGCCGGATGGGAGTAGCTTGGAGTCTGTGTTGAAAGAGTTTGGGAACTACACGCAGTTCACGATCGAGCAGAACCCAATGTCGAGCGTGCTCTGCCTCAACGACTCGTCTCAAGATTACTCCAGGTTCGTGCTTGTCCTTTTCGGTTCTCTTTTTGAGCGGTTCATTTTAACTGGACAACGGTATCGTCGTTGCCCATTTTCTGGGAAGAAAACGACATCTTCGTGATTCGAAGCTTAAAGAATCGGTCGCTCTCTCGCTGAGGTAGACATGGGTGTCTAGTTAGTTCGGAGTCAAGATTCTCAGGCATTTTTTGCTTCATGGATCCACATGTTGGCTTGCTTAGTTGAATCTCCCCATCTGGGTCGTTTGGATTCATCTCTTTCGACACAATGCACTTGCATTTCCTAAATCAAGATTCAGCATTTCCTCAAGCCGTGCATCTTCATTCACAGCTCATTCGACAATGTAGCTTGAGCGGAACAGGAATATTCCCATAGATCTGTAGCTCAAAGCCGTAATTTTCCTTGGAGGATCTTCCAGTGCACATATTCTGCTCGATCTTGTGCTTTATCCGAGCAAATTCTACTTAAAATCTGTGGTCCGTGCACGGTGAACTAAAATTTTAACGGTTCGGTCGCAACAGGGAATGGGGCTTCGAGAAGCTTCTGTTCCGGGACTCGCGGACGGGGATCCGGCGGGACCGGAAGTACGCGATCCAGGCGAAGAACGCGTTCGCGACGGGGGTGCACATGTCGGAGAACGTCGTCGGCGAGGCGCTGCACAAGACGGAGGACAAGATCCGGTACTACCACTACCACAACTCAATCACCGTCCCAGGGGAGCTCTGCCGGAAGCTCCTGCCGGCGTCGGCGAAGAGCAACGTGACGTGGTACGACAAGCGGCCGTTCGTGTACGACGACAGCATGAAGAAGCTCGCCCCCGTGGTGAAGGAGTTCGAGCGGGACGCCATCGGGAACGTCGACACCGCACAGCGGTCCTCTTGATCGTGACCGGAAAAGCCATCAGGAAAGTGGGGAACCAAAAAAAAAAAAAAAACAAAAGAGAAGGGAAAGATCGCGAGGAAAAAAGGGGTATGATTCTGAAAGTCGTTGTTCCACGAGAGACCGACCCCACGGGCATTGCCATTGAGTCGAGCTTTGGTGTCTGGTGCGATAATGGCGGACACCTCGCGCGTGCCGATGTTCGTCTTGGGGCTCAGTCGATTTAATTAAAATAGAGAAGAAGAGGGGAGGGAGGGGTTCGGGGAAATCCATTTTGGACATAATTCAATCCGATTTTTTTTTTCTTTTGTTAATTCTAAAAAAAATAAAAAAATCTGTCTATATGGAAAAAGGTGGAATGTTCTTTGTTATGTTGCCGATTAATTTATCTTGTGGGGTTAAAGAGGGGAAAAATTGGATTGTTTGTTTGTTCCTGTGTTGTGGGACTTATTGAGAAGTGACCTGTGGGGCCCATCTGCAAAATTTGAGATGATTATAGGCCATAGCCATAGCCATAGCCATAGCCATAGCCAATTAAGCCATAGATAGAGGGATGGAGGTCCTTAAACGGTGCCATGTTACGTTGTGTGTTGGGGGGGATGGAAATCATTGGGTGGGTGTTGGTTGTGTGGGGAGGGAGATGCAGATGCAGATGCACTCCCAATTAATCATGTTGTCGTCTCCCCTAATTTCGTGGAGCCGAGCCTACCCCGCCTAGGAGCGGTGGATAATTCATACATGTTTTTCATTTATCTTTTTCGGTGGAATTTCGCAATCCATTCCTCATGCCTTTCAATATTATCAATTGAATCCCAACTATTTTCATATCTTATCAATCTAAGTCCTTCCGGTCAATTTTGGCAAAGATTGTTCCATCCCTGTCCCAAAAAAAAAAAAAATCATAAGCCTATTGCATAAGTGTAAAAATTTTAGGACTAAATTGACACGATTAAAATGATTATGGATGACTCGGCACTAAGGCAATATGTTTATGACCTTCTTGACACCCTTTTTTTTTTTCCTTCATTTGCATGCAAGTGGGGGAAAGTAATAGCATCATTTTTTTTAAATGAAATACAGGTCATTTTCTAAGTTCAGCTAAAATCTAGCTCGCGCATCCGAGAGGATTAAGCACACCAAGCACCTAAACTGGGTCGGAAATTCGAGATTAAGCACGAAGAGAGACGTATCTATCCGACACGATACCACCGACGGAGTCGATCTCAGCGTAACGTCTTCCCGAAAACAAGGATCTATTTCCAGCTTCAGATCGAGCGAAGTTTATTTCCTGCAACCAGTGAACAGGAGGAGGCAGGTCATGAAGTTTTAGGGAGGTGGGACACGGTTGAATGCGAGACACGACCAACCCATCTCCTCAGTCATTACAGCCTATTTACAGAGGGAGGAACTCGGGAATTAATTTGTTCATGTGTCGAGGGATTATCAATTGAATAATAGGGACAATGTTTTCAAAGAAGCCGCATCATCAGCTGGGGAAGGCAACACCCGATAGATATATATATAGAGAGAGAGAGAGATTAGATCGAGGATTGGCGACACACGAAGGTCCAAAGACGATATGTACGCCAAATGAGACTGGGAATAGCTGGAGATTCTCAAGCCTCTGGATTATTGGTCGTCTCTCATATGCTTTAGAAAGTTCGTTGTGAGCTGCCGTGTGCCACGGGAAAATTTACCGAAACATTCGGCCCAACATTTAAAAAAAAAAAAAAAACCCGTCAATTTTAATATTTGTCTCAATTATTTCGAACTTTTTTCTCATAAGAAAGAAACCCCAGCTTTTACTTTTATCCAAATTCTGCCGGACTAATACCAACAGAAAAAAAAAAAAAACTAGCTTTAGCATGTCTCAAATATATTCAAAAATATTTTTTTTGTCGCATAAAAAACCTTCAACTTTTACTTTTTTCTTAATTCTGCCAATGTTAGACCTTATGTCCATAGTAACCGTTGATTAATCATACGTGGCATTTTGACGTTGTTAGTGAATTATATCTCAGCAAAGTTGACATGAAAAATATACTTCCCTTATACATTGTTGGGAGATAAAAGCCATCGAAAATGACGCGTTTCGAATTCTCCTCGCAACTTAACACCCAAAGAACGGTTAGACATGGAAATTTGATTATTTGGACGAGCAATCTCAAATTTTGCCATCTCTGAAATCTATTGTTTTCAAATTTCAAAGACTCATTGGTAAGTCTAGCAAGAAAATTCGAGCCATGTTGGATTAACTAACGGTGATTATGAACGAAAAATTGACGGTGGTTGAATTGACACAAAAGTAAAAGTTAAGATTTTTATGAGATAAAAAAATAGATATAATTGGCATAGATTGGTGTATCAGATCGGTACAAACAAAACTGAAAGTTATGAATTTTTTATGAGTAATTTTTTTATATAATCGAGACATATGCTAAATTCGAGGTTTTTTTTTTGGGGGTATTAGGCCCAAAAAAACCTTTCAATTGAACCATTGTTAAAGTTGGTGAATAGTTCGAGGACCCTTGTTTCTCATATCGAGTATGCCCACATGAGCTTAGAGAAATTAAAGTATGAACCAATGACACGTGACTCTTGCACACGGAATGACGGGGATTTTAGGTTTCTGTTTTAAGTTAACCCATTTGTTGTGAGATCAAAGGGATTTGGATATGCTAGAGTTTTGGGCCTATTTTAAGTCTCATATATCGTACTCGTATGAGAGATCATTGTAACAAGTAGTCGTGGTTGTAAACCTAAATATCATGGTGGAATCTCTTTACATGACGTAGCCTTATTCTGAGGTGAATCTGGGTAGACTCGTGTAGTATTTTTTTTTTTCTGAGTGATTGTTCTGATTCGGTTTAAGATATAAACAGTCAATCATTGGTCCTAAATCTTTAGCATCTATGCTAATTTTGATCGAAAATTACTGATGTAGATGTTGCCTATCCTACGTGGGATGGTTAGTACTGACATGACCTTTTTTTACAATTTATAAAAGAGTTTATTTTATTTATTTATTTTTCTTTTATTTGGCTAGCTAAGGTCAAGGAAGGCAGGTCCACTCAGAATTAGGCAAGGGCCGCAACCTTCGTTGCCCAAATTAAAAGGCAAAAGAAAAAAGCAAAAAAACATAACAAGAAAATAAAAATTTATTATAATGTTATTTTAAATTGTCCACGTCTGCGCCAACTGTGCCAAGTACAATGGCTTCTGTTCATGTCGCCGATTTGCTATCAAAATTGGTCAAATGGAATCAATTGATTAAGTTGATTTAGAAGTATATTAATACTAAAGCAATAGGTCTATAATTCATGGGGTTTTATTTTTATTTCTTTTCTCCAGCCGAGATATTGTCCTAATGCGAGCTCTTCTGTTTGGTGGTCCTGCTTTGGCTCCATGTCCACGTGGACTGAATGGACAGATGTTGGCCTTTTTGCTGGTTTGGTGGGTGTTCTTCCCGTCGTGCTTCGGCCCATAGAGAGATGTGCCGTTATTGAATGGATTCCGACTGTGATTTCGGTTTGAGTATGCTTGGCTTGGACGCCAGAGAAAGTATATATTCATTAGATGAACCTTTTTTTTTTTTTTTTACGAACATTCGATAAACGTTATTACACAGCACACGATCGTGCCCATAGCAAACACTCCGATAATTTAAATTTTTGGAACAGCTGGCAATCGCCCCGCGAATTATACACACTATCGTGGAAAATGGCCTCTACGGCTTCATTTTCAGGGTCGCCATCGTGTTCGGGTCGGGTCGGGTCGGTCCTTTTTTATTTTGACCACTTTAACATTCCTCCATGGGCAAAACTCAAAAGCCTGTTTTCGTTAGATGACAGTCCAAACCTCACTCAAACGCTTTTTTTTTTTTTAGTGGAATTCTTGCTCACCAGTATCTGTTTTGGGGCTAAATAGGTAAAGTTCGAATGAATAGCTGTTCCTCTGGAGATTCCGAAACAGTAGCCCAGAAAGATTTAGGCCCAATAAAGCCTTCTGACAAATCCAATGGGCTTTGACCCAGTCGGACACGGTCTCGATCGTTAGCCTTCCGCGGCAATCCCAACGACGGATTCGCGCTTGTGTTGTTAGATACCTTTTTTCCCCCGAAATATACTGAGGGATTATGTGTCGTTGAGGAGGATATTTTCATTATCAGCATCGTTTCAAACGTAAATATTTTCGTCAATGAGGGAACTATTGTGTGTGTGTGTGAAGGAGAGGGAGAACTTTAGAATGAAGCGGGTTCGTGTTGACGCAATCAGAAGGAAAAGAGGTTTGATTGGGCTCCATAATGACCTGCTTCATGGACATGGCCCATGAAGAACACGAGCCTTTGAAACGGCCCATATTTTGCTTCGAAGTGAACTTCATGGGACTTTTCTAGTTCCACTTCTTGATTCCGAGTACGTTTGGTTCGGCTTTGAGCAAATGTACTTGGGAAAATGCATATGGCGTTTGGTAAAATATGCTTCGAAATGCAAGTTGGGCTAAGTAGTTTTCGACAAAAACAAAAAAAAATATCCGCAAGGGGCTTTTGGCTGCATTTTTTTTTTATTTTTTTTTTCTTTTTTTCGAAAAAAATAAAATGCTACGATGGCCCGCGAAGGGCTCCGACGAGTCAAATCTAGCGCCGACGACTGTCATTGAGGTGTCGTGCGACCGGGTCTCATCCACGAGGCCTGAGGTCGGGGACCCTTTCTGCTCCTCCACCAACCCCGCCTAAAGAAGAAGATGAACAACAACCAGAAGAAGATGGACGATTAGGGTTTCACTTTTAAAATAGGGGTAAAAATAGATTTTCAATAAGGTTCTAGGGAAAAATAGGTAATTGACTTATTTTCATTAATGGGCCTTTCAACATTTCGAAAACGGTGAAAATCCAATGTTAGTCCATTCTAGTATTTTTTTTTTCAAGGGGCTTTAGAGGCCCAATGCCCCTTAAAAAGGCTTGCCAAACACCCCCAACGTTTTTTCAATTGGGCTTTAGAGACCCGACGTCTTTTGGGAAAGCTGAACCAAACGTACCTCTTATCGACACAACGAAGTTAAAGCGCGTCACTTGCGTACGTCATGTTGGGCCCACCACCGGTTCTTTTCGATTCTCAATCCCATTTTTGTTGAATCTGAGGTCAGATATTTTGTTCCCCTCTTTAACTTTTACTTCCCATTAGTGTCCTGCCTCTTTATCTTCCAAAGTGCAAATCCAATCCTCGTTCCCCTATTCAAATTCAAGATATTTTGTCCCTTTTTATGCCGTGCCAATCTTGACATTTTAAATGCTAATCCCATACCGAAATGGTCACGCACTTTCTTTTTGCGGCGAATACTTTTTACGGCGAATATGTGTTAGTGCTTTTGTGGCTTATGAAGGGTGACTCGATAATAACGTTAAAATATGTATGACTGAATTGGTAGAAAAACAAAAAAGGTTTCGATTAAATTGCACCTATAAAAGGTTTATGATTGGATTGGCACCAATGCAAAAAGATTTAGGATTGAATTGTCATCAATGAAAAATGTTTAGAACTGAATTTGTACCAAAAATTGATTTAGGACTGAATTGGCATCAATGTAATATGCTTAGGACTTTTTCGACACTTTTCCCGAGATAATAGGTCATTATTAATGAAGGCGAAGATTGTATGCATCTCTTTAATTAATTAACGGTTCGTTGCATCGTGGCCGGAAGTTTACAAATGTCTCGAATTTAATATTTTGGCATTTTTCTCTAGTATAGACTGTATTGCGAATGGAGTGATTAAGATAAAGTTACGTCTTTACCCGATATTTTATAATTGGCAGAATACAAATTGGTGAATGCCTCATCGAGGTTGAAGCAAAAAAAAAAAAATTGTTAGGATGCACTTGGCTTTTTGCCTTGCTGATAAATAATGAGCTTAAGCTTAACTTACTCATACAAAGTAATCCCACTTTATCACGCATGATGGATCCTTATAATTACACTTCCTGTTAGTCTGCCTTCACCTTAGAAAATGTGTACCCAATCCTTATTTCCCTACTCAAAATCAATTTGGCTGTCCATTTATGATAAGTAATCCACTTATCACGCTCGGTCTCAATAGATCGATGGTATATCTTATCGTTATTATGATTGCACTTCCTTCTTACGGCGAATGTGACTTACTGTCGTCCTAACTCATGAATGCTGCTGACCTGATAACGCTGCTAAAATCACAGATTATTGTTGCCAATGAAGGCGACAAACTTCATTTAATTGCCAATAGGTCAATATACCGATCTCAATATATCGAGGGGAAATTTGATTATTATTTTTTATTATTATCGTATCTTTTTTTAATGACGAATGCATCTTAGTATTTTTGTGACTCGTGAATGCTGACTTGATAAGGCTATTGAAACAACGGCGCGCCGTTGTCGATGAAGGCGACAGTCTCGATTTCAACTACCAAATCTTCAGTATCAATTTTAATGCCCGGAACATATATTTACGACTGCACTTCCTTTTTGTAACGGATGTCTTGGTGCTGTTCTGTCTCGTGAATACTGACTTGATCATGCTACTGAAATTGTAGCGCGTTGTTGCGATGAAAGCGAAGGACGCGATTTTAACTGCCGAAAGGTTAATATGAATCTTAATATATCGAAGGCAAATCTGATCATTATTATGACTGTAATTTTTTATTTTATGGGTAATATGTCTTAGAGCTTTTTATGGCTCACGAATGCTAATGTTGTGACGAAACGCGGAAAACAAACACAGAACAACAAGGATTTACGTGGTTCGATCAAGGTGATCTACGTCCATGGGCGAGGCAAAACGAGATTCCACTATAATCAAGGAGAGTGCAGATTACAAAAGTCGTTCTCAGCGACTGAACAAAGCTCACAGCTCACAAATATCTCAGATGACGAAAAAAATCGCCGTACAGCAAAATAAACCCTATCGGCCCAACTCTCCGCGTCACGAACCAAATCTCAATTTTCTCTCCAATTTTGGGTCGCACAAAAATATGTCTGGTCGGGTAATTAACCGGGCCGAGTACATAAAATTCAAGATATATTTAACAGCTAACATGATAACGCTGGTTAAATGACAATGTGCTATTGCCAATGAAGGTGACGAACCTGATTTTAACTGCCAGAAGGTCAATATCGATCTAAATACATCAAAGACGTATCTTATCAATTTTATGATTGAACTTCCTTTCATGGCGAAGACGTCTTAGTGCTTTTGTCGCTCATGAATGCTGACTTGGTAAAGCTGCTAAAATGACGGCCTGTTTTTGTTAAGGAGGGACCTGATTTTTACTGCCAAAAGTTCAACATCAAGCGTAACACATCGAAGGTAATTTGATCATTTTTACGATCGGCAATCGTGAAAATTTGGGATCACAATCACATACTAAATTGGACCATGGACTCACTTCTCGAAGCAAAAACATTTAGCATTGGCGAGTTACCGTCGTCGCGCAATAACTCATCGGCACGATAACGTGTCCCTATTGATGAGGAGGGATAGTTCCGCAACAGTTATTTATAAATGATAACTGATTAACCACCCGTTACGACGTTGTCGGTATATTCATTACGTTGGCATTTTTCTCCCATGCAAACACTATATGCGAATGAGGTGATTTAAGATACGTCATGTCTTAACCTCGAGAAGAATGTGCATGGTTAGGGCATACATTCTAAATATAAAATGGAAAATGGAAAACCAAGAGCTCGAAACACTGAGAAGTGAGAAAGCTGGTGTGAATTAAGAACCCAAATGCCCAAGAGACCAAACTAGGGTTTCCAGAGTATCGTGGCTTGACCTGGGGACCAAGACAGAAGGATTTAAGGATTTATTTTTATGTCCCATTAACAAAAAAAGCATCTTTTATTTTCTAATTTCTTTTTTTTTTGGTCAATTTTATTTTCTAATTTCTTTTTTTTTTGGTCAATTTTATTTTCTAATTTCTAGGGGGCCGAAAAAAAACAAAAAGGGCGTGGGAGTTGGTGGAGTCGCCTGGTTCACACACGTGGACGTGGGATTCCACCTCCCACCAAGTGAAAGGCGGCGTCATCTCTTCCGTTTGGGACCCGCAGGGTCGGTGGGGCCCCGTGATCCCACGGCTCATGTTACACAACATACTCTTCTTCGGCGAATATCACCGTACGATGTTAAGCAGAAAGGCCACCCCCAATAAAGGAGACAACGACAGGAAAGGCCTGATCCGACGGTCGAAAGACGGCGCCCTCCACGTTGCTGTCTACTTTAATAACCGTGCGATCCTCCCGGTGCTGGAAAACTAGGGCACGTTTCTTTTTAACCCCTATTCTCGTCTGTAGAAAAATAAATTACATAAAAAAAAAAGAACAGTCTGCGCAGCATTTTATTCGTGACCGCCATATAAATTCTCTTGCATCTAAAAGGTCCTCCTTTCTTGGTCTCGCCAGCAATATCTGCAGCCTCCTACCTCTGAGCCAGTGTCACCGTCCTCATCTCTCAGCCTAATTCCTCTGGTGGCCCTTCCTTTTTACAGCAAGAAATTTCCATCCTTGTTCTAGCCAAATTTGATTAGTTTCTCGTTTTGGAGCTTCGCCAGTTTAATAAATACCAACCCCTCCAAGCAAGAGAGACCATCGCATCGCTTCAGAGCCAAAATCCGGCGAGGGACGATCAAATGGTGTGTTGTTTTACTTCACTCTCTGTCCCCTTCTTCCATCGCCGTCTCCAATGAATGCTTTCTTTGAGGAATTTGATTGGGTTTGACCCGTTTCTCTCTGTTTTTTTTCCCTCTGTTTGGTCTGTGATTCGTGTCATCATAGGTGAATTCAATTGGTCAAATGGGGAATGGGGAAATGGGTCCTTCATGGCTGATACCAATGCTGAAAGCGAACTACTTCGGACCGTGCTGTGTTCATGGAGACTCTCACAAGAGCGAATGCAATATGTTCTGCTTGGACTGCATGGGGAATGCCTTCTGCTCTTACTGTCTGGTCGATCACAGAGACCACCATGTGATTCAGGTTCACCATTTTGTGCATGACTCATAAGCCTCTCGTTCGTAATAAAAAAACCCTTTTCTTTTCTTTTTTTGTTAGTGAAGCGACATTGGAGAGTTCTGATTAAAATGTGGTCAAAGTTTTGATTTTTACGAGTGAAAGTTTCGACCTTTATGGCTGATTGATTGGGTTTTGTTTGATTTCCTGGGTCTTTGCAGATAAGGAGATCTTCCTACCACAATGTGGTGAGGGTGAGCGAGATCCAGAAATACATCGACATCGCGAACATTCAGACATACGTCATCAACAGTGCGAAGGTTGTGTTCCTCAATGAGAGGCCGCAGACGAGGCTTGGGAAGGGAGTGACCAACACTTGCGAGATCTGTTGCAGAAGCCTCCTTGACTCCTTCAGGTTCTGCTCTATGGGTTGCAAGGTGATTGATGTGCTCTGTTCTTTCTCTCTTCGACCTTTTCAGAAAAATGTAGCTTTCCAAGGCACCTTCGACGACTGCCTTTCAGACTTTTTCTCTTGTTCTATTGTTTATTTGTGGAGGAATTGCTTGCTGCTTAAGTTCTAATGTCATAGATTTCGTGTTTCTTCTGATGCAGATATGTTTATTCAATTCCTGCCTTCTTTGACTTCTCTGCGTCCTTGCTCACGTTAGGTTATTTTGTGTCTAACCAATGAAAAGAATTTGATTTTCCTGATTCTGATCCCTATTTGATTTTTCCAAATCCGCAGTTGATGGCCGAGCGTTAGACTAAATTCACTACTGATGCAGGTTTTAGGGAAAATTTAAATTAAAGTACGATGTAAGGCTGTTGTTCTTATGGATCAAAGTGAATTTTATCTTAAATGATGTCGTGGAAGTGACGAACAGGCTCCGAAATCATCAAGCGAGCCTGTGCATATCGTGCATGAAAAGATGCGCGTGAGATGCACGAGACTTATTTGAGGTTAAGTTGATCATTCAAAGTCTTATTTAAAATAACGTGCATTAGAAACCCTTTTTAAGATAATGATCAATTTCAACTTTAATGCAACAAAGTAAAATGCACTGTTTACACTTTACACCCCGTCCTGACAAATTCTGATGTCCTTGATTTCATTCACTCTTTTTTGTTGGAATCTGCTGAGCAATTTCATTTCATTCTATTTGCTCTTTGCTATTCAGTTTAGTGTTTGTTGTTGGTTTGGTCAGATGGTGAGTTTAACCAAATTTCCATTGCTTCCGTTTTATTTATTTATTTCAGCTCAATGCAATCGCGAGAGGTGATCCAGTGCTCACATTTGCCCTGAGGATGAACCAAGGCAGGGACGAGAGGGACGGGCCCCTCGGTGGGTCCGGATCGGATGAGTCGTCCCCGCCCAACAAGATTCAGAGGAAGCCGTTTTTCAACCGCCTGATGAACGGGCTCGCCATCTCATTGCCGCCGGTCGATCATCACCGCCATAAGAAGATGGACGGCAAAGAGAGGTCTCGGTCCTCTACCTCCGGAGACGACATCGGTGACAACTTGTCTCCAGCTACTCCGCTCGTGTACAATCACAGTAACTCCAGAAAAAGGAAGGGCGTGCCTCGCCGTGCCCCATTTCATTAGAAGTTAAGAAATGCGCCCTAAAGGAAAAAAAAAAAAAAAGGTTGGAGAAGCTAGATGCAAGGCGCATAGGAATTTCATTACATCTATAAAGGAAAAAAGTGGTGTACAATATAGGGGGGAAAGGTGGGAGAATATAGCTGTTCTGTTTGCTGGGTTTTTGCTGAGAAATGGTCAAAAGTAAGATAATTCTATAGTGGGTCATTGTACAGTTCGTGGAGGTGCTCTCTGTTTAAAAGAACAGCAAATAATGGAGTTGCATATGGATGTGATGTCACGCACATTCATTTTTATTCGGAGTATGAATAATGATATGAGTTTGGAGAATTCCGATGTATGTGATCAGAGACATAGAAGGATTAATCTCATTAATCAATTTTAGAAAAATATCTTTCGAATCATCCGTTTTGCCCGAAATAAATGGTGTTTAATTTGAGATTTATGTGTGACAAATGACATTATTAACTAACTGGGCACGATGCTTTGTTTTTCGAAACGAGACATTTATCTCACGAAACATGTTTTTATTCATGCATAGGTTCATCAGAAGCTTGGAATGCGTGTCGTGTGACGAGTGAGCTTGCCCATGTCCTAGCGTGATTTGCCTGCCAGTCACGCTATGAAAAGAAATGAGCAAAAGTCAAACCAGGGGGGCACTTACCAGGCGTTCTAGTACGAAAAGTGGATAATATTTTATTATATCGACTAGACACCACTCGATGTAAGAAAACCAAAAGCAAAAGCCAAGTTCGTGAGAAAGTGAATGGGGGTCGAGGGGCTTGTGCGATGGCGACGTCGGCACCAATTTGGACCGCATGTTAGAGCCCCAAGTGAGCCAAGTGGGCGATGTTGATCGAGCTCTTTCGTGGTCAAGTCCAAATATTCCAGATATTTTGTCTAGTCTACTGTAGATGAAGGCATCTATGGACATCGAGTTGGAGTTGGAGTTGGCGTTGGAGTTGGAGAATCAAGGGACACGTAATTCCGATGGAGACAAGGACATCCCTTTACCCCAGATTGTGCCACTAATGTCTTGCCATTTATGTACTCTTGTGTAAAGAAACGCCGGTGTGGGAAAAAAAAAAGCATCTTATGAATCGAATTAATCATCATATGTTTAGGATTATAGACGGATCGTGTTGATAGATAGATCGGCGAGAATCGGACTCATTAGGATATTCTTAAGTACTCATCATCTAAGAAATGGATCGTCCATTTGGATAACGATGTCACTTGAGTGAATCACCGTCTTTCTTGTGCTTGCCGTAGCTTTGGTTAAGTCAAAACATCCCTAACTAGTAATTGCATCGATGATGGATTTCTTCTCTTTTTTAAGGGGGGGACAGAAGATTTCTGATTCCGTATTTTATCTCCAAAAAGGAAGACATGTCGTCACAATTCATACCCTCTCGATTCCTCCAGCATCTCCCACATCAAATTTTTGTCTCGAGGCTGCTTTAAATAATGGACTGACCAACTAACAGTCATCTAATCCCCACCAAAATCCAAGAATGGGGTCATGGGATTTTTCATTTGGGGCCAACATTCAGGTCCATATTGACATTCGATGTCCATCTATAATCTTCTAAATCAGCAGAGCCCGATAAAACTAATTCAGGGCTTACAAGTGTTTTGGGCTTCAATTTAAGGCCAGTGTTGAATGAAACGTCTTTGACGAAGTGGCTCGTGCTCATTAAACTGCGAAGCTAAGAGGCGCGGACACGCGATATGTGACACAACACGACGCGACGCATCGACACGTCATTTATCCAAAAATAGAGAATTTCGACATGTTGGGACACGTTGCATATTAAATGTATATATCATGTATACATAACAATGTTAACGATGAGTTTCTTCTTTTTTCCTTTTTTAGGGATTGATAATTAATATTTTTTTTATAACTGGGTATATTAATATTGGGGTGGCTAGATATATGACTTAAGTATATATAATTGATAAATTTACATTTTTTTGACCTATAATTTTTTGAAAATGCTTAAAATTGACCTTAAATGCTTGTCGAAATGGCACGTCAAGATGCTAAACTCGCATCTTACTGGCATGTCTAAAGAGTTGCCATGTATTTGTCGCATGTCGACGAGTGTCGAAGTGTCTGAGAGTATCGAACACGACATGACACTACATGTAGCCCCCCCAGAAAGTGTCAATGCTTCCAAGCTGCAAAGTGGGGCAAATGGATCATCCTATCTCAACTTCCCAAGCTTTGAATAGTGAATAGTGAATAGTGATATAGGGTCGTATCCAGAAAGGACTACAACCGAATTTCAGTATGAGGGCATTGAATCGGAGTGATCTTCTTAGGGTGCGCATCAATGTCTTTCTCTTCCATGACTCTATTTCTGGCAAGGAATAGATTTTTTCATTCATATTTCTTATACGAGTTTCTCAACCAAAAATTGCGTTTGATAATGATATAATTTTTCTATTTCCAAAACAGAAATTCGTTTGATAATAGCATAAAATTTCTCTTCCCTAACCCTATTTCAGGAGGAGGTTGCCGGCGGTCGGCGACCACGGCAGCGCCGGTGGCCGGCGGTGATGAGGGAGGAAGAATGAGCAAATTGTTTCAAATTTTTGTTTTTGAAACAAAAAAAAAAAATAGCTTTTTTTAACTTCTCATTTCTCATCCAAAACCTATTTTTGAGTCAAAAGTTTGGCCCGGGAATAGAAAAATTCCATTGCGTTGTCAAACGGATTTCTGTTTCAAATCTATTTCATGGAACCAAAAAACAAAAAAAATAGAGAACCTGAAAGACATTCATGCGCGCCCTTAGTCCAGCCGAATCGCTCCGGGGAGGACGTGTTGGATTGTTAACCGATTTGTGTCCAAAACTGAATGAGGTGGATCCATGTGGGATCAACTCGATCTAGTAGAAAATGTGAGTTTGGCTCCTTTGCACCAGAACCAGAAGCGTATCTCTCTCGCTACAATTCAATATCCAGACACGACGGCGTATCGGGAGACTTCGACGAGGTGTGGAAAAATCGAAATAAGCCGAGAGTGCAGCTATATACGTCCAAATGCAAATCCCAAGCGAACTGTGGTCCTTCACAATTTGAGATTTGCCTTCTTGAAAAAGCCAAGCACCCGGATATTGCCCTCCCACAGTGGAAATGGTCAACTTGGTCTTCACTTCATTCCAAAGACCCGGTCAATGCCAAGTTTTGCTGTTACTATGGGTTTGTGTCGTTAAACGAGTCAATGTCTTTATTAGGGGACGATGACGTTCGGGAGGAGGGGGTTTTGAGTCGAGGTGGAAGGTCTTTTCCCCACTTCGGCATTTCGTCAAACGAACAGCCTACACGTGCTGGTTGGTTGACCATTTCCCCAAACTTATTCACGTTTTACCTAATAACCGAGAATCCAAGCCCCGCGCGATTCAGATTCTATCAACCGCCAACAGAAAAACCTAACCTCGGCATAAGAACAAGGAACAGTTCCAATCCCGAACCTAGGCTTCGCTTTCTGACGTTCAAGAAAGCGTCGGAGAAGAGATTAATTTAGTGATTGTCGAGGGGTGGGGGAGGACCAACCTGGAGGCTCGGAGGAAGTTTCTCATGTCGTGCATTCGGTACCTTGCACGCGCGCCGAAATGTGTATCCAAGTCCCAACACGGGAATCCGTGGTCCGAAACTGCATTAGATGGAGGAGGGTATGTTGACCGCCGTTCGTGCTTCCACTGGGAAGGTTCCGTGCGTTGGCCCCATTACGCAGGAGCTAATGCAATTTGCACGTTCTATCCATGGAATTTAGTTACTAGTTAGTGCCTAATACCCTTTTATTATTATTATTTTTAAGATCAAGTGATGTCCGGTTTTATCCATGGAATTTAGTTAGTGTCCAGAACAGTTTTTATCGAGCATTTAGACAAATTTATTATGGATTTGTGTGATCGTCAAACAAATAGTTGTTGTTTTGGACAAGCCCACAGGACTGCGTTTGGTAATATTTCTGTTCCTGTGAACATATTTGGAACAGAAATATTTTTTTTTGTGTTTCTGTTTCCGGCGACGATTTTTGGGAACAGAAACGCGTTTGGCAAGTTAAAAAAAGCCACTTTTCTCGCTAAAATGAAGGATCGACGTCGGTGGAGCGCTGCGGCGGCGGCGAGCGACCGATGGAGGTGGCCGGCGATAGGCTGTGACTGCCGCCCCTGGCCCCCGCCGCCGGGTGGTAGCCGTGGTGACATGCACGAAGGTGTTCCAAAACCCAGAAGCAAGTTTTTTTTTCTTTTTTTGGGGTCAAAAGTGTTTCTTTTTTCAAAAGTGTTTCTCGGAATACTTTTGGAACATTTTTTACCATGCGCGTTTCTGTTCCAAAAAAGTTTTGGGAACATTTTTGGAACAGAAACACTTTCCCTGGAGTGTTACCAAACGCAGCCTAAATGCTCGTTTTTACTGGCGACGGAACACTTCAATTTTTCCGGAGAGAAAAATGATGACCCTGTTATTTCGACACAAATAACGAGATTCATTATATCGTCTCCGACGTCTATTTCTTTAATCAACCAAAAGTTTTGAACTACCAAAGAGGAAGAATAACAGGGAAATGACAAAACTGCCGGTTGGGATATCATAGGATATCTCATTCTTGACGACCATAGCTTTACTCTTGGGATTTTAAGGGCTCGCATGATGACATATCTCTTTCCTAGTTCTATTTTTGGCCAGAAATATATTTTTTCATTTCTATTCCCTGAACGAGTTTCTCAACCAAAAAATGTGTTTGATAACGTTACAAATTTTCTATTTTCGGAACAGAAATTCATTTGATAATAGCACAAATTTTCTCTTCTTTTGCTCTATTTCCGGCGGAGGTCCGGTAGCCGGCGACCGACGGTGGCGGCGACGGCCGGTGGGACAAAGCCTAAAACAATTGTAAGAATCGTGCTTTTGCATTTCACGATTTTAATATATTGACAGCTGCATCTGAAAGTAAATATGATAGTTTTATTAACCACTCCTTCGAAAATCTGTGCTACCCGTCTCTCTCAAAAGGGGCGAGTAAAACCAGCAAGCAAATGGTTTTGGGGATGTATATATAACTTCGGTTAATTTTTTCTCTTGCGATGTTAACATGAAATTTATTCCCCTCTTCTCATCAAAGAATACCAAACTCTTTCTTCTCGATAAACGATCCATTCAACTTGTTATTTTTTTTTTCATAGATTATTACCTAAATTAAATTATGTTTGTACAATAATTTATTTTAGAACGAAACAATTTAGGCGAAAAAATCCATATTTCCGCTGGGGGTACATAATTTGCCTTGTGCGAGGCACCGTCATTAGACGGGGGGATGTGACTCCTATACTTCGCCGTGCCCCATAGCTATTCCTACTTGAAAATATAATCATGTAGATAATTCTAAAGGTTCATGGATATTAAATGGACAGCTTACTAGATTCACGAAAATTAAAGGATATCTTTGTTTTGGAATATATATGCTCCAACTTGAGAAATAACGGTTTAGAGATTCTGCTCCAATATTAATTCCCCGATCACAACAATTACCCCCGAAAAAGCGAAATGCGTGCAAGGTGATAGATAAATCCACCGCTACATCGTACTTGGCCAAATCACACTGTCGTTTGACTTTGACCCCCAAAAAAAAAAAACAGAAAACAAATCACGCAGACGTCCCAGCTATTTCTTGGGCGTCACTCAATTCCACGCGCGTGGTCGCAATCGCGTCACTCAGCAACAAATGCAAATGCAACCGCGTAATGAAACACGTCACGGCCTCACGACCCCAAGTCATCTCCTCTGTCCGTTGACTTGCCGTTAAGCACTCCCCCCACACACTGCTCCGTTAATTGACGGAAAAGCGCAGGTTGTCAAAACGATGGAGACTTCAGCTTCTCCGTCAATCTCCTCGTGAGCCGTGACGATTTCCTTTTTTTGTTTTTTTGGGTGGGGGGGTCGATGCCGTGACGACTTGGCTCACGCCATTACGCCATTTCTCTGTTAAATATCCCTCTCTCTCTCCCCATTCATATCACTCCCGCGTAGAGCTCGCGTCCTCTCTCTCTCTCTCTCTCTCTCTTCTGTCTGTCTGTCTCTCTCTCTGCGCTCGAACATTCGCAACGCAAAAGCCATCATCCTCTTCGTCACCGATTCGACAATCTGGAAATGGGCGGGTGCTTCTCGCAGGACCTGGAAGACGACTCCGTGCGGCCGGCACGGGCGGCCCGGGTGATCTCCATCAGCGGCGAGCTGCACGAGTACAGCATCCCGATCAGAGTCTCGCAGGTCCTCGAATCCGAGAGCTCCTCCTCCTCTTCTTCTTCGGGCTTCGTCTGCAATTCCGACTCGCTGTATTACGAGGAGTTCATCCCGGTCCTGGCCAGCGAGGACGAGCTCGTGCAGAACCAGATCTACTTCGTGCTCCCCAAGTCGAAGCTCCAGCACCGCCTGACGGCCTCGGACATGGCGGCCCTCGCCGTGAAGGCGAGCGTGGCGATGCAGAAGGCGTCGAATAAAGGCGGGGCCCGGCGGAAGAAGAAGAGGCAGATCGCGCCCGTTCTGGTCGTTAATCAGAGAGCCATTTCGGACTACAGCGAGATCAACGAGCACGAGGTCAAGAGGTACGGCAACAGGATCGAGAAGGCAGCTCCGGCGTTGCCCAGAGCCGGATCGGTCAGGAAATTGCAGAGGCAATCTTCGCGGAGGTTCAAGACGGCGGTTCGTTCGTTTAGAATTAGGCTAAGCACGATCGAAGAAGTGGGTATAGATTAACAACGATCCTGGCATGATCGTTCGTTCATTACGAGCAACATTGATGAATGATGATGTTGATTCATTTCGGATTTGTAGGTTCGCTCCTTTTCTCCCTGTAATTATCGCGTTGTTTGTCTCCTGTAGAAAGAAGGAACAGAGAGATTGTTCACATTGAACCATTGATTACAATGTGAAGAAGTTTTTGATCACTCCACCGATTCCTACTTTGATTTTCGTCATTCTCTCGTTGAGACGCGATTGATGAACAGAATCTGATTCGAAGGTATCCTGGTTTCGACGTGATTTCCTGTGTTCGAGAAAGAAGCTTTCTCGGTTTCTCAGTAGACTCTCCACACAAAAAAGTGCGGACATGGTACAGAACTTGTGAGCGACAGCTTTTTGCAACGCGTTTTTTTTTTTTTTTGGTTGGTCGGTCCGTGAGGAAAGAATAAATCATTTTTTTTAACCTATAAAGTTTCATGTATGGTTGAAGATTATTGGAGTTTTTTACAAAATCGCCTTGGCTTAACCTGTACAAAGCATCCATCCGCATGAGATAATCAAATGGTCACACAGTCACGCTCGAATCAAGAGATATTCCTTATGAACGGCGAAAAATCGGCATAAAAAAGAAAGGAGAGAGAAATTCGCTGTTATTTGAATTAGTATTGCATTACCGAAAGATGAGACGATGGATCATAACAGTTGGCACTTGGGATGAGGATAAGATTATTCAACTCTCGGTGTCAAGTCGTTCTAATAATGACCCAAAAGCGTTTCACCTGAACCAACGAGGCAGATCAGATCTCGCGACTTTTGCTTTTATCTCGAATGACAACCTTTTTGTGGTGGTTAATCTCGATCCTCCTGTACTAGGATAATTAGTTACGCGCGTGCCGTTAATCAACCCTTTCTTCAAACCAGTCATACTAGCGAAAGCAGGACGTGTGCGCAATGCGCATCGGTAATCAACTATACTTAAAGGCCATAGGCTATGTTATATTCGAAGATTTAGATGGGTCGGGATGCTTGCACTCGTAGATGTTCGGAAAACTCTATTGATCTTGGATAGGGGGCATTGTCATCCCAACATCGACTATGGTTTGATCATGATCTCCCTGTTCTGGTGTGATTTTGGAGAAAGTAGCTTCTATAAATGTTCGACTACCGGATGATTGTGTGGCAAATCAAGCCAACAGCTTCCCGGTAAACTTGTTGAAACCCGGCCTCACCACCAATCAACCGCTCCCGATCACGGGAGAAAGCACCAACAAAGTCTTTAGCATTTTGTAATTGTGACAATTCGGTCCTAAAACTTTTAATTGTATCAATTGAGTCATAAACCTGTTCATAATTTGCCAATTGAGATATTCCGACCACTTTTGGTTGGAAATCGCCGACGTAGACCCCAACCGTTGTACATGACACGACAAACGCTGACGTTGATAATTTTTATAATTTTTTTTAATTGAACTATTTTATTTATTTATTTCCTTTTATTTTGGATGGCGAGGGTGGCAACCCTAGCGGCCTTATCAGACATAGGCAAAGCAACCCTTGCCCAAATATAACGAGAGCCGCAACAAATGTCGACCACGAGTGAGGCAGTCCTTGCCTAAATCTAGCAAGGGTCGTTCCCTCGCAAGTAGCCAGCGAGGGCTTGCTGGCCCTTACCGGCCAAAATGAAAGAAAAAATATAAAGAATTTAAAAAAAAGAAAAAATAAATAAATAAAGTGATGAGAACATAGTCAATGTCGAATGATCTATATTGACAAAACTTCAAAATGTTTATGACTAAATTATCACGTTCGAAAGCTTTATGATTGAGTTGGCACAGAAATCGTAGATTTAGAACTTTTTTGCCACTTTTTTTCCCGGTTATCTGATGGAGCTCGCCTCACCACCAATCAACTGCTTCCGAAAACCGTATGCAATTCAGTCGGGGCATCATGATTGTCGACACAGGATGTGAAAGTGGATTCGGACTCAATCGATATTAATAATTGCAATCAGTATACCCTGTCAATTCACGATTCATCTTCGATATATTCATAGCTTTAAGATGCAAGTTCTTGTTCAGATTTTTTTTTTTTTTGTAGTATATAAACGTCAGCACTGTCTCGTTTCCATCGGCGAAAACAAAGGGTCAAACTCTTTGATTCCTCTTTAAGAGATAATCATTTTGTAATTTAGTAATGATTACTATGTGCTCTCGACGACAGCAGCATGCATGTTTTTAGCGTTTCTTCTCCATCGTGAGAAAATATTAAGTGGTTTACAACCTCCACGTCAGATGCTAACGTGTCATGCGATTTTTAACTTTGAAAAAATTAAGAGTTCACACATATGTACTAACGTGAATTTATTTAAGCAAAATAGAAAATCTTAATCCACCTCAGTTTTCCATCTCCTCTTACCTTTCCCCCTCCATCTCCGGCCGCTTGAACCTAACCTCCCTATCTCCTCCATCGTCGTCAGTGGTGGAGTTGCCGGCGGCACGTCCTAGGCAACAGTGCCAGGTGTCCAATCCTCTCTATCAACCACCGTCGTTGCGGCCATGGACGAGCGGTTGTCGCTCGAGCCATGGTCGCAGATCTGGAACACGTCGCAAGGAGCGACTCATGGACTGTCAAGCTTCCCCTTCGTCGTGCTTTCGCTCAGATCCGTCTTCCTCTATCGTCGCCCGACCTCGACTCATGGTCGGCCCCGTCCACGGCTGAGCCACCCCTCCATGTCACGGCGGTTTGTGGTTGTCGCTCGCGCAGATCTGGAATGGATTTGAACCTCCGGATCTAGTCTCGGTCATGGCCACAAGCCATGGACGGCGCCCTTAAACGAGGAAGGAAAAACAGAGGAACAAGGTAGACTACAGGAGCTTGAATGCAGTCCACGGCCGGCGATGCCACTTGTGGAGGTCAGCCTAATCACTATGTCAGCAACTTCATCGGCGGCGGCGGCAAGGGAAGAACGAGCGGGCGGCTGTGGGATTCCGGCCACATCTGAACCATAGCAAAATTGCAGAAGGGGAAGGAGGGAAACGATGAAGGAAAGGGGAGGAAGAGAGAAAATTTTAATTTCTTTTAATTCCAAGTAATATCCATGTGTCAAGCTATGATTGGATATTGTAAAAAATCGCATGCCACGTCAGCATCTGATGTGGAGCTTGTAGACCACTGAATATTTTCTCATCATCAAGTGAATCCACCTTCCGTACCCTTTGTCCCCACAAGTTGGCCACCGGACCTTCGTGTAACTAATTCTAGCATTTGGAGTGCATTCGGTTCGGCATTTGGAAAAAAGTCCTTGGCTAAATGCAAAGGTCTTTTTCTTCATATCCACCAGCACTCGTAGCGAAACTCAATCTCTCCTCTCGATTTCGGTCGTACTCAACTCGAGCCCTATCTAATCTAGGATCTTCCCTAAATATGGGGTCTTGGGCTCGCCCAACGTCGGATTGAGCTCGATCGGGTCAACAATGACCGCAAATGGCTCGTTGGTGTGGCAGTCAAGCGACGTGGAGGCTCGTTATCACCAGGCAAGGCGGCACCGAGGTCGAATGGGCCAGATCTGGGTTGCTCGACCCTCATTTGATCTTGACCCACGGTAGCCCAGGCAAAGATAGTAGCTCTGGTGAAGACAGCAGCTTGACAGCAAGCACGATCCTCGATCTCGACCTTGGCAGTGGGCGAACTTGACCTCGCCCTCAAGAATGAACCAACAAGCACAAGGAATGTCACAAGGAAGAAGATGAACCTTAATTTTGGAGGCAAGAGTGGAATACACAATTACCGGTGAGGATAATATTGAAAAGAAAAAGAAGCCATTGAACCATTACAATAGGATTTCGAAAATGCTGAAAGCCCAAGGTAGGTAACCGGCCTTGGCTTTCAACTTTCTCAATACTAGCATTTGGCTAATAGATTTTCAAACACACTTGCCAACATTTCATATTTTTCCTAAGGGACTTTGGAGTCTCAAAACTCATTGAGAAAGCTAAACCAAAAGCACCTCAGTTGTGAAACCTGCAATATATATATATCTTTGGAGTCTCAAAACTCATTGAGAAAGTTAAACCAAAAACACCTCAGTTGTGAAACCTGCAATATATATATATATATATATAGCTGATTCCTTGATGGCCATCCCCAAAGGACAAATCACATGTGCAACTTCGCACGAGAAACATTTTTCCACGTCACATGTGCAACTCCAAACGCTGCCAATGTCAATGGGGCCCGAGAGCCCTCGTGCGCACGGAAATTATTTGCCTCCTCTTCCTCGGCCCACTGTCACATCCAATCTCTTCTTTCTGCCCTTTTCCCCATCGATATGTGGCAGTAGTCATGGCCACGGGCCGGGTTGAGACCGGAACAGACTCGAAACCGGCCCGGGTCAAACTCATAACCGGCTTGTGGTATAAAGCCCGGTTAATGTTTCTTCAAACCTTGAACCAAGCCTCGAACTGATGGTTCCGTATCGGTTCCGAACCGTGAAAAAATGGAGATACAAAAAAAAAATGTTGGCAACGGCTCTTTCTTTTTGGTGAGCGTTGGTCACCACTCCCCATCTAATTTTTTTTCTTTTTACTCTACTAATTTCTAACCTATAGATACCCCTTCTCATCTCTCTTTTTTTCACACAAATTCTCTCTTCATCTCAATTCTCTCAAATTTTCTCTAACTCTCAATTATTCACAACATCCAATTTATTATTTTATTTTATTCAATTATTCAATCACACCATTTTTTTTCATTCCTTATTCAATATTTCAATTATTCTCATTCTCTCTTTCAATTTTTCTTAATCCATTATTTTACATCATCTCATCCAATTTTTCTTATTCTATAATTATTTATTTTCTTTATTTATTATCTCTTTTAATAATTTCATATTTCAAATTCTTTGCCATACCCTGTTTTTTGCATTATACCATATACTTTTTCTATATTAAAAAACGCAATAATAAAATTATATAATGAATTTTTAGTACATATAATCTAAGTGATAATGGATATTCTCAATCTAATGACATACAAAGTGAGAACATAGGTAAAATTAGTAGAGGGTACCAACTTGCGTTGCATAGGCAAAAAAAAAAAAAACAAACAAAAGGATGAATATGAAGGTTGGCACAGATTTCAAATATTAGATTGGTGGAAGAGGCATTCCACCAAATACCCAATTCTTACTCTAATTGCAAAATAAATTTTAGCAACTCTTTATTTGACAGTTGAGATAGAACAAACATTTAGTGCTGGAGGCAATATTTTGGACGGGCGACGTTCAAGATTAGCTCCTGATTCGGTGGAGGCTCAAGCTTGTGTTGATGATTGAACAAAGGCTCAATATGGACAATAAGAGATAGATCACAATAATGAAGCCGAATTCCTTGATGACGGAATACCACCGGCACCGGCATCGGTACCGGAATTGATAGTGACGATTGAGGATGAGGTAAGTATGTGGTTATCAAAAGTAAGAGAACTACATGTGCTTTGATTTTTTTATCCCCAATAAGATATGTAGGCACTTAATAATAATTCATTAAGTTCAAGCCCCCTCCCTCTCCCAAATTTTATTGCAATTTACAATTTGATTACAATTTATTTTTGATAATTTTTTCCCCAATTACAACTTGTAGATTGCAATGTGTATTTGGTAAATTTTTTCCAACAATTTGTATTCTCAATACAATTTGTATTTCATTACAATTTTGTATATGATAATTCATTATTTTCTTTATTGAATAATTCATTATTTGATAATTTGATTGTAATTTTATTACAAATTCATTACAATTTAATTTTAAACCCAAAAACCGTAACCAAAGGTTCCATTTTCTGTTTTGAACCGGAACAGAGCCCGAAACCAGCCCGTAACCATTGGTTCAAAAACGAAAACGAAATCGCCACTTAAGGGCTTGGTTTCAGTTCCCCTTAAATTGGAATCGGAACCGGCGGTCCCTGGTTTGTTGCCATGACTATGTGGTAGGGATGCAAACTTCATGATTAGCTTACTTCACAAAAAGAAAAAAGAAATTTTATTAACCCTCGTTGGCTATCCAAACATAATGCTACAGCTAAGAAAATGACTGACTAAATTCGATTTTCGCCATGTATCTATTGCATATTTTATTCATATGGGTAATTCCAATTTATCGATCTAATCTTTATACAAAGATGTTTGAAATTGGGAGATGCTGTAGCAGGGTTTTGATTCACAATTTTTGATCGCCACTTACTTTACACTCTAATTTCATATCGACATGAATAAGTGAGACATAAATAATTCCGACAAGTTATGGAGATACCCTAAACTAGAGAGGGTGATATCGACCGAACAAGATTGCTGATCATCGTAATTGAGTGGACACGCAGGATTAGGAATATGAGAACAATGCAAATCTCATTGCATTACTTGAAAAAGGTCGTTGAATTTTTATTACTTTCTGCAGTAACAAATGGGTTTGTTGGACTTTTCGTTATAGCCATTGCAAGAAAACGTGCATCAAAATTTTCGCTGACGTGAATACCAATTGTTGTACATGGCACGACTAACGCTGGCTTTGATAATTTTTTATAATTTTATGTAATTGATTTTTTTTTCCTTTCATTTTGACTGGCAAGGGTCGTAGCCCTCGTGGCCTCATTAGACATGGGCAAGGCAACCCTTGCCCAAATCTACTGAGGGCCACAACAATCGTTAGTTGCAAGGGAGGCAGCCCACGCCCAAATTTGGCGAACGTCGTTCCCCTGCCAGCAGCCAACTAGGGCTTATTGGCCCTCATCAGCCAAAATGAAAGGAAAAATAGGAAGAAAATTAAAAAAGAAAAAAATAAAGTGATCAAAACACAATGAGTGTCAAATGATCTATATTGACAAAATTTCAAAATATTTATGACTAAATTATCACATTTGAAAGGTGTATGATTGAGTTGACACATGGCCATAGATTTAGAACTTTTTCGAACACTTTTCTTCTCGATCATCGGATGCAACTCGCCTCACCATCAATAATTGTTCCCAAATATCGGATGCAATTCACTCAGGGCATCGTGATTGTCGACACCGGATGTCGAAATAGATTCGGACTCACTTGACATTAATTGCAATCAATATACCCTGTCGATTCACAATTCATCGCCATTCATTCACAACTTTAAAGGTGAAAGTTTTTGTTCAGATTTCACTAGAGGATCATGTGGTGTATAAACATCAGCAATGTCTCGTTTCCACCGGCGAAAACAAAGACTCAAACGCTTTGATTCCTCTTTAAGACATAATCATTTTTGTAATTTAGCGAGGCATCGAGTCAATCCACCTTAAAGCAAAGCTGTATCCGCACCCTTTGTCCCCACAAGTCGGCCACCGAAACGTCGTGTAACTAATTAACCAGCATTTGATGTGCTGTGAAACCTGCCAAAAAAAAAAACAGCTTGTTGCTTCCTTGGTGACCATACCCGAAAAAAAGCCTTTTCAATCCTGATTGGTTTTCCAAACATAATGCTAAAGCTAAGAAAATGACTTACCAGATTCACGTCATTTTTGTACTACGTTTATAAATTCGATATTGCATCTACAAGAATTTAATTGCGATCTGACCGTCGTTTTTGTACTATTTTTGTCCCTAAACCAATTACAATAGAGGATTTTCGACCTTGACGCGATTTAGTTCACTAAAATTAGAGCGGGTGATATCGACCTTGCAAGATTGCTAATCATCGTAATTGAGTGGACCTGTAGGATGATCTGGATCCCTTGCCCTGGTAGCATCAGGGCAGGGGGTGCCTTGATGTGATCGTGGCCGTCCGTGATTGAACGGACGGCCACGATAAAAAAAAATTACGGCTGGCTGATTTTTTTTTTGTCACTTTTTGCTCCCCATCAATCCCATCCGTCCGTTCAATCAACAGACGGATGTGATTGACCAGGGCACTCCCTGCCCTGATACCATCAGGGCAGATGATCCTCTCACCCTGTAGGATTAAGGAAACGAGAACAAGGCAAATTTCATCACATTACTTAAAAAGGTTGTAGATTTTTTTTTCATTAAAAAATGCGTTTGCTGGAATTTTGAGCTCAATATCCAAAAAAACTATATCCAATCTTTTTTTTTGGTTTCGTAAAAAGCCTTCAATTTTTACTTTTATCCTAATTTTATCCAAACTTTTACTTTTATCCCAATTCTACCGACTTAATACAAAAAAAAAAACTCAACTTTAGCATATATCGTAATTATATCCAAAATATTTTTTATCTCATAAAAAAACCTTCAGTTTTTACTTTTATCCCAATTATACCATCGTTAGCCTTTCGTCTATAATCACCATTAATTAATCATATGTGGTATTTTTCGTGTTGTTAATGAATCATACCTCACCAATGCTGACAAGGAAAAACCCTTGAACTTGTCTTTGTTGCTTCCCTACACATTACCGAGAGATACATATTCATTCAAGATGGCGAGTTTAGTATTCTCTTCGGCATTCAACAGGTCAAAGAACGGTTATACATGGAGATATTTGGATCAATGATCTAAAATATCTTCGATCATAAAATCTATTGTTTCTAAATTTCGAAGATATATTGGGAAGTTTGGCAAGAAAAATTGAGTCATATAGGATTAAGTATAGGTGATTATGGGCGGAAGGCTGATGGTGCTAGAATCTATGTAGCACCGATACTCCTATTTGAAAAAATTTTGCGTATCGGATACTCCGCCGTATCCGATACGCTCGGACACTCGGTCAATGTGTGTCCGAGCGTGTCCGAATGGTCAATGACCCTGACACGCGTGTTCGATGCGTGTCGGAGCGTGTCCGAACGTGTCGGAGCATATCCCCACGAAATCAAAATTGTGTTTGGGCTCGCTGAGTTCAAATTCGGGTTCCAAGTTATAAATTGAAGTATTTCGGGACCAAGTCCAGAAAACCCTCTCAATCTCTCGAGCCTAATTTACGACGTATTTCGCTCGTTAATACAATTTATGGAGTATTTGAACTTTTTTTTAGTTTTTCACTAACATTTTTCGTCAAATATGAAATAGCTATGACATTTAGACCTATATGTGATGTTTGGAGTTCATAAAAATAATAATTTAAATGTACATATAAAAATATACATTTAATATATAACGTATCCCAGCGTATCGAAAATCTTTATTTTTTGAGAAACCACGTATCGGCGTATCGTATCATATCGTGTCCCGTATCGCGTATCGTGTCGGTGCTACATAGGCTAGAATTGAGATAAAAACAAAAGTTGATGACTTTTTATGAGACAAAAAATTTTCAGATAAAATTTGGATATATGCTAAAGTTAAAGATTTTTTTGGGTATTAGATAAATAGAATTGAGACAAAAGTAAAAGCTGATATTTTTTATGAGATAATTTTTTTTTGATATTATTGTCATAAATGCTAAAGTTTTGGATCTTTATAAAAAAAAAAAGCTAAAGTTTTGGAGGTTTTTTTTTGGATATAAGGCCGGAGTTTTGGGGTTTTTTTTCCAATTTAATTCTTTAAAAAAATTATTTACAAAATTAAGTCTAAAAAAAAAGTATTTACGGATTGAGGTCTCGCGCGCTAGTCCTAGCGCGCGAGACCGTCGGGCTAGTTCGGCTAGCGCGCGACGCTTGCGCGCTAGTTAAACCAGCCCGCAAGAGCACCAAAGTGTTTTTTTAAATTTTTTTTATTGTATAAATTTTTTTTACAATAAAAAATTTATATTTATTATTAATTTGGGATAAATTTTATTATGGACTAATTTTATTAGCGATGAATTCTACGACGAACGTGTTATTGGAAATGCACGCTATATATTTTACGACGAAATTTGGAATAAATTTGAAGTTTCGTTGCAAATTACCGAGGAATTTTTTTCTGCGCTAATTTTCTGTAGCTAAAATCCTTTTTTTATGTTTTTCAATTATTATATATTTTTAGATAATTTTTTTTTTGTATTTGTCCTCAATATGCAATGAATTTCTAAGCTATATATTTTGTGACAAACGTACCACAAATTTCGTTGTGCGACACGTTTATATTTTGTGACAAATTCATGCAACATGTTTGTTGCAAAATATAAAGCGTACATTTTCAACGACAAATGTGTCGCATTAGTTTGTCGTAAAATATAAACGTGTCGGACGACGAAATTTGCGACAAGTTCATGCGATATGTTTGTCGCAAAATATAAAGTGTACATTTTCAACGAGAAATGTGTCACATGAGTTTGTCGCAAAATATGAACGTGTCGCACGACGAAATTTACGGTACGTTTGTCGCAAAATATATAGCTTAGAAATTCATCGCATATTGGGGACAAATACAAAAAAAAAATTATCTAAAATATAAAATAATTGAAAAACATAAAAAAAAAATTAGCTACGGAAAATTAGTGAAGAAAAAAAAATTCCTCTCTAATTTGCAACGAAGCGTCAAATTTATTGCAAATTTCGTCGTAAAATATTTAATGTACATTTCCAACAACACGTTCGTCGTAGAATTCATTGCTAATAAAATTAGTCTATAATAAAATTTATCAGAAATTAATAATAAATATAAGTTTTTTATTGTAGAAAAAAATTTATATAATAAAAAAAATTTAAAAAAACACTTGGTGCAAGCAAGCAAAAGCTTGCTTGCACCTAGCTCTTGCGCGCTGGTATAACCAGCGCGCAAGAGTTGACGCGCTAGTTATACTAGCGCGCAAGTGTTGCGTGCTAGTTTAACTAGCGCGCTGGTCTCGCGCGCTAGCCGAACTAGCGCGCGAGATCTAAATTCGTAAATACTCTTTTTTTAGATTTAATTTTGTAAATAATTTTTTTTTAAGAATTAAATCGGGAAAAACCCGAGTTTCGGTTATAGCCATGGTAAGAAAACGGGCATCAAGTTGAATGAATAATTAATGACAAATGAACCTTCTTTTTTTTTTTTTCCTATTCCGACCAAAAAACACTTTTTTCTCTATAAAATATAGATTGTGCCAAATTGTTTAATTCTCCTGAGTAGTTGTCATAGAAGATGAGAGGATTGCTTCCTTTTTCAAACAGCCTAATGCAAACCCGCGCGAAGTGAAACACACATGAACATCAGAGATTCAGCGCCGAGATGATGGGCGTCGCCACCTGTTCCGTACACCACCGCCGCGAAAAGCGCTGAGATCACAAGAAGCCTCTAGAGCAGCAGCTGATCCCTCACTGAACCAGAGAGCTTCTGTTCTGTGGACACCGAGCTTCTAGGGTTTTCCCTCTCCTCCGCTGTCTCGATCGACGATGGGAGAAACGGTACATCTTTTGCATTTGCTTGTTCACTCTCGTCGCCGATTGACCTCGCTGTTTCGATGCATCGATGTCCCTGAAATGCGTGGCTCGTTTTCTCAAATTCAGGAGGAGGAAGAAGCAGTCGTTCTGAGGCAGCTGGAGGAGTCGGTGGATGCCCATCCAGATGACCCCGAACTTCGCTTCCAACTTGTAATTTTGGTTGCTTGTTTTCGTCTTCGATTTGGCGTTGGTCTTTGTTGTTCCTGGTTCTTGAGTTGCGGTTTTTTGTTGGTAATTCGCCGTCAGGGACTGTGTTTATGGGAGAGAGCAGCGGGTTCGAAAGAGAAAATGGAGAGCGCGGCAGAGCATTTCGTGAAACTGGCTAAATTGGACCCTAACAATGCAGCTGCGTTCAAATATTTGGGCCATTACTATGGTAGAGTGGCCTCTGATGGTGCTCAGAGAGCTGTCAAGTGTTACCAGAGAGCTCTTGTTCTCAATCCGGATGACCAAGAATCTGGGGTAATCTATTTGCATATTTATAGCTTCCTATTTCGCACTGGGATGTGTTTCATTTATTGCTCTTATCGTGGTGAATCTGGTGATATGTTATGGTGTAATAAACTTAAGCAAAATCGGGCAGCCTCAGTATTTTCCTAGTAAAGCTATGTAGTGGTGACTGGTGATTAATTATTGGCTAGGGATTTGCTGAATTCATATGAGCATTTACCTCATATTCTGTTCTCCTTAAATTTTTGGATTCCGATGAACTCTGCATGGATATGCGAATGCTTGTGATTAGGAGGCACTATGTGATTTGTTGGACCAAGGAGGAAAGGAAAGTTTGGAAGTGGCGGTTTGCAAAGAAGCCTCGGAGAAGTCGCCGAGGGCTTTCTGGGCTTTTCGAAGATTGGGTTATCTGCAGGTTCTACATTTTCTCTTCTTATTCCTTTTGAGGCAAGAATTTTAAATACGGGAATATTTACTTGTTTGCTTACTCCTTTTATTTTGCTGTCATGTACTTTTTGGCAGGTTCATCAAAAGAAATGGTCTGAGGCTGTGCCGAGTCTTCAACATGCTATTCGAGGCCACCCTACCTGTTCTGATTTGTGGGAAGTATGTGTCCTCTTGCTCGTTCTTTGTAAGGTTTTGAATCTTTTTAATAATGATTTGTTATTTGTGCATCTTCATTGATCCTATTTGACTTAATTGTAGGCATTGGGTCTTTCATATCAGCGATTAGGCATGTATACTGCTGCCATTAAGGTCAGATTATCTGTTCTACAGATGCGTCACCTTTCATATCTGTTCTGATTTGTGGGAAGTATGTGTTCTCTTGCTCGTTCTACATATATATAGATAGATAGGGAAATGACTAAAAAAGATAGTCAGGAACGTGGAAGGGCAGAATTTTCATGTTCCTGACTGTCCTTTTTAGTCATTTCCCTATCTATCTATCTATCTATATATACTTTTATCTTTGTTTATTTATTTTTACATATTTATCTATTTTCCCTCGATCGGTCTTGCTTTTATTTTATGAATCTTTGGGGTTTATCGACCGCCGACTCCAACTAGTTTGGGATAAAGGTGTTGTTGATGTTGATGTTGATGTTTTGGTAGAAGTTGTCTGCCCAATTGTTTCGCTACTCGATTAAGTGAAAATTATGATTGTGCTTCCTGTTTACCTGTTGGGGGGATCAACTCACAGAGTACAATTTGAAGTTTTGGCTCTGGTGTTTTGTGTTTGCTTGACTCTGGATTTTGTAGAATCATGAGCGTACATCGAGTCGTGACTATAGGCATTGTCTTTTTCCTTGGTGAGGTGTGCTTAAAAAAGAAATATTCAGCTTTGACTATAGTCATTTAGGAATGGTTTGTATTCAAGGAAATTCTAAGATGATTTCCCTGATGGCCATCTTGATCGTGCAACTGATGCATTTATGTCATTCATTGCTCATTCCCTCCTCTCCTAAGACTGAGTGTCCTTTGTGCTGCAATTTACTTTCAGACTTATTGTTGATCTTGGCCTGGCATTGTACAGTCTTATGGGAGGGCCATTGAACTGGAAGAAACCAGGGTTTTTGCCCTGATTGAAAGTGGAAACATCTTCATGATGCTTGGTTCTTTTAGAAAGGTATAAGGATGTTAATCGTATCTGCTTCTGCATACAAATAGCAATCCATGGAGGATTGATTGTGCTTATATACTCACACGTCTTTTCCGTGCTACTTGTGTGGCTTGTAAGACTGTTTAATTTGAAAATCTGAATCGTGAAATGAAATCCACATGACCAACACTTGAACTAAGATTGGGTTGCTAAAAGGGATCCTCTTATTACTTGAGCAAATAAAATGCTATCCCAGGCTTCTGCTATTTCTATTTAGCTATTTTACTTAATAGTATAGAAATGCAGCCAACGATATCTTTTAATGCCACAAATACTAATTACTTTTGTAATCCTTTGTATTACCGCGGCTGCTGGCACAGAGTTAGCCGATGCTTATTCCCCATTGCACTGATTGGGGGCGTTCGTAGTGACCGAGGGGGTTGAAGATTAATTAGTGGATTAGGTTGTATTTGACGCATATCCCTTTATTTAATAAATAAAAAATAATAGCTCAGTTAGGTAGAGCACCTCGTTTACACGCGCGCCAATGTTTTTCAGAGGAGTCCATCACATCATGTAATCAAAGGAATTTATCTTACTGAGCTGTTTTTTTTTTGCAGCTTTTGTTGTTGCTGGAATTATGTGATTATTTGCTCTATGGATATAAATTCTCGGAATATGTATCGTAATAATAATTGGATTTGTTTTCTGCATTTTCATAAAAATCTTACTTAATATTCAATATTAATAGATAAAAAAATTCCCAATCATGGTCCTTGCAGATCGGATCATCCATATAATTGGTGCAATTGCTGTTGCTTGTCAATGATAAATTTTTATAACTATTTACTAGCAATCCAAATTTAACTTTGTTTTCTGCCATAAATTAACAAGGTAGTATTTCCATTTATTATTTAATTCTTGTCTAGATACTTTTGCATTAAACTCAAAGCTTTAATTTGATGCTTGCACATTGACTACTATATATATATATATTTTGTTTGGTTCTGCATATTTTTTTACATTAATATATTGTACAAACAATGTCCAGCCGGATGGACTATATGTTATATCTCTCAGACAAATATTGTCGAGAACTTTATGTATTTTAATACTAGGGAATTATCAATAGTTTAGAATCTTTTATCTTCTGATTGTAATGTGTGATGTCCTTCAATCAGATTGATTTTTATGAGGGACATAAGTGGAAGAGAAACAGTGGAAGCAAGTGGGGTCATTTATGCTGGACTTGGGTCATAACATAATGGCGCAATTAAGGCATCAAAAGTCATAATATTGTTATGGTCATTTTTTCATCCTCTATGTCTCAACTGCTTTATTGACTGTTTATTTATCCATTTATTTAGGCCGAATATTGTCTCAAATTAGTTGATTCAAAACTTGCAGGGTTCTGGTCTATCTGGACTCTGGAAAATTTACTTTTTTGCTTGCAATCTCCTTACATTTTTTTATACGTTCTATTGCTCCACTTTTGTTTTCAAGGGAATTGAACAATTTCGGCAAGCTCTGGACATGTCACCCGAAAATTTGTCGGCATACTATGGACTCTCTTCTGGCCTGCTTGGTCTGGCAAAAGAATGTATCAACACAGGAGCGTTTACATGGGCCGCGTCACTCTTAGAGGTTAATTTGTCCTGCAATTCCTGTATCCCTTTCCTCTTTGGAGCTTTACTTGTTAAAAGTGAGAGGTGAAAAGAACTTTCCCCACTAATTGCAGGAGGCATCTAAAGTTGCAAATGTGAGTACTCAACTTACTGGAAATGAATCATCTCTTTGGAAGATGTATGGTGATATTCAGGTTAGGCAATCTAATTCATTGGGTTCTGCTTTTATTTGGTCTCTTTAGCCAAATAGTAAATAGATAGTCTGACGGTGCAGGAAGACCTAGTCTGGAATTAGTCGCAATATAGGGCTTGGGTTATTTAATAGTCTACTATTGATGGTTGATTGTTTGGCTTGCTAATCATTAGATATAATTATACTTGGCCTTGCTACTGGTTGAACATGAACTTCATCTTCATGGACTCTCTCTCTCTCTCTCATGCACGCACTTGCACACATGCATGTATGCACATATCATTATGTCCTACCAAACTAATGAAGTAATATGTCTTCTGCTTCTACCTGTAGATTGCATACGCCACTTGCTTTCCATGGATGATTGACGACCAGCATTTGGAGCTTGAAGCAGATTCATTCAAAGCTTCTATACATTCTTGGAGTGAGATTTGTTGTGCAGCGGCGGAGTCAGCCCAGATTTCGTACCAGAAAGCTTTGCGCTTGGCGCCATGGCAAGCAAACATCTATGCCGATGTTTCTACGAGTCTTGATCTGAAATACAAGTTGATCAAGAGTTCCGCATACAAATCCGATTCTTGGTGTGACTCTTGTTGCTTGCTTTGCAATTTGGATTCTAATGGTTTCCTGAGTTTGCTCTCTGACTTATTCTGTCTACCAGGCAGTTACCGGAGAAGATGGCTTTGGGTGCACTGATGCTTGAGGGGGACAATCATGAGTTCTGGGTGGCATTGGGATGTTTATCAGATAATCATGCGTTGAAACAACATTGTTTGATCAGAGCATTGCAGTTAGACGTATCTCTGGCCGTTGCTTGGGCATACCTTGGGAAGGTATGTGGTACACTATTGGCTGATGCTTGCCTTTTAGTACCTTTGTGGGTTGTTATTTTCCATCTCTTCATTTTGATATTGTGTATACTGTAAATGGTTCATTGCTTATGTGATTGATTAACTGCTAAAAGGGAACTAATTTGCAACTTGAGTCCTCTTGAATGCTGTGAACACTTAAATGTTGATGAAGCGGTTGAGCATTAGACTTATCAAATGTCCAAATAACAAAATATGCTTCTGAGTGTTACTTGTTATTGTCCTGACTTTTAACTAATTCACTATCTTGCATTTTTTCCAATTGTCGTTCTGAGAGATCTAACCTCAAAATGGTCCATTCGGTTGGAAAGATGAATTTTGGCTAAATAAGCTTCTGTACAAGACAAGCCAATTGCAAGCATAGTCGATGGTCTCTCATGTTCCGCAGACAGCTAATTTTGTTGAGATGAATCTATCTGGCATGACATAATTAATATTATGTTGACTGAGTGATTCAACTTCAGGTAAATGCATTTCTTTGTTGGAATTGTGTCTGGCTTTGGCATGAGATTGGTCCCTCTCAAGTAGAAATGGAAGCATGTGCATTTAGAGCAAGTCTCTTCTACTTGCTCCCATACCATACTAATTTGCTAGCCTGGGTACATTGTGCAAGACTTCCTGGGAAATGGAAATTAACTTAGTGATTGATGTAGATTAATGTTTCAGATTGAGTTTGCCATTTTGACTGTAAGTGCTCGAGACTATTGCAATTCCGAGAAACTACTTGATCAAAATTCACAAGTTCAACCTTGAGGAACATCACTTGAAAAGTAATTGCCATTATGGATGAGATGGCATAGATTCTGACTAAAAGGTCATGCTGTAGATTTCCTTGACTTCAATTATATTTGTTTAACTCTTCTGGCTGCTCGGGCTAATCATTGGGAGGACATGAATCACCGATTCTTTATGCATTTCTTTAAATGTCTCTTCCTCGAGAATACTAGTATGGGTAGAATGCAAATTTTTTGGATGTTGCTTGGTTTGTGATGGTGCATTTGGAGAGTCTGAAGCCTTCCAGTCATCATGTCAGTAAAAACCATATTGATTTTTACAGGTCTATAGAAAAGTTGCAGATAAGCAACTTACAAGGCAAGCATTTGATAGTGCTAGAAGCATAGATCCTTCTCTTGCATTGCCATGGGCAGGCATGTCAGCTGATTTTCGTGCCGGGTAGTTATTAATTTAGTTGGTTTGGTTTTAATAATTGCTGGAATCTTTTGCACCAGTTATCTGATTCCATTTTTCAGGGAAGATGCAACGGAAGATGCTTTTGAGGGCTGTTGGAGAGCTGTGCAGACACTGCCGGTAAGTATTGTACATTTTGAGCTAGCTGCTCAGCCTTATGAGTGTCTTCTGTCTAGCTTGACAGAGATGTGATGTTTTCAGAATAAGTTGTTATGGTGGCTTGCTCATCTTTTTCCCTCTTGGTTGTATGATTTTTCAGAGAGAGTGCTTGCACGTTATTTAGAGTTAAACTAGAGTACCTCTTCTCTTTACTGACTCAGTTTATTTGGGCTGAGAGGGCTTCGACATAATTTCATCTGCCCTGATTGATTTTATTCCTGATGCAGCTTCCTGAGTTCCAAATAGGGCTAGCAATGCTTGCTCTACCTTCAGGGCATTCCCCATCTTCACAGGTATGGCTGTTCGTTAAGTTATCCCGTTGTAAATATTCTAGAATTTTCAAGAGAGGGGAAGAGAAACTAAAACCCTACACTTTTACTAAAATAACTTGATGAAAGAGTACATAAGATGGCTCTGTTAATGGAGCACGAGAGACACTATCAAAATCCTAATTTCCTTTTTTACGATAAACCTACTAACTATTGACTAGTATCCTTATCTGCTGGCTAAATTTTTTTAACAGAGCCATCTTATGACAGGTGCAACTTTCTTCGTTATTCTGTGACTAAAGCGCTATGTAAGCCTGACCTCACACTAGATAATGGATGTCAATACATCAAACTGGATTTAAAATGACAAGCTGAATTTAACCCGGATTTGATAGAACGACTGAAAAGACGAATCAAGACTGGAAAATTGGCGCCTCTCTTTCTCAAACAACGAAGATAATATCTTGTGAAAATCTGACTTCGTGAATTACGGCTATCGCAATGCTGATTAGAGAACCTGCGGTAAATAGGAAAGAGAGAAGGAGGAAAAGAGAAGAAAACGAGGAGAAGAAGAGAGGAAGAAACAAACGTGTAGCCAAAGAACGGCTCTGAAAAATCTGCGTTCTTTACCCTTACCTAATGCAATATATCATGTAACTTGTACAATGACCATAATGCCCCCATGTAAGTAGAAATGAATAAAACCTCAAAAACACTAAAGCAACGTAGTACTCTCCCTCAAGCTGGAGTATATAGGTCACCCATCCTAGCTTGGTACAACCATTGGCTAAGGCAGGACGAAACAACGCTTTAATGAACATATCGGCAAATTGATCTCTAGAAGCAACGTAAGGAGTAGCAACCAACTTCCTCTTCACAGCATCACGAACAAAGTGATAGTCAACTTCTATATGCTTAGTTCGCTCATGAAATACAGGATTCCCAGCAATATAAATAGCTGCCTGATTATCGCACATCATATCAATAGGTTGAATAGTAGAAAGTCCAAGCTCTTGGAGAAGGGATTCCAACCACAATAATTCAGCAACGGTATGTGCCATGGCACGATATTCAGCCTCCGCGCTAGATCTGGCAATGGTAGTTTGCTTCTTGCTTCTCCAAGTAATTAAATTACCACCAAGAAAAGTGCAATACCCAGTCGTAGACCGCCAATCACATGTTGACCCAGCTCAATCAGCATCAGAATAGCAAATCAGAGTAGAAGAATCATTCGGTTTATAAATAAGTCCCTCAACAGGAGAGCTTTTAAGGTACCAAAGAATGCGATAAACAACATCCCAATGAGCCTTCTTGGGTAATTCCATAAATTGACTTACAACACTAACAGAAAAGGAAATGTCGGGACGTGTAACGATAAGATAAATTAGTTTCCCAACTAAACGCCGATATTGATGCTTATCTTCAATGTCATCCCCATCATCAACTCCGAACTGCTGATTTGGATCCATAGGTGTTTTGTTGGGGTTGTCCCACATCGGTTGTGGAAGGGGCTGGTGGTCGGTTTATAAGTGTGAGGGAAAGCCTCAACCTTTGAGCTAGCTTTTGGGTTGAGAGAGGCCCAAGATCATCCAACACTGATATCAGAGCCCAGATTACCAACAAGTCTGGACCCAATAGGCACACGGGAGAGATACGGGTTGTCGCTCCCTCCGATCCATGTAGACATGGCCGGTTTCGGGCGGTTCCGGTTCCGGTTCCGATTTCAATTTCGATTTCGAACTTTTAATTTTATTTTTAAAATAATAAAATAAAATTAATAAATTATAAATTATAATCAAATTGTACATTGTAATAAAATTTAGAAAAAAAAAGGAGAGAATGAATGGGCTTGAACTTAATGAATTATCATTAAGCGCCTACATATTTTCTTGGGGATAAAAGAATTAAAGCCCATGTAGTTCTCTTACCTTTGGTAACCCCCGACTTACCTCATCGTCAATCGTCGTTACCCGTTGTGGTGGTGGTAGTATCTCCACAGTCATCACTGAAGAATTCGTGTTCTCGATCCAGCTCTTGTTGGCGAAATTTAGCCTTTATCCAATCATCGACACAAGCTTGATACTCCACATTTTCCGGACTTAATCTTGAACTAAATGCTTGTTCAACCGCCACTATTGAAGAAGGGGTCGCTAATATTTGTTTTGCGATGAGGGAGAGAACTGGAAATTGAATTGAATGTTTCTTCCACCACTCAAGAATCTTGAAATCTGTGTTGTTTTCAGAATCGCTAAACTCAAAAGAAATTGTTAAATAGTTTTCTAATTCGGAAATACTACCTGTTGATGTCCCTTTATGTTTTTTTTGCCTACTCTTGAGAATTTTATACCCTCTACCAAGTAGTGAAATACCCGCATCGCTTTATGAGACAATATGCTGGGCAGATTCATATCCACTGTCGCTTAAACCATATCTATTACAAAATTCATTATATAATGCTACTATAGCTTCTTTAACCTCTACTTGTATAATTGAAATATTTATTACTTCATCCAAATGTAAACAATCACAATAATAAGCACTCAGATAATCTAATAAACCATTTAATTTAGTACGTGGATCGAAAACAATACAAACTAAATAGACGAGGAATGTTCAAATAATAATGCAACCATTTTTCTCGCATTACTAAAATACTCGAAACTAAGTCAGTATTTTTTTCATATGCATTAAAAACATTAGCAATATTAACACACTCTATTAAAAATAAATACGTAGTAGGATAATAAATACCAGATAAAGTTTTAGTAGCATCATTAAAAATTTTCAAATAATCTAATTTTTTTTTACAAAGTCCCAATGTTGCGGGAGTAAAGCAATATCGGGAACAGTATTTGAAATAAATAAACATAATAAATCTTTGTAATCAAAAGTTTGTAGAAGCACCTCGTAGGTAGAATTCCAACGAGTCGGAACATCTTTTGGAAACCTTTTTGCCGTTTTCCTATTTTCTTTACAAAATTTTCCCCACGCTTTCATAAGCTGAGGGCGGCTCCATAAAAATCTAATTGCACTATTTATTGGGTGGAGAGAAGTTACAAGAATTCGTAAACCATCTTGAACACATAAATTTGAAACATGACAAGCACATCTAATGTGAAAAAATTGTCCGCCAAAAGAGGGTTTACACATTGTTTCTAACTCGGGAATGGAAGCAGTATTTGCGGCGGCATTATCAAAATCAATTGAAAAAACTTTATTAATCAAACCATATTCTTTTAAAACATGCCTAATTATTCTATAAATATTATGGGCCGTATGCCTTTTAGGAAAAACTCGAAATGCAAGAAGTTTTTTTTGAATAATCCAATCATCACCTATCCAATGGCACGTGACACCCATATAAGAATTAATATTCCAAGAATCACTCCAAATATCACTACCTATATGTACACGTCTTTTGAATTCTTCAAAAAACATTTTCAATTTATTTTTTCGATCTTTATAAACTCGTTTAAGTTCGTATTTAAGAGTAGTTTTCGGAACAGATGGTGCTTGTGGAACCAGCGCAGTGTTTACCAAATATCTAAAAATAAAATTTTCACCAGTATTAAACGGAGCATGCTCAAGGGAAACATATTCAGCTAATGTTTCTTTATAAAGTGCATTAGTGAAACGGAATAAAGGATGAGGGTTAGGATTGGCGAACCCGGAAATTTGTTGTTGGCTAGTGTCGATCCCCGCTTGCGGTGGATGTTTTTTCATCAGATGCCAACGAAATGTTCCATAGCCATCTCCTTTACCAAGCTTGTATTTTTGCGGACAATATTTACAGCTTATATCAAACTTACCTTCATTTTCATTCCATACTTTGTCGAAGTGTAGCCATAAGTCGGATTCTCGGCTCTTTCGTCCCGGCTCTTTTGGTATCGACGATCCTTCGGCACCAGTGGCAGTAGGAGGATAAAGGCTTTCTTCCGTTGCGATGTGCTCGACGTCAGGATTGGGAACATCGTCGTCTTCCCAACATGCATATTCACGAGGATCATATTCATGAACAGGAAAATCGGATTCTCCCATCTCCATCGAGCTCTTTCCCTTTCTAGTATTTCTGCTTCCATTTGACATTTTTTGAGAGAATTGATCGGAAAGTTGATTCAAAGAATTGAGACGGAATTGAGAGAGAATATCGGATCGAGAGAATTTTACTTGAGAGTTGAGACTTGAGAGTATTGGAGAGAATTGAGAGAAATTGTGAGAAAAATAAAAAGGGATTGTGAGGTTTTTATAGAGTTTTTTTTTTTTTAGGAAATTCGCAACGGTCCTCGGAGCCGTTTGGCTCTTCCCGCGGGGGGGGGGGGGGGGGCGTGGGGCCGGTCAACGGGCCCACGGATCCAAATGGCCATGTCTAGACCCATGGCCCGATGTGTAAGGGAGAGATTGTTGGGGTTGTTTCAACCCATAAATGGCCTTATGCAGTCGTCATACTTTACTGTGGTTCTCCCCTTGAGCAACATGCCCAAGAGGTTGCTCCATATATACTTCCTCCGACAAATCACCATAAAGACAAGCATTTTTCAAATCCAGTTGATATAATAGCCAATCAAAATTCACAGCAAGAGATATAATAACACGAACAGAATTGAGACATGCTACAATGAAAAAAGTCTCAAAATAGTCCACCCCATAAGTTTGAGTAAAACCTTTAGCAACAAACCGGGCCTTAAGACGCTCGACTGAACCATTTGGGTTGTACTTGATAGTGTACACCCACCAACACTTTACCACATCTTTTCCAAGAGGAAGATCAACTAAAGACCATGTCTGGCGGGATGTAAGAGCTTTCATTACCACATCCATAGCTCTCTTCCACTCAAGGTGAGACAAGGCCTCGATGTTAGAGGTAGGAATTGTGTGTGTGTAATGATAGAGCAAAGTCATGTAATGGAGAAGGAAGATGTGAGACACACATAACGCTTGATAGGGTAAGCAAAAGAGGATTTTTGTGCACAAGAACGAGTACCTTTGCAAAGGGCAACCGGATTATTGTCTGGACCAGGAGACAAGGATGGAAATTGGGCAGAGGGCATGGAAGAGCTGGAGACTGGTGGTGCCGCAGACTGCTTTCGTCGCCGATACACTTGCAAGGGAGGAGATATAGGAGGACTAATAGAGTCTAAGGCGATAAATTGCGAGATAGGAGGATCAACCACAATGTCAGTTGAAAACTCTTTACCCTCGGTAGAATAGTGTGGTGTGCCCTCGAAGAAAGTAACGTCAACACTGACATATTGTGTACAAGTCATAGGATCATAACATCGATATCCCTTTTGAGTACGTGAATACTAAAAAGAAAAACACATTTGATGGCACGAGGAGATAGTTTATCAGCACTTGGATGTAAGTTATGGACAAAACAGACACCCCCAAAGACGCGAGGAGTAAGAGAGAATAATGGCTTGTCAGGGAACACAACACTGACCGGTGATTGATTATTGAGGATAGTGGAAGGCATATGAGTTATTAGATAATAGGCGGTAAGGACAACATCACTCCAAAAAGATTTTGGGACCTGCATATACAACAAGCGTGAACGAGCAACTTCTAGAAGATGACGGTTTTGTCTCTCGGTCACACCATTCTGCTGAGGGGTATAAGTACAACTTGTTTGATGTATAATGCCAAGATTAAAACAAAACGAAGAAAGTGATTTCTATGAGTATTCAAGAGCATTATCAGTTCGAAAAATTTTATGGGATGTATTAAACTGATTAGTGACTTCACGACGAAACAATTGAAAAATAGATAAAAATTCAGAACAGTCATGAAGCATATAGAGCCATGTTAGACGAGAATAATCATCCACAAAAGTAACAAAGTACTTAAAACCATTTCTACTAGCAATACGAGTAGGTCCCCAAATATCCGAATGAACAAGTTCAAGAAAAGTAGATGCACGAGAATCACTACGAGTAGGAAAAGAACTACGATGATGTTTCCAAAGTTCACAAGCCTCACACTCGAGTAGAAATTGATTTACACTCGGGAATTATATGTTGTAACTTAAATAGAGATAAATGTCCTAAATGAGAATGCCATAATAGAGGACTAGTAGGACTAGCAACTAGAGCATTGGCATCAGCATTAGAGACATCATCTAGATAGTAGAGTCCATCACGTTCATACCATCCACCAATCGTCTTCTTTGTCTGAAGGTCCTGAAATATGCAAGAAGAGGGGTAAAATGTAATAGAACAATCAAGAGCTTTAGTCAACTGACTAACAGACAACAAATTCAAAGGAAGTTGGGGAACATGTAAAACAGAGGACGAAGATAACGAAGGTGCATTTGGAATAGACCGTGATCCAATCATCTGAGTAGAGGAACCATTAGCTAAAATAACTTGAGATGAAGGACCAGAGTTACGGTGGAAGAGAATAGTTCTTGCTTACCCATCATGTGACTAGAAGCTCCCGAGTCAATGACCCAATGTTAGGAGATAAAGTAGACAAAAAAGCCATGTTACCTGTTCGTGCAAGAGTTGCAGTAGATGAGGAATTGGAAGCCTCTAAATGCTGGACACGCTTGAGAAGTTGTGTAACTAGGTCATCCAGAAGAATACCCCCAGTTGGGATACGTGGAGTCGTGTCACCATTAGACATATTTCCAACACTCACTTTAGACATAGCAGCATTTGCAGTAGCTAATCGCTGAACCCACTCAGGCTTGCCATGCTTGGCCCAACAAGTGTAAAAAATATGACCAGACTTGCCACAATATGTACACTGACGACTGTCTCGATCAAAATTTTGTCCATTACGTCCAACACTACGGCCTCTATAAGAAAATCCACCGCGACCATGACTACCACTAGCCACAAGTGCTGAATTGTCTTTAGATGATGTAGAAGATGGAAAGACAATGCGCTGAATCTGACAAAAAGCTCCGTTTATAGAAGGAACTTTCTCTCTAGCAAGAAGTTGGCTCTTCACAGGCTGCAAATTAGCATTCACCCCAGATAAAAATTTGGCCACTTGAAATTTAGCTCGTTGTGTCTTTAGTCTTTCAAGATCAGTAGTGATGGGTTGATAAAGATTGAGTTCTTCCCACATGCCTTTCAAAGCACTGTAATACTCTCCAAGAGAGTAGTCCCCTTGTTTAAAATTAAAGATCTTCTCGTGTAATTCATAAATTCTAGACATGTTTTTGTCGTGTGAGTAGAGCTCCGTAAGATCATCCCACACTCTTTGGCAATTGTGTGGAACATCACATAGCAGCAATACATGGTTCCATGCTATTCCATAACCACACCAAAAGTGTCATTCTCTCTCATCCAGTCACCATACTTTTTAGCTTTAGCATCAGGGGGTCAGTCATAAGATAATTGAGTTTCCCTTTGGACAACTTGAGCCCATAACAAGTAACTGGAGGCCCCATTTAATTTAATAGTGGTAATTTGAACATTAACATTATCGGTAGGAGGCTTACTGGTAATCATGGCGATAATCTCAAAATAAATATATCTCTACCACAGATCAAGAAGATTGAAACTTCAGCACAAGAAATAAAACAACCCTTCGCTATGTATAATCAATACCAATAGTCATGTATCTTTGATGAAAAACATACAATACCAGTTGACCATAATCAACAAAATATTCTGATCCTTGAATTCGCTGATTAGAAACTGTTGTAATCCATAGCTGCAAAGAGAACCTGAAGGATTTGATTTCTCCTGGTCTTATATGAATCGAGACTAGGAGAGAAAATAGATAGAAATTGCATCTTTGGATGGCTGTGCACCAGAGAAGGAAAAAGGGTATTAGGGGACTCTCAAACCTGCAATATGATCAAGGAATTAGGTTGTCAGATTTGCTTTGATACCATGTCACAGAACTAATTAGAGAACCTACGGTAAATAGGAAAAAGAGAAGAAGGAAAAGAGAAGAAAACGAGAGGAGAAGAACAAGAAGAATCATACGTAAAGCCAAAAGAATGGCGCTGAAAAATCTGCATTCTTTACCCTATACCTACTGCAATATATTATATAACTTGTACAATGACCATAATGCCCCCATGTAAGTAGAAAGGAATAAAACCTGGAAAACACTAAAGCAATGTAACAATGGCAAATTGAACTTCATCATCCTACAGCGCTTGCGCTCACACCTGCCTGGATACTTGACGGCGTTATTTCTCATCAACGACCCTCGCAATTGGAGATGAGTCTCATAATGTATGACATTTACAGTTGTTAGAAAGTCCAATCCAAAAGCTTAAACTGATAGGTGGAGGGAGACTATATGAATATAAAGAGCATATAGGACCGACCGCATGAATATAAAGAGCATATAGGACCCATTCACAACCGATGTGGGACAACAATAACAACTTCAACATCCTCTTTCATTGTCGACACTCGCAATTGAAGATGAGTCTCATAATGTATGACATTTACAGTTGTTAGAAAGTTCAACCCAAAAGCTTAAACTGATAGGTGGAGGGAGATCACATGAATATAAAGAGCATGTAAGACCCATTCACAACCGATTTGGGATAACAACAATTTAAACATCCTCTCTCACGTGTAAGCCGGATTACACTGCATGCGGAAATTGACAAATGGGGATGGGTCCACATACGCGGAAAGGAATAATACTGGCTCTAATACCATGTTAGAAAGTCCAATCCAAAAACTTTAACTGATAGGTGAAGGGAGATCATATGAATATAAAGAGCATATAGGATCCATTCACGACCGATGTGGGACAATAACAACAATAATAACTTCAACAACAGAAGAGGTTGTTGAGGTTTCAAAGGACCTATATTGGGAGAGTTCGCTGAAGACAAGTTCCTGTAGCCCCTTTTTTTTGGCTTATGACATTTAAAAACGACAAAAACCTCAAGCCAAACCAACAAACCCACAATAACAGAGTGCTTTCCTGTTATGGAGGAGCAAAGCTGATGACTAGGCTGGAGAAGGACTCAGGGCAACGAATAATGAGGCATGAATTGGGCTCCATGAAGGATGACAGAACTTTGACACAAATGAACACTGAAAAGAAATGGGACGTGCTTGCCAACAACAAAGGTGGAGGATGAGCTTACGATGATGCTAAAAGGACAGCTTGCGATGACGATGATGGTGGCTCCGCTACCATCTAAATATTCTAGGATGGATAAAGGGGGAGAGAAAATACTAAATTCTACATCTTCACTAAATGACTTAATGGAAAGTGCACATGAGATGGCTCTTTTTATCAAGCATGAGAGACACGAACAAAACTTTGATTTTCATATTTACGATCACCTGTTGATTACTAACCAATATTCATATATATGTTGTAATGCACATCACCTTCTCTTGTTTGAGAATTAGCGTTTATGACCTTTTCTCTATGAAAATAAGATAACCAGAGCATGTCATCTGCCTTTTGCAGGTTTTTGGAGCCATCTGTCAAGCGGTGCAGCGCGCGCCTTATTACCCTGAATCGCACAATTTCAAGGGGCTCATTTGTGAGGGACGGCTTGATTATCAGTCTGCTGCTGCATCTTACAGGCTGGCACGACTTGCCATCAAGAACTTCTCTACAACAGCTCCAGAATCTAGTGTTAGAGATGTAACGATCAATTTGGCAAGATCACTTCTTAAGGTAAGCATGTCCAAAATTGTCTTTAGCTAATCTTTTTTGGACCTCACGGGAAGCTTAATACAGTTTCTGAGGCACATGGTGTAATGTAACTGTAGCTGTTTTGTCTACTTTAAACAATTTTCCTAAGCCAATGCAGTTTGTTGCTGCAGGCTGGGAATGCTCTAGAGGCAGCACAGGAGTGTGAAGCTTTGAAGACTCAAGGTTCCTGACTTGCTGCCCATGATTTATAATATGTTACTAGATTCCTCTTGTTTTCATCATCTTAGAATATACTGAGTGAGAGCTTATATTTTAGGATGCAATCTCTTTGCCTCCACGGTTCCACTACGCCCCATAGAAACTAACCTTGGTCTGATGTTCTAAGACATATTTCTATCAGGTACTCTTGATGCGGAATGTCTCCAACTATATGCTCTCTCTCTTTGGCAGCTTGGGAAAAATGAACTTGCTCTTTCTGTGACAAGAAGCCTTGCTGCTAGTATTTCCCGCATGGAAAAGGCAACTGCAACAGCCACTGCTGGTTTCATTTGCAGATTGTTATATTTTATTTCTGGAATGGATTCAGCAATCAACAACATTTTAAAAATGCCAAAGGAATTGTTTCAGAGTCCTAAAGTTAGCTTTATTGTGTCTGGCATCCATGCTCTTGATAAAAATAACCGGCTCAATCAGATTGTTTCTGTCAGCCGTCGATTTCTTAGTTCTCTTGAAGAAATGGAGGCAATGCACTTCTTAATAGCTCTTGGTAAGCTGGTGAGTCAAATCCTTCTTTTTGGAAACTTCATATTCTGGAGAGACATGGAATGTGCTTTACGGGTATTTTGATTATATAGTTATATGTGAGCATTGTGTAGGTAAAGAATGAATCAGAACCTGGCCTTGGTTATCGGACTGGAATTCATCATCTTCAGAAAGCTGTCCACATGTATCCTAGTAGCAATCTGTTAAGGTAATATTGACATTGTAAGCAGAACTGGTCATCCTAGTTTCTTTAGCTCCAGCACTCACTTTCTCCTACCTAATTTTTTGAAGTATTTCCTCCTTAAAATGATATGTTTTGCATCAGTTCTGTAATTGTTCAGTAATAGTTCTGCAATCTAGTGGTTTGGACTTGAAAGTGATGATACATAACGACTTGTACATAGTATGACTCTTGTCATGAACTTGAAACAAAAGTTGGAGCTTTCTCATGGTTTGGCAGAAGTTTCTAGGCTGAGTTGGTCAAACTCTTGTGGAATTAATCCATGAGTTGGCTTCTTTCATCTGCATCCAAGTGTAAGTTCAGCTGACTTTAGAAGATGATAGTTTGGGCAAGAAAAGAGAGTATTAAAGAAGCACAGAGTGCAGAAAAGACGATCGGTTAATGTTTGACTGATAATAGTCCTTGTGCCGGTTATGGCTCTGCAATATTTCTTGGTTTTTATTGAGTAGAGGCCATGCATAAGCATAGTGCATAAAATTAGGCAGACAACCCTTGGTTGGTTTGTGAGTTTACATGATGTGTTAAGTGCTAAAGACCATGGCTGTGGCTGTGCTGCAAGAAAGATAACCGAGATGCTATGGCTTTACTCCGTAAAAGATAAACTTGACGTCAGGACACATTAGCTTTAATCAGTCGGACGTTGAATTGTAATTAGGTGTTTTCAATTCTATTTATACTGAATTCACCGTTAAAATTTTCCCCTTTCAGATTATTTCCTTTTTCCTATTTTAGAATATAGATAGTTTCTGTCTAGTTTTGGCACTTTTTAGCCTCTGGTTTTATCTAGTCAAGGATTTTAAATGCCTGAATAGGGAGTTTGTGAGGCGAGGTTATGTTTTTCCCGTTTCTTTGAACATGAGGTTACGTTGACATGTATAAATAGGAATATTATCTCTTAAAGTTTTTTGTTTGACGCCATTCGTCAGGACCAATATAATTGTTTTTGGTATGAAAAGTTGATTAAGAACATTATGATATTTATCAATGTTCTTTGTGTTTTCCCTCCAATTGAAGACTGTTTCTGAATAATGTTGTGATAGCAGGCAATTGCTTGGTTATCTTTTGCTATCGAGTAAAGAATGGAATGATTCACATCTCGCAACAAGGTGCAGTGTCATAAGCTGCTTCGAAATTCCCCGAAAAGAAGGTTTCAAATCTTCATTTGAAATCCTTGGTGCTGGAGCAGTTGCTTGCTATGCCATCGGAAACAGCAATCCAAAGTTTTCCTTCCCAACATGCACATACCAATGTTTGCAGGAGCCTCAAGCCATTCGGCAACTGCAAAAGTACTTCAGCAACTTATTCTACTTTTAAGATCGAAATTTTTAACAAATCACTTGGAAGAAAAATGTCTTTTTTTGTCAGATATGTGGCTTTTTTGGGGATGCAGCAAATCGTTGATATCTGAAATATTTCTTTTTCCTACATCTCTTTAATCCTCATTGTTTAACAAGTCTGTATTTGGCAGTTGACTCTGTGAAGTGCGAACTTGTCAAGGGACATTGTGTTGTACCTCCGTCTTTCTTGACATGCTTTCCTCCCATTTCTGGCTGCAGATGCTTACGCCAGGAACCTTGGAATCATAGTGCTCAGTACTTGCTCATACTTAATCTTCTACAAAAGGCGCGAGAGGAGAGATTTCCTATACATCTTTCTGGTATACTGCATCGGCTGATTCGTGTGGCTTTGTCAAGCGAATTATATGCCAGGACGAGTACCTGCTATCCTTATAGAAAATTCCAGCTCTTACTTTCTGCTTCTGAGTTATGCTTTCAAGAGGGAAGTCAAGTGGAGTGTATCACTCATGCGACACATGCATCTAGGCTTCCACTTCCTAATGGCTATCTTTTCTTCACGCACTTGCTATTGTCTCGTGCATATGCTGTTGCTGGGGACCTGAAAAGCTCTCATAAAGAATATGAGAGATGCTTAGACCTTGGGACAAATTTTCATATTGGTTGGGTCTGTCTTAAATTCATGGAGGCACATTATGAGATGCAAATTGATTCAAGCGAAATAGACTTAAGGTTCTATGAATGCTTAAAGGAGAGGGAACACTCAAATGTAATGTGGGAAGCTATCTTCAACCTGGCACGGGGTTTAATTTCTTTATGGAACCATGATTTTCTCTCTGCAGAAGACTTTCTTGAACGAGCCTGTTCATTGATGGATTCTGATAGTGGAATCTCTCTCTGCTTTGGTAGGTGTCTACTGATCCCGTTTCGCAGTGAAACATTGACCTCTCCTTGAAAATGTATTTGCTCCATTCGATTTACTAGAGAAGTAGCTAATTTAGGCACATGCGCACTCAGGCCTACATGTCAGAGCGCGCGCTCTCTCTCTCTCCCGTACATTTTCTGTTAGTGATGACTGAGCAATTATGTGTCATTATTCAGGTGTCGCATGTGTGGAATTAGCCAAGCTAGGGTATGGTTCTCAGTTCCTCTCGCTTGCTCTGAGACATCTCACTAAAGCACAGGAGATGGCTCTAGTTCCATTACCTGTTGTATCAACATTGCGGGCTCAAGCAGAAGGAAGTCTTGGTTCCAAAGAGAAGTGGGAAAACAATCTCTGCCTTGAATGGTTTACTTGGCCACCAGGTTTGGTTCTCCCTGTTCTGGAATGCACTTGAAATCTAATGTTTCATTTGGATGAACTTCTAAATGTTTTCACTACTCTACGAGTTAAATTTTTCTTTATCGCAGAAGTTGGCTAAAAACAAGTCACTGTCAATGCCTAACCAAAATAGGCAGTGGAGATATCTCTTTTTGGGAAAATTTAGGATCTGAAATTTAGTATTCGACTTCTGAGATGGTTTTTTGGCGATGTGGCCATGTATTTACAGAAATGAGGCCCGCAGAGCTCTTCTTTCAGATGCACCTGCTGGCAAAATATGTTCAATCTGCACGGGACTCTACATCCTCTGTGGTGGCTTGCCAAAGTCCACAAAAGTGGGTTTGTCGAGCAATCCACACAAACCCATCTTGCTTAAGATATTGGAAGGTGTTGCAAAGGCTCGTGGAGACAAATCGAACGCTCATCAGCACCTAACTCAGTTCCGGCTGGCACCGCAGCCGGATGTATTATTGGATGCGGCCTCGGTTCCATTCTTTGTAATTTAGCCACATTATTTGGACACCAAGCGCTCTTTTTTCCCAAAAAGAAGAGGGAAAAAGAAGAAAGGTTAGAGCACCTACCTGTTGCTTTTAAGGTAATTCACCGGCTGGTGAGTTTCATCTAGTGCTGCACTACACAATTTTATGTTCAAGGAAATTCATTTCGTTCTTTTTTATGCTGATTAGATTCCTTTAGAAACAAACGCAGCGAGTTAAAACTCCTCTCCTTCGATTCTTTTTCACCGCGTACCATACAATCTTGCTGGCTTGTTCTTTTTGCTTATGTTTCTGAAATGGGAAAATTATCGAAAAAGTCCTAAATCTATTGCAATTGTGCCAATTCAGTCCTAAACCTTGAATAATTGTGTCAATTTAGTCCATTCGGCGAATTTTGGCTGACCAACGATCTCATATTTTAATAATTTTTTGATTTTTTTTAGTTTTTAATTTTCTTTTTGTTTTCTTTTTTTTTCCCTTCCCCTTCTCCTTCCCTGTTCTACGTCCGCCCAAGCTGCCCCCACCCTCCCATGGCCACCAGGGTCAGCGGCAAAGCTGTTGAGCTCGTCGCCAGCAGCCATGGACAAACTTGCCAAAGCCGTTGAGCGGCAGAACATATCTTGTTGAGAGACGGGGTTGATCGTCTAGTCCAAACCGACCTCTGTGTCCACCCCTTCATCGTCCCAAATGACTGAGCCTTGGCTGCTAGTGCTCGTCATAGATCTGGAGATGCAGAGCAGTGGTCGGCCATCGACAGCTTCTTGTCCACAGATATGAGTGCCCTTCGTACCCGCCCCTCAGTCGTCATGAACATCCCGTTGTTGCTCGCGGTCAAGACTCTAGATCCGGTCAAGACTCTAGATCCGACGGCGGGGAGGGACGATGATTCTAGATCTGGAAGTTCATTGACCTTCGCGTCCGCCCCTCAGTCCCGTCATTACTTCCGGCCAAGACTCCAAATCCTGCTTCCGGCCAAGGCTTCAGATCCGATGGTCGTCAACGATGATGATTCCAGATGTGGAAGTCCACCGACCTCTGCGTCTCCCCTCCCTTGTCGTGTGTGAACGAGCCATAGTCTACACTATTCGTTTTCTATTTTGGTCGCATCTCCTGACAGACAAATATTCACTCTTTTAATCCATGAATCTTCTGCTGAGTGGTGGAAGCCTGAAAGTTGAGACCAGCTTCTTGCCATGGATGAGTTCCAACCAAATCCAGTCCCTTGAGGCATATCAAGAAGGGAAAGGGAAGGAGAAGAAAAAAAGAGTGAAAAGAAAAAGGAAATCAAAAATCAAAATATTATTAACAATATTATGTCGTCGGCCGGTCGACAGAATTGACATAATTGCGAAAGGTTTAGGATTGAATTGGCAAAAAAAAAATTAGAACTGAATTGACACAATTATAATAAGTTTAGGATTTTTTTTGGCAATTTTCCCTTTCTGAAATAGGACATGACATTCTTATGAACTCATTCAAAACGGGGCTGAAATATCTTATTTACATTGTATATGGGTTTCGGCACACTCATTTAGGCAAAAACGACAATAAAAGTTGTCGTCGGTGTTCTTTATGATAATGTATGTGTCACGAACTGAGAGTTTATCTAGTGTTCCCCACGATACGCGCAGCCTTAGGAACGGATCCTAAATTAGTCAACACACTCACTCGCAGTGGCTCGAGGGTCGGGTAATCCGAATCAAATCGATAGGCAAAAGAACACTCGCACAAGGATCACACGATTTAGAAAGAATGGAGGGAACTGAGTTTGTATTGATTCTCAGATGATTTACAAGTGAGTGGTGATGCCCTATTTATACACAAGAAGGCACAGCTCGCGGGTGACTTTTGGTTTACTTGTGCTTGTCTTGTTCTGCTTATCCGCTCATGTCAGACTCACCCTGACCCTGACCGATGCACGCACAACTCACTATTCACGCACGTTTGGCTCGCGGATGAATCTAGACACTCCAGCTCAAGAGTCGCGTCCGTTCGTCTACCCCGCTCACTTGGATCATGCTCGAGTGGGCTGTAGGGTCAAATTGGGCCGTTAGGTCGGTTCGGGCCACCCAACATCATTCTGTTTAGCTCATTCAGCTCGTGCATCATGTCACGGTCTATCATGATTGAACAAAGACTGGGGCCGTGATATATGTATATGTGTTTTCTGGCCGAACTAGGAATGCTCGGTCATTACACGAGCATCTCGCAGTCAATCATCCCCACCCCAGAACTTCCTATTTCACCGGATTACGTAAATGGAAACCAACTACTGACCCTTAGACTAGTAAAATTGGCAAATTGGATTCAACCTGATTCACCTACCAAGACTCATTGACCGGGATCGATCAAGCTCGTCCGACGGATCCCAATCCAGTGAGGAATAGAAGATCTTGGAAAGAGTCATGAAAACTTCGGCCATCTCCGGGCGATCATTCAGATCGCTGGCAACGCATCTCTTTGCAAGCTCCGCCGTGGAAAATGCCAAGTCCAAAGGATACTCATTCTTAAGCGAAGCATCTATGAAGGTTCTTAGATTTTCCCTCACGTTGTCTCCGTCGAGCACCCTCTTGATGGCGGCGGACAGCAGCTCCTCTCCATTCTTGGAGTCTCTGGCAGCTTCCCTTCCAGACAAGAGCTCCAACATCACAACCCCGAAGGCGAACACATCTAGCTTCGGCGTGATCACACCGTTCTCTAGGTACTCCGGGGCCATGTAACCTTGAGTCCCAACAACATGCCTGGTCATCTGAAGTCCGCCTTCTTCATTGTCTTCCACGACCCTCGCCAGCCCGAAGTTGGTGACCATCGCTCTGAAATTGGCGTCCAGGAGAACATTGCTGCTCTTGAGATTCTTGTGGATGTAGGGGGGGTTCGTGTAATTGTGCAGATAGTTGAGGGCATCGGCTATGTGGTACGCCACCTGAACCCTCTGCTTCCATGACAGAACAGAGTAGCTTTCGAACTTCTTGGAGTGAAGCCAATCGCTGAGCGACCCGTTCTCGGCATACTCGTATACGAGGTAAGTGTTCCCTTCATGGACACAGAACCCGGACAGCCTGATTATGTTGGAATGGTTGATCTGCCTCAAGATGTTGATCTCGCTCGAGACGTCGCCCTTCGAGACTTTGACCGCCGCATCGTCGTTCTTGAACACGCCGCGGTAGACCGAGCCCTTGATCTTGTTCCCCTCGCTGAAGAACCCAGTGGCCGCTTGCAGGTCCTGGTAGGTGTACACGGTCAGAGTCTCAATGGCGTCTCGAACGCCGGAAGAAAAGCCGGACTGGGAACTGCCCTTCACTGGCACAGAAGTGTAATCCGTCGTAGAGGTTTCTGAGAATTTCTTGGGCGTCAAACCAGACGATTTCGATTGCTTTCGCTTCTGAGGGTAATAGCAGAAGAACCAGAGCGCGAGAGCAATCACGAGCGCACCACCTCCGACACCCACGCCGACGAATACCCACTTTTTGGAAGATCCCAAATTATTGCCTGCCGGCACGGAGGGAGTGGTCGGCGGACTCGCTGGCGGCGGCGCCGCCACAATCTTCGTCGGCTCCTTCGACAGCGGCACCAAAATCGGCGTGAAAGGATAAATCACGCTCGTCTCGGTCAACTCGTTGGCGTCGAGCACGCTCTTCTCGCTAACCCCAAACATATCCGCGATGGAAGAGATCGAGTCGCCCCAAGTCACCAGGTACGCGAGCAAGTACTTGACTCCGGCCGAGCTCTGGGTCGACGTCGGGCACGCGCACCGCACCGGAACGGTCAGATTCAACCCCGGGGTCAGGTTCCGAGCGTCGTACGGATTCTGAGCCATGAGAGCCTGGCAAGTGGTGAGCCCCTGGAAGGTGTTGTTGGCGAGGATAAAGTACGTCTCGGATTTGAGCACGTACGAGGCGTTGTGCTGGTAATAGGAGGAGGAGGAGGAGATGCAAGAGCAGTCGACGGGGGCGATGATTAGGGTATCGGGAGCGACGGGCTCGACGTCGGTGAGGTTGTTGATGGAGGTCATCTGGGCGACGTAAGGCTGGGAGTTGAGGAGGTAGGAGACGGAGACGATGGAGGCGTAGGCGGGGGGGTTGGATCGGAAGGTGACGTACGAGCGACAGGAGTTGCGGAGGCCGTTGCAAGCGAAGCCCAGGGTGAGGTTGTCGTTGGAGGTGTCCTCGCAGGCGAGCTGCTTGTTGTTGACGTAGACTTGCTGAGAGAGGAGGAGGCGAGGTTGGTGGAGGAGGAGGAGGAGGAGGAGGAAGAAGGAGGAGGAGCAGAGAGCGTAGAGAGAGATGGCGAACTCCATGGATTCCTTCTGTTGATCAAACTAGCGGGAGGAATCGAAATGGGTTTCTCGCAGAGAGGCGATAAAGAGATGGAGAGAGGAGTGATGCGTCACTGATCGAAGGAATAAGAAATGGAGTTGTTGGAGGAAGAAGAAGAAGAAGACGGGGACGACCTGCAATGGAGGACCGAGAGCCGACGGGGTAGATGGAGGAGGAACAGAGCGCGGCGTGGTGGGTTGACTTGTTGCCTTTTGGTGGGAGATTTTTTATTTTTTATTTTTCCCTCTATCACCCAATCACATGCCGGTGCCATGTTCGTGCTGGTTTGGAAAAATCTTTGGTCCAGTTCGGAGTACGAGTACGAGACGCGGTGTTTCTATTCTGAGTCTGACTCGGCCGTTTGCGTCCCGACGGCCCATTAGAAATTTAGAATCATATCATTTACGGAAAATTTCAAATAAAAATATGAAATTTCATCATTTTTTCAAATAACAACGGATCTGATCGAAAAGTATTTTTGTTATTTATTCTTTTATTATTTTATTATTTTTTATCTTTTCCTTTTGTTTTTTTATTTTATTTTATGACTCTTTGAGGTTCATCGACCGCCGACCGGATCCAGCTAGTTTGGGATAAAGGTGTTATTGAAATTGATGCTGATCTTTTCTTTTTGTTTTTACTTTCTACCTTTCCCCTCCCCCAGCCGACTTCAGGCCACGATGACCTTCACCGGATATGGCAAGGGTCGCCCGCCCAACCCAGGCCAGGGTTGCCCTCGCTGATGGCACAATAATAATGACGGGGGAGGAGAGAGTGAAAAAAGAAAAAAAAGAAAAAGAAAATAAAAAAAATAAATAATAAATAATAAATAAATGACAAAAATGAAGTTCGGTCATGCCATTTTTTTCAAATAGTGGGGGACTTCAGGCTCTTACTTAAAATAAGGTCAATACATGCTTTTATTTGAGAAAATGAGAGTGTTTCAGCTTCTTATTTGAAATTTTTCCTCTTAATTTTTCAGTCATTTTGCTTGAAATAATTTATTCATATGAAAAAATTTATTATCGATAACAATTTATGTCTAAATATTTTTGTGATCATAGATTTTTTTTTTGGTCTTTTATTTTTTTTAGGCAATAAAAAAAGTATTTTTTAAGAAAATATTTCTCGAAGTAGCTAAAGGGCGTTAAGTAAAACATATTAACATATCACATATCTCCTTTTCATAGTGAGCAGGTGATACCGTGATAGTTGATATTATCTACAATTTTAGACTAATCGAGGTGAACTCTTGATTTCAAAAAACCAAATCTCTTCAATTAAAGAAGCGCGCATTTTTCCATTCTAATTGATCGAGATTTCTAGAAAGTATCTTTCAGATCGCTCAGAAAAACAAGTTTGCTCGATGTTTCATATGTTTTCTTTAATTGAAAGCCCGTCTGGTATGTGATAACTGCATTAGGAAAGTATATAAATTCATTTGTGTCCTAAATATCATGTAAAAAAAACCTATGTTAAATGAACGTTTTACTATCGAGATTTACAATTTAGTCCAAAACCATCCTCCGTTCGATATGACATGTTTACGCTACGAGAAACTTTGGTCAGCATGGGCTTCAAAGAGATGATAAGTCTGCTAATCCTCTCTAGATCGATGGCGACTTCTTTCATGGTCGGCCGCTTTTTCCCGTTCAATTTGAGACACCTCTTCGCTAGCGTCGCCAAGCCCGAGAACTCGTCGTCGGTGACTTCGTGCCGGATCCGGTCGTCCAGGATATCGTGCAGACGATTCTCTCTCATCGCCGCGATGAAGTTCAGCACCAGGCTTTTGTCTTCTACTTCGACTTTACTTCTCGACACGGCCCTCTCTCCTGTCAAGAGCTCTAACAGGACCACTCCGAAGCTGTAGACGTCGCTCGTCTGTGAACTGTCTCGAGTGGAAGTACTCGGGGTCCAGATAGCCGAACGTCCCTTGCAATCCCGTGGTCAGATGAGTTTTCTCCAGCGGGATTGACCTCGAAATCCCAAAGTCCGATATCTTCGTGCCGTAGTTACCATCCAACAGTATGTTGCTCGATTTGACGTCCCGATGGAAGATTGGCATAGATGTGGCCGAATGCAAATAAGCCAGCGCTCCGGCTATTTCCAGAGCGATGTTTATGCGGACTTTCCAAGATATGCACGAAGGTCGATCCTCGCCGTGGAGGTGTTGGGAGAGAGTCCCGTTGCTGACGAACTCATAAACCAGTAGAGGGACCTCCGTCTCGAGACAACATCCTAACAGCTTCACCACGTTCCGATGGTTGATCTCCGAGAGGATGACGACCTCGTTGATGAATTGATCAACTTGTTTCTCGTGCATCAGATGGGATTTCTTTATGGCCACTATCCTTCCATCGGACAGCATTCCTTTGTAAACTGTACCGGAACCTCCCCTGCCGCACATTCTGCTCTCGCTGAAGTTGTCTGTCGCTCGCTCTAGCTTCTCTGATGTGAAAATTTCGGTCTTTATGATTGTACCTTCCTGCGAAGCGATCTGCTGGAATAGCAAGCCGCCATTACGCTTGAAGAACGCCTTCTTGAGTTTGGCTCGCCTTATTCTTCTAAGAACCCAAGCAAACCAGATTGCAATGGCCAAGGTGACTATTACGGTCAACCCTATCGCGACACCTGCACCCACCGGAGAATAATTGGTCTATGATAATGAAAACACATTTCTGGCTCAATGCAAAATACCAAAAAGTACCACGAAGAACAATGTCCGCGGCTGTCGCATCGCGGATGCAATGCTTTCCATCAGAACCTTTGGCAAATGTGTAACCAGGTTGACAACCGCAGTAGTATCCCCCATCGGTGTTGATGCAAATGGAGTTTTGTACATCGGTGCACCTCTTCTGAGTCCCATTGCACTCGTTAACATCTGACAATGAAAGCAGCAGGTGTAATTGTTAGAGAATAGTTGACGGATTTGGGAGAAATAGAACATTTGATTTTTCCGGCAGATAAATACTTTTAGGGCCTGCATGAAAACACTTCATGCCCAAGAAAGGCTTCTGGCAGGAAAATGGTTTTTTCAACTTTTGCTTCGAAGTAGAAGTTAAATTTTCAGCTTCAGCTTCAGAAATTGATTTTTGATAGAGAAATGCGTTTGATAATGATTCAAAAAGACAATGTTCGATACATTATTAAAAAAATATTCGATGGCGGCGACAGGCGAACGGTGACGGCGGCCGACTGCGGGCGGCGATGGCGGCGGCCGGCGACGGCGGCAGGGAAATGGAAAAATTGAAGTGTTTTCATGCAGGCACTTAGCCCGAGACAGTTCAGAACCGAGATCATACCTAGGCAACCTTGGGGAAGGTATGGATTTCCTTCGAAACCTGTGTTGAATTGGCAACGATATCCTCTGCGGACAAAGACGACGCAGTGAGCATTCATGCCACAATCGCCGCTGAAGGAGGTGTTGCCTGGTCTATGATCTGGTTTACATGTCCCATTCCCAGCAACCCAACTCAATGCCATTGGAACCTCGGGATCCTCATACTTAATGCGAGGGAATTTCTTATCTGCGATGAAAGCACGGCTGCAGCGGTGTGGATGCCGGTAATCGCTCGAGTTGTTGATACTGAACATTCTCACGGAGAGAGAATTAAGCCCTTGGGGAACGGCTGCCTCACAGCATTCGAATCCCAAGCACTTCCGATCATGGTCATCAAGGGAAAAGCCGAACCTTGTTCGGTCTTCGCAGAGAGAGAAGCATCCTCCTGTGAAAACCGAGGACGCAATGTTGCTCACATAGGTGAAGATGCCGCACCCTTGACCAATCAGTGTGTTGAGGTTAGACGAGACGAAGTAGGGATTGTACGTCCCGCGATCATAATGCATTGGCTTTATTAGGAGCTCCATTCCAGACTCATCAGGATGACAACTAGTAAAATTCCAATCATGAAACACACGCACCTTTTGGAAGGATAATTTGGAAACTTTTAACCGGTAGACGCGTAATATAGGGACCGGAGTGTTCACAGAAGAGCCGTTATTGCAGGTGATCTCGAACCATTTATCTTTGAAACAGCCTTCTCCGATGCCGAATGGGTAAGGAATGCTGACATTACCGCATGTCTCAGGACATCCGGTTTTGGCAATCGGATAAGCAATACCATAATGACAGATGAAACCGAGAACAATGGTCGCGAAGACAGACGCTAACCTCTGAACTGATAGCATGGAATGAAAACCTCAGAACTTACAGCCTCCGTCAGTTGCAGAAATGAATTCTGAAGGTGTTGGTTTCTGCAGAATTTCATTAAGAGAACAACACTCATAAAGATACAGATAACAGTGGCACTTGTCCTTTTGAAGGTTAACATACTTGCTTTTCATTAAAGAATCTAACGCAGCCGCTTCAAGTTGAACTAGATGGAACGACATGATAAGAGGACAACGAACTGTCCAAATTCCAACTTTGCCAATGGAAGAGATTAAGATTGGCCAAGTCAAGTATCTCAAAAAGTTAAAAACCATCGATAAGAACAATCTTAGAGGCACAACGTCATTTAAAAAGTAATGTTTGGCTTAAATGCCACATAATCTCTTTGTAAGTTCAGGTTACCGTGTGAAGGAATTAAATAAGATGCCACCGCACCGAAACATACTCTTTAACTCTCTCTCTCTCTCTCTCTCTCTCTCTCTCTCTCTCTCTCTCTCTCTCTCTCTCTCTCTCTCTACCTTCGGTCGTTTCCATTAAAAATGAGACTTATCTCTATTCAAAGTAGCTTCACAATGAAAAGTACAAGAAGTTAGAAATTACTTAAAAATTAGCAGAATAATATTCAAAAACCAAGAGTGACGTTCACTCCAATCAAAAAACTTCTCGTTTCCCATTGTTCCAAGCGTCACATGACGCAAAACAAGTATGTTAGCTTGAATTTTATAACCTAGAAACTAAAACACGTAGTGCTATTAATGTCCGAGCCTGCAGCCTGGGACTTGCATGGGGCTCATCTCAACGTCACACATTAAGAATCGTCAAATAGTATCAAAGATGACAAATGTTGTTAGTCCGGCTGTCCGTCAGAAGAAATGGCGGCTTCTGTAACTGCAGATGATGCTACTAGAAAGCTATAAACTGGATTTAACAGCTATAGAGGCCCCAGCAGTTCATAGAAGATGGCCCTGGTAACCATCAATCAAGCTTGTACTTCTGGAGACACTTCCAGCAGAGTGATCCAACTTCATAGGCAATTCCAAGAAAAGCAAGAAAAGATACTGCAGCAAGTGAAAATCACAATGAGAAGAAGTAAAAGAAAAGGCCAGAAGGATCCCACACGTTATACAAATTTCAAAAGGTATACACGCCTGATAAAAAGGAGGAGCTGGAACAAAGAAGGAAACTCAATTTTGTCAGTGTATGAAAACCCTGTGAAACCACACTAAGTCACATTATTTGCACGCTCACGAACAAATTTCCTGATCCTACTACTAACATTTACAGAGGAACCGCTCACAACACAATAATATCAAATCCTCACCATCTTGCCTCCAAACTTCAGGGCACTCATAACTCCCCCTCAATTGGACACTTTGGGGAAAACAAGATCTCTACTTCTTGTCACTCTACATTCTGAACCAATTTTTTAGGTCTGATGAGTTAATTTTTTTTTTTTTTTTACTCTCCTGTAGGTACCTGGCAAATGTGTCGTGGCTTTGAGGCTACCAAAGATATAGACTACGGAAGAAACTCTGGATATCGAGTACAATGTAGAGAGTTTGAGTGAGCGGTTCAGTCAAAGGAGAAATGAGTAATCAGCATGAGAGAGAGAGACAGACAGACAGACAGAGGGCAGTTTCCTCTCACTAAAATCCATCCATGAAGTCATGTGAACGAGAAAAAAGGCAAGGAGGTGAATGACATAAAACTTTGCATATCATAACTGCTGTTGAGTTCGCTTTAACAGCATGCACTATCCTATTGGCTACATCAAACACTTTTGCTGATGAATCTCTAATTAAACACTGAATTTCCTTTGCACAGCTAGAAATTCAAAATAGCATTAACGCAACAACAAAATTCAATCTGAGAAGAAAACCATCGAAGCATTATGAGATTCTTACCAGCTATGGCACAATAAAGAAAAATCTGCAGGCGATATCTGATAATCCATGGTAAGGTAACTTCCAGAGAACAATGCCTTTTATATCCGCCAGTGGAGTCAGCAGCCACAGGTTTCTCGTTATATGCTCTCAGTTCGGACAACGGAACACTAACACTTGTTACAGGGTGTCCATGTATATCTCTCACTTGAATTATCAATTTCACTGGGTTTTCGCCCCAATGTACCTCAATTGCGCCAAAATTGGGTTGACCTACGCGAAACCAACTTAGCAGTGATACACACCAACCAAGAAAGTGTCCACCACAAAGTTCAAAAGGCGACAGAAGCACTAAGGCATACCAAAAGTGCAGGACCTGAATATGCAGTTATGGCTCATCACCCTCATAGTACTTGGCGTCAACCATGCCATAAATCTCACAGCGATATTTAATGGAGGTGGCACAGCCTTCTCCACAGCTTGCGTAAGCCCACTAGAAGTAATGTCGAACAATGGATAACCAACCCCACAGTCATATCTCGCAATTTCTCCAAAATGAACATCTCCACTTATGAAGAACACACCATCTCTCTATTTTAATACAAATTAAACTAGATTAGTCAAACAGCTTGACAGGGAAATCGTTTGTTAAGCTTCAGTATACTAGAACAGCATGTTGGAAATTTGTCACCTTACTCTCCGCAATTAATTTAAATAGCCGGTCCCTCTCCTTTGGAAAACGTCCCCACGCCTCCAGGTAAAATATGGGGCCAGTTGCAGCCGAAAGATTGGATATGACCTGAATTTTTTTAAGCAATTGACATGTGCAAATATAGCAATGGTTACCCAATCAGCAAACTCAATCTAAACAATTCTATATAATACTCGAGCGGTTTTTGCTTGAACAATCATTGCAAGGGGTCATGTATGGAGTTTTCTCTCATACCAATGTGAGGAAGTTGCATTTCACTGGATAGCTACCCTATTCATGTAGATATAATCATTTCTCTATAAGATTCAAACCTATAAATGGTACGACAACCAAGGACAAAAAGCTTCAGAGTTAAGCTTACGAAACAGACAATTAACACATCAAGCAGCAGCCCCAAAAAAGACTTTTGAACATTATTTATCTTATTTGATGGCGGGCACAAGCACATTCTGGAAATGTCGAGAGCAATTTGTAAATTACCTGAATGGAAGATCCAATTATAGTTAACTCTGTTCCTGGCCCCATCAACTCTTCCTCTAACCATGTCCATTGTTCCAACCCCAAGATGCTTCCATCACTAAACAAAGGATCTCGATGATACCTTGTATCTAGTAGAATGACCTGAAAGGGGAATCCACCAACAATATACGGTATAAATCACTGAACAGACTGACATTATTTACTGGAGTTGGTCAGCTCATAGAATCTGAAACAAGGTAGGAAAAATCTAGCAGGTAAGGCAAGGATCTAGTGAAAACTGCACGTCTTGCTGCAAGATGGCCCAAATTAGCATAGGAGCAGCTTGAGTAAGAACAATCAGCTTGAGAAGAAATTTTTTTCCTTGAACTATATCCTACATATATTGACATTACGATAATGCAGACATCCATCTAATATTAAAGCACTTTCAATTGAATACCTTTACTTGCTTACCCACAGGACCGAATGTGTGCGATGCATAAACGCCTGCTTGCTTACGCCTGCAATTTCCAGCTGTCTCAAGAATTGTCATGAGCCCTTGGGCAAAAGCAAAGAACAAGGCAGTAATAGACGATATTTCCTTGTGACTAAATTGTTTGCATGGCCATTACTAACAAAAAAGCATATGGGTTACATAAACATTATAATTGGTGTGTCAGCGTAGACCGTGCGATATCCTCACCTGGGACTATCGTTAGGTTCATCTAAGAAATCAAGGAGAAGCCTTTGGTTGGTGATTTTCCCTCCAAATTCCTTTCCTGCGTCATTAAGTCCATAATCATGGTCATCCCAAGTGCCAATTACCTAGACAGGAGAACGCTTGAGACTCAAAAAGGGGAAAGGAAGGATAGCTTCAATTTCTTAACACTTGTACGCTGCCTGTTGATGTGTCAACTCTATTGATTAAACTTCTAAAAGAGAGAACCTTAGCATTCTGTCGAAGACGAGAATAACCGGGATTAGTCTTAGCTCTCACGTATTTGGACTCCATCTCCTGCTCGGATGAAGGAACAAATCTCGGGACATTCTTCCATGGTCCTACCGTCCTTTCTTTGCCGAACAGTCGTAAAGGACGCCTTATGTCTCCATATATATTGTCACCCAGCCAAATGAATACCTGAGGATCAAACTCGATGATTGCATCCCAGATAGGCTGCAAAACAAGAAATTCCTGAGCAATCACACGTGTGATCATTGCCTTTCATCACAATCCTATGCGGTTTAGCTTAGAAAGGCATTAGCACTGCATCTCGTCGCTTAAATTAACTGATGCAGGTGCATTTCACAAAGGCCATCCATGTCCCACGAAAAAAAGCATAAAACACGAATAAAATTTCAAAAACAAAAACAAAAAAGGCCATAACCGCCCTTATCAATATCTTGATTAAGGAAGATTTAACAGCTCAGGTGCACGTTTTAGACTCAATTAACAAACCCAATCCACCGGACCCACCAACTATTATCGACTTAAATAAAACAGGACCAGGACCAGATACTAGGCAGAATCCGAGTCAGCAATCTTTATAGTTCACGTCTTATCTTCAATAGAGGAGCCCAATGAAACCAAGTCCCATGCTCGGTTGGGACTAGAGCCGTTAAAAATGATGAATTGGATAAAAGCAACGACGAACTAAATCTGCCCAGTCCACTGAAACAGATAAACATGCTAAGAAGAGAGGGAGCGAGTGGAAGAACCGCGAACCTGAGGCGCGCTTTGGTTCGCGCACGATCCGAAGGCGATTCGAGTGACCAATCTCTCCTCTCCGGCTTCGGCAACGGAAGCGCCGAGCGAGATCAGCGATCCGACCACTGCCCATCCCCAAGCCCAACGCGTCCAACACCGGTTGCTCATCCGCTCGTCAAAGCAAACGCGATCTAGTCAAGGTCAATTCCCTCCCCAGCTCCGGCAAGACTCGAGAGCACGAGGCGACACTCCGCGACGATCGAAGTACCATGGAAAGCGGAAATGCAAAGTGCGATCGCGAGAAAGGTAGGGCCGCGAAAGCAGAAAGATGCGAATCATAGACACCCCCCACTGAGATGCTCTTTTAAACTCTTTACCGAAAAATGGGAAAGGTTGCGGATCCAGGGGTTAATGCTACGTACGGTGACAGAGCTGTGCAAGACCAGCTCTCTGATTGGACACTGTAAAGAACGCATTCAATCGCAGCCGTACAGGTGGCAACCGCGCGAGCTTTAAATGGTTTCGGTCTAGAGCTACGGAAACTTTAAATTGATTTAGTTGGGTCGGTAAATTACGAGCTACTTTTTTAGCTCCCGATTATTAGCCGGCGGTTGGGACTTGCAAAAGATTTAATTGTTCTCTTTTTAGTCCAATCAAAAGATCGAATTGAATGGGAAGTCTTGGCATACGATTCGTCATTCAACACGTTTCGGTGACGGGAGCGTGCAGAGAATGCATCAAAATATCCACCTAACTTTGCATCTCCTAGAGAATGAGGGGTAGTCCTAGTAAATTTAGCATGAGATATCTTCTCATACGATCTTGTTGTTCACTTTGGTTTACTCATAAGATACGAGCGTTGTTTAGTAAGTGGCCCGATTTTATTAGCGATTCTTTAATTGTCGAAGTAGTAACTACGCATAATCTGTCGACACAATCCTTAAGATTCAATTAAATCTTTCGATGGGAAATTTCGATCATGTCTCGATTCTCCATACTATCGACTAAGGAAGCCGAGAGCGCAATGTTGGATGGTGTCGATTTCTTTTTCATTGGCAAGATGCTTACAACTCCTGGAATATATTGAATAATGAACGCCCTAACATGGCACTGGGTAATACTAAGTTGTGTAGATGATCTGTGATATCTCCAAAATAATTTGGAATATGGAGTCTAATTAAGACGTGTCTGTGGACACTGTTGACACATGATTTTTAATTATCTTTTATTTTAATTTTATTTCTAAAATTAATTAAAAATAGAAAAAAAAAATCATAAAATTACAAAATCAACTTTGGAAGCCTTGGCCTAGCCCTAGGAACCAATTTTGAACAAAAATAATTTTCGTAATTTTTAATATTTTCGAATTTATTTAATTATAAAAATACCCAAAAAATCAGAAAAATATCATTCGTGGTCAGAAAAATGCATAAAAATAGTCAATAATTTTATTTTAATTCCCTTTTCATAATGATTTTTATAAATCTCAAAAATTCAACTTAGGTCATTATGTTCCTTCGCAAACATACACCCGAGTCGACCATAAAAATTTCTTTTTGAACATTTTAATTTTCAATTTCCACTCCCAATAAGCCATGACATTTGAATCTAGAGCCTTGAAGTGAAATTGGGTCGACTGAGCCTCCAATTTGGTCAATTTTGACAAAGAGGGCTCGATTGCATGAATTTCTTTACAATTTGGTCTCCGATTTTGCAATTCCTAAAATTAAATTTTTGCTAGGAACACCCATAAGAATTAAACACTCCTACCCTATAGATTTCATCATTCCGAATCCACCGGTGGCAACTCCAAATGTATGCACACATAGCACATGCTACCACGACCACACTAAGGTCGAATCCGATCGACTCTTATCGTCGAAAAATCCGCGTAAAATTTACTCTCCCGTCGCAATTTGGTATGGGCCTGGGAGGGCCCGCGTCGAGAAAGCCCGCGATCCGCATTGCAGAGTGGGGGCCCGATTCGACAATCCATTAGCCCGAAAAAATGAAAACGGGTCGCGACAGACTTGGATTGGCCACGTGTCGCGATCCGGTGATTTTCATAATTAATAAAGGATTTTCAGAAAAAAAAAAATCCATCCGACAGTCTCGGATTGGCCATGTGTCGCGATCTCATCTTTTCAAAATTAATAAGGGTTTTTTCAAAAATAAATCGAGCGGTCCAGATCGAGCCAAGTGTCACTCTCAAGTCCGTCCGATCGGGCCTTTTTCTAAAGAAAATCATTAAAATACAGATCGGACGCACCAAAGAGTGCCACTTGGCAAAGTTGAGACCGTCCGATGGGTTTTATTTTCAGAAATTCTGATAAATCAGAAAATTGATAAAAAAAAATAATAAAATAGAAAATTCTTGAAAAATAAAAAACGGCGTCGTTTTAGGCTGATTTTCGACCCTTATAGTTGGGCCGGGCGCCCGAGAGGCGCGGGCCGGGTCCGACCCGATCCGGAAAATATTTTTATTTTATAAAATAAAATAAAAAACCGAAAATTGAAAAATTCAATAAAAAATACGAGAGAATTACGAAAAATTCAGAAAAATTCAGAAAATTCCAAAAAAATTCCAAAAAATAGGAAATGGCCAAAATCAACTGGTCATGACCTATTTTTGATTTTCTGAACTCCCGATCATTTTCAAAATGACGATTTTGCCCTTTTGGCAAATCGTCTCCCAAAAAATCGAAGAAATTCAGCAAATTCCAAAAAAAATCCAGAAAATAGGAAATGGCCACAATCAACTGGCCATGACCTATTTTTGGTTTTCTGAACTCCTGATCATTTTCAAAATGACGATTTTGCCCTTTTGGCAAATCGTCTCCCAAAAAATTGAATAAATTCAGAAAATTCCAAAAAAAAATCCAGAAAATAGGAAATGGCCACAATCAACTGGCCATGACCTATTTTTGGTCTTCTGAACTCCCGATCATTTTCAAAATGACGATTTTGCCCTTTTGGCAAATCGTCTCAAGAAAAAAATCGAAGAAATTCAGAAAATTCCAAAAAAATTCCAGAAAATGGGAAATGGCCACGATCAACTGGCCATGACCTATTTTTGGTCCTCTGAATTCCCGATCATTTCTAAAATGATGATTTTGCCCTTTTGGCAAATCACCTCCCAAGATTGCGTCTGCATGAAATCTTAGTTAGGAAAATCACTCGCGTTAGGTACCGGAAGGGCGTTGGTAATGACACCAACGTAACCAAGTCCCCGAACCCAGAATCTCTAGTCCCGCAGAACTGATCGATCTCTCCCAATCGATTAGTGAGGTTTTTGATCCACCTTCCAAGAAGGACTGGTGGTGACTCCAAATGCATGCACACATAGCACATGCCACCACGACCACACCAAGGTCGAATCCGATCGACTCTTATCGTCGAAAAACCCGCGTAAAATTTACTCTCCCGTCGCAATTTGGTATGGGCCTAGGAGGGCCCGCGTCGAGAAAGCCCGCGATCCGCATTGCAGAGTGGGGGTCCGATTCGACAATCTATTAACCCGAAAAAATGAAAACAGGTCGCGACAGATACACGCTCATCGAAAGTGATAAGACGTGTTATTCCCGATGTTAATGATGCGAAACACAATATATCACCTTTTTCACACATGAACGTTGTTCATGTAGGTCAAGTTTAGGGGTGAGCAAATTAGACCACTCGAACTGTGATCGGTGATCCGGTTCTCGATTCTAGAGGTATCTAGTCCGGTTTTCGATTCCTAAAATTTGAAACCGGTGATCGGGTGGTCCGATTTCCGGTTCTAGGATGGTCTGATTCCCGGTTCTAGGGCCGTAGGACCGAATCGGTCAATTTTTTTTTTTTTAAATAACATAATGTTTATTGATTAGGGCTCGCTTCTTTTTCACTTTGCAGCCCTCGTCCAAGTCGCCTCTTCTGTCTTTACTCCTCACTCTCTCGCAAGTCCCACTGGCCCAACAAATTTGTTTAGCCTTCGACGCATCTTCAATAAAGATTATTCACCCAAGAGATATCAATTTGCCCAGAATGGTTTTGATGTCAATTTGCACAGAATGGGTAAAGATCAAATTATATGATGTCAATCTGCATCTTTACCCACGAGATGTCAATTTGCCCGTAAGTTTTAAAGCTTGGATGGCATGTTGTTGGTAGACTTGGTTTGATGTTTCGGTCATTCTTAAAAGGAATAAAGTCAGAAATTTGATCGTGCTATTGGTTCATTGGAATCGGACTGGACTGACGGTCCGTTCTGATTTTCAATTCTCGAGGTGGCCGGTCTAGTCCCTGGTTCCGAAAAATGGGAATCAGAACTATTGGTCAGGTTCCCTGTTTTTAAGGAGAACCGGACTGGATCGGGAACCGATCACCCCTAGTTACTTCATCCGAACTTTTGATCCACATGAGCCTCGTGATTGGACCTACATATAAATAATAGTTTTACGTAGACCTTACAGCGAGTGGCTACATTGTCATTTACGGACAAAACGAGCACAAAATAGTCCGAAGACACAGTTTAGGAGAAGGCAAATTGTAGAATTGAAACGTACATTTCCCCTCTTTTGTTTGCGTCCATCTGAAAACTCCTCCAACTTGTATGCCCTTTACGCAATATCTCTCCTGGTGATTCTCGCACGAGAACGCACGTCTCGGTTATTATAAGAACACAACCGACGAAAACACGAATTAAAATACGTACAAACGAACTCCCTCCAAAATCAAATCCGATAATACAAATCAATGCGCGTCTCGTCGATTGAGAAAGTATACCAGTCAAGAGGGTTGGCCGTACAATTACGACATAAATTGTCCAATTCGTCACTTATGTACAGTGGGAACTGTGTCGTGCAAACGAATGGAGACACGAAAAAAAACCAAACAATTGAAAGAACAAAGAATGCAGTTTCGTTTGGTCTCCGACGGTCCGTGGAGAACGCGTGAATCAGCGCATCATGACTCTGAACTCGTCGAAGCTGAGTACCCCGTCGCCGTTGAGGTCGAACGCCCTGATCATGGCCTTGCAGTCCTCAACGGACCTCTTTTCGCCCAGCCGGCTCAGCATCCTCTTCAGGCCGCTCGCCGTGATGCACCCCGACCCCTCCATGTCGTACATCCCGAACGCCTCCTCCAGGTCCTTCCTCCTCTCCTCCTCCCCGCCGCCCTCCACGAGGCTCTCGAACTCCTCGAACCCCAACATCCCGTCCCCGTCGAGGTCCGACGCCCGCACCGCCATCTCCGCCTCCTCGCTCGACAGGTCCCCGCCCAGGCTCCTCACGCAGCTCCTCAGCTCCGCGGGGGATATTCTCCCGTCCCCGTTCTCGTCGAAGTAGTCGAACACTCTCCGGAGCTCGCCGGACTTCCCGCAACCGTATCCGCCGGCATCATCGGCGGCGACAGAGGGAGGGTGGCAGTCTTCGCTCCTCCTCGGGGACAGCTTGCGGCGCAGCCTCCCGAACGCGGATTCCCTCTTGGTGCCGGGATCTCTCTCCGGCGAAGAGCTGGTGCTGGAACCGGAGCGGACCGACGAATCGGACTTCATTGTCGCGATGGAGGATCGATCGATCGATTGATGATGAGCAGATTCGAGTGAAGTAACCGCAATTTGAGCGTGTGTTGACGACGTATCTGCTGAATTTTTGGATGAGACTGCAAGATTGGGAAGGTCTGGGTACATATATATATAAGGGAAGAGGGACAGAATAGGTAATAAACATTAATTGGGGAAAGACGTGGGTAGGTTTTATTGTTTAAAAGATTTGGTTTGGGGGGTGAAAGGGGACGCGGTTTTTAATATATTGAAAACGGGGGGGGTTCGTGGGAACCGGCCGTCCGCCAGTTGTTTTTTTTTTTTTTCAAGAGGCGGCATGTATTTATTGGACCGCACGTCAGGGCCGAGGCGAAGTTTCTCCGCGGCCGCGCCCAGGAGGCTTTTGCTTCTAGGGAGGTCCAGAATTGCATCCACATGCTTCCGTCGAGATTATTGTTTCGGATTCCGAAAAGGAAAAGGAAAAGGAGAAGGAGAAAATCCGTCATTTACTTACATTTCGTGATTTCACGAGATGTTTTGAAAGAATCTAAAAATTATTTTTTGACTTGTTGATTTGATTATTTCGATCGAGAGCCGTTTCTGCACCGACTCGCATGTACAAACAGCAGATTTCATGTTCAGTATCGTCATCTCACTTGTTCGTGTGTAATGGCGTTTTAAATGAAAATCGCCACTCTCTTTTCTCCTTTTAAAAAAAAAAAAAAAATAGCCCTTCGCTCATCTCTACTAAAAGTAGCCATTGTCCTCTCTGCTTTCGAGCTAGCCTAGCCTGGCTCTTATAGCTTTTCGGTCGTATCAAGACATAAGCAATAAGTTAGATCCGACTCGGCCTAGCTCGGATAAGCACATCTTCATCTAGTCATTCCAATTCAAGAAGGCTATGATCCTCTGTAACCATAGATGTATTTATGGACTAAGCTAAGATATCTTTACGTATATTGCCGCTAAATATCAAATCCTAAAATTAAATTGTCTCGCCGTTGACGTAGAACCGATATGGCCGCCATGTAATTATGCGGCTTATTGATATATATCCTCTCATCTTTAGGATGGAAAAAAAAAAGTGACGTCCAAGTGGGCCCGGAAAAAGAATCAGTGCAAAACATCAACACTCGCCTCCTGTTTTAGTTAACACTTAGCACATATCAACATTTTCCAATGTTTATTACCGGAACGTCGCAGTGGTTTTGCCCCCTTCCAATATTGCTGGGTCAAGTCAAACCCTCGTGGTCAAATCCGCCATTTTGTCAATTTTTAGTGATCGTTTACCAATGGCATCCATTAAAAATAATAATAATAACATTTATGTCATTGCACCAAACTCAAGACAGCAACGGATCGGGCAAGATCTGCCCTTACCCAATAATTGCTCGTCTCCTCGATCGTTTCGTTGCGGGCAATTCGCCGGTCGGAATTCCCACCGTACATCCGCATGCATTATCACCTATTTACCCTTATGTATTTGGTTAGATAGGATCAGCATCTTCTTTTCCTTTTAACGATCTCTTATCTAAAATTAAGAATATAATGTTAGCGGAGCCTTTTTTAATTTTGGGTTAATATCATGATAAATTCCAAATTGGTACATCTTGATAAATTTATCCCAAATTATTTTTTACCACAAAAATTCCCAAACCGGTACAGTTGTGGCAAATTTATTCCAAATTGATACATTTGTGATAAATTTACCCTCAATTAATTTTTCGTTAAATTTTACTATCGAATTGTTGAGTTGGATGATACATGACAGTTGACAGATACACTAGTTTGGGATTTTTACTCTCTATTTATCACGGATGTATCAGTGTGAGATTTTTTCTAGTATTAACCAGATTTAATGAAAATTAACAAAAGGTAAATTTATCACATGTGTATCAGTATGTGATTTTTTGTGTTAAAAAATAATTTATGGTAAATTTATCATAGTTGCACCGATTTGGAATTTTGGATGGTAAAAAAAATAGTTTGGGATAAATTTATCACATGTATATCAGTTTGAGATTTTTTATAGTAAAAAAATAGTTTATAGTAAATTTGTTATATATGTACTAGTTTAAGGATTTCGTAGTATTAACCCTTTAATTTATCATCTCAATATAGACTCTAGTATTCCCTTGCAATATTTGGATTGCTTTGAAGGAATGGAAGATTTGTCTTAGCTCCGTTTGTTTCACGGAGAATGAGCGATTTGGAAAATATTTTCCAAAAAGTGATTGCTTATATCGTTTAGAAAAATTAATCAACGAAAAATGTTTTCTTCATCGATAACAATCTATACCTAACTATTTTCATAGGCAATGAAAAAAATTCATTTATTTATTTTTTTAAGAGATATAAATGATTACTTTTTGAAAAATATTTTTCAAATCACTCATTTTTCGTGAAACAAACGGAGCCGAAATAAAAAGCTTGCTTTTGCGGCCCTCATTGTTCACCCTCGCTAAGAAGAATTGAGTTTTTCATTAAGGCTTATTTTATTTTGCAAAAAATAAACAATCCAGAAAATATTTTTCTAAAAGTGATCGTTCGTATTACTCACAATTATAAACGAAGGAAAAATACTTTCATCGATTGTTGAAAATATTTACATATTAATCATTATCAACAATATAATCATTATTGTAAGCAATACAAATCATAGGTTCAAGAGAAATATCTTTCAAATAATTTATTTTTCACGAATCAAACGGAACCAAAGAAATATCATATTCCGTGACCGTGAGTAATCTCCACCAAAGTCCCCTCCTGTCGAACTCCGGCTTCATCTGCATCGGACAAAATCTCGCAATCAGTCATTTATCTAAAGAAGAAGAAAAAAAAAGAAAAAGAAAAGAGTTTCGTTTCCAATAGAGGGAAGCAAGAACTGGGGCAGTTTAGACAAAAAAAAAAAAAAAAAAACTGGGGCAGTGTTACGAAAAAAAAAAAGGAACTTGGACAGTGTCGTACAAGTTAGTACCGACAACGGACCGACAATCCCAGAGGCTAGAAAAAAAAACAAAAAACAAAAAACAAAAGGAGAGATAAAGACGTGTCGGTCGCCGACTCGCGGGGTGGAATGCCAATTGCGACACTTGCACCTACGTGTTTCGCAGCTGGGACGGAGCGCGGGCAGATATTTTTTAAACGGTCAAAACGGCCACGTGAAAATGCGTGTCTTAACCCTTATCTTATCTTCTTCTCGGAGCTTGACTTTGACCGAATGGGGGATATTTGGGGATCGGTCGGGTCGGTTCGGATCGGGCTTTTAGGTATCCCTTATCGCCTTTTTCTATTGCGGGATTTCAGCGAAATCATTTCGCAACGGTATGGGGTGGGGAGCTGAGGTCAAGGCCCACGTCATCCGAGGTTCGTAGCCCAGGCCTCCCTCGCTTTACACACGGGAGGTTCCTGTTTCTGGAAGCTTTTGATTTCATTGAGATGCCATGCCCCGTACAAGTCAAATTGATTTGGTTTTCCATAGATAAAAATAAAACAAGGCGTGTCGTGATTTCGGAGAAATGAAGTGTACTTTGGTAGAAAAGGAAAGAAGTCCTCGTTTGAACCTCACCCTTCACTTTAAAGCTATGCCATCATAAGGTGCTGTTAAATGGAAGGTTCTTATCAACGTCCATGAATGATAAATCATAGATCGAACTGCCGAATCAGAAAAAGGGGGGAGGGGGGTTGGGTGGGGTTGAACGAAAAGAAAAGAAAAGGAGATGAGATCTTGATTCCGCTTGAGATGATGGATGATTAAACTGGGAATTTTGCATATCGAAGATGATTAAGCCTTCGAAATCTGGCTTACCTAATGAAACGAATTATTTCTTTTGGGTAAAAAAAGTAATTTTTTTTATCGAAAGAAAGCTTCTATTTATTAATTACAATAATGTTCAAGAGATACATACAATGCTTTAAACTCTAAAAAAAAAAACAAATAACATAACAATTTTGCAACATAGATCTCCCATCATAAAATTCGACGGTTGATCACCAGATTCAGTGATGAGTACATACTGAGAACTCTCACACCAATTGCAACGGCTTGGGCATGTGTCTGGATTCAACGTTTTCATTACCATTGCCAAGCAATAACACCAACATCGATATGTTGAAAGATCATATATCGAATACCTATAGGGAATTCCTATATTTGTATCTAGATCTAGTTTGTAAAAGTAAAATCCTTGAATCTAAACCTAAATTTAAACCGGAGAGGAGAGCAACGTAATCTCAGATAGTTTATGAAGCCACGTCACGAACATCCTCATCGGTGACTGTCGACTTGACGAATGACCGAACCAATCTCCACATTTACCCAAGATTAGCTGCAGAAATTATTCATATTCTCAAGCTCCCAAAATATAGTGGGAGAGAAAAGGAAACATAGTTGAAGCAAAGAAAAGAAACTTGAACGTCCCAACATCAACAAAGACAGAAAAGTTTAAGAGGAGGGGGGAAGAGGGGGAGCAACCACAACAAAAGTGAAGAGATTGTTCACTGAAAGAGGAAGAGGGATTGAGCTCGTTGGTTACAAGTGTGGCTATCCTAGGATTCATTTTTGTGCTTTATTTTCCCTTTTGTTCATTTTCTTTGGTTATATTTGATAAGAAAGAAAGATTAAGAGAGAATGGTATAAATTCTCTATTAATGATGTGTGGAAACAATGTACATGAGAAGCCTTTATATAGGCTTAGAAGAGGTAAAGAGCTTAGTGCTCTTCCTATGTGGGACTAAAGAGAAAGAAGAAGTGCAAGAGAAAACTACAAGACTATACAAGTATGTCTAACACCCCCCCTCAAACTCAAGGTGGATCAAACAACGAGAGTTTGGAAAGAAGAAATTTAAAGCGTTGTGATGTGAGAGCCTTCGTAAAACAATCCGCAAGCTGATTCTCAGTTCCAACAAAAGGAAGAGAAATGGTGCGAGCTTGAAGATGATGACGAGTCAGATGACAATCGATCTCAATATGTTTTGTACGCTCATGAAAAACTGGATTTGCACCAATATGGATGGCACTCTTGTTGTCACAATGTAGAGGAGTGGGATCCAGAAGTGAAACACCCATGTCAGCAAGTAAGCGGCGAAGCCAAACAATCTCAACGGTAGTGTCAGCCATAGCACGATATTCGGACTCTGTAGAGGAGCGTGAGACAATATGTTGTTTCTTGGCACGCCAAGAAATGAGAGAATCGCCAAGAAAAATACAATAGCCAGTGATAGATTTGCGATCAGTCATATTAGAAGCCCAATCGGCATCAGAATAGGCACGCAACTTGAGCGCAGAAGAAGATGGCAGAAATAAGGAACGCGATAAAGTGCCTCGGAGATAGCGCAAGATCCTCAGAACAGCAGCATAATGAACCGTGCGAGGAGCAGCAACAAACTGACTAACAACATGAACAGCATAAGCGATGTCGGGTCGGGAGATAGTAAGATATACAAGACTGCCAACCAAAGTCCGATAGCGTGTCACATCAGAAAGAGGCTCCCCGTCATCCGGGCAGAACTTCTGATTCAGCTCAATAGGAGTAGCAGCAGTGCGTGAATCCGAGAGAGCAGCTCTAGAGAGAATATCAGCAGTATATTTTTGCTGAGAAATAAGGATACCACGCGAACTGCGAGCAATCTCAAGCCCCAGAAAGTAGCGTAGTGGTCCGAGATCCTTCATGGCAAAATGTTGCTGAAGGTGCCGCTTGGTATGTTCAATATGGTCGCTATTATCTCCAGTAATAATCATATCATCAACATAAAGAAGAAGAATAGTGCAACCAGCAGAAGAGGTATGAACAAACATAGCATGATCAGCCTCGCTTTGAGTAAAACCAGCAGATCGAATAGCATCACTGAACTTCTCAAACCAAGCACGAGGAGCCTGTTTAAGACCATAAATAGCCCGTCGCAAGCGGCAGACTTGTCCAGAGATATGAGCAAGACCAGGCGGAGGCTGCATGAAGATATCCTCCTGAAGATCCCCATGAAGAAAAGCATTCTTGACATCAAGCTGAAAGAGAGGCCAATTACGAATTGAAGCAATAGCTAGTAAAGCTCGGACAGATGTCATCTTTGCTACGGGAGCAAAGGTCTCTTCATAATCAATACCATACTCCTGCGAGAAACCTCTGGCAACTAGACGTGCTTTGTAGCGCTCAATACTGCCATCAAAACGGGTCTTAATCTTGTATATCCATCGGCAGGATACTAAGGAGCGACCTAGAGGAAGAGGCACTAGCTCCCAAGTACCAGTACTTTCCAAAGCCGAGAGCTCCTCAGACATAGCCTGACGCCACTCAGCATGCTGAACTGCCTCACGATAATTGGTGGGTTCTTGTACAGCATGAACAGCAGCCAAAAAGGAGCTAAACTCAGTAGAATAAGAAGTAGAAGCAACATACCGAACTGGCAGACGCCGATCTCGAGGAGGATTACGGCGTGGCTCTAGAGGTGCATAATCATCAAGGGCAGGTGGAGCATGAGGTGCAGTAGAAGGGAAAGGCGAAGATGGGGATGGTGGCGATATATCTGGATCCAAGGTGGAAACATGACAAGGAGGATCAGGAAAAGGATCAACAGGGAAATCCATAAATGGAACAGGAGACGACACAGGAGGTGTGGCATTGGTAGGGAAGAAAGGAACGTGTTCATGAAAAGTAACATTGCGAGAAATACGTATGCGTCGCGCATTTGGGTCATAACATCGATAACCCTTGTGTTGGGTGCTGTAACCCAAAAATGCACACGAGACAGAGCGAGCGGTGAGCTTCGTACGTTCTGTGGGGGGAAGAATGACAAAACAAGTACACCCAAAAACTCGAAGATGATTATAGCTAGGAGATCGAGAATAGAGACGCTGGAAAGGTGTGTCTTGATGAAGAACAGATGAGGGTAGACGGTTAATTAGATGGACAGCTGTGAGAAGGGCCTCAGCCCAAAACTCAGTAGGAACAGATGTCCCAAGTAAGAGAGCGCGAGTGGTGTCTAGAATATGACGGTGTTTGCGTTCAGCAACCCCATTCTGAGCTGGAACCCCAGGACAAGATAGTTGAGGAAGTGTACCATCATTAGCCAAGAGGGAACGAAAAACAGTAGAGAGATATTCTCCTCCCGAGTCTGAACGAAAAACTTTGATTTTTGTATTAAATTGGGTGGAAATCATGGCTGTAAAAGATTGATAGATGGAAAAGAAATCACTGCGTTGACGCATAAGATAAACCCATGTATAACGAGAATAATCATCAATAAAAGAGACATAATATTTGAAGCCACTCTTGGAAGAAAGCGGTGCAGGACCCCATACATCAGAATGAATAAGATCAAAAATTGCACTAGATCTTGAGTTACTGATAGGAAAAGGCTTAGCAGATTGCTTGGCCAAAGGACATATAGAACAGGGAGGAAGATTACCAGAAGAAACATGACCCAAAGCACCTCGTTGATGAAGGACGGCGAGACGAGAAGAAGGAATATGCCCGAGACGCTGATGCCATCGGGCAAGATCCATGGTAGCCAACATAGGAGAAGGATCAGGAGAAGTTGGAAGATGTAAATGTTGCATAATATAGAGCCCGTCCTGTCTACTGCCCTTCCCAATCATCCGACCACTCAAACGATCATGCACAAAGCAAGAGCTATCTGTAAAGCTCACAGTACATCCAGCATCAGTAAGTTGTCCAACAGATAATAAATTGAGAGCCAAAGAAGGAACATGTAATACATCAGGGACATTGAAATCTCGAGAGACGGTGAGAGTACCCTGCCGGGTAGCCAAGAGAGGAGAGCCATCAGCAGTAAAGAAATGTGCTGGATGCTTGAGCTCAGAGAGCTGAGTGAGACAAGCAGCGGAACTAGACATATGTCTAGCAGCTCCTGAGTCAAGTATCCAGGTAGTAGAAGTGCCACATGAAGATGGAGTGGCTGCAGCATTTCTTTCTGTAGAGGAAGAATGTGTAGTAGTGCCAGAATCAGGAAAAGACCCAAGTAGAGAAGGACTCAACCGAGCAAGCTGGGCTTCAAGAGCAGCAATACGGTCATCCGTAGAAGAAGAAGCCAAAGTAATAGGTCGAGAGTGTAGAATAGGACGCGGTGTCACAGAAAGGCGTGGAGCATCCTTATTCTTTTCCCAACAATGCGACTCTTCATGTCCAAGATGGTGACAACAAGTAGATGAAAGATGCCGAGAGCCACGTGTATGTGGAGCACGTGGTGGAGCGGTCAAGATAAACCGATCGAAAACATTGATGTGATCACTAGAATCGCCCATGAAGACAGAAAAATCGTTGGCGAAGCTAGAGGTGTGAGTTGAGGTGCACAAACTGATCGAAAAGATCGAGAAGCACTGATTTGAGGCGCGAACAAAACCTCTAGAAAGAAAGATAAATATAGGAAAGCTTGACTAAAGCAAGCAAGGAAGATAGCACAATAGCCCAAAACTCACTGTCTTAATTTCTGATGCGGAAGATCCAATTTATGGCAACCGCAGAGCATACTTTTAAAAACAATGAGCTCATTGTCTTAATTTCTGATGCGGAAGATCCAATTTATGGCAACCGCAGAGCATACTTTTCAAGACAATGATCTTGGCTCTGATACCATGATAAGAAAGAAAGATTAAGAGAGAATGGTATAAATTATCTATTAATGATGTGTGGAAACAATGTACATGAGAAGCCTTTATATAGGCTTAGAAGAGGTAAAGAGCTTAGTGCTCTTCCTATGTGGGACTAAAGAGAAAGAAGAAGTGCAAGAGAAAACTACAAGACTATACAAGTATGTCTAACAATATTATTGTCGTTATTCAGTTTTTCCCCCACCTCGTTGTTTAGAAGTTTAGGAGGAGGAAAAGTTACCCCGTGCCAAGGCCAAAGCATGCCGCCTGCCTAGAAGATCCCATAGTGAATTTACAGATGGTACATCAAATGGGACTGCTAGCACAAGCAGCGGGATTCGAATATAGGCGTTGATGTGCATAGAATTTGAATCTTACCAGTTGAGCTAATTCACTTTGGCATTATTCAGAAATCTATAGATTTCAAAGATTACCTTCTACGCAAATCACAACAATTCCTTTATGCATTGTTAATTGGATTGAATACAATCGAATTTGATCTAACAAGAGGGTTTTTTGTGTGTGAAAAAGTGGCGATTGCATGAGTAATTAGGAAAGTCTCTGCCACAAGATTATTCGATTGATTTGGTGATGTCACCTAGTGTGGCGGAGTATTTTCACTATTTTGTTTTTTTCGGGGGAAAGTTACTGAAAAAAGTCCCAAACCTATTGTACTTATGTCAATATGTCCAAAACCTTTCAATTATGCCAATTAAGTTTTATACATTTTAAGTCTAGGGGAAAAAAATAAAAGATTATTAAAATGCTGTTAAAAATGTCCCACGGCGGCGGCCACGTCAGCGATTTTCAGCCAAAACTGATTAGATAGACTCAATTAACAAAACGTAAAAATGTTTCGAGCTGAATTGGCACAGTTAAAAGGTTTAATATTGAATTGACATTAACGTGAAAATGTGCTTCCATCCTTTTTTTTTTTCTTTCTTATTTTGTCGAATGGGCTTCCGTGCTTCCGCGATCGGAATTTGAACGGTGTAAGAATTGATCTCCGGGCCTGAGCCAAGCCCAACTCGACTCAAAGGACTGCCATTCCCTCTAGCGGTGGAGTGCAGCGTGGGCCAAGACACGCGATTCCCTCGATCGCACCCGTACGGCATGCGCGTGCACAACGTGGTGCAACCTAATGCCACCCCTTCCCCCTCCCCCAATTAACTCTTTTTTCTTCTTCTTCTTCTTCTTCTGTAGTACACAATAAAAATCTCTGATGAAAGATATCAGGTTTCTGAGTGTAGATATAGTGAATTAGAGCAAGGGAGTCGTGTTTAATACGATGCGTCATTCGTCTATGCATAGATATATAATACTTCCCAAAACCTAAGCTAAAATACCGCAACGTCTTTTAAAACGCCGAAATGAAATAAAGTTATCAATTTCTGACAACTAAAATTTTGAATTTGACAATATCAACTCGAAGATGACACAGCTTGACATGTTCATACTCTTTGTCCATTTTTATTATTAAAAAAGTATCTTTTAGATATTATAATAACGACGGAAATGGATAATCGAGCATATTAGTCATCCTCCATTTATGAGAAAATGACAAAAAAAAATCATAATCCTATTAAACTGGTGCTAATTTAGTTTTAAACCGTTCAATCGTACCGATTGAGTACTAAACCTTTTTATGTCTTGCCAATTGAGTTCAATCAACCATTTTTAGTTGGTGGATGCGAAAAAATCACATGTTGACAAATTTTTATAGTTTTATTGTGTTTTAATTTTTCTTCTCTTTTCCTTACTTTATTCTTTTCTCTTGGCTAAAAACACCAAATGTTACTTTGAAACAAACGGGCCCTGCAATAATCCGACGCACACTACCAAGAATACATGGTAGATGGTAGTAGTCATGAATAGGGGTGAGCATGGGCCGGGTCCAAACTTAGACCCTGGAAGGTTGAAACTGACAATCAAGAGATATCATTACTGATAATCAAGAGGTATCATTGATGAACCCAAAAATAAAATATCACAATTATCTTCATTAATGCTACGTTTGGTCGTCCAGATTTTTTTGCCGGATAAGATAAGGATAGGATAGGATTTGAAATATCCTATACGTCGTTTGGTGATGTCCGGATATTATACATGGAATCAATTCATCTCTCTCATGGTGGTGTTGAAGAAAGATAAGACGCCACAAACCATTATCTTTATCCTCCAACAATGGCAGCGTTTGATGATGTTCGAACCAGCCACAACGTCTTCGATGAGCACAAAAACAGAAGCGCACATAGAATCAGAAGACGAAGCATAGATTACCAGTCCAGTCTCGCTATCGCTGGCGAGAGTAAACTTCTGATCGGAGCTGTAGTTCTTCGTAAGCAAGTCTGCAAACCAAAATCGACTCGAATCTAAAAAAACAAAAAAACAAAAGCGCACAGAGAGAGATATAGAGGAGGTACCTTTCGCCTTTTTTTCGAAATCGGAGAAGAGAGAGGGTACTTTGTTCATGTTTCCGATCAGAGAAAAATGGAGAATTTGGAGAAATCTTCTCAGCGATTGGAGATACGAAGATTGAAGGAGAGAGAGAGAGAGAAATCCACTGGCGCCTTTTTGATTTCTTCCTCCGAAGCCATAAATGGAAGTTTTGAGATTTTCTACTTTGAGAGAAATCCTATCCGGCCTTATCCTACCCCCCTCCCCAGATTTTTTTATACGGCCTATATCCCCTCTATATCCTACCTTATACTATCCGGATCACCTACCAAACACGGGATAGGATAAAACATATCATATCCCGAATTTTATATGGACGACCAAACGCAGCCTAAGATTTATTAAACGGTCATCTGTTATATTTCAATTTAAGGAAAGATTGCAAGAAAACAATCTCTGAAATAATGTATTCCTTTCTTGAATGAGTCTATGATAATCAAGAGATCATTGCTGAACCAAAAAATAAAATATCACAATTATCTTCACTAAGATTTATTTATTTATTTATTTTTTGGTCGGATACCAAGATTTATTAAACGATCAAGATCTCTTATATTTCAATATAAGAAAAGATTGCAAGAAAACAATCCCTTCATGGGCCGATATATTTTTCCGCCACGTTTTACCGACCGAAAAATCGAGTGCACAAAATTTTGTTGACCCGAAAAAAGAAAAGTTGCATGCGAACGCATCTTATGTTAAAGACGAAAACAAAAAACTCATACAGGAAAAATAAATAAATTATCCAGCCAGAAAATAAAAATCAGAAGGCCTTTGCCTTTAGCAGTGTTAGCTTCCCCTTGCACAAGGAGCATAACCAACCAAAAACCAGACGAAGGCCTGACCATTGGAGCCGAGCTCGCAATCGCAACGGCAATGGCCTCTTCGACCTCCGTCGTCGCTGGCCTCCCGCAGATTCGTCCCTCCAGAGATGAGAGATTTTCGGTATCGGGGTTCCGTCCGTCGCCGTCGCCGTCGCCGTCGCCGTCCCGTCTGGCCGCTTCTACTTCTTTGACCCGGCTGGATTCGCGCTGCCAATCCATCTATGCGTCCAAGAGGTGCTCATGTCCAACCCCTTTGGCCTGAATTATCGAATTCGAATGCCTTGGTTTGCTTCGAGTTTCTTGTTGACGCCGAAAACTGGAATTGCCGAGTGTGAAGCTGGAGTGATCTGTTCTTTAATCTATTCGATGGTTATTCTATAGCCAGTTGGTATACTGTATTGCTATACTAGCTGAATTGAGCTGAAAGATGCTGCAAGTCGATGAGTGAAGCGATGATACTGGATGAGTTCGTCATGCGCTCATTGTATACGACAATAATGCTATTGCCACTTTGGAAACTCTTTTTCATCTGTTCATAAGTGGGACGTTAGTCGGCCCTGGAAGTAGGATTGAGTTTCGGTGTGTGTTTTGGTGTTTCTGGTATTCTTTTGATTTTCTATTTCCATATCTCTTTGTCATCCTTTTAGTCCATGATGTTTTCCTGTTTCTCTGCTTCTATATGTTCCTTTTCCTTTCCCGTATTCTCTTCTAATGTATATACTTTTACGATGCACTTGTGTGGGAAGCGGAAAGTTGTGAGTTATTAGATATAGTAAAGGAAGAGATAAGATGCGATACTGAAATTGAAATTGCACCACTTTGGATGACCTAATGGTCGGAGTTAATAAATCCTTGCCTGGCTTAGTCTTATCGTGGGATGATACTTTGAGAATCTACTCATTATGAAGTTTAAAGCAGAAGAATCAATGAACATGAATGACCTTAGAAATCTGGCACAGAAGTAGATGAAAATGGTTATTTTCCTTGATCTTGTGTGCAAATTATTGATTTTATTGTGCATACAGCCATGTTTTCTTTACTGTATGTTTGTTTGTGCTGTGAGATGCAGCTTTTTTCGTGTGAACGTACCATACTTCCCAACTTGACCCTTTTATTCTTCATTTGTGGTTGTTTTGGACATAGATGGCCATTTGATGTTGTACGTAGATGTTCAACTTATCAAAGAAAGAATGATACCTGGAGAAGGAGGTCGTCCATGTTTAGTAGACAACTCACCGATCTACATTCTACACAACTGCACAATTGTATTGCATGTTCTCTTAGTCAGCGGAAAGGTCGCCTCAATAGCCAAAGATCCATACCAAGAGCATTCACAGACAAATCTGCTTTTCACTTGTCTAAACTGTCCCTCAACAGTGCCTCAGTAAGTTGCTCTTACTATTCCGAGCTTGAGCATCCTGCATTTGCTTCCTTTATCTGTATGCACACAGGTGCATATTCCTACCATAAATTTCTCGATTGGTTACCAAATAGAGAGGATCTTGCAGAATATACTTGAGATTCTAGTTATGTGGGCTCCACTATGACTGATCTCTGTGTGGCCTTGCATGTTAAGCAGTTCAAATTGAGCTAAGAGATGCGGCCTTTTTGGTGGTCTTTGCAAAATGAGTTCTGTTTGATAAATTTTACAGTTCTCAGCTTAACGTGCTTATCCAATTTGTTGTGGTACTTCCTTGATCAGAAAATAGTGGTTGTGCATTTTGAGCATCCTTAGCCATTATATGCGTTGAGCCTATTACTGTGCAAGTGATCTAATGAATATATTTACATCTAACAGTTTATTCTTTTTCGGCTTTTTGTAAGAAACTCATTATGGCTACCCTTAAGCTAGTCATAGTAACTTCAGTGGCAGGTGTTGTTGAAATTTTGGGATCAGCGTGCAGGCTTAATTTATGATATGATTGTATGTGCAAATCTGGCTCCATTCAGTATCCTTTTGATGTTTGATTCTGTCTTTATCACTTTACATTTTTATATGTTGTCACCTTTATTATTTTCCACGGTCCTTTTGATATATAGCAGGATATCGAAGTGGCCAGGGGCCATATGCTCATGTTTTCCCTCAAAAGTCCCTTTTGAATGCATGCTAGATAAGAGTCCTTTACTTATGAAGCTGGTGATCTTTGTGGAAGTAATTCCTGACGGGTCTAGCATGGAGGATGGTCATATTATTGACTTCTTTTGTTATTTTGAGCTGTGTATGTAACTTGAGCGCACAGAATATTTTGCTAATTGTCTAAGCTCGTTTTATTAATTTTCGGTGATTTTTTAAAATAAGTTTAATCGTGATGTGCTCTTGCCCTTCTTTTTATCAAAGGTTATCGCATACTGATTGTGTTTCATCTGGCTACCCTCTGAAGCATGTTCGTGTTCCATGTGCAACTGTGGGTCCGGAGGAGCCGCATGCTGCTAGTACAACATGGCCAGATGGTATACTTGAGAAACAAGATTTGGATTTGCTAAATTTTGAAAGTGAAAGAACAGAGTTAGAGGCATTTTTGAGTTCCAAACTTCCACCTCACCCAAAGTTGTACAGAGGACAATTGAAAAATGGCCTCCGCTATCTTATTTTACCGAATAAAGTTCCTCTGAATAGGTATAGTTCCTATACCAACGCAATTTTTATGCATATGATTGTTCATTCGATTCAAGTCATAGAATTCTTCCTCTATTCATAATCGTTTATTATGGTATTTGTTAGAAAGTCCAACCCAAAAGCTTAAGCTAATAAGTAGAGAGAGACCACATGAATATAAAGAGCATTTAGGACTTATTGTCAAGCAATGTGGGATAATACTTCAACTCCCCCTCTCACGTGCAAGCCGGAATACGAGCGACCCGTGAAATTTTGGCTATGCACATTACATGAAATTTTGACTACGCAGATTCGCGAAAGGGAGCACTAGCTCTTATACCAAGTTAGAAAGTCCACCCAAAAGCTTAAGTTAATAGGTAGAGATAGACCACATAAATATAAAGTGCGTTTAAGGCCCGTTGTCAAGCGATGTGGGATAATACTTCAACAATGTCATAACTTGGATATAGATAATCAAGAGGCCTTTGTCTGTATTATATCCGTAGTGACATCTGTGATGTCAGAGATCTACATGTTTGCATCCATGTGAGCATAATGTTTTGGTAATTTAGGTTTGAAGCACACATGGAAGTTCACGCAGGATCCATTGATGAGGAAGCTGACGAACAAGGAATTGCACACATGATTGAACATGTTGCATTTCTTGGAAGTAAGAAGCGTGAAAAACTTCTTGGGACAGGGGCTCGATCTAATGCCTATACTGATTTTCATCATACAGTGTTTCACATCCATTCACCAACTAGTGCAAAGGTTTGTTGCTCGTGTCTATGCCTCTTAATACGATCTATGTTTATATGCTCCAGGGGTGGTTTGAGTATGGTGGTTCTCATTTCTTGACTTGCCTTTTGAATGTAAATTTTCACATTTCTGAAATGCTATTTCTCGCAAATACTGTGATTCTGTTATCCACTCTTTTTATGCATAGCGCTTGTGTTTATGCTTTCACTTTCGTTGCATGTGTCAATTTCATGTCTTTGCAGTTGGTATACCTGTTTTCCTTGCTTAAAAAAAACTTTACTGGGCTTGGCTATGATCTTTCAGATTGTGCTCTTCATGTTCAATTTGTGTGTCGTCCCACTAAGATTATGTTGCCTTATTTGTTGCTTGCAAAATATTATTTTGTACTTTCTATCGAGCTTTTCTGCATAGACTAAGTGCCAATGACTTGTGTTTTCCAGGACTCTGGTGAAGATTTGCTTCCATCTGTGCTGGATGCTTTGAATGAGGTGTGAAATTAGTGTATGCTCTAAGTGACATCTTTACCCATCTGCATCTCTTTAGCAAACCTGTTTTCAGTTATTTAGTAACTTGTGTTATTAGCATAACATCTATTATCCTCTCCAAAACCTCTACTCTTCCCGAGGAAGAAAGAGAAAAGGTAATAAAAGGTAGGGAAATAATGCATGAGCAATCTAGTTTATTGTCCCATCCTAGTTGAGAATGATAAGTATATACTGATGTCAGTTGAGACTTTTTTCTCATTTTCGGTCAACCTTTGTACAGATAGCTTTCCACCCTAAATTCCTTTCTTCAAGGGTCGAGAAAGAGCGTCGCGCTATCCTTTCGGAGTTACAGATGATGAATACGATTGAGTATCGTGTTGATTGTCAGGTATGTCGACTTCATCAAAGATGTTCAGAACTTATGAGGAATCTCTTTTTCCCCCCCTTGATATTTTCTATGTTCATTTGATTACAGTTGTTACAACATCTTCATTCTGAAAACAAGCTGAGCCAAAGGTTTCCGATTGGATTGGAAGAGCAGATTAAGAAATGGGATGCCGATAAAATTAGGAAGTTCCATGAACGGTGGTACTTCCCTGCGAATGCAACTTTATACATTGTTGGTGACATTGATAACATCTCAAAGACGGTATCGCAGATAGAAGTATGCTTCAGATATACCCAATATTCTATTACAATTTCCTTTCCTATTGGCATTAGGGGCTTTGATTATTGTATCCGTTCCTTTCTTGCATGGAGATCTTTCATTTTGGTACTTCCCCTTAAAATGCATGCACATGTCACAATGGCAAGTCTCTGTCAGGCTTTTCACCCACTTGACTGTGATGATTGTTACCTTTTATTGGAAAATGAGCATTAGTTCTATGTTAGATCTGTAACTTGTATTAGTTGCTTCAATATAGGCCGTCTTTGGACAAACAGCTCTGGAAAGTGAGACACCACCTGCACCAACACCAAGTGCGTTTGGTGCCATGGCTAGCTTTCTTGTACCGAAGCTCCCAGTTGGTCTCTCTGGAAGTTCATCTCATGATAAACCGAGTACTTTAGATCAAGCTAAGCTCACTAAAAAGGAAAGGCATGCGGTTCGTCCTCCCGTAGAGCACAATTGGTCACTTCCGGGAAATCTTACAGGCATGAAGGCTCCGCAGATATTTCAACATGAGCTGCTCCAAAATTTTTCAATTAACATGTTCTGTAAGGTTTGGAATTCTTCATGCACCTGGCTCCTAATCATCCTGCATCCACCATAATTTGAATGATATCTCCTTTTTCTCAACAAACCACATTCTCTCCGTTGCTAGATTTGATTCATTTTTGGTAAAATCTAATGGGATGTCTTGGGCACGCTGGGTGCATGAATTCAGTCCTCAATTTTTTTTTTGGTCAGTGGCAGCCCATCATTAACTTTTTCTGATGAAGGAAGAACACTGTCATACTGAGTATACTGACATTGATTGTTGATGAAAATGATGTAGGGAGGCACTCCTAGTGTCAAATTTTCTAGGAATTATAGTTACTTAAGTAGAGGAGATGGACGAATTGCGGTGTTGGTTATGGACCAATACATTCACTTTAGAATTGATGTATCACAAAGATAATATCTTGGTCTCATCTAGATCAATTTCTTCGTTGACTTCACTTGTACTGTGTCCATCACAGTTATCGGTACCTATTTTAAGCACTTTTATTGACGATTTCACTGCAGATTCCTGTGAGCAAAGTTCAGACATACGGCGACTTGCGAAATGTTTTGATGAAAAGGATATTCCTATCTGCTCTGCATTTTCGGATTAACACTAGATACAAGGTTGTTTTCTTCTCTGACTTTTATGACATAAAATCCATTGAATTCTTAACTGGATTGAGGATCTATATCTGGTGATGATTTGTTTTTCACCAAATGTATTTATGTTGATGTTTTGGTTTTCACCGAACAGTTGGCATTCTTAATGTCAGTGTGCAGCTTTTAAGTTAATGCTGTTTTGCCAACGGACATTCTTTTTCCTTTTATTTTACAATTTTCTTCCTCCTAGCTTCCTGGATTAGAACATTTGATGGTTGATCTTGTAATAGCTACATTATGCATACTTGCGGCATGTTCTAGAAACTTTATGCACTGAAAAGTTCTTTAACTGACGCTTATTTTTTCTTCAGAGTTCTAATCCACCCTTCACCTCAGTTGAACTGGATCACAGTGATTCTGGGAGAGAAGGATGCACAGTCACTACTCTTACTGTTACTGCAGAACCCAAAAATTGGCAGAGTGCCATTAAAGTTGCTGTTCAAGAGGTTTGTTATTACGCCATTCTCAATATATTTACTAGTGGCATTGACGGGGAATTCTAGGAATTTGGAATGGAATTACCATTCTTTTGATTTGATGACGTGATTTGACATTCTAATGCTTTTACACGAGTCGCTTTCGCTGTGCATTTCTTCAAAGCTTCTGTACAGAGAAACTTTTATACTCTCTTCATGGCAATGCTTGTAAATCCTATTGATCAAGGCAATGTTTTTACTGCATTCTCTCATCTGCCTTCCCTGGGTGTAGTATGTGATATGACTTTTTTGGTTTAGGTTCGACGGTTGAAGGAATTTGGTGTCACGAAAGGTGAACTAACTCGATATATGGATGCGCTATTGAAAGATAGTGAACAGCTGGCAGCAATGATTGATAATGTGTCATCAGTTGACAATTTGGATTTCATCATGGAGAGTGATGCATTGGGCCATACTGTAATGGATCAGAGGCAAGGGCATGAGAGTCTGGTTGCTGTTGCTGGAACAGTTGCGCTTGAAGAGGTAATTTCTTTCAGATCTTTCTGTTTATTCGCATGCTTTAAGATGTGAATTTTTGGTCTACTAGTAGGGAAGTTGGTCTGAAACTTTTCAGCGAAGTGGGGATTTTGGAACTTATGATATTTTACGGTCTCCCTTCTCCAAGGCCATCGCCCAGTGTTGTTGCATATACAAAAGGAGATTCTTTTACCAGCCACTATAAGGCGACTCATTTTTGTTGGATCATTTTGATGGTTACACAGTCTGCATTAAACATTGAAAGTGCTGGATTGATAATGCTTATCTTAGAAGCTAATCTGCTGGGTGCTTTTATGGACAGAGAAATTGTTTTCCTTTTCTCTGCAAGACATGCACTATTGACGATACACTGGCTTTCTATCAGTAGTGGACCTTTTTCTGCTTGAATGGCTCATCTGATTTGAATGACATCTAGACTGACAGTACACTACACTTACTCAAGTCGATTATAGAGTAGTACATTACCACCTGCTCATCCTAAGTACTTCATTTTTTTAATCTTTTAATGTAATTGTTATTATGAGTATCTCCATGCATGCATTGTGTATGTGGACCAGCAAAAAGAAATGTTAATCTATATTAATTCCTCATTTTCTTTAATATTTTTCTTTCATGATAATTGTGGGATGTAGGTCAATGCTGTGGGTGCAAAGGTGCTAGAGTATATTGCTGATTTTGGAAAGCCTACTGCACCTAACCCTGCGGCAATTGTTGCATGTGTCCCCAAGCAAGTGCACATAGATGGGGTTGGTGAAACCGAATTCAGAATATCACCACGTGAGATTATTGATGCTATGAAAACTGGTCTGGAGCAACCTATTGAGCCTGAACCAGAGGTATCTATCATCAGAGAAATTTTCTTCTTTGTGCCTGTCAAATGTTGATTGATTTGCGAGGTATCATATCCCTGACTTGACCTTTGTTACTGCAGCTTGAAGTACCAAAAGAATTGATTTCTTCATCCCAGTTGCAGGAGTTGAAGGTGCAGAGAATGCCATCCTTTGTTCCTTTAACTCCACTTGCGGGCATTGTGAAAATTCATGACAAAGAAACTGGGATCACCCAGTGCCGTCTTTCAAATGGTATTCGTGTAAATTACAAGGTAAACTTGGTTCCTTGGGTTATTGTGGTTATTTTCCTTAGTCCTATGGATTCTTAAAAAAATTCTACCTTCAAAACCAAATTTTCTTTGTTCATTGTCTTCTACTACCTCTTGTAATGGTTGAAAGGTATGATAAAAGATCAGTGGTGCACAAAATTAGACTTGTGGGAGAATGCTTGGAGTCCTCCTACATATAAGCACACCTCCTTGACTATTCATTCGTAATTCTGAAATCTTTCTAATGGGTATGATCAAATATCACCTCTGGGGAAAACAATCCTGGTGGTTTTACCTCTTATACGCACTTCCTCAATTGCATACAGATTTCACAAAGTGAATCCCGAGGAGGTGTGATGCGACTCATTGTTGGTGGTGGAAGAGCGGTTGAAAGTTCTGATTCACGAGGAGCGGTCATTGTGGGTGTGCGGACTTTGAGCGAGGGAGGTCGTGTCGGCAACTTTTCGAGGGAGCAGGTGCGTATCAAATACAGCAACCCTTCCTCAACCTCTGGCAATTCTGTGGGGTCGTTGGTGAAGACATAGGTTGTGTTGAATTTACTCCAATCCCTGAATGATTCACTGGTTGTAAAGTGCTTGGGAAACGATTGATACCTTCTCTTTGGCATACAGTTTAATCATGCTATCAACTCCATATTTCGGATATATCTTGATAAAAAGTTTGGTTGTACCTGCCAAAACTTCTAATTAATCGGCAAATTTGATCCAGTTGCAACGTGTAGTATTTTCATTTTTCTTGATTTGGGAACATGTTATTATTCTGCTATAACAAGAAGAGTGCTTCATGGGATGCATGATGTATAGTTTGGATAAATGAACTTGCATTATAAGTACAGAATGCATTATATTGAGAGCCTCATACAAGGAGTTAGAAGTGTAACTAATCACAGGAATATTGTCATCTTAAGAGGAAATAAGAATGAGCAGTCTAATATGGTGTGCTAGTTATAGGATTTACTGGGAAGAGTTGGCAGGAACTTTCATATGTTCCACTTCAGATTATGCTGAGGGTTCAAACATCAGGTGGAGAATCTACTCTTCCATCATTTTCGAATGGAAATCCAGTTTTTTCTATCCTGCAAGATCTATTTAGGCTTAAATCTTTATGGATCATTTAATCGTCCTCTAGCTCTGCTTAATTCAATATTGTTACTTCAGGTGGAGCTTTTCTGTGTGAATCACTTGATAAATTGCTCCTTGGAGTCGACGGAGGAATTTATCTCAATGGAGTTCCGTTTTACTCTCAGAGACAATGGCATGAATGGTGCTTTTCAGTTGCTTCACATGGTACTTGAGGTAAACTAGACGTGACCTTTTTCCTGTGTCATGCAAAACTGAGTGAATATCTGCATGTGCCGGCTGCCGCCATAATTTGATTTGACTCACAAAACGTAGTTACCATGTGATGTTGTTTCCTTGTATTCACACGTGCAATTGTGATTGCTGAATTGCAGCACAGTGTCTGGCTGGATGATGCATTTGATAGAGCCAGACAACTATATCTATCCTATTATCGGTCTATCCCTAAAAGTTTAGAGCGCTCAACTGCTCACAAACTAATGCTGGCCATGCTGAATGGAGATGAGCGATTTGTTGAGCCAACGCCCATGTCATTACAGAATTTGACCTTGGAAACTGTAAGAGATGCAGTCATGGATCAGTTTATCGGTGATAACATGGAGGTTTGTAGCTATTACCTGTTAAATTTGTTCGCATGAGGTTTGCAATGAACAGGTCTCCCTTAAAATTCCTATTATTTGTGCAGGTTAGTATTGTTGGGGACTTCTCTGAGGAAGAGATTGAGTCTTGTATTCTTAATTACCTTGGAACGGTCAGATCAACAAGGGGATCTGGAAGAGAGAAGCAATTTGAACCTGTACTGTTTCGGCCATCTCCAACTGATTTGCAGTCTCAGCAGGTGAGGAGCAAAGCTTATGTACTTTCATTTCATTGATGGATACGGGATGTTGTTTTCTTTTAATGATCTGCGATGTTTAAATATGCCTTTAAAGTGTCTTACTCTAAAATATGCTAATAGTTTAATCTCTAAATGTTTCAATCTTTTATCAGGTTTTCTTGAAGGATACTGATGAGAGAGCATGTGCATATATTGCTGGTCCAGCACCCAATCGCTGGGGTTTCACTGTCGAAGGCAAAGACCTTTTTGAGTCGATTACTGAAATTTCAATCGGCAGTGGTAAGTTCTCGTGTGTATAAATATTCGTATAGTCGTGTTAGTCTCAAGCATCAATTAGATCAAATAGGATAAAGAAAATGGGCTTGAACTTTTTTTGGAGGCTTACGAAATATGGAACCGGAACAACTAGATCAGGGCTGGACTCCATTGTCTAGTGTTTGCAAAGAGTTCACTGGGGACAAGGTAAGTGTCATTGAATATTTTGTAGTATAAAACCTTACAGGAACGTCCTCATTACAAAATGCCCGTGAGATAAGTAGATGGTAACTCAATATGCATTGTCCACTCTTCTGTTGAATATTCTATTGGAAGAAGTCGCGTGTCGCACTCCTGTTGTATTGTAGTATTTGAAGTATATGTTAGTTGTCATGTCCTGTACTAACCTTCCTTTAGTTAAGAAATGGTAACGACCCTTTCAGGAATATTCGATATAATAGATTATGCCAATTTTCAATCTGCAGAGAATTCTTTTTGCGTGTTAGCTTCACAGGGAGCAGCACAAGTATAGTAGGTTCTTATGCATTTACCTGTAGAACAGTCTCAATTTTGGGGATTATATAACTGGCTACTGAGTATTCTAGAATAATTTATTTAAGATATGTATTATACTCTCTTTCTGACAATGTTACTGGCGTATTGCCCTTCCATAGTTTGCTTGCAACAAAGTAGTGAATTTCTCATGTTTTTCTTTGGAACTGTGTGCGGAGCTTGTTACAGGTTAATGACGTTAACTGAAATTGGATGTTGCTCTTCACAGATGGACAATCTCACCGTGAGGAAGAATCTGCAGACAAAGATGTTGCTAAGGATATGCAAAGAAAACTCAGGAGTCACCCGCTTTTCTTCGGCATCACCATGGGTCTATTGGCTGAGATAATTAATTCAAGGTAATACTTTCCACGCCACTATGGGTCTATTTGAAAAATAGTTTGGCTCTAACTGAGGTTAAGATGAGAGAAATTCATTTGCGGTTGACAGATGAAAAGATAGATTAAGTATGATTTGATAACAAGATGCAACCCTCTGATGAAGATGACTATAAAAGGATGTTCAAAGACCTAAAAATGCTAGATTTGTCACATCCAAAAATATTTCGAGAAATAGGGTATTTTTGTGAATTTGCTATTGGAAAAAGTACAATGGCAAAAGAGAAGTAGCCCGCAACACTCAGTGGAAAAACATAAGCTTGTTTGCTCTTGTTTTAGAACAAAGATTGGCGTACTTGGATAATAGGGAGGGTCTAGTGTTAATTGAACCCATTGATGTAATAGGATGGATGTAGCCAACCTCACTTTTTAAGGAACTTACTTTGGTTGTTGTGGAGGCAAAAATTGGCATCTCTACTGGAATATCTGCATATGCAATGGCTTACCGGGCCACCTTGGAGCATCGAGGAGTTGTTTGTGACTGCTTCTGACGATCTGTGGCTAGGCTTGCTTAAGTATGAAGCAATAGGCAGGAAGCATCACTTTTGTGCATCAGTAATTCTTAAAAGTTAAAAATCATAGGTTACATTTTTTTAGATTTTGTGGGACCACTGTTAACTGTTCTAAAAGCTTAAGCTATTAGATGAAAGCATGATTTAATATTTAATTATTCTAACACTCTCATTCACGCTTAGTTTGGTCTTTTTTGCCTGGTACTAAGTGTGGAAATATTTCATTGGGGAGGTAATAGAGGCCTGGAAAGGTTTGAACTCAGGACCTCCTGCTCCGATACCATGTTAGATTTTGTGTGACTACTACCAACCGTTTTAAAAACTTAAGCTATTAGATAAATGCGTGATTTAATATTTAATTACTCTAACAATGTTCTCATGTTTTTTGTATGTCACCGTTGCTTATGATTACAATGTTTCACACTGATGATTCAAAATACATCTGTGGATGATTTGAAATGCCTCTTTTGCTTCATGCAGGCTGTTCACAACTGTCAGAGATTCCCTTGGATTGACATATGATGTATCATTTGAATTAAACCTGTTTGATAGGCTTGAGCTTGGATGGTATGTTATATCTGTCACGTCAACTCCGGCCAAGGTATGGGGATCATTGAGCATTTGTCTAAATACGATGCTTTGGAGCTGCTTTATTGTGGTATCCTTACAATCACTACTGATCGCTACATCAGGTGCATAAAGCAGTTGATGCTTGCAAGAATGTACTCAGAGGTTTACATAGCAACAAGATTGCCCAGAGGGAGTTGGACAGGGTGAGTTTCCATGGCCAGAGGGAATTCTCTTACACTAACATCAACAACATCTTTATCCCAAACTAATTGGAGTCAGCGATTGATGAACCCCAAAGATTCATAAAATAAAAGCAAGACCAATTGAGTTTAAAGAGATACATATGTACAAGTAAATAAATAAAATATATATATATATATATACACACACACACAGAGACATACATACATGGGGAAATAACTAAAAAGGACAGTCATGAACATGGGAATTCTGCCCCTCCACAAAACTAATAGCTTTCCTCCACTCCGTCCTAAGACAAACCATACGCCAATCTATTTCTCACTCCATTAAATCTTGTTTTACTACTTTCCCCCAAGTAAGTTTCGGCGGCCCTCTTCCTTTCTTCATGTTATGCTCTCGGTAGTAAACTTCTGTTCTTACCGGAGCATCTAGGGGCCTTCGGAGAATATGCCCAAGCTATCTCAATCTATGTTTTCTTATCTTTTCTGCTACAGGTTCTACTCCAACTTTTTGTCGAATATCTTCATTCCTTATCTTATCCATCCTTGTATGACCACACATCCACCTTAACATCCTCATTTCTGCTACTCCCATTTTATGCTCATGTTGCCTCTGTGCTGGCTAACATCCAGCTCCGTATAGCATGGCAGGTCTTACTGTTGTTCTATAAAAAATTCCCTTTTAACCTAAGAGGAATTTTGCAGAGGAATTTTGCGATCACACAAAAATCCTGATGCACTATGCTATTTAATCCAACCTGCTATGATTTTATGGCTTACATCCTCATCAATCTCTCCCCCCTTTTGCAATATTGATCCCAGATATCTTAAAGTATCTTTCTTGGGTACCTCATGTCCGAGCATATGTACGGCTTCTTGATCTCCTCTTCTCGTCTGGTCGAACTCACACTTCAAGTATTCATTCTTACTTCGACTTAACGTAAATTCTTTAGACTCCAACGTGCTTCTCCATAATTCTGATTTAACGCTAACACCAGCCCTGGTCTCATCAATAAGCACAATATCGTCTGCAAATAGCATACGCCACGACACCTCATCTTGGATATCTTTTGTTAGCTCATCCATAACCAAGGAAAAAAAATAAGGACTCAAAGTAGAACCTTGTTCTAAGCCTACTGTGATTGGAAAATAAGTTGATGTGCCATTACAAGCCTTCACACATGTAGTAACACCGTCATACATTTCCTTGATTGCCTCTACATACTTTGAAGGTACTTTTTTCTTCTCAAGAATCCACCACAGAATCTTTCTTGGAACCCTATCATACACTTTCTCGAGATCAATAAATACCATATGGAGGTCCTTCTTCTTTTCTCGATATCTCTTCATTGATTGTCATATCAAGAAAATAGCCTTCATGGCAGATTTTCCTGGCATAAATCCAAATTGATTGGCAGAAACCTTAGTCTCTATTCTCAAACGATGCTCAATAACTCTCTCCCACAATTTCATTGCATGGCTCATGAGCTTAATACCTCTATAGTTGGAACAATTCTGGATATCCCCCTTATTTTTGTAGATAGGCACAAGTATACTCTCCCTCTATTCATCAGACATCTTATTTGTTTGGAGGATCTTGTTAATAAGGCGAGTCAACCAACTTATTGCTACATCCCCTAAGCATCTTCACACTTCAATAGGAACACCATCGGGTCCCATAGCTTTACTAGTCTTCATCTTTTTTAATGCCTCCCTAACTTCCCGCGTTTTAACTCTACGCATAAACCTTCTGTTTAAATCATCAGAAGCATCTTCCAAATCCACCTCACTTCTATCGCTCTCTCCATTAAAATTTTTGTTAAAACAGCTCATCCACCTTCCCTTAACTTATTCATCCCTTACCAAAAGTGTGTGATTTTCATCCTTGATACATCTAACCTGTGTCTAGTTTTTGTTTTTCTTGTCCCTTGACTTTGCAAGTTTATAAATACTTTTTTCTCCTTCTTTTCTCCCAAGTTTTTTGTACATATCGATGAAAACCTTGCCTTTGGCCTCTTGCACAGCTTTCTTGGCACTTTTTCTCGCCAATCTAAACTTTTGCAAATTCTCTTCATTAAGACATTTATGTAAACATCTGAAACACTCCTTCTGTTTAATTGCCTCATGCACCTCTTCATTCCACCACCAGGTTTCCTTTGTTTGATGTCTGTTCCCTCTACTTTCCCCTAACACCCCTCTTGCCACTCTCTGGATGCAGTTAGACATCTCCTCCCACATTATATTTACTTCGCCGTCCAGTCGCCACGGTCCTTCCGTAGCATTCTTTCCTTGAATTATGTTTGTTTCTCTTTATGTAACTTCCACCATCTTACTCTGGGGTGCTGAGCATTCTTCCTGTAGCATTCTTTCCTTGAATTCCCTTAGTGTTTTAGAAAAATGATTTGTCAATTGTATATGAAGACATAAAGACACCAATGAGGCAGATGGTTATTTCTCAAAGTGTGAGATTGATGTCCAAATGTAAAGGCATGTTGCCTCATTCAATTTGAGCTTCTGATGCAGGCAAAACGGACTCTTTTAATGAGACATGAAGCGGAAATCAAGTCCAATGCCTATTGGCTTGGATTGTTGGCTCACTTACAAGCTTCTTCTGTTCCAAGGAAGGTAAGGTGTTTTATATCATTATTTTCAGTCCAACATCTTCAAATGGCTGGCTTTCATTATTATTGATGTGCTGATTTATTCACAATAACTAAGATGGTGACTAATTTGACATAACCCTTGCTCACGTGGTTCAGGACATATCATGCATCAAAGATCTTACTTCACTATATGAAGCTGCCACTATAGAAGACATATACATTGCATATGATCAGTTGAAAATTGATGAAAGCTCATTGTACTCGTGCATTGGGATTGCTGGGGCGCAGGCTGGAGAAGAAATTCTTGGTAAGCAGTCTTGTTTTAGATTATACCTTTCCCGTCCTTTTTATATGTTTTAGCATTTCCTTGATGAAGATCTTAGGAAGGTATTCTTTTGTTCATGTGCCGTTTTGATCCTATTCACATATAAAGATTTCTGGTCAGTAGCTACCCAGGGTGTGAACAGTTTCACATAAGAGTGGGATTTGACAGTTCCTTTCTTAGTTCACATATAATTCAGGAACTACGGTCCTAGTTGAACCAAACATACCTGAAATTGCACCGGTATCATAGAATTGCGCAATTACTTTTAAATACCATATGCTTAGGTGTTAAATGAGCATGCTCGACTGGACCCTTGTACAGCTTCTTTGATTTCTTGAAAACGAGAAATGTGACCTCAGTTGTTCAAATGAATACATGAAATTGCTCAATTACTCAAAAGGGAGTGTTTACTTTTGCCCCACTGGTAATCCTCCCTCGACCATTCGTACTGGCACCTGTGGCGCTCTATTTTTTCCTCTTATTTCATTTCCTCCCCGGGGACAGAAAGCGGGGAGGAGGGGATTTGATCTGGTGGACATTGAGGAGAAAGAAGACCCTGTGGTGTTGGGTCATCTTATATGGCCATAGGCTTACTTAACTTCATTGGCCTGGTTAAGAGTCATTGAATTGTCTATGTTTCATTAACATTTTATTTAGTCTGTGAGATGAATGTTAAGGTGGATGTGTAGTTATACAAGAATGGATAAGATAAGAAATAAAGATATTCGACGAAAAGTTGAGGTAGAACCGGGTGGCAGAAAAGATGAGAGAACATAGATTGAGATGGTTTGGGCATATTCTCCGAAGGCCACTAAATGCCCCGGTATGAACAGAAGTTTGCTATTGAGAGCATACAACAAAGAAAGAAAGAGGTCGGCCGAAACTTACTTGGGGGAAAATAGTAAAACAAGATTTAAGGGAGTGAGAAATAGATTGGCGTACGATTTGTCTTAGGGCTGAGTGGAAGAAGGCTATCAGTATTGTGGAGGGGTAGTGTGTGCGTGTATATATATTTTTTTGTTTATTTATTTTTATATATTGTTCTCTTTTCCCTCGATTACTTTTGCTTTATTTTTATGAATCTTTGGGGTTCATCGACCGCCAACCCCAATTAGTTTGGAATAAAGGTATTGTTGATGTTGTTGTGAGATGAATTGATGTTGCGTTTTGCAGCTCCGTTAGAAGAGGGAGAATCTGAAGAAGACTATCCTGGAGTCATTCCCATGGGGCGTGGTTTATCTACAATGACACGACCGACAACATGATGACCTTGCACAGCACGTGATATTGTTATATACCGGGGCACATGGAATTGACAGGTATTTTGCTTGGGAAGTGCGTGCTTAGGGTCATTCTTTACGTGTTTTACAGATGAAGATTGCTTTGAGTAGCTAGAATAATATATTTTCCCAACGGGAGTACAAGGTAGACCTTAAAAGTTTGACCACATTAACAGAGACTCAAGCTCGGCCAGTTTCAGTCTCTGTCACATATAGGAGCTTCAGGGTCTATTACTAAACTGAGGTGGCCAAACATTACATTAAGGACAACTCTGACCACTCCCATGCCAATCTTTACCTTTTGCTACTTTTTGTCAGATTGCTACCGAATGATAATTGTCTGGAGTTCTTTTAAGATGAACTGGAAGTAAACCTTTTTCTGTCAACCGCTAGAATGTTGCTTCTCTTGCTGATTAGAGATGTAGCATCTTTGCAATTTAGATGTTTGAGGGCAACTGTAGTAGGGGTTTGAAATTTCCTGACCTCTGAGGTTTAATGTTACAAAGCTTGCTGTTTGGGAGGATTGAAACTAGACCTTCATTGATAGGGCTGTTCCTCGCAGTTTACAAACCCTTGAGATTTGATTCAACCGTTCCTGTCTCTTTCAGCATGAGTCCTCGTGTTTTCCCTAAGCAATGAGCATATGGAAACGCTACATCTTTTTCTTAGCATCTGAAGAGATATGGTACAGAATCCAGCAAATGTTGTTACTGCATTCATTTAGTGAAGATCATTTAATGGAAAACGGCTCTGTCCATGATGTATCTTCTTTATATGAGATCTCCATTGTTGCTACTCTTCTTTTTTTCCCCTGCCACCACCTCGCTGCATTCAGACCTTTGTGTCTGTAATAATATACTTCTTCCCTTACAGATGAGCACAGCTGCCGGAAGGAAGTAAAGATTATATCGAGGTGGGTTAATTCGAAGGTCCAATAGACGTAATTTTGCCCCTTGCTAGTGTTCATAGAAGCTTCTCTGTGCTCGTGGCTGGGTTTGGAGTGTAAAGCAACATGCAATAAGGTGGATTTAGATATCTAATTTTTCTCCCATCATGTTGGTCCCTTACCATTCTTAGCAGTTTTATAGAGAAAGCTCATATTTGATGTTGTCAAATGGTATTATGATTTTCAAACAATATGAAGATCGTTCTGGCTGAGTAGCGCATTTCTCTGTCGTTTTATTTCCTTTTGAGAATGAAGGTTATGTCTGGCTCTTTGGGTGTACTTTTCTGCTTTATGCGAAGTTTTTCCACTTGCAGTCCTCCAGTCTCAACCCTTCTCAAAGAGCGTGCTGCTATTCTTACTTCAACTAGCTTCATCATTGTCATATGGTTTCACACATGTAGGTTGAGCCATTGGAAAGCGGGAGATGAAAGGCCGGCCTCAATGACCACACTAATTTCTCCAACGGCCACACCCGGCCCCTCAGCAGCTGCACCTACGCCCTGATGTCTGGAGATTGGTTGGTTTGTAAAAGTAAAAAAGCTTAGTTTTCAATTAGCATCTAACTTTTTGTGAAACAAATGGACCCAAAAGTTGATAATTGCATAAGCCCAGCATGTTCAATGCAAGTGACATTAGAGGCAGAGCCTGCTGTTTAAGTCTGTTTCAGCACAGAGTGAGTCAGGATGGAGCCCAGTTTATCATGACGACAGTCCGCATGTTGAGTCAACAGAAACACTAAATGCAGGACTTTGCTGAGGTAAAATATAGACAATAATCAATAACTAGAATGCAGATGGTCATCGGACGAATCGTGAAGAAAATACATACTAATTTCCCGATACTGAATTGTTGTTGGGCTTTTCGTCACAAAGCCCCCAAGAAGCAGAAGGAACAAGAAGTACTAATTGGAGTGTTTCAGATACGCCAAGATTCAGATACAGTAAAAGAGCTTAATACAGGATCTGAAAACCATATTTTAAAGAGAAAAGAAGGTTACCTGAGCAAATGATCTTTACCATCGGCCCAAGTACTAAGATTTGGGCCAACAGATGCAAATTAACATGTATTTGTGCACTTACATTCCAGCTTGATAAAATATGTATGATCTGATGCATCGCTATGTACCTTGTATAGAAGATGAACTTGTGAATCATACAAAGCGCGGGCGAAGAAACAAGATCAAGCGCAAGGTACAGAGGTCAGAGCATTCCACCTAACAATATGGAAAGAATCCCAAAGTGTATCTAAGTGACGAAAGAAGCCTAAGTCTTGAAACTAGTTAACTATGAGCGGCAAACATCTTCAAGCTCAGTCATCAGCGACGCCATGCAAAATCTCTTCTTCCTTCTCTTAAGCTTCTTCCTCTCCTATACTCAATCTCAGCATCCGAGCAAGACAAACCTGAATGGTACTTTCGACAACTTCTGGATGACCGCATCCTCCAAAGTATATTCTCATCATCTGTGTGGTTACTGGGAATGCTCAATCCAGATGCATCCGAGCTTATTCTCCCCGGTTTCAGTTCTGAGATAAATGAGAGAGGCGTAAAAAATTGCAGATGTATTTACGGGTACAAGAAGAACATCAGAGCTACTATTGCATGTAGATTGTTACATAGGCAAAGGTCAAAAATACAACATGGATTCTGACAATGAGTTGGACTCTAACCAAGTTCAACTGACACTACAAAGGACATCATGAACTGGACACAGTTGCTTTCATGTAGCAAAATTTCTTGGCAATCTGTTGAGTTCACAATACAACATGACTTATAACTATCCTTGCTCACCTAATGCATGTCGTAACTTATAAGAACAGATTCCGTCAATGGATTAAAAATAAATGGCAGGTTGTTGCCTTCTTACAGAGTGTAAGCAGCCAGATCATGGAATATTGTTGGTCTTCCACTTGATCTAGATGAGATGATAACACCTTTTAAGTATTTCGGTATACCTCCATACTGATACAGATGACAGGACGCCTTTGGGTATGTAAACACATGGGCAATAGAAAGATGAATACAATTCAATTTTACCTTTTTACCAAAATTAACATTCTTTCATTAAGATTCTCCAAACAAATGGAATGGAGGAGCAGCCCCTTTTAAGACTATGCATTACTGGAAGAACAGTGACTTGAGAACACCTTTATAGTACATCCATACTGATACAGATGGATGAGGAAGCCTTCGGGTATGTAAACCCGCGGCCCGTAGAAAAATCAAAACAGTTCCTCTTTACTTTTGTTTACCGAAAATTTTTGATAATTTTCCCATTAAGATTCCCCAAACCAAATGGTATGGAAGCACACCCACATATAAGACTATGCGTTACTGGACAACTTTAGCTGACACAGATGGCATGAGAAAAGATGGATATGGTAACGTAAGAAAAGCAACTTCACCTCTGTGATTGTTGCATGAAGATGACACTTCAAAGCGTGCATCTCTGTTAAGGGGATCTGGTTCCACTCCAAGACTTCTTGAAGTTAGCAGTGTTATATGTGTTTTCTCCGCTTTTTGTTCTTCACCTACCAATACAGGCCGTAGAGTCGCCCCAGAAGAAGAGTTACTGGATGCACATGGAGTCATGCTGAAGGAATCGTCCATTGGATCAGAAATCTCCACATAATGGTTCGTGGTGATCATTTCATCTGCACTGAACCCAAAGGATGCTCTATAAGCTTCTATTTCGTCAGCATCCTGCATGGGACTTCTATTGTTTTGCCAATTCTGGTATCCACTGCTGCCATTATAAGCGACATCTGAATCCTTGGAAACACTTAATCTGCCACCAGTATGAGGGAATGGAGGATTATGATCAAGATAAAATTCAGCAAATGTAGCCGGGCAGAAGAAATTAGTATCGTGAGTGACTGCAGAGGCGCTTGAATTGTCTTGCCCATACAACCGATCAGAACTCCTTCCTGGATACTTCCCACTTTGAGGAGAAGCCAATGGGTCCCACTGAGGAGGGAACTCCCTTTCTGGAAAAGATGATGATAACCCACCACTGGATATCCTCGAAACGGGTGATCGCAGACTACTGGAAGGGCTTTCAGGGCAAAGTGGATAATTTGCCTGAAGATCGTTCCCAGCAAGGTAACTGCTCCTATCGGCACCTTTGAGGCCCCTTGAAGATGAAAGAAACTGCGCGTAAGGAACATCCGGTGAGGAGGGTGTAGTTAAATGCGCCAACTCTGGCGGAGGAGTGAAGGGAGCAGTTGATGGCTCAGTTGTGAAGGTTGAGAAAACAGGAGGAGAAACAAGTTGTGTTTCATGAGCGTAGGGGCCCGTGGCGAACATTGTGGATGAAGGGCCACCAGGTGAGTTGGCTGATAAAGATAAGAAACAACTAGGTGATTGAGCTGTTGAAGGTAGAGCAGAGTTTGTAAAGGATGCTGGTGAAGAAGGAGGTGCAAGAAGAGAGGGAACCAGTGCTGTCCCTTGGTTAGCCAACCCATTGGCTTGAGGTCTGTTTGGCTGGTTTCCTGCAGCATTTCCCTCTGGAATACGAGATGAAGGAACTATACGTTTTCCACCTTTCTGAGAACCAAAACAAGAAAAAGCACCAAGGCATCCTCCCCATCTCTTTCGCTGTTCAATATGTCAGAAATTAAGTATCTCATATTTCCCGATATCAACATATTCTGAATTGAAGAAAACTGAAATCAATGCAGAGGAAAGAAGGGCCAACTCTAAAGAGTTTCCCTCTGTTACTAAAGTAGGCTCAGCTGTAAGTATCAGACCTGACGACGTTTGTGTTGTTAATAAACAAGAACATGAGCAGTAAAGGACTTGAAATTTTTTTTGACAAGTGAAAAGGTGCTGCTGCCGAAGGCAGTACTAAAATGATATACAACTATTGCCATGCCAGGTCAAAAGTGACGTGTCAAAAGAAAAAACATACAAAAAATGAAGATTCCAGAGATAACCCTGCAAAAACAAAGATGACACACACAGGCTGCTCTTGTTTGATTGACAAGATTTATGACAAGACAAGCACCGAAGATTTTCTCAATAAACTTTGTGGGGAACCAGAAAATAAATCATTTTCCAAAATATCTTGAATAACACATTCTGTAAGAAATTCCATTCTTAGTGCCATATCCTCATCCATAAGCATCATGTATAGATATTCCTGTGGTGGAATCAGAAGTCCATATAGTAACAACATTAACAATAAAACACCGTCGAATATTGGAAAAACGTTGCTACTCATGCTGCTTAATAATGCACAAGTTTAACAATCTCTTCTCTCGTGGAATTCCATCTCTTATGAGACGTTTTATATGACACTTCACATAAAAATAAGAAGCAGCTTTTCTACTGACCACGCCTATGCTTTGAAGTAACCTTCATGTCTAAAATTGAAAAACCAGAGGCTGGATAGAAGCTGAACGACAATATGTTTTAACTCCTTAAGGGGTCCATAGAATTCCTATCATCATTTGACTTTTACAGCCCTACCCAATCATTGCCAGAAAAAGGAACGAGTAAGCTTTGATGGCGAAGGTGTTGCTATCTGAGAATTTGTATATATCACTTGTTCAAAATCATCTAACTTGCAATTGAATAAGATTAAGGAACACTGACTACTTGTGCCTTGCGTCTCATAAAACAGCAGTGCCCAGCTCCAATTTCTTGCCCAATTGGTGGCCTATTCCACTGGATCTGAACATAATAACTCGACAACAGGAGTCAATATCTGATTCATACGAGGGTACTCCGTCTTCATCAGGACTAAGAGGCAAATCCATGTTATGCACGCAAACTTCTTCATGAAAAGGAAAGAACAGTCGAGTAAAGAAAACTAAGTGGACATTTCCTCTCAACTTTACTTCTAGCAGCTGTAAACTCCAAGTTCGATTACTGATTAGCGTTTTTCTAAACTATCAACTCAATGGTCTGAGAACCAGATCTAAGGGAACATTGCACATGCTTGGACCCGGAAAACAGTGAGCAAAAATTAAGCACCCGAAGAAAAACCCAACCCAGATCTGACCCATATAGCAAATGCAATGCCACAACAACAAACGATCGACAAAGACATCAACTTTCTCAAAAAGAAGAAGAATTCTGAAACGTACGTACCCGTTCTGGCTGCTGTTGGGGAATTCTAATCTGCTCGGAACCCATCCCACCCACTCACTCGGTCACGCGGTAACTCGACTCACTGACTCGCTCGATCGAAGTGCAATTACAGCACGTCCTTTTATCTGCTTAACAGCACAAAAAAGAAAAGAAAAGCAGTTGCTTTCGCTGCTGCTGCTACCGCTATGGCGAAGCCATCTTCGAGCTCCTCGCGGAGGTGAGCTTAGCTCGAGAATCGCTTCATGGGTTTTGTGGATGGGTTACAGACACACATCGACGCACGAGATCGTTAGCTTAAAGGCTCAAACAAGAAGCAGACATGGAGCGGATTTTGGCTAAAAGAGCAACGGGGGGAAAAAGAAAGGGAAGAGAGATCGAAGAAAGAGCATTGACTAGAGTACGACGATGTTCCGAAGATGAAAACGGGAAGTGTCATGGAAAGGGAAGACTGATGGAAGTAATAACATCGAAAGACAAAAGCGAAAGGGACTGCCAGTGTGCGATGGGGAAAGCAAAGATGGAGAGATTTTCTTTTGTTGCTTTCTCTCAATCTTCCCCTTTCCTTCATTCCCCTCATTTTTCTCTTCTTGGATTTTTCTTAACACGTATTTAGATAAATATAATTATCGTGGATCTAGAAAAAAAAAAGGCCCAAAAAGATAATAAGCCAAAATATTAGATTAATTTTCTTTCTATTCTTTCCAAAAATTACCTTCATAAAATAATACGAGAAAATTAATATTCAAATTCGATCCACGGCTTAGCGCAAATGACAACACTTCTAAAATACAATTTCTGATCAAAAGTTAATTTCTAAAACACAAGTGGTGTTATGAGCGCCCTTCACTCGAAAAAGCCAAGTTAGTTATTCCACTAATTACCCTTGAGAATTTTGTCCGCCCTCCCCCCCCCCCCCCCCAAAAATATATATATCTTTTTCTTTTATAAGGCAACTCGATTTACTTCTTCATATATTTATTAAATTTTATGCGTGTGCGTTATTCAGGCGTTGTTCAATTATTGTAATTGCATGAACAACGAACTTTTAAGTAATAGTCTCGCTTTAATTGTTTTTTTGAAGAAATTAGTGTCGATGCATTAGAAATTCTATCCACGTGCCTTAGAGTATTGACATGACATGCTTATTAAAGCCATCAAGAGTAACGACTTAAAAGTGAAAAGCTCTAAATACCGCATATAATAAGAAGTGGCCATTAAAATCAATCCTATCTGACAGAAAAACAAATCAATCCTACATAATCATGCCAAATCTATCGAGAAATAAGAGTTCCATGAAGCGAGGATAAACTTATGATCGGACCAACCTCGTTTGACAATATTTAAATTACCAAGCTTGTTTCTATGTACAAAAGAAAAGGACTGTATTTTTAACTGCTTGAACTAATAAATTGGTTATTGAGGTTGTCCCCGTTAGAAAAAAGAATTTCTAAGTACATCCCTCAAATGAAATCTATCAAGTTTTTCTATGCACTGTTCCCCCTTATAACGAAGTGAGAATCATACTATTCAAAGCACATAACATTAATCAAAACGTCATATTTCGAGTGTCTAGTAAGTTTTCTGAACGAAAAGCACAATAAAAAAAAATACAAACTTGTTCGCTAAAAACGTCAACCTTTAACGTCGTTATGCGGAAATATATCTTCTGACTAAACGACGGGCGTATAGGTTATCAATCATCATGTCAATAATTTATACCCACGAGACTTCATGATCTCACTAATATATCCTTTATCCGTTTGAAAGACCAGAAGTAGAAAGGTGGGCTACATCTAGATATAAACATAGAGCAACATGAAGTAGGTGTCGTTTGTATGGTCCCCTTAGTCTAGGATGGGCTGTCTCAAGCCCCAATATCAAGGGCTAGACCTTATGTCGGAACCTAAATAAAGCCTAGAAACTCCTGAACATGTCTCGCGTTTCCATATGCATGAGAATAGCAGAGGGTATAACCATGATTTGATCTCCCATCATGTACGACGGCTGATCCACGCACGTAGCAAAAGCTTCCCTCCCTAATTTTTCACTTTTTAAGTTTGCAATTTCAACTTCAAATGATGCTTCATTACTTAGCACATAACCTAAAGTTTAGAACTCCCAAGACCTGCCATAAATGTCGCAGCTAAAGCTAAAAAGAACAAGGTCATGCACTCAAATGTCACAACACCGCAACTCTATATTACGATGAAGTCCGTCGTGTCAAATCTATCATCGAATGCGCCTAAGCTTATTTAAAATGATGGGTCATTTATCTTTTTCTGTTCATCGGCAAAAAGCCGAAAACCAAAACCGAAATCGTAAAAAAAAGAAAACGAAAAGGCAAGGAAAAATGACACAAATAATCCTTGAACTTTGGCTCAATGTGCGATGTGGTCCATGAACTTTCAATTTATTCAATGCAGTCCCTAAACTTTAGCCCAATATACAAGTTGATCCATAAACTTTTGACTTGTTCAATGTAGTCCCTGGACTTTTCGCACATATTCAGTTTAGTCCGTAGACCATATGAAAATGTTCATTATTGTCCTTGACTTAAATTAATGGAAAGACTACATTGAACATTTTCATATAGTTCAAGGACTATATTGAACATGTACAAAAAGTTCATGGACTATATTGAACAAGCCAAAAGTTTAGGGATCAAATTGCACATTGGGCTAAAGTTCATGGACTATATTGAACAAATTAAAAGTTTATGGACCACATCGCACATTGAGCCAAAGTTCAAGGACTATTTGTGTCATTATCCCAAAAGAAAAAGCCCATGACCATTTGGCCGCCTTATCGAACATGGACACGCAAATACAAGTTTGAGCCATGCAATCAGTAAATATCTCACTGGTTTATGCTTCGAGCATGTGCTTTATTATGTAGAGAGACTTCCTAACTTTTGACATGATGAGGAGAGGGGGGCTACGGCTACTGGCTCGTCAATTTTGGACATTTAGGCTGCGTTTGGTGATCCAGATTTGGGCCTGGATAGGATAATAATTATCCTATTCGATGTTTGGCAATGTCGTCCGGACCGGATAAACTCGGAGATACCCAGATAAAACACCATATAAGAAATCCGGGGAGGGGGTAGGATACACTCGAATTGGATAAAAAAGCCGCCTCCGTCCACTGCCCCTCCGACTCCGCCTTCCTCTACAATGGCTGCGACGCCCGGATGCACCAGCCAACTTCCTCGTCGCCCGCCACGTTTGCCTCCCCCTCTGCTCCGGCTGTAGATCCCTCTCCGACAACAGCATCTCCGGCGCTGGCGCCGGCCCTCCCTGCTCCGCTCTCTATCTCTCCTGCTCCGACCATCTCTCCGTTGGCGCCGGCTCTCTCTCCTCTTCCTCCCCCATGGCAGAGCCCTCCCCTGCAATCGCTCGCAGTGGCTGCCGTCCCTGGCCAAGCCACTCAATTCGTTGCAAATCGTGCATTCGCCTCGTCAGAACAGGACAAAAGAAGAAGAAAATAAACTAGCAATTACCTGCTGGGTGGCATTTGATTTTCGACAACAAAGGATTAGAGGGAACTCCCTACTGGGTACAGCGGCCATGGCGGGCGTGTTCGGAGGTGGTTGGGGGTTGGACGATTTTAGATCTGGTGATGTAGGATACCTGCCGTAGGGGGGCGGCTCGGCCATCCGGCGACGGACAAGCATGCCCGTGAGCAAGTAGCGACGATGACAGTCCTCTCCTCTCGATCGATCTACCATGGACAACTGAAGAAAAAGATGGTTCCGATTCATCGACGGCATCGGCCCGATTCCTTGGCGGTCTCATGGTGGGAGGGCCGGAGGGACTTGCTCGGAGGCGGCATTATCGGAGCGGAGGAAACCTAGAGGAGCGGTTGTGAATATCCTATCATATCCGGACATCTACCAAACATACGATGGATTTTACAAAATCCAAAAGACAATCCGAATGATTTCTAATCCAACCTTATCCTATCCTATCCTATCCGGGTCCAAATCTGGACCACCAAATGCAGCTTTAGATTTCAAGCAGACCGAAGGTTAGGAATGCAATTTCTTCTTATGGCAAAGTCCATAAGGGGGCAGCTACAACGATCTATCCCTTCTTATCTTTTTCTTTCGAGAAAATGACACAAGTGATCCTTGAACTACGAATGATCCTTGAACTACGAATGATCCTTGAACTTTTAATTCATTTCAACGTAATACTTGAACTTTTAGCCTAATATGTAATATCGCCCCTCAATTTTTAATTTGTTCGATATGGTCCATGAACTTTTGGTACATGTCCAAACTAGTCCCTGAACTATATGAAAATATTTAATGTCGTGGAAGGATAACATTAGTTATTCTCAATTTCTCACATAGTTTATGGACTAGTCAGAATGTTTATCAAAAGTTGATGGACTATATTAAACAAATTGAAAATTTCAGTGACGGCATTGCACATTGGACTAACGTACATGGATAACATTGAACAAATTGGAAGTTCAGGGACCTCGTTGTAGCAAAGTTTTTGGACCACTTGTGACATTATTCATTTTCTTTCCAACCAGGAAAAGTAAGCCAAAAGAAAAGAAAAAATCATCGCCTTATCAAAGAGGCCATAAAACCAGTGGGCCCTAAACCTGAGGAACTTATGGGCCTTGTTGGAGCCAATTCCTTTCAAAACCCCCGCCCCGATATATGGTGTTTGGGCCCATTAGTGTTAGTCGAGGCCCATAAGTTACAACGCCTTCGAGAAATCTGATCTAATTCAGTAGGAAGCTTACAGTGACTATATAATTACACTTAGTTCGAGAAATAAAATAATCTTAGCTGTCTCAAATATAAAGGCATAAAATATATCTAACATTTGTATATGCGCCACGTGGCAAATAGAAAGGCAAAGCGAAGTGTCGCATGATGAGCATTTGCATTATCAAACGTTTTATCTAATAGAGTCGTTCGATTTTTTAATTCATTACATAGCTAATTATGCCAACTTTTAAACAAGTTATATCTTGATGTACTTACAAGTTACAACGGTTAAGCATTTCGGGAAGTTAAGAGCCTGGATGATAACACTTCCAGAAGTTAATTTCTCTGTCATAAGTCAATCTGACAAAGAAATTTGTTTGGTAAAAACACTTTCGAAGTAAAAACCCATTTGGTAAAAAATTCACTTCTTGTAGGATTTTTCACTTCTAATCTTTGTTACACTGACACGGCACTTGAAATTTTTTTGCCGTGTCGGACACGGCCGGAAACTTTTTTTTTTTTTTTACGGTCATATACTTAAAATAGTCAAAAAGGCCCAAATTTTTTTACTTAATTTCTAACTCCTTCCTCTGACACCTATTGTTGATCACACAAGAATCCGTGAAGCTCATTTTGTATTTGTTGGTTAATAGAAAACTATCTATGAAGTCTTTGTCTTCTATGCATATATAAAAATATACATAAAATATATTTGTTAAAAGCCTGAAACAAAACTATATCGTGTATATATAAAAATATACATAAAACATACAACGTATCTCAGCGTGTTGGAATTCTCTATTTTGTGAGAATTCACGTATCGTCGTGTCGTGTCGTTTTGCGTATCGTGTCCTGTGTCCGTGTAACATAGTTTCTAATAAGATTATTTTGCTAATTTTGAGAAGTAAAAAATTTTTACTTCTCGGCTCCAGAATCATTTTTTGGACCACACCCGCCTCCGCCGACCACCCCCGCTTAGACGTGCACGGTTCGACGGAACCGGACCATAAAGGACCGGTTCCGGTTCCGGTTCGGAACCGTCCGGTTCCGGGCCGGTTCCGGTTCCGGTTCGGTACCGGACGGTTCCGGGCCGGTTTCGGTTCCGGAACCAATTTTATAATAAAATAAATTAATGAATTATTAATTAAAATTTATAATCAAATTGTATATTGTAAAAAAAAATGAGGAATGGGCTTGAACTTAATGAATTATCATTAAGCGCCTACATATCTTCTTGGGGATAGAATAATCAAAGCCCATGTAGTTCTCTTACCTTTGGTAACCCCAACTTACCTCATCCTCAATCGTCGCTATCTGTTGTTGTGGTGGCGGTGGTATCTCCACAATCATCACTGTAGAAGTCGTGTTCTCGATCCAACTCTTGTTGTCGAAGCTTGGCCCTTGTCCAATCATCGACGCAAGCTTGAAACTCCACACTTTCTGGATTTAATCTTGAACGACGAGAGTCTAAAATTAATCCCTCAGCACTAAATGCTTGTTCAACTGCCACTGTCGAAGAATGTGTCGCTAATATTTGTCTTGCAATGAGGGAGAGAACTGGATATTGAATTGAATGGTTCTTCCACCACTCAAGAATCTTGAAATCTGCTGCGTTGTGTTCGGAATCACTAAATTCAAAACAAATTGTTAAATAGTTTTCTAATTCGGAAATACTACCTGTTGTCCATTTTTATTTTTTTTGCCTACTCATGAACCTTTTATACCCTCTACTAAGTGAAATACTTGTATTGCTTTGTGAGACACTAGGCTGGACAGATTCACATCCACTATCACCTAAACCATATTTATTACAAAATTCATTATATAATTCTACTATAACTTTTTTAACATCTACTTGTATACTATGAATATCTATTACTTCATTCAAATGTAAACATTCATAATAATAATCATTCAAATGATCTAATAAACCATCTAATTTAGTACGTGGATCGAAAACAATACCAACTAAATAGACAAAAGGAATGTTCAAGTAATAATGCAACCATTTTTCTCGCATTACTAAAATACTCGAAGCTAATTCAGTATCATTTTCACATTCATTAAAAATACCAGCAATGTTAATACACTCTATTAAAAATAAATGCGTAGTAGGATAATAAACACCAGATAAAATATTAGTAGCATCATTAAAAACCTTCAAAAAATCTAATTTTTTTTGCAAACTTCCCAATGTTGCGGGAGCAAAGCAATGTCGGGAACATTATTCGAAATAAAGGAACATAATAAATCTTTGTAATCAAAAGTTTGTAAAAGCATCTCGTAGGTAGAATTCCAACGAGTCGGAATATCTTTTGGAAACCTTCTTGCCCTTCTCCCATTTTTTTTACAATATTTTCCCCACTCTTTCATAAGTTGAGGACGACTCCACAAATATCTAATTGCATTATTTATTGGCTGAAGAGATGTTGCAAGAACTCGTAAACCATCTTGAACACATAAATTTAAAACATGGCAAGCACATCTAATGTGAAAAAATTGTCCGCCAAAAGAGGGTTTACAAAGTTTTTCTAACTCAGGAATGGAAGCAGTATTTGCGGCGGCATTATCAAAACCAACTGAAAATTTTTTATCAATCAAATTAAATTATTCTAAAACTTGCCTAATTAGTCTATAAATATTATGGGCCGTATGCCTTTCAGGAAAAACTCGAAATGCAAGAAGTCTTTTTTGAATAGCCCAATCATCACCTACCCAATTGCACGTGATACCCATATAAGAATTAATATTCCAAGAATCAGTCCAAATATCACTACCTATATGTACACGTCCATTGAATTCTTTAAAAAATCTTAACAATTTCTTTTTTTTTGTTTTTTATAAACATGTTCAAGTTCGCGTTTAAGAGTATTTCTCGAAACAGATGGCGCTTGCGGAGCTAACGCAGTGTTTACCAAATATCTAAAATTAGGATTTTCACCAGTATTAAACGGAGCATGCTCAAGGGCAACATATTCAGCTAATGTTTCTTTGTAAAGTGCAGTAGTGAAATGAAATAAAGGATGAACGTTAGGATTGACAAACCCAGGAATTTGTTGTTGGCTAGTGTCGATCCCCGCTTGCGTTGGATGTTTTTTCGTCACATTCCGACGAAATGTTCCATAGCCATCTCCTTTACCAAGCTTGTATGTCTGCGGACAATAATTACAGCTTATATCAAACTTGCCTTCATTTTCATTCCACACTTTGTTAAAGTGTAGCCATAAATCGGATTCTCGGCTCTTTCGTCCCGGCTCCTTCGCTACCGACGATTCTTCGACACCACGAGGACGAAGACTTTCTTGCGTTGGGGCGTGCTCGACGTTGGGATTGGAAGCATCGTCGTCTTCCCAACATGCGTATTCACGAGGATCATATTCATGAACGGGATAATCGGATTCTCCCATCTCGATCGGCATCGAGTTCTTTCCCTTTCTAGTATTTCTGCTTCCACTTGCCATTTTTTGAGAAAATTGATCGAAAATTGAGACCAAATTTAGAGAATAGCAGATTGAGAGAATTTGAGAGATTGTGAGACTTGAGAGTATTAGAGAGAATTGAGAGAAATTGTGAGAAAAATACATAAGGATTGACATGTATTTATAGAGTTTTTTTTTTTGTTTTTTTTTTTATTTTTTTTTTAATTTTTTGCCTTCGGGCCGTTGGGAGAGAGCCAACGGCTCTCTCCCCCAAACGGCCGTTTGGGGGGAAAGAGCCGTTGGCTCTTTCCCCAAAAGAGGGGCCCTGTCCCCTGAAATTTTCAGGGGGCGGGGCCCATTTTTTTAAAAAAAAATAAAAACGGTTCGGAACCGACCCGTGAAGGTCCGGTTCCGGTTCCGGTTCGGAACCGCGGACCCGGTCAACGGGCCGGTTCCGGGCCGGTCAACGGGCCGGTTCCGGGTCCGGTTCCAATTTGGCCATGTCTACCCCCGCTCATCGCCGTCGCGGCCGCCACAGCCCGCAGTCCGCCGCCACCATCGCCGCCACCCGCCAACTGCTAATGACCGCCGAAGATTTTGTTAATAATATTTCAGAAATAGAAATTTTCAACCGTTACCAAACGAATTTTTCTAGTCAGAAGTTAATCTGGAGCAGAAATAGAAAAATCAACTTTTGATTTTGAGAAAAAGTAAATAATCAACTTCTGGTCAGAAGTTGATTTATGATATAGAAGTGTTGCAATGTGCGCCTAAATTGTCGCATTGGACATGCTTTGTATACTTTTAATCGCTTTCCCCTTGATATCAGAGTTTTCAACGTGGCATAAGAGTTTCAATCTGACATCTTCGTTAACCACTCGTTATTCATATGAAGATGTGAATTTTAAATTACGTTTGTTTCGATTTAAGACATTTTCCTCTTTTTTCGACATTTGGATCACTTGAGAAAATGAGTCGATGAAAAATGTTTTCCTGACTTAGTTTAAATTCAAAAGAAAATGATTTCCTCTTTAAAACTCCATAAAAAATTTTGGGGCTTAAACTAGAAATTCTAGGCTTGGGCACGGGAACACCAACGCTTGTTCTTAGACCCTCGGCAGCGGGGCAAGGTCCTTGGCGCCTGGGCTTAGGCCGTGCCCAAATCCATTGAGGTCAAATGAAAAAAAAAAACATATTTTCGATTTTCTTTCTTTTTATTTTATTTTATTTTCCTTTTTCCTTCTTCCTTTGCGGGTCACCGGGCCTTGATGATGGCCGGTGACTGGCCACAGCCGTGGGCCGATGAGCTCAAGCTCGCCCGAGGCCGGTGAGGCTCGAGCTTCCCTAGGGTAGATGTTGGACGGTCAGGGCGAAGGAAGAAAGAAGAGAAAAAAAATTAAAAAATTCTTAATTTGGTACAAAAAAAATACAATAACTCTGCACGTCAACGCCGATCGTACCAAATAGGATGGTTGGCATCACCGTCAGCAATTTTCGGCCAACCAGCGACGCGAAAAATCAAATTGAATTTTACTTACCAAACGAAAAAAAAATTCCATTTCATTTTTATGTCTCAACCAAACACTAGAAAAATAAATTTAAAAAAAATAATTATCAAAAACGATATATTTCTCGCGAAACAAATGGAATCGAAAGCATGAATTATGCATCGTTTATGTTGAAGATCTGTTTCTCTTGTCATGATTCAGGCAGGAGCAAAAGGGTCCATCGCTCATCTTCTTTTATCTCAATCAGGTGTACTTTAATACCAAAAATCCAACCAAAAAAAGAAAGAAATCAAAGGAAATCCTCCCTTTTGCCCCTTCCCCTTCCAGATTTATTCATCAAGGAGAAAAAGTGTTGCTAATTGTCCACCGGAACACAGGCAACTTAATTACACGTGGCGGCAAATTGATTGGCTCTCCGGTCTTCTCTCTTCCTTTTCCTTTCCTTTCCCTTTCCAATTAATTTCTCTTTTGGTCGGTCCTTTTCCAATTAATTTGATTACGTCATAATCGTGAACATAGGGTCGGGTCGGGCCATTCCTTCTCGTATTTATGTTGTCTTTCGATATTGCTACATCTACATTTATATATATATATATATAATCACTTGTAAGAGCCCGAAACTTGCATTTTCCCGATGCGACCACCAGGATGAACATGATTTCGGGGTAGAACCTGAAACTTGGACTTGAAATCAGACTTGTAGGGAATCGATCTTATTTCAGGAATTTCTTAAGGTAGGTTTCGGATTCCGGAAATTGAAGAGCATATTCCTACAAATAGGTTCCAAAATCTATAATAAGTTTTTGTGTGTTTTTTTTTTTTGTGTGTGCATATATTCGCGTGATCCTGTGGTATTCCATGATAATCTGGAATCACTAGTCCGAGTTTCATTTTCGGCGATATTTATGATTGAGATTTTTAATTTATTAATATTTCATATTTATTCGTATGCCTAAATATGAGTCGGGGTCAATGAATTGTAACATTAAGGGTGCGTTTGTTTTGGGGAAAGTATTTTCAGGGAAAGTGTTTTCTGGACTTTCGTCAGTTTGGTTCGCGAAAAATAATTTGGTCAACGGAAAGTACTTTTCAGTCAACAAAGATTTTATTCATTAAAATAGGAAAGTGAATTCCCCAAAATAAAAAAAGGTGAAAACGCTTTCCCAAATTTGAGTTTTTCACTTTTTTTTTTTAAAAACGGGACTGAGGTCGATCCCGGGGCCGAGGCCGAGCCGGCGATCGGGACTAGGGACCAAGAGCGGGGCCAGGGTTGGGGTTGGGGCCGGCGATCGGGGCAGGGGATCGAGGCCAGGGTTGGGGATCGGGACCGGGACCGAGGCTGGTGATTGAGAATCAGGGCCGGGGACCGGGGCCGGGGATCTAGACAGGGGCCGGGCCGGGGGCCGGGATTGGAGCCAGGGATCGGGGCCGGGGACGGGGACCGAGGCCGGGACCGGGACCAGGGCCTGGCCGGGTCAGTTCACGTCAGCTCTCTCGACCATCTGCCTCTCCTCAGTATCAAGGATAATCCCTTTGATGATATTGAATCATTTTTCAAATGAGAATCAAACACCGAAAAATATTTTCGGTAACATATTACCAAACAAAGGAAAACAAATCGTTTTCCGAGAAAGTGATTTTCAGGAAATCACTTTCCAGAAAACAAATTCCTGAAAATCACGTTCCCGTTCCCGGGTGTCCCCGATTCCCGGCCCTGGTCCCGGCCCCGGGACCTGATTCTGGCCTCAGTCCCCGGCCCCTGTTCCTGATTCTCAGCCCTGGTCCCGGCCACGGGACCCGATTTCGACCTCGGTCCCCGGCCCCGATTTCCAGCCCCTGCCTCGATTTTCGGCCCCGGCCCCCGATTCTCGACCCCGGCCGAGTCCCCGATTCCCGGGATCAGCCTCAGTCCCGTTTTCAAAGAAAGTGAGAGACTCAAATTTGGAAAAGTGTTTTCACCTTTTTATTTTGGGGAATTCACTTTCCTATTTTAATGAATAAAATCTTTGTTGACTGGAAAGTACTTTCCGTTGACCAAATCATTTTTCGCGAACCAAACAGACGAAAGTCCATAAAACACTTTCCTCAAAACAAACGCACCCAAAATCCAAAACCGATCACCCTCACCGTTCACGTACGGCACGAGAGACTCTCCCTATACTCCGAAATCACGTTGAGAAGGAATCGAACTCGAGATCTCTCGGTCGAGGGACAAATCGGGGCCGATGCTTATGGTTGGGGGAGGGCAGCCAATGAAAGGGGAGGAGAGGGAACATAGGGTGGGGCTCATACGCACGCAACCAAAACCCACGATACGGCACGAGGCCAAAGCAAAAGTGTCGGCAGAGGGAGAGCACCTCAAGATTGTTTTTTTGTTTTCTTTTGGTTGGTCTGAACGACATTGTTTGTTACCAAGTCAATTTTCTTGGTCAGTCCCACGATGCTCTTTGGCATATTCTTACTTATAAACCCCAAAAGACAGAAGAAATAAAAAGGAAAGGCCCCGCCTTTAATTTAATGCAATTTGTAATTTGTGAGAAAATGTAAAAAATTGGCACACAAAAGAAAAAAAAGTAAAAAGTAAAAAAAAAAGGGAATGCAGGATATCTTCAAAAAGAGATCTCTTCCGCAGAGCTCGGCCTCAGCTGTCGGTGCCACAAAACTTCCCGAAAGCGATATTTCCACCGCTCCTTACAGGCTCCCCCACAAAGTTGTTTGATTAAGACGATGATTGCATTCTTTGTATAACAACAAAGCATTCTCCTCTTTCTCTAATTTGATTTAGGTCAGGGGAGGCGGAACACGTGGATGTAAAAGCAGTTGTTGATGGCTCAATGAATGGTTCTTTCGAAAAGTATTTTCCTAAAGGATAATCCGTGGTTATTTCCGTTTCCAAGCATTTTCAATACCCTCTTTAGCCACGAGGAAACCGGCCTTAAGTAGCGCGAATTCGATCTCCCGACGTACTTTTCCGGACCATGCGACTTTCTTTTCCACCTAGGTTATTTTTTTTTTTGTTTTGGTCCCCGTGTCCTCGGATTCATCGATTAAACTACCTTATGGAGATTTTACTGGGCTCCTCGGAATGCCGTCGATGCTTCTTCGATGGACTCTCCGAAAACAACCGTTCGCCTTCACTTCACGCATCTGGAAGATTTGTTTTGTTTAAGAATCATTTGATCTTTCTTGGTTAACTTTTGGGTTGCAACTTTTTGACGTGGTATCAAAGTTAGATGTTATCCCTCTCGAGTGCGTATCCGTCCCATTGATTGAGTTTCACGTGCCATTTCCTAATCCGTATTTTTTTCCTCCACCTGATAATTTAGACTTTTTGAAAATGAATTGTCCAACGTGCATGGATGATTAAGGGAAAAAAAAAAAGACAGAGAAAGAAGGAATCCAAAGAAATGTCATTGATTGAAGGTCGACCGACCGTCTTGTATTTTCAACAGATTGGAAGACATTTAGACAAGCGGACAAGAAGGCCGTATAAACTGTTGCTTTCTATGTTGTTGTGCCAATATTCCAATGAGAAATATATATATATATATAAAGAAATAGAAAATGGAGGGAAGCACTGATAATTATGTCGAATTAGAGAAAATAAAATGGTCAAATTTCCAGCTGCAGAGACATGCCAACAACCGATCTCCTTGTCCTTTCTCTACCGACTGTTTCCGCCTAGCTGGATTCCTAATCATTTATCCTTTTCCCCGTCATTACCATACATCCATTTTCGTTTAATTATTTATCTAATCATGTTTTATATTTTTAATATTTCGGTTGACACGAAAAAAAAAGACCATTTTTTTTTTAAATTATAATCGATAAGTGATAGACTTAGTCAATAATACCATAATCTGGTGAACAACAAAAATAATACGTGTAGCTGACGAGCAATAATATTTCCGAGCTTAAGTGTTGATAAACATCAGTTTTTTTTTTATGAGTAACATCATTTTCTAACTTAAACGTTGTTAGATATTTGTTAAGTGGGATGAAGTCATTGACATCGATATCGACGAGTGATTGATTAATGGGCGATATTTTCGGGCACAAGTGTTGCTAGATAATAGGAGTTTGGGAAGTTATCTATTTATTCCGATTGCATAACATCCATTTGTAACCGTTGATTGCAGGCTAATAAATAGCCACATCATGCTCTTTGTAAAATTCCTGTCAAATCGATCAAATAATTCAACATTCTCGCATTGTTATTGTTATTTTTATCTGTTCACAATTTCAATATCTTTCAATTCTTGTACTTTAGTCGCCGTCGTTTCAAATCATCGTCGATTGTATCTCTATCATCGCAATTTGTCGCCGATTAACTTTCGGCAAAGTGTTTTGTACTTTGTCTTCGATTAAATTCAAACGAAGCTTGTTTGTCTTTTGTAGGTGCGCAGCAGAAGTCCGATATCATTACCCGAGATCGTAGAACGAACCTGTTGGGAGTACGCAACAGAACCCCGATACCATCAACGCTAAGTTCGAACCAACAATTTTCCCCTCACGTGCGAGCTTAGTGTTATATCTACACCCACTCCCACTTAATCCAGATAACTTGGGAACATATTGGGACCCACCAATCTACCATCAGTTCCGATATCATTTGTTGAAAGCACGCAAGGAGATCACTAAGAGAGAGTCAAATCCGAGCTTGTCAACATATTCAATTAAATCCACATTTACTCAAAAGTATAAACTTGAATTATGGGTCAACTCGGATATATTAACTGCTCCACATCACACCAGTTCTCTGATGTGAAATTTCTCTGACACCAACTCACAAATGCATCTCAATAGGTAAAAGGTCTTTCGTCGACATCATTTTCGGCGAAAACGATTTCAATTTTGTTTTTTGGCAATTACGATGATCCTGCCCTTGACTCTTATTTGTTAGAACGTAAGGAGGAAAATGATCTTCTTGTGAGTGCATAAGTTTCTTCTTCTGGTAAAACGTGGGTGTGTCCAAATTGGCATGTGTTAAAGATCGTCAGTTTGAGTTCTGGATAAATATTCCACGTGATTCATGGATCTACCCATGTTTCTAATAAAGGGTGGGGTGAGTAGAGATCTATGTCGATAAAAGCAAAGCCCTTACTTTGGAGAGAAATGAACACACTAAAAAATTGTACAAATATAGTTTCTTTTCTCAGTTCCTCCGGAAAAATTCGGGCAAGGAAGACGGGGAAAAAAATTACCGAAACGAATACGAACGCATTGCACGATGCGAAGTCGTTAACGAGGAAAAGCGCGCATCATCACACGATCACGATGCAATGCAAGGTGGTCAATCACATCTCGGGTTACTCGATACGAAACGAAAACTTTGTGTATCGTCTTTCCCCACCCGAGGAACGGCAGAGAGAAGATGTACCTAAGTCAATTCGAAAACAACAAGATTGCTGTCCTAAATGGGTGTGTGTTCCGGTTGGACTTTGTTGGCCATGTTTGACGTAGTGTGATGGGTGATCAATGACCTAACGCCTCTCACCCACTCCATCTTATACATGCACTGAACATCGTTCTTGTTAAGGTTGTAAAAACTTTTGATAAGTTTTTATTTGGTTGTGCGTTTGACTTTTAATTTAATTTTTAATGGGATCGCGTAGTTGAAGGGGACCTCTCGTTGCAACTATCTCGATCTGCTTGACCTCTTTTTTTAATGATTTTTCTCAGTTCGGGAGACCCACTGCAGCACAATTCTGTGTAGGAGAGGCCAGAGCACTTAATGCACAGAGTTAATACCATTTTGAGTACAACAAGAAAAAATTATTTCACCGGCTGTGGTCGGATCTGACCATATATCTATCTATCCGTATGTATGTATGCAAATGGAAAAAAAGTAATGATTGTGGAAATATATTTCACAGCAAAGAAAATAACAAGAAAAAAGAATTATCCGCGTCAGCGTCGGCATTCATGTCGGCGCCGATAAGAAGAACTGAATTGACACAAAAAAGTTTATGACCGAATCATCATAATTGTAATAGGTTTTGAAAATTTTTTGGTAATTTTTCATGGATAAACGATTTCTCCCATTTTATAAACAAAAAGTATCATTTTGTGAATCATTATTATTTTTATTTCGTTTCACAAACCGACGGTATTCGAAAGAAACTGCTAACCTGACAGTGTAACAATACTGTCGGTTATTTCTAAACTCACAATCTTTCAATCAATGGGTGATTTATGCAAAGCATGTAATAATGACATGTGAATTTACAGTTGAGATAGTAGAATCCTGACAAAGCATTTCCTGTGTCCACAATAGACATCGACATGAACTGCCATGGGCCCATGACTCTCTCTCTCTCTCTCTCTCTCTCTCTCTCTCTCTCTCTCTCTCTCTCTCTCTCTCTCTCTGATGTTCTAAGTTCCACCGACGAGTGTTGGACGTGTTTAATTTCCACAGAAATCGAATGAGATCAGACACGAAACCATCAAGAATAATTCCCCTCGGATTAAAGAAAACGAAAGAAACATAAAAATATAAAATTTTACCCTACTACTGATCCGTAGCTCGTGGGTACAATTTGCAGGACCCTGAATCCAAGGAATTTACAAAAAAACATCTCTCTCTCTCTCTCTCTCTCTATGTTTTTCACTGAAAATGGTGAAGCAAACCTTTCTAGGTTGGCATCGTAGAAATCTACATCTGCTTATTTACAGAGACCAATCATTGGGTCGAGCTCGCATCTGCTTAAAATAAGCGCATCAGCACTAACCAACCCTTCTTCTTGGTCGAGATGAAAGAAACAGAGATTAAAAAAAAAACGATAGAAAGTAAAAGTCGCCAACGAAGAGAAAAAAAAAAGGCTGAAGAAAGAGAAAAAGAAAGTCAATGAAATCGAGCCAGAGAGAGAGAGAGAGAGAGAGAGTATAGAAAACAACGTACAAAATCATGTGGGTGGTGGGGTCGAAGTGGAGGGAAACATCAAGAAAAGAAATCAAGAAGCCCAAAAAAGAAAAAGAAAAATACAGCTAGCAGACCGTTCAGCGACGTGACCGCCTAAAATCCACATGTGTTCTCTCTCTCTCTCTCTCTCTCTGTGTCTGTTTTCCATTTAATTATTTGGTTAACGAATTAATCTTGATTAGCTGAGTATATCAGATCTTTTGCTATCTAAACGATTCTTCCATTCTTTTTTCCTTTTTTTTTCCCTTTCCAATTTGCTAATTTTCACCACCCGAACAGAGTGAAATGCCGTCCCGGAAGTACCTTTCCGTCTGTAGCTTCAACAGTTGGGGATCATTAACTCGTAAGGTGGTGGCAACGTTAACGTCTCCCTGTTGACGTGTAAACACGAGAGAGAGAGAGAGAGAGAGAGAGAGAGAGAGAGAGAGAGAGAGAGGTGTTCTTGCCTTTTGATGATTGCTTGTTGTTACTTGTTAGTGTTAAGGTTAATGTCTTGTGGCCTCATTAGCATTGTCGGCGGAGAAGTTGAGGGCATAGCACCCAAAAGAAAAAATGAAAAAAAAAAGGAAGAACAAATGAATAAATAAAAAGAAATGGGTGGCGAAAAGCTGGAAGAAGCTGTTGAAGAGTCTTGTCCTCCTCGCGCGCTGCGAAATTCTCAATTTTTCACTTTCCACTGTAGCATGGTCGTACTCACAAAAGGCATAGGAAAAGAGGGGTGGGGGGGTCTTCTTTTGGAACACTTCAATTGCTCTCACTTCATGATGCAAGAGCAATTGAAGTGGCCCGGGGGCTTGTTTTCTTGTAGTAAACAAGATAAGGAAAGGGTGTTGGAGAGGAAGTAGTGCTTGGGTTTTTCTTTATTTTTAGTAATGTAGCATAAAAAATATTTTCTTTTTCTAAAAATTCATTCCAACTGGTAGGTGTAGATGAAGGGGAGACTGGAGAGAGATTGTGATTATTACTATTATTAATAGCTCTCCTTTTCATTTGTTTGCTATGGTTGATGGAGGAAGAAGCAAGGAATGATAAGTGAGAGAAAAAGGACGCTGCTTTCATTTCTCACAGAGGGGGAGAGAGAGACACAGAGGGAGCACTCGAGCTTCATTTCTTGTCTCCTTCAACACATTGCTTCCTTTCGAGTTCACTGTTAACATGAGATCTCTCTCTCTGTGACTGTCCTCAGTCTCCTCGCCACTTAGATCTGAACCCAAATTCTGTTGCTTTCGTCTGGATTCTCTGTTCTTGCACACCAACAGGGGCTGAAAATCAAAAACGGTAATAAGAGCAGAACGAAATGGAGGTGAGTGCCGGTTTAGTGGCGGGCTCTCACAACAGGAACGAGCTGGTTGTCATCCCCCGCGAGAATGAACTCGGAGTAAGGCTCACTCTGCTCACACGGCAATTACGATGGTGTCTTTTTTGGAGACAATTGAGGTTCTTGGCCTTGTTAATTGCTCAATTCTTCCTGTTTCTCGATTTGCAGGCAAAGCCAGTGCAGCAGTTGAGCGGGCAAATTTGCCAGATTTGCGGCGACGACGTTGGGTTGACCGCGGACGGCGAGCTATTCGTCGCCTGCAATGAGTGTGCATTCCCCATTTGCAGGACTTGCTACGAGTATGAGCGGCGCGAGGGCAGCCAAGTTTGCCCGCAGTGCAAAACCAGATTCAAGCGCTTGAAGGGTATGTGAATTTTGCGTTTTCTGGGAAATTCACGAGAGAATGTAGCTTGCAATCAACAAGTGACTGAGTAAGGGGGTATGTACTTGTTGTGTGATGATGCAGGGTGTGCAAGAGTGGATGGAGATGAGGAAGAGGATGGTGTGGATGACTTGGAGAATGAGTTCAACTTTGACGGGAGGCACAGGCAAGAGATGGATCGCCAGGGATACGGTGCAGATGCAATGCTTCATGGCCATATGAGCTACGGCCGTGGCTCGGATTTGGATCTGTCTCAAGTTCATCATCTGCCACAAGTCCCACTACTCACTAATGGTCAAATGGTACTTTCTCCTGTCTGTTCTTTGTTTACTTGCTTCACAGCTTCCCTCTTTTCTTTAGCACTTTGATAGTTGACATTCTCTAAGCAAATCAGTGAGTGAAAAATGGAATCATGGGTATAGGTTGATGATATTCCTCCGGAGCACCACGCTTTGGTCCCGGCCTACATGGGAGCTGGAGGCGGCGGCGGCGGCAAAAGGATCCACCCACTGCCTTTCACTGATTCTGGTCTCCCAGGTACTTTGATTTCCTTTCCCCTTTTTCCTTTTCTTTTGTGTTTTAGATTCAATTTCTTTGAGAATCTGAGTCTGTGAAGTTGGAATTGCAAGTATACAACTGACGGTTGTTTCTGTGAACTCCTTTCTGTAGTGCAACCTCGATCCATGGATCCTTCAAAGGACTTGGCTGCTTATGGATATGGAAGTGTTGCTTGGAAAGAGAGGATGGAGAGTTGGAAACAAAGGCAAGAGAAACTACAGATGACGAAGAACGAGAAAGGTGGCAAGGATTGGGATGATGATGGGGACAACCCGGATCTACCACTGTAAGTTCTGTTCTCGTCAAATTTGATGAGTTGCATTGCTAAACTAGTCTTCTCTTTTCTCGTGAGGGTTATATGTCAATTCCTGTTTGAGAAGTCAATTATGTATGTATGGTTTAGTTCTTGCATAGTTTCCTCGTATGTTGAGATTAGCAATTGCGGTCTCTAATGCTATGGGTGTTTCATCTGCAATGTGCATCAGAATGGATGAGGCGAGACAGCCGCTGTCAAGAAAGATGCCCATTCCCTCCAGCCAAATCAACCCCTACAGAATGATCATCGTCATCCGGCTTGTAGTAGCTGGATTCTTTTTCCATTACAGAGTTACGCATCCTGTAAATGATGCATACGCATTGTGGCTCATATCTGTTATCTGTGAGATCTGGTTTGCTCTCTCGTGGATCCTGGATCAATTCCCCAAATGGCTCCCTATTGACCGGGAGACATACCTCGACAGACTTTCCCTGAGGTAATAGATTCTGCCTGCCATTTCATGCTATTTTGCCAATCTTAATGTGGATTTGTAAAGTATTCACTTTGACATTGTTCTTTAGGTATGAGAAGGAGGGCCAACCTTCTCAACTTGCTCCAATAGATATATTTGTGAGTACTGTTGACCCATTGAAGGAACCCCCCCTGGTGACGGCAAATACTGTCTTATCAATTCTTGCTGTGGACTACCCTGTTGATAAGGTGTCCTGTTATGTTTCGGATGATGGTGCTGCCATGCTGACATTCGAAGCACTCTCAGAAACATCAGAATTTGCAAGAAAATGGGTCCCTTTCTGTAAGAAATTCAACATTGAGCCAAGGGCACCCGAGTTTTATTTTGCTCAGAGGATAGATTATCTCAAAGATAAGGTTCTGGCATCTTTTGTGAAGGAGCGAAGAGCAATGAAGGTAATGGAAGTGCCAAATTTAATTTATCAATTGCTCTTTGCAGATGATAGCCAAATTCTTAATTCTGTTCTTGCTGTGTTGGCAGAGAGAGTATGAGGAGTTTAAGGTTCGTATAAATGCTTTGGTGGCCAAAGCCCAAAAGGTTCCTGAAGAAGGGTGGACGATGCAGGACGGAACGCCATGGCCTGGAAATAACGTCCGTGATCATCCTGGCATGATTCAGGTATGCAAAGATATCATTTTCAGTTTTAAAAATTTGTTGATGTGAGATGAGATTAATTGCTTATTCCTTCTGTCTTTAATAGGTATTTCTTGGCCAAAGTGGAGGACATGACTCTGACGGGAATGAATTACCTCGCCTTGTCTATGTTTCCAGAGAGAAGAGGCCTGGCTTTAATCACCACAAAAAGGCAGGAGCTATGAATGCTTTGGTAAGTGCCATAAGGAGCCACCTTAGTTGGTAAACACCTTTTTTTTTTCTCTCTCTCTCTCTCCATTGACCTTTCTGTGAACTTTTGTTCGTCTAACAGGTCAGAGTCTCCGCTGTGCTTACAAATGCGCCTTATCTTTTGAATCTGGATTGTGATCACTACTTCAATAATAGTAAGGCTATCAGAGAGTCAATGTGCTTCATGATGGACCCACTTCTTGGAAAAAGGGTGTGCTATGTCCAGTTCCCTCAAAGATTCGATGGTATCGATAGGCACGATCGATATGCCAATCGGAACACCGTGTTTTTCGATGTAAGCATGCAATTATCAGCCATTAAATTGCCTCATGCCCATTGCAACCACCCTATAATTATTTCTGTGCAAGAAGATCAGACTGAGAAATTTCTCTCTTTCAGATTAACATGAAGGGTCTGGATGGCATTCAAGGTCCTATTTATGTGGGGACTGGTTGTGTATTCAGAAGGCTGGCACTCTATGGTTATGATGCTCCAAAAGCAAAGAAGCCACCAACCAGAACTTGCAACTGCTTGCCAAAGTGGTGCTGTTGCTGTTGCTCTGGGAAGAAGAAGAAGAAGAAGACTACCAAGCCTAAGGCCGAACTGAAGAAGAAATATTCTAAAAAAGGAGATGCAGGTACTCCACCACCTTTGGAAGGTATCGAAGAGGGCATTGAAGGTGAGATTCTGCTTTTGCATGAGGTCCCACTTAATTGTCTAGTGTAGGTTTGCCTTTTCTCTCATTAAATGTGTCTCTCTATGGGCGGATATTTTTTATTCTTCCGAGAGCTTGTTTTCTATGGGGTTGCTTCCTAGTTACATATGTTCGAATTCGAACTTTACAGATCTTGCTTCCTCAGTCATGTTTTTAAGAGTAGTTATTTTATTTTGTCATCTAGACATTCATGTTTTCTTTTGCAGGAATTGACGCTGAAAATCAAACGCCTCAGCATAAGCTTGAAAAGAAGTTTGGGCAGTCCCCAGTCTTTGTCGCATCGACGTTGCTGGAGGATGGAGGAACACTGAAAGGCACAAGCGCTGCATCTCTGCTAAAAGAAGCTATCCATGTCATCAGCTGTGGCTATGAAGATAAAACTGAGTGGGGAAAAGAGGTAAGCGCAGTGTAAATGCTCTCTTCATGCGATTCCCTGAAACAATTATTGTTTCTTTCAGAGTCGGCTGAACTTTCTTCCAATACAGGTAGGATGGATATATGGTTCGGTTACAGAAGATATATTGACAGGCTTTAAAATGCACTGCCACGGATGGCGATCCATCTACTGCATACCTGCGAGGCCTGCTTTCAAAGGATCTGCTCCCATCAATCTTTCTGACCGTCTCCACCAGGTCCTTCGTTGGGCTCTTGGTTCTATTGAGATCTTCTTAAGCAGGCATTGTCCCCTTTGGTATGGTTATGGAGGTGGTTTGAAATGGTTAGAGCGATTATCTTACATAAACGCCACAATATACCCCTGGACATCAATCCCTCTGTTGGCTTACTGTACTTTGCCTGCTGTGTGCTTGCTTACTGGGAAATTCATCACGCCGGAGGTAGGCTATTAGATTTTTTTTCTTCCAATTATTTTTTTTATGTCCTACAACTGACGATGCTCCAGGAAAAAGATCTTACAATGTCTTTGTTTCTTGTCCCTGTTGCAGCTGAGCAATGTGGCTAGTCTGTGGTTTCTGTCACTTTTCATTTGCATTTTCGCAACAAGTATCCTGGAAATGCGATGGAGTGGGGTTGGAATAGACGATTGGTGGAGGAACGAACAGTTCTGGGTCATTGGAGGAGTTTCGGCACATTTTTTTGCAGTTATTCAGGGGCTTTTGAAGGTTCTGGCTGGTGTTGACACGAACTTCACTGTGACATCAAAGGCCGGGGATGACGAGGATTTCTCTGAGCTTTACGCGTTCAAATGGACTACCTTGCTCATTCCACCAACCACATTGCTTCTAATAAACCTGATTGGTGTCGTAGCCGGTGTATCAAATGCAATAAACAATGGTTACGAGTCCTGGGGTCCTCTGTTCGGGAAGCTATTCTTTGCCTTCTGGGTGATCGTCCACCTGTATCCTTTCCTAAAGGGTCTGCTCGGAAGGCAAAATAGGACTCCTACAATCATCATCGTGTGGTCGATCTTGCTCGCTTCGATTTTCTCCCTCCTGTGGGTACGTATCGATCCATTCTTGGCCAAGTCGGATGGACCAGTTTTGGAAGAATGTGGGTTGGACTGTAATTAGCAGTGTCTGATTCCTAGAAATCATTTGGCCAGTAGAATTTGTTTATGGGTTATTTATCGTGAGGATACAGAAAGAATACATTTGGTGTGGTGCCGTCTGCAACGCAAATAAAGGGCATGTTTGGACGTCAATGTTTCCGCAACTCCGCCTTCTCCACTTGACGGAAACACTGAAGGGCTGCAAAAACCAGACTTTGCTGCTCTTTGGCAACAGCAGGGAGATTTGTCGGAAAGGACCGTGACACTGCTTCTTGATTCTTTATTTGGTTCATAATTTTTTCCTTTCCTAGGAAGAGGTGGTGTGAACCACAAGTATAATGTGTATTATCATCTCATAATCTCTCTCCCTCTCTACGTGTAAGTGTAACTCAGCCGAAATTGTGAACATGTATTATATGTGGGGCATTGGCCTTCAGTTGGTGCTGCTTAATGTGGCTATGCATGGCTTTTTGCTGTTGAAAGATCAAAGGGAAAAAGTTCGATTTTCTTTTGCCACAGAGGTCGCGTACTTATTACTACAAATGCGTTGCAGACCGTGGCCATCTTTAGATTCAAAGCAAGAATAATAAAGCTTCTGTGAAAGTTGGATGCAAGTAAGTTTTCATTACAAACCATGATTTAAGCGTCAATACAACATCAACTTGGGAGATTCATCTTGGCATCTGGTGAGCTGGTGAGATGGGACTGTGCAAGATGAGATTCAGGTGACCAATATGTTCCAACTCCTCAGTAACAGTAAGAAAGACAGGAGAACAGAGCCAAAAGAAGCAAGAACTTGTAAAAGAAAATCTCAAGAAAGCTCTAGCTCTTTTCCACACCATCCACAATCCCTTTTTCGTATTGGGTCGGACATTATTCTGTATGAGAAGAGACCTGTATTTGATGTTTCACTCAGGATATACAAAAAAAAAATTACTCCTCCCATTTCCTTGGAGAAGCTGAATTCTCACATCCTCTACCATAATTGAACCTGCTGAAATCTTCAAAACCCATACCGAACTTGCTACCGGCCTAAGACTGATGAATGCCGCCATTGTCATTTCTAGGCACCGAGGTTTGAAAGCGGCTAGCCAAAGGCGAGATGAAACTTCCAGGCCAATCCCCTTGAATACATGTGACCGGAGTTTCTGAAGCCTGACAGGCCAAAAAAGGTCAGTCATCTCCAATTCCAGTTTGTCGTCATGACGCTGGGGTGAGATGAACAGATGTAGCTAATTCTGCTAATTGTTTCCCACCGAGATCAGAAACAAGTTCCATAGGGATTAAATGTTCTGGTCGATTGCCAAAATTTTCCTCCTTCAAATCATATACCGCTTGGAGCTTTTGGGCTTCAGATTCTGCAGTTTCGGCCTCAGCAAGTAAAATGTCTGCTTCTTCATGGTCACCCAATTCCACAGCAGCAGCTCTTTCAGCACTGGCAGCACTGGCAGTTATGAGTAACCTCTGGAATCTAGCCACCGCCAAATCCCTCTCCCTTAATAAGATCAGCTCCTCAGCCTCCTGCAATTTATCGACAGTTTCTTTAATTTCTTCTTCAAGCTTTCCAAGCTCCATAGTGGCTCTTTCAAGCTCCATTTGTGTTCCTTCCTTCTCAGCGCTCAACGACTTTGCTTCAGCAGCTATTCGTGCAGCTTCTTTGAAATTTCTTGCAGCAGCGGCAACCTTTTTCTCGGTCTCTAGTTCTGGAAGTCTTTTGTCCACATAAAGTATCCTCTGCTCGAATGAAGCTATCTCCTGCTGGAGGCTGGACTTATTTGAAGACAGTTCCTATAAATCGAAAGACGAGAATCTAATCAAATGACGCGCCAGAGAGCCAAATAAATTCCGAGTATTCAGATTCTCATTTTTTCTTGCTGAAGCTATAGCTAAAGAACATGCTTAATACAATACCATGACCATTTAACTGTAATTTTTTTTTCAGATTAAAGGTCTCCTGACACGATATTGGAGTTCACTGCGAGATTTCGAATATGATCAGATTCCTCTTTTGCTTATACTCTCCTATTGCTCCCTCTTTTGCTTATCATTTCCTATTTCTCCAGTTATAGTACTACAGCTCTACACTAGTTTGATTCTATGATTACATCTACTATCTCACTTGCAAGACATAGCCTTTCTGTGACGGGCAACGTTAGAGCCCCAACATACATTGTCTACATATCCCTGGTTGCCTAAACTTGTGAGATTAAGGCTTCCCTGACAAATACGTTAAATAATCAAACTTTTGAAAGAGAGTAGGAGTCACTTGCTGCTTTTGTCATTAGAATATTCCTCCAGCAAGTATATCTCTACCATGAACCACACTCATCCTAGTTGGATTATCAAACATGAATCTCAAGCGTCACTGATTCAGAAAACTGGAAGTAAATATTCCAAAACGTTGCAAGATGTAGACTCTATAGGTCATAATTTTAGTAAATTAATCATGTGAAGCTCAGCCACCTTTTAGGTTTATGTCGTTTGCATGTAAATAGTAAGACAGCTAAAAAGTAAAATTACTTGCAGAGAAGCTCTTGCTGAGGAAGCTTCTTGTTGGAGCCTCTTGACATCTTCAGAAAATTTCTCCTCAGTCTTCATCAGCCCCAGTTTACTTTCTCGGTACTCCAAAATGCAGAGCATTAAACCTTTTCTCAGCCCTGCTGCTTCATTATATGCTTTTGCTTCATCTGCAGCAATCGTCCCAAGTTCCCTAATCTTTGCTCCTTTATTCTCTTCCTGAGAGAGTACGTCATCAATATCTTTCTTTTTTATAGATAAAGCTTCACTTTCCGCATCAACCTGAGAGACCTTTGATTTCATTCTATCATATTTAGCACCAATATCTGATTGCATGTCCTGAAATCCAGAGACCACACTGGCAATACGCTTCCCTACTGCTTCAATGGTAGCATCATTCTCAGCAATTTCCTTCTCCTTCTCTTTCACTAAATTAAGTAGCTTCTCCAATTCATCCAACAACACATCCTTCTTCTTAAGAAGTTTTTCTCTCTCTCTACTGTCATCATCAACTGAATGCTCGATAGAAACATTCAGTCCTTCACGAGCTTCACTTATCAGATACGACTTGATTTCAAGTTCCATCTTCTTCACCTCCAAATCTTCACTCGAAGAAAGCCATTTGTCTATTTCCTCTGCATGCAGTAAGTTTGCCTTCTTCTCTATCAGGTCAGCACTAGCAGTTGCATCCTGCAGGATAAGAGGTTAAAAAATCAGTCATTCTGCTTCAAACATGAACTTGAAACTAAATTCTGCTAAATCTGGCAACTGTCATCTCCACATGAACTTGATAGCTTACGAGAAAGCTTTTCATGGCACGCAAGATCCATCCTCATGTTTTGTGGAGACAGATGAAACACTTATGGAAAAGTTCAGAGAGACATAGCACAGTTATCCTTAAAACAGTGACTATCCAAAAGTCTACTTGGATTGGCGAAACAGAAACTACCATGGGAAATATTTCAACAGAAAATTCTGCTGTACCCGATCAATATGACTTGCTGAAACCTTTTAGTTTACCTTACAACAAATCAATCTCAAAATAAAAAACTAAGGCTACAATTGCAAGAGAGGGTCAGTGACACCACATGTGTGGTGCACACTAGCCACACCATGCCTATAATCTACCATAACGCAACAATGGTCAAGAGATATTCTTCTTGTTCAGTCATTGTCCTTGAAGCACTTTGACAAAACCAGTCTTTCCATGTTCACCTTGAGAACCCGACTGCCACTTGAAAGATGAAAATTGACGAAGGACTTACTTCACTCAACAGGGGCAGCTAAGCACAAAGTTGAATTTAAAGAACATCCAGTCAAGAAGGAAAACCAGAGACATGTATCAATTTGCTCCACCCAATCAGTGCTGCGAAGTTTCTACTGTAGAATTTACTCTATCTTAATACATTCTAGGATCAAGCATTCTGTCAGTGTAACAGAGGGAAAAAAACATGTTGTCACTGACCTTAGAGAAATTCTCCAACAGAGAAACACACTCATCCTCAGCAGCAACCTGAGCATTCAAAACCTCCTGAATCTTCGCATCAATAGCATCGCATTCGGCTTCACTAGCTCTGAGTGCATCCACCAAAGCTTGTCTCTCCTTTTCGGCAGCAGCAAGGCTTTCACTGACCTTCTCAGCCATCTCGAAATCTTCAGCCTCACATGCTTCCTCCAAGCTCTTCTCCAGTTCCTTGTGCTTGGTAGAAGCCAAAGTCACGTTCTCAGCAGCTTTTCTTCTCTTCCTCACGCAATTCTTCTTCGCAGCGGATAAGGAAGCTGCCAATTCCCGAGCCCGGTTGAGTTTCTCGGCAATCTGAGCCTTCATTCGCTCGAATTTCATCTCAACTGAATCGTCCATCTTCGTAAGCTCACCACCATCGTCGCCGTGTTTTGTCGTTTCCGTAGCCTCGGATGCGAGAGCTGATTCTTCCTCTACAACTCTCTTATCGGGCTGAATTACGTTACTGTCACTAGTTCCCGGAGTTGGTGGAATATCCTCGGTGGTCTCCTTTAAATCTTCTGAAACTTCTAGGCCGCGATGGTTAGACCGTGATGCGAGTGAAGTAACATTGAATGATTCCCGTTCTTGCGGAGCAGATACGGAAATGGAGAAGCTATTTCTACTGTTACTGCTGCTGTCGATATTGGAATCCGATCTCGCGTCTGGTACAGAGACCGAATTCGCATCAGAAGAAGGAGAGATCGGAACAGGAGACGCGCGATCAGCGGAAGTGGCGATCGGCGCGTCTCTCCCATATCCGATCCTCAAACCAGCAGCTCTCTTCTTCTTCCTCGAAATCTGCCGAGTTATTGCAGAAGGAGCAATCTCTCGCGCCGTGGAATGACCCGACGCCGTCCTCGTCTCCTTGTCGAAAGATGGTCTGGGGCTCAATCGAGGAGGGGAGTGGCCGTTCTCGGGCAGGTCCGGCAGAGGACCGACGAGAGTGAGGTCGGAGAAGAGGTTCTCGTCGAGCGGCTCGGACGCGGCTGCCGCATCCACCGGCGGCTGCGGCGGAGGAGGAGGATGCTGGATCGGATCGTGGAGCTGGCGTTGATTCGCACCATCCCTTTCGTGTTGGCCGGGCAGCTGGGACGGCGTGAACAGCACCATGCCCTCGAAGAGCGAGTCCATGTCGTCTTCCATTGAATGGGAATTCGAGCCTCGATCCGGGGTCAAACTCGTCGTGCACCGAGTCAGAGCTCGCCGATGCTTTCCAAAGTTCTGATCTGAAGCTTCTGCAATGGGGCAATCTCGGTCTGAAACGCCGGCGAGAGACGGTGGTGGGGTCCTGCCATTTGGGCCTGGTGGGCTAAGCCCAAGAAAGGGCCCATGGGCCCCCGCCACTCCAGCCCGCGTTTCAACAGAAGCCCAACATACTGCTTCGGGCCATAAGCTTCACAACTAAGATGAATCCACCGTGGATGTCTGATGAAGTCGCTTAGTGATGTGATCACCGTCTTCTTGCGGAGACTGATGTGAACATTGGGAGTTGGGCGGTTCATCAGTGTTTGCAATGACTGTCTTTTTTCTTTTTTTGGCCTTCTCGTTTCTTTTCATCTGCGATCTACTCAACCTTATTGAGAGATGCGAGAAAGAACGCAGAAACACTCCGATTGAACGGTTTGGATCCGGCAACATTGCGCGATTCACCGTGTTTCTCGTACTGCTCGAAATGGTTTGTTAATGAAAACCATTTTTGGCACCACATGGGGCTCGAAGGTGTTTTAAGTGCTTTTCAGTCACCGCCACCACCAAATCAGCAAAACAAACAATGGTACTAGCACTAGACATATTCCTCGTACGTGGTTTATAGCTGGCTTTTGACTTCCGTATGAAGTCGAACATTATTACTTTTTTTTTTTCAGGTAAAGAACATTAGTACTTCTTGAAGCTTGAATTAATAGAATGTTAACAAAGGAAAAAAAAAAAATTGAAGAAGAAAAAACTCATTATCCTTATCTTAAAGAGTCTCATGTTACGCCAGGCACCGCTATATAAATACGCGAAGCAGCGCCACACCACTTGACGCTCGCTCTTCGACGCTGTGCCGTGATGGTGAGCAGCATTGTGAAGAAACTCTGGTGCTGCCGTCCGACAACCTCGGACGCTCCCGAAGGCCGAGTCCGCGTCCGCGTGGGCAGGCACGGCGACCTCATCTGCAAGTTCGACGTGGAGGCGAGCCACCTGAACCACCCGCTGTTCCAGGACCTCCTCCGGTCGTCCGAAGAAGAGTTCGGGTTCTCCTACGACGGCGCGCTGCGGATCGCGTGCGAGGTCGGCGCATTCCGGCGCCTCCTCCGCCTTCTCAACGCGAGCCATCGCCGCTCTCGGTCTCGGGTCCGTGCTCCCGAGTGAAGCGCGGACGACGGTCGAAGCAAATGCTTCTTGCCAGCCAGATGACGAGACCAATTCTCCTCTTCTTTGAGATTTTACAATGCTCTGACTTTTTTTTTCCCCTTTTCTTCTAGAAATTCATTCTGTTCCGCGAAGCCCCGCGTGATAAAAGATGGGTTTCAAATGGATATGGTCGCCGAAGCTTCGATCTGTAGGTTAGATAGGCATTCTTTGTCCGAACGTTTCGTTCTATTCATTGGCATTGTGACGGTGGTGATGTAAGAATATTTGCCGAATTAAATTCGACAGCGCCCATTTTCTTGCGAAAGAGACAGTGTCAGCTTTCAAAGTGATCTCTTTCTTGTGTTTTTTTTTTTCCCCCTCCGGCATGCTTGCACTAGATTGATCTTTCTTCGACTTGACAAACATGATGCAGTCGCGCCGAATGATCATTGGTTCACAGATCATTTTGATCCCGTTCCAAGTAGTTACGTTCCATGATTAGTATTCATTTTCGATTTTTCGGAGGATTAAACGTGAGAACACATCTCGACCGTTAAAAGTGGAAGGTCGAAATGACGATTTGTAATTTCTATTCATTATTACTCATCTTTTTTATTTAGTTATTTTCTTTTATTCGGTGGTACGGTTGAGCTTCAAAGCGAGAGATAGTGAAAGAGAGGGAGGCATTTGCGCTAGTGAAATTAGTCGTGCGAAAGGGCAAAGAGTGACAACGGGGGATACATTTGGTTTTTCAATTTTGGGGACTGAAATTTCTAAGATTTGTTATGAAAGTTTAATTGAATTCCAAAGCTAACAAAAAATGTGTAATCAAATATTAAAATTTGTCAAATTCATGCAATTGAACCATTCCATTAACTTTATCCAATCACATTAACGAAAAATGTTGACTCGACTTTTGTTTTCTCTCTCTTACGTGGCATTAACTATTCTAAAACACGAAATATAATACTAAAACAATATAATTTTGGTCTAGATCCACCTCAGCATTCTTCGCGAGTGTAAGTAGACAGGAGTTAACAAAAATGACTCAATGGCACCAATTTGACAAATTTCAAGACTTGATTACACTTTTCATGACAATCAAGACTCAATTACACTTTTGTTACAAATTTTAGAACTTTAGCTTTCAATTTTCTGGTATTCGCCAAAATTTTCCTCAGATCAATAATTTGAATTTATCATATTTCCAAAACAAAATTTACTTCTAACATACAAGGAAAAAAAAAAACCTATGCTCGTGGAATTTCAAAATTTGATTTGTTAAATAATCCAATTCCACAATTTTTTTTTTTTTGCAAAGAATTAGGTTTCAGAAGGTAGCCTAATCCAAGTTTTCATTTACGTGAAAAATTGGAACTGCTTGAGGAATTTGATTCCACAATAAAGGGAAAAATGCCCGAAAGAAACGGCTTCTCGACCGCATGGAGGTAAGGGTACAATTTCTCACTAAAAATACATGTGAGCTATAGAAATTTGATTTGAAGAATGGAATTAAATTTCCACGATCATCAGTCCCTATAACATTCACAACAAATATCAAATGGAAAAAAATAACTCAAAAAAGTGAAAAATTAAATAAAACAAAGAATTTTCTAAGCGAAACAGACTTGGGGGTGTGGGGGGCAATTCTATGAAGGACGCACGCCGGGATGGAAGACAGCAGCAAACGACCGCAAACTGCTGCAGCGACAAATAAATTAGGTAACACACGTTCAGATACCAGACCTATACTTTGGAATCGCCAAGTTCAATGTCTTTCGCGGAAGGATGCTCGACACCTTCCTTCAAAAGTCTAATCTCCTCTTCCGTGAGACTGTTTTTCACATTCAGCGCGGTCTTTGCATTCGACTGCTTCTCTAGTTCCACGGCCCAACTGTACACTACCATGCCGAGAACGGCTATGATCATCCCCATTATGTTCTTCAGAGTCAGCGCGGAATCGAAGAGCACCCATCCTAGTATGAGGACGCACACCGTCTTCATATGGCCCAAAACCTGGAAGGAGGTGGCCGAGAATCGTCCTATGCAGAGGTACTGACTCATGTTGCAGAACACCGCCAGCGAGCAAGAGAGAAGTATAAAGAACTGCACATGACCACAACATAAATCAGATAAACTGGCACAGTTCCAAAGTGCAAGAAGAGGAACCAAAGGTAGAGAGAGTGCCTTTATCCTTACCAGGGCACCATAAGACATCTTATAGTCTATTATCGCATTGCCATTGAGGAAGTAATCAACAAATGGACCGAAAACAAGGAGAGAGACGGCTTGAATTGGAGCTGTCTTACTCAGCAACTCAAAAGACCCAATCGAGTACTTCTTTTGCAAGGAGCCTATTGACTGTTACACGAATACAGAAGCCATAATAAGCTTTCATAAGTTCACTGTATACCGCAGTAAAACAAAAACAGTTTTGACTGAGTGAAACATCTAATATATGGGCCTTTGTTTGAGTTTATGCATAAGAAAAGTTTGTTCTATAATTTCAATGAAAAGAAAAAACAGAGCTGAGATCGCCCACTAGAAATGAGAAAAGAAAAACAAAACCCGACTATATGGTTGTAGACCGGACATGAGTCCAATAATCCAAGATCATATTTTGCTACCTACGAAACCTGAAATCCATTCTAGTTAGCACTACAGCATACGAAACAATCTAAAAAAGTGCAATGGCACCTCAAGAAACTCGCATTGCATTCGCTTAAGATTCCTTAAATGTCCCCAGCATTCCTTTCAACACCCATTGAGCAACTGGAACTACTCGAGGCATGAAAGTAGGATATGGAACATCCAGGTTTCACAAATGCACGAAAAACTTCATTTTCTGCTAATATTTTCAACCCGACAAGCTTCGCAAGGGCGTGGGACAGTACAAAAGCTTTCAAGCTGACAAAATCAACTGTCAATAAACGCAGTCCTAGAGAGGCCAGTCACGGTGATGTGCAGTTCTAATGTGCAAAAATCCCCAGACCCAGTGGAGCGTCAAGAGTTATAGATGTATCATCATCAGTTCTCAGTATAGACAGTTCTATGAAAACGCAAGTGGGAGAGATGGAAGATTCACTCACAATCTGCTGCAACGATGTAGAGACAACAGCCACACAAGCACATATGAAACCTTTGGCGTTGACTTTTACGTCCGTAACAGTGCAAACACCAACTCCTACTACCACAACCATCACAGCCATTTTCACTTCCCTTGAGTAATGTTTACTGTGAAGGATCCACTCCATCACGCAAACAACGGGAATCATGCTCAGTTTCGAAATCTGCGACAGAGACAATTACATTTCGATCTATGTAAGATCCCCTTGGAAGTACTGGCAATATGTAAAAGTACTGTCGAATGAATTCGTACTTGGTAAAATCCGACAGAGTTAAGCATCAAGCTGAAGTTCATCCCGGTGATGGACATATTAGCAACAATAGAGAACCAGAGAAGCTCCCACATAGGAACGTATTTAGATGCAGAATAACCAGCAGCATTTGACACCAGACCGACCAAAGCAGTCACGGCAAAGTGGAACCCCGTCAACGTCGTAGCTGAAATAAAAAATTCGATCAAATTCAGTGACAAACTCAGCTGTCGCAATTGAATTGCCAATGTCTAGACTGGCCGATTGCCGAACCAAAGCGAAAGAAGGACTACATATCCATGCAAGCTGAAACATGCCCGCGCACAAAAGTTGCAGATGAACTGCTAGGACGGCGCAGATGATGATTAAGTGAACGCATGAAAAAACTGTGCAAGGAAAATTAAACAGCCGGATGGCAATAGTGACGGAGGAGATCCACACACATAATACAAGAATTTATATGGGAAAGGCAACAGATCGGAAATCGAAGCATTGATAAGTAGCGATTTCCAAACCAGATCCAGGAACGAACTGAGAGTCAGTTTCTTTAAGCTCCGACCAGACACATGCGACATACGCACTTGAACCGGCGTATAACGCTGGCAGGTCAGTTACACAGATGACGAACACTCACCGAAACTGAAGCCGTAGCCACTGGAGGACATGAGCTGCTTGTTGGCCATAATAATGCCGACGGAGCTCACCACGTTCATCGCCCACGCTCCCACATCGGACACGGCCGACGATTTCTTCTCGCTCTCCATCTCCTCCAACTCTCTCTCTCTCTCTGTCTCTGTCTCTCTCTACCTATCTAGAAGTACAAATCACCAACCGGCCAAACTCCAAAAAGGAAGAGAGGAACCAATCGCGAGCAGAAATCAGCTCCGGATCTCGAGTGCCCAAGCAACGACGGAGACGGAGAAAGAACACGATGAAGCCTTCCGAAATTTGAGCTGGCGTCGGGAGGAACCGCGGGGAGACCGCGCCGGCCAGCGCCTAGATTTGCAGCAGAGCTCGAAGATCTGGATCGGAGCAGAGAGGGTAAGGGGGGAGAGAGAGAGAGAGAAGATGAGAGAGAAATGAGGGGGGGGGGGTTGTGTTGCCTCAAGGCTTTTTGGCTCATGTAGAGTAATAGTCGAATTCTAATACCCCCTCTCCCTCTCTTTCAAGTTTCTACCCCCAAAAATCCCCCGAGGTCGTGTTCTCCCTCCCTCTCTCTCTCTCTCTCTCTAACCTCGTTTTCTAAGACGAAATAACATTCGATTTTTTGGTCTCCGACATGTTCTCTCTCCTCCCACGCATTAATAATGCGGGTCGCACGTGTTCGGAGGCGGGCGCGTGCGAGCGCCCCTGGTGAAAATCGATGAATTAACGAACTGAAGCTCCTTTTCGTCTGTTACTCTCTTTCTAAATTCGCTCCGTTACAATAAAAATAAAGGAACTCCGATCACCAATTTCTTTCTTCTTCTTTCCCTCCTTGAATTTTAATTAGAGGAGTCGAAACCCCACAATCCCTCCATCCATTGTTTGGATGATGCGTCTTTAATTAGATCGAGGAGCGAGAGGTCTGTCAAATTATATGGATCGATTTATATTCAATAAATTATGGGTGAACGATTTCAAGTTCCGGATACATCTCACTTGAAACTTGAAACCTGAAAATCTATCCATGAAAACACATTCGTCATGTTTCGAATTTCGAAACCCATCATGCATACACTGAAATTCGGAATCTACCTAGTCACGAGTTTCAATATCGATTTCGGGATATATCCATGTTTCATCCATATTATTAATGGAATGATTACAGTAGATTGCCGCATTTAATGACCATCATTTGTTGCTATAATCTATTGATCACGGTTCATATTTAGCCACGCGAATAAATATGAAATATTAATAAAGTAAACGTCCCAATCATAAATATCGCAAAAAATAAAACCTCATACTGATATTTTTAAATTGCACACTCAGTCAACAAATTTAGGGTTCTTTTTATTGCATTAACCCTTTTTTTTTAATTTCATTTGTGTCGGGGATCATTTACACGAAGAAAGCCAGAGGATCCAACAAAACACGTCTTGAATTTTTTATTTTTTTTTTGGGTCCTTTTGACTTGTCAAACGGGGTTCAACATCAACCTTAATTTCCAATTAAATACGAAGCTGCCTTCGTTGGACTCCCGAGAATATTCCTCCATCGGACTTTTCCATGTGACATGCTGCCCTGCCTTACTGGATATTTATTTAATTTTTTTTATATATTTCAATTTCGCTTTAATCTCTCTGACTAAAGTATTCTGCAATTTCTAAATTGACCGTTTTGGGCACGACAGTCCCACGTTATACACAGCCCCTCACTGTAGCAGTACTGTGCGACGGCAACGGTGCAATCTGGCCTTTTCCTTTAATTAGCCATTTTGTCACCTTATTTTATTTCTTTTTTACCCTGTTAATGATTATGTTTTATTCTAAAAACAAAAGACGAAAAAGGGAAGCGCGGTGGCGGTGCCACGTGGCAGTAGATCTCGACGAATTTGGGCGGACGAGAGGAGACCATTGCGTGGGGACCAAAAGTGAAAAAACAAAAAGGAGAAAAGGGACCCCCGCAAAAAAAATAATAAATAATAATAAAAATAAAAACAAATCTACCCTCCTTGCTTTGAACGGCACCATTCGATGCCTTGACGCCTGTTTCTCTTTTTTACCCCCACCCGCAAATTTTGTTCCTTTGATTGCAACGCACCCCCTCGATTCAGCAAAATTGCAGATTTATTTGGAACAAAGAAAAGAAAAGTAAAATTAGAAGACGCGGGGGGGGGGGGGGGGGGGGGGGGGGGGGGGTCCATATACATAATTGATAGCGATACGCCGACGCGAGGAGGTAACGCATAATTATGTAGGCCCAATCGATGAGTTCGTCCATAGTTTGAAAGAGCGCAGATAACGTCATGTTGATTGATTAGGTGTGGTCCTGTGATCACGAATCGTTAATTCTTGTATGCGAGATAGAATTTGAATGTATGGATGAGCGAAAATTGCTTTCGAGCCCATTGACGTCGATTTCGCAGATGACTTATTTTGATCGCGTGGAGGAATTGTGAGCCGGATTCGAGAGAATCTGGGGTTGAAAGTGAACTGAAAAAAACCTTGCCAAGGAAGAGCAAGTACTGAACTGCAAAAATCACCGAATTTCAGGGGTCGACAGTGCAATTTTCTTTCTACTCAGGAAGAGCTTGAGCTTGTGCGTTTTTTAATATTTTGATACAGCTAATGTGGTATAATAAAAGGCTAAGCTCGACTTAGTTTTCAGAAATATAAAAAACAGAAATTCTCAATTCATTGTTTTTTTTCACCCCCCCTAATATTTTTATTTTGCAGAAGGGAGTTCGCCTTTTTCAATTAGTTGCGACGTTCTATGAATCGAAAATGAAAAGGGGGAGATGTTTTTGCATCCGCCGCTCGATTCGATGCATTTGAGGTTTCCTCGATGCATCACAAGATCAAGCCGGTAGAGTGGGAATAGATGACTTTACCTTCCGACGTCGAGAAGGTTAAACTTGGACATCCGACACGGATTTAAGTTAGATCGAAACTGGTTTTCCAATGTGAAAGCGCGTCGGACACGTTCATTTTGAGAGTTGAAAAATGTCAAGCGAAAGAGATGAACTATTCGTATATTTAGATATGAATGGAAAATATATATATATATGTACGGAGCTTGTTTAAAGCCTTTATTACATGACTATTTAAAGTAATAAGATAAAACATAATATTAAATATAGTGCAATATCAAAGGGAATATATGCATAATTTTGACAAATGCGCAGAATCAAGTGAATATCCTAATATCAGTAGCTTCTTCCCTTAAACTCAAGATCCTTGATTGATGTGCAGGATCAAGTAGATATCCTAGTACGCCTAACATTGAGCAAGACGGATATTCTTGCATTTTTCCTTCCTCGTCAACACTATTATAACAAGGAAAGGTCGAGAGATTTTACAAAATGCAAGGGTCCATAATCATATAACCTTAGTAGCATAAAGGAAAATTATAAAACAAACCCTCGCACTATTGTGGAATCAGTTTTGGTCCATGTACTGTATTTGTCGAGCATTTAGGTTGCGTTTGATTCGGCTTTAAAAATGAGAGTTTAACTTTAGGGATTTTGCGAAAATACAAATGATTTTTGAAAAAAAAAATCATTAATAAAGCAATTATAGGCTAAGTAGTGTTTGGCAAAAATAAAACTTGCAAAAGGCCAAGGCTGTCGGTCGAGGTCGCACAACCCAGGCAAGAGGGAACGAGCGACCCCGGCGATGGTTGCCTAGGTCACGCAACCTCGCGGGTCCTCGCACAAATAAGAGGAACAGTTACAACAATGGGACAAAGCAGGAAAACGAAAGAATCGATGATGATAGTTCCCAAAGAAAAAAAAATAAAATATAGTTTTAGCGTTCCACAAATGCTTTTAAAGAAAATTTGGGTAACCACTTGCATCCCGAGAATGCTGAAAGCCCGAGGCAGCCTTCAAGTTGCCTTGGGCTTTCAACGTTCACAAGGCTTACTTTGAGCCAAGGGGATTTTAAAAAAAAAACTGCCAAACATCACATTTGCCATTTGCATTTCCCCAATGGACTTTTGGGGGTCTAAGGGGCTTTGGGAATACTTCTCAAAAGCACCCTTAGCTTTTCCAAGACTAGTATGCCCTTTGAAAAAACTTACCAAACATCCTGAATTTTCCCCAAGGGCCTTTAGTCCCCCAAAGCCCCTCAAGGAAAACTAAACCAAAAGCAGCCTTAATCCCCCAACTTATCCACAACGGCGATTTTAGGACAAGATTCAACTTCCCGTCTAAATGTGAACAGATTATGTTGAGTCAATACCGATAAATCCACCAATGGCTCCCATGAGTTCAATTTTATTTAAACTTTTGGTCCTCGTACTTTTAAGAATGTTCTAATTTAGCCCTTGCATACCGTGACACTTATCTCAATAAGACTTTTCAATCAGATTGGACGAACTTGTAAATGTAGGAACTACCAACTAATACTTTTCAATAAGACTTTTCAATCAAATCAAGAGCTCAGGCCGTTGGTCAAGGTCACACAACCCAGGCGAGAGGGAACGAGCGACCCCGGCGATGGTTGCCTAGGTCGCACAACTTTGCCGGTTCTCGCACAAATAAGACGAACAGTTACAACAATGGGACAAAGCAGGAAAATGAATGAACCAATGATGATAGTTTCGAAAGAAAAAAAAATTATTAAAATCTAGTTTCAGGGCTCCACAAATGCTTTTAGCTTTCCCAAGACTAGTATTAGGCCTGAAGCCCTTCGGGAAAACTTACCAAACACCCTGAATTTTCCCCAACTTCCCGTCTAAATGTGAACAGAATATGTTGAGTCTCCCATGAGTACAATTTTTTAAATTAGTCAAACTTTTGGTCCTTGTACTTTTAAGAATGTTCTAATTTAGCCCTTGTACTTTATTTTAGCTATAAAACTAGTTCTGAAATTACTCTCTGAAAAAAGCGTGATTTTTTTTTATAAAAAAAAGCGATTTCTTTTGTCACATATTTATCGGGAATTTTATGAAAATGCCAATTTGAAGCCAACTATCAATTGGCGATTTTTACGTTTAAAAATATGCATAATTTGATTGATTGCCCCGTACTATCTAATTCCATCAAATGCAAAAATTTAGCATCCACGTTTCCGGTATAGATTCATATATAAGTATCTACGACTACTTTTAGGGAAAAAGAAAAGATAATTTATTAACCGTTTAACCACAACTTTAAGTCGTCGTTTTATAGATAAAATATTTTTAGGAAGTTTATAAGAACCCCTCAAATTTATAGTATCATTAGTAACTCCACATCATAGACTTGCATACCATGACACTTATCTTAATAAGACTTTCAGATTGGACGAACTTCTAAATGTAGGAATTACCAACTAATACTTGGTTTTCGTTTGACATTCATGTAAGAAAGGATTAAATTGCGATAAAAAGAATCGAGGATTAGTTGTTTTCAGCTAATACAAAGTGCAAGGACTAACATTCGAGCGTTCCTAAAAGCACGGGGACCAATAATGTAACTTTTCTTTTTGGATATTGTACTGATGGCACCACATGTTCAATTGTAAGTGCTGTCTCCGCATATTCCATCCGCATTGAATTTTGGCCACGAATTGTCGTCGGAGATGAATGGGCGAGTTAAATTATTAACGGAGTATGTGATAGGGATCGAAACTGAATTCGGCCTATGGTACGGGGACGACTTCTGTAATTACATCATGGAAGGAAAATGACAATGCCATGTGAAGGAACAAAAAGGCCGATGAAGCCTGGCCAAACCCGAAATAGCACATGGGAGATGCAAATACCAGACTGGCATGTGCTGTGCGCTCGCCCTTGTTCACTGCCCACGCTTTGAGAATGAGATTTTGCACCATCTGAACACGTACTGCCCAGAAAAGAAAACATGGCCAGTGCAGATACTCATATGCAAGAGTTCCGTCCATTGTTATTACTCACCACGAGATTCGACGATTTGGTGAAGAACACCGAGCCAGAGGGTCGGTCGGAATCCGATCTCTGTAACTCGATATTGGCTTGTCTTGTTGGGGAGTAATGTGCTATCAACATGAAGTTCATAGCTGCTGAAAGCCATAAAGCTCGCTCGTTCATCCTAGGTCTGTAACTCTGTTATAGTCATCTGCAAATAATCTTTCGCCATTGCTCGAATGAATTACAATATGATGACGACAAGAATGGGGCGAGTGTCCACCTCCGGAGCGAAAATTTACAACATGCGCCAGTTATCCTACACAGGGATGTTTACATCGGCTATAGGGAGGTAGTCGGCACAACAGGCGGCGGCCGGAGGACTTGCTGGAGCATTCTGGCTGCAAGACGCTGTGTAATTCCACCAGCGACGCGCCCTCCTAAGCTGCGTGCTTCAGGTTCTTGAAGGACCTGGTCAGGACATGCTTTACAAATTAGCTTGCGTACTCATCCTGAAGCCTAATCCTCCAGAAAAAGACTGAAAATACTGATATATAGTGTGTGTAGCGTTTTCATCGGTCCAAGATTTGGTCTAGAAAGGAACTTAGGAGCTGAGACCATCATCATCTTATTGAAGCCACAAATATAGACTAGATAAGGACGAAAGAAAAGCAACAATCTTGAAGGTATCCTTGGTCGTTTGTAGACTCCGCTCATCAAACAGCTTGGACAATCTAATAAATACACTAGGTTATCTTTCAGCAGCACGGTCTGACAGACTACGGGTTACAACTCATGATTCAGTAACCTGACTTCAGACTCCCATTTAACCCCAATTCCCCATGCACTTTCTTCTAAATGAGAATAATATCAGGCATGTCACATGCACTTTCTTCTAAATGAGAATGCCTTGCAGACAGTCCCAGTGGGCCGAGTAAGTAAATTCCGGTGCTTAACCAAGAGGACAGCATCACAACGGTGTTTTGGTTTGGTTTGATTGCAGATTAAGCTTTTGACACTAAGCATAAACTTTGAATATGAAAATCTGCCTTTCACTTCATAATTCATTTCAGTATTTGATATTTGTATTCGACATTCTCTCGATATATATATGACTAATCTAGTTAACTAAAAGCCATAAGTCAGAAGTCGCTTCCCAGCTTCCTTCTTTTATAGCAGAAACCAAAAACAGGGACGAAGGATAAAAGGAAGCCCACCTTCCCAACCCCAAAAGCCAGGAACAGGTTGCAAAAAAAAAAAAAAAAAATCATCAGTGAGGTAACTTTTCACACAAAGCATTAGCAGTGGAATTGTTATGACAGTTCAATTTCACAGGATCACTACAAAGATAGTGGATTTGTAGCGCCAGTAGTACTTAAAAGACTTACTTGCAGAATAGGTTGCAGAAGGTTCGGATCAAAACTTTGAGAGGTTCTCAGAAGTTCCCATATCCTCATGACTTGATCCCGGAGACCTATCATGCTTTTCAGTTCACCATCATTCATCACGAGAGGTCCATTAGCATTCCCGTTGAATAATAGCGTCCGCATAAAAGCAGGAGCGGAATTATATCCATCTATAACGGAACCAAGGACGATAGCTTCTGTTACACGAACCGACTCCTTTACCACCAAAACCCGCAGTTCTTCCCCGTCAGGGCCCAATAAGAGCTTCAAAACAGGTTGCAAAGCATCTTTTGCCGAAAAGTCTCTGTCTTTTCTACCTTGTTCAAGTAAGTTTTCAAGTCTATTCCACCTGCAAAAGAGTAACATTTCTTGTAAATGTAAAAACATAACTATGTTCGTTTCATGGAACAAAGATAGCGGCAGTTACATGCCTAAACCTCCCATCCTTGAACAGCAACTCAATAAGAGCATCTCTCAGATACGGATTTGGATCAGTGAGAAGCCTCTTAGCAAAATAAGGATATGAAGCAGCCAGCACCTTGAAGTTAGGATCAGCATAAAGAGCTAAACCTTCCAGCACGGTAAGGGATCTCAATATCAAAGCATAATATGCAGGCACTGCAGAGACATGGTCATGCCAAAAAGTCAGACAAACTTCCATGCAAAGAGAAGAAAAGCAGAGACATTTTCTGTTGGCTGCTATAAAAAGAAAAGATAGACATAAAATAAGGGCCTTGTAACCCGGGGCACTTGTCAAGCATACTTGATTTCCAAAGCACTGATCACACAAAGTACGAGTAAAGCACTGTGTTAAAAAACTGCAAACTTTCTCTTTAAACAGGCTTAACTTGTGCCCATAGGGCAATCGTTAACAGAATCTGTTAAATAAATTCCTGCTCATTTATTTGTCCCTAATTAGAAAAATCTTCAAACAGCAGCGACCAGTAACTAGAGATATTCCAAAGAAGAAGGTGGATGGAGGAGGTGCAGCTTGAGTTAAAGGTCCATTAAAGGCAGAATGCAGATGTAGATAAATCAATATAGAAGCGACTCACCATTGAAAGGATACTGATATAAAACAGCGCCCAAGCCATCGACTAAGGTTTTGAAGTTTAGTTCACTGACAGTTGCATTAAGCGCATCATCAAAAAAGTTCCGAAGGGCCGGCACAATTGGTGATACATCCACATCAGGTGAGAGAAAATCTAGAGCATAGTAGTCACGAGCCATAGCTTCATAATCCCGATTAACGAGGTGAACCACATGACCTATTATAGCAAACCTCGCTACCTCCGGGGTCTCACTCATCATCCCAAAATCAAGAAAAGCAAGTTTACCCTCAGGCGTTGCCAAAAGATTACCAGGATGAGGATCTGCATGAAAATATCCATACTCAAGCAGCTGTCTAAGGCTGCACTGAATTCCTGCGTTCACCAAATCCAGAACTTTTAAACCTTGTCTTTCAATTGCTTCCTGCTCATTTAGTTTGACTCCATCCACCCATTCCATTGTCAACACTTTGCCACTTGTATAATCCCAAAAAATATCAGGGACAAGGACATCTGCCTTGTCAGCATACAACTTCTTAAACCTCCTTGCATTCTGCCCCTCCTGCAGACACCTGTCAAAATTAACAATCAAGCCCAACAAAATCTTATAGAAAATTTTTCAGGGTTTACCAAATCACACAAACGCAAAGAGATCCTTCGAACTTACTATACATCTTAGGAAGCAAGTACACCTTTGAGTTAAAGCCAAATTTGGATGGTCGTGTGAGCATGTATGCATATCACAAGTTCATAAGGAAGCTAACCTGCACGTAGTTGAGCTCCTGGTAAACTCTTCGAGCAAATTCATCAATAAGAGCAACGACATCACTGGTAATTATGTCGACATATTTATTGATGAGAATTCCGAGACCTCTTATCAGGTAGAAGTCAAGTCCTATAGCTTCTTCGATAGCTGGTCTTTGCACTTTTACAGCAACTAATTGACCAGAATATCTCAGCCGTGCTTTGTAAACTTGGCCTAAGCTTGCAGCAGCTATTGGAGAAGGGGATATAGATGAGAAAATCGAATCAAGGGTCAGCCCCAGCTCCCTCTCAATGCAGGCAAATGCTTCCATATCTGGGAACGTGGGCAGAGCATCCTGCTTATGGTAAAATTAATTAAAGGCAATAACAACCATGAGAAAATGTGCTCTATCTCCCAAGGTCTTCCCTTGTTATCCTGAATATTATCGTATAAATGACCGAGACGTAGAAACTCCACTTTGAAGAGCAAATTAAAATGCGAAGAATGTAAAACAAAAACGCCCTCTTGATTCTAATGAAATATTCTCATCTGAATTGACATAAATGCATTAACTCATGCGCACACTGGAATTCAGGTCAATCGATTCTTTTAAGGAATCAAGCAGTGTCACGGTAACATGTCTATATTACGTTAGCTGCAATCTCAGAGCACACAGATGCACATGTCTAGAGATGAAGCAGTACCTGAAGTTCAGAGAGCTCCTCCAAGTACTCGGGAGGGCAGAGATCAGGCCTTGTCGACAGCCCCTGCCCTATTTTAACAAAAGTCGGCCCCAATCTCGTAAAAATCCTTCTCAACTCAGCACCTCGCTTCCTCTTATTTTGATCAATCTGCCCATTGCTTTGATCCACCAACAACTTAATTGCGAAAGAAGCTAGAGCAACCAATATGTCCAGCGCTCTACTCACCACCTAGCGAAATTTAATTCCACTTAATCAACCACATGAACCACGATTCAATCTCTCCAGCGAAATTCAAAATCTACGCACGTAAGCTCACACAATACGCGCACAAACAAATAATATCCAGAATAAACCATCGGGAGAGAGAGAGAGAGAGAGAGAGAGAGACCTTGATAGGGCGAGAGCCGTATCGAAGAGAGAGGAGCTCGGGAGTGTAAACGGTGGCATTGGCGGCGCGAGACATGGCTCGAGCCTCGGCTTGGATATCCTCAGCTCGGTCGACGCTCAGCACCGGCACGACCGCGCTGACCCTGCCTCCTCCTCCGCCGTCCCTGACCTCCGGCAGACCTCGGGGGCCCGCTTCGACCAGGGCCGCTCTCGGAACCGCAACTCTCGCCGCTGCTTTGCCTCCATTGACGGACCTCGGGACCGGAATCGGGCGCCACGACGGCGAAGACAGAGTGAAAGCGCCGGCAGACATGGGCGGTTCAGTTCAATGGCGAGCGAAGGCACACGACGGGACTTACTAGGATTTTCGGACCATTCCGCAGAAATGAGATTCCTCCTCTCGGTTTTCGGAAGATTTTCGAGAGAGGAAAGAGGCGAGAGAGCCGAGACGTCTCTTAGTATTTCTGGCCTGTACTGTGCGTACACGTGTCCATTTTTAAGAGGGTGGTGCCAGGTGGTAATTTTCTTTTTTTCCTCATGTGTTTTTTTCACTTATCCGTGTTACAGTGCAATATTTTTTTCCTTTTTATGGTCCGACACACTCCGAGGTATCCATCTCCTCTCATAAAGCCGAGAATCGAGACGGTACTTTTGCCCATCCTTAGTAACATTAGTAAGCGGTGAGTAATTTTTGTGTACACTTGATTAAAATCCAATCTCGAATTTAAAATAAACTCTTATTAGGTACCATATGGGTTTGGAACAGAATTGGCACTCGTAAATCCTTGTTTCGACCGGTGATTTTTCAGGAAAAGCGTTTGCTGCATTCGAGATGCTGGACTTTGACTAGTTGTTCGCTATTTTGTTACGTGAAGCACAATATCATTTGTTTGCCCAAGAGATCAAGCGCAACAAGAAAGCTTTTTTTTTTTTTTTTGGCTTTTCCGGGTCCAATTGCTTGGTTATCAACCACCGCCACCACCACAAGCGAGGAGGGACGTCTCTTAGCCTTAGGTACCTTCCAAGAGATCTTTCTTCCTTGCCTTAAACTACCACCAGATAATCCATTCCGAACCAAGCACCAAACGAACAAACAGACAAGAAATTTGTCCATTTTAAAGAGGAAATATGAATTGAGTCGCTTTCAGGTTGAGAGAAATCAAGCTCGGCTGGGAAAAAAAAAAAGTCCGCAAAAACAAATGTTTGTATTTATAAAGAAATCAAATAAAAATATCGAGACTTTAAAAACCCATTAAAAAGAAATTGGAAAAATTATAAAAAAAAAAGTCTTAAACATATTATATGAATGCCAATTAAGCTCGACGGCCAATTGAGGAAGAATGAAAAAAAAAGAGTCCAAAAAATGAAAAAAAAAATCAACGTCATCGCCGATCGTGCTACATAGTACAGTCTACATCCATATTAACGATTGTCGGCCAAAAATAATCAGAAGGACAACATTGACAAATCGTCAAGAGGTTTAAGACTAAATTAATATTCATACAATATATCTAAGACTTTTATGATTTTCATCCCAAAAGAAATGTTATGAGAGTTTTAAAACTTTTAAAACAGGTAATTAAAGCCTAAAATTATCCAAGAAAAAGTAATAAGGCTACGCATGATAACCATTCTATTCCAAAAAAATGATTTTGATTAAAATGATTTTTTTATTTAGTTCCTAGATGAGTTTTAGAGAATTAGAACAAGTTTGATAACTACCCAAAATTTCTGTTCCTATAATAGAAATGCGTTTGATAACTGCACAAAATTCATATTTCGAAAAACTGTTTCTCTTCCTAATTTTTTTTATTTAAGTCAACTAATTATGTAGTTACTTTGTAAAATTTCATCCGAAATTGAAGACTAATTTTCAATGCTTAATAAAATAATTTAACATACATTATTTTTTAGCATGTCATAAACGAAACACAAATTTTAATATATGGCGTTTGAAGTTCGATTGAAGATGAGATAATTCCCATATTAAGAATTTATTTTTTCTTTAAATGTTGCTTTGTCCAAAATACATATAAACATAGCAGCCGAATAATCAAATTATCCTATTTGATATGAAGTATAAGTCCTTCACTATCATTTCGTAACTTCTATCCTAAATGCAAGTGGGTATTTGACTCCAACTCCACATGTAGATAGTCACATTTTATGACACACGATTACGAGTATATATGTTATCGTCCGCATGTTAGATGCCCTCATCTTATGCAATATTTTTTGTAAAATAGTTTAAAATGTGAAATCTAAGAAATTTAGCCCCAAATTTATGGAGACGAGATCAAACTAGCATAACCTATGGTTCTTCTATTTTTAGGGATTTTCTAAATTTTTTGTGAATTTTTTTTTATTTTTATTAGGTTGAGGGAAAAGTTACAAAAGAACTGAAAGGGAAAAGTGAGAGATGCGAGACTTCATTTTGTTTTGTAATTCTCAAAAATGATTCTTTTTTCCAGAACTATTTTTTTTTTGGTTCTGAATTTTGCTCTAAAGCTCATTCTGATTCTGATTCTAAGAGCAGAATCAAAATTAGAATTATTTACGTTATCAAATAGGGTTATCAGCCTTTTTTATTTTCAGAATCAGAATCAGAATCAGAGAATGAAAATAATTACCATGCAGGTCCTAAAGTGTTCCATTTATGTTTGGCGTCCGCGAGGCAAGTGGACGCCATGTCGGCAATTTGTTGGGCCCCTTCTCATTCGTAGCGGAAGTGCGGCAATCACCTATTGGGCTTTTAGGCCCAAAAACAAGATTGCTCATTTAGATTGGAAGGCCCACGTTCTCACCAGCTCAAGCGACACCCACTCGCGACAGCGAACATCAAACGGAGAATCGAGAAGCACAATACTCGCTACGCACACCTCGCCCTCAGGCTGAAGGCTAGACAGAGAGTGTGCACAGCTCCTCGCCGGAGCTCCACAGGAAAAAGGGCTTCAATGGCTTCATCTAGCAGCGGCCTCACGTTCAAGCTTCATCCGTTGGTGATCCTCAACATCTCCGATCACTACACCCGGGTCAAGTCTCAGCTCCACCCGCCGCCCTCCGCCCACGGCGCCAGCAACGGCGTCGATCCGTCCGCCGCACCGCCGGCCGATCCTCCGAGAGTGTACGGATGCGTGATCGGAGTCCAGAGGGGTCGTACCGTGGAGATATTCAACAGCTTCGAGCTTCTGTATGACCCCTCTACGCACTCGCTCGACCGCGCCTTCCTCGACAAGAAACAAGAGCTCTGTTCAGTTCCCTTCTCTCATCCTCTTCCTCTCTCTATCCGTCTTCTGTTTTTCGCTTTTGTTTGTGATTGTTAGCGGATTATATGTGTGATTGTTTGCTTCCGTCCGTGTTAGGGTTTTAAGCTTAGCTCTTTATGTTTTAATTTTTTTTTCTTTTTTCTTTTTAATCTGCGACAGATAAGAAGGTCTTCCCGAATTTCTATGTTCTTGGATGGTATTCAACTGGGAGCGATGCAGAAGAATCCGATATGCATATTCACAAAGCTGTAAGTAGTAATTGTGTAATCCTCTAGCTGATGGTTATGAGTGCCTTTCTCTGTGTTCGCTCGGGCATTGGAAGTAAATAAGGTTGGAATGTCACTGTCAAAGAATATGTTTGGCGATGGTTCGAAGTCTGAAGTTGTAGACTTCAAATCCTCTAGTCATAGTATGACGTGCATTTTGTTTGCATGACATGAAGAAAGGAAGAGGCCGGCCAAAACTTACTTGGGGAAAATAATAAAATAAGATTTAATGAAGTGGAAAATAGATTGGCGTACGGTTTGTTTTAGGACGGAATTGAGGAAAGTTATTAGTATTGTGGAGGGGTAGAATTCCTACGTTCCAAACTATTCTTTTTAGTCCTTTTTTCCTATCTATATTTATATTTTTAAATATTTATTTTTATATAATTATTTCCTTTCTCTCGATCGGTGGGTTCATCGATCGCCGAACTCAACTAGTTGGGATAAATGTGATGTTGATGTTGATAGTATGAAGTGCATTTTGGTGTTATTGCAAATGGTGGATATTTCATGTGATACTTACCAATCTTTGTTTATTTATTTATTTTTGGTGGTGCAACCCCTGTCCAAGTCAATTGACAAAGCTCGCTTACGAGCTGTAACCCCTGTCCAAGCAAAATGGTTATATGTTCTCCGCAGACAAATTCGAATCTATATGTTTATTGTGTGTTGGGTGTCTACATTACAAAATGACGACAGCTGCATGCATTTTCTCTAGTGATTTCCAAGTGACAATTGATGAGGCCGGTATATTTTAATCGGCAGTTGATGGATATCAATGAAAGCCCTGTCTACGTTCTTCTCAATCCTTCAATTAATCATGCCCAGAAGGATCTCCCCGTTACTATTTACGAAAGTGGTAAGTGACTATGTCCTTTTCTGAAAGTTCGTTGGTTATCTTGCTATCAATATGGCAGTTCTGCTCTCGTTTCTCATTAAGGTAATGTTTACCATTCCTCATTCCAACCATGTGAGTGTTCTGGTGCATTGGCTATATAAAGTGTTTCCTCTTGGCCTTCTCGGTATTTAGTGTTTCAAGAGCATTTTATACATGAAAAAAAGAGGCAGGTAACATCACAGTCAGGAGTCCAGGGTATCCTTAGAGCTCTCTTATTAGAAAGGAATACTTTAGCTCTGGGAAAGTTTTCATACTGTGCCTTATGGACAAATTTTTGGAACATTAGCTTCTGCCTTTTCTCAACAGATTATCTAAGAACATTTGTTGTTACTTCTAATCTCTGTAACTTTTTTAGTTGATTAATTACCACAACTGGCAACACTAAGATGATTTTTCCTTTGTATTGGATGGTTATATGCACAACCATAGAGCTGCATGTCATAGATGGGATTCCACAGCTTATATTTGTCTGTGCGAGCTACACTATTGAGGTATGTTTGTTTATGTTGGCATGCATCTGATTTATTTTACTTACTCTCAACTAGGATAATTGAATTGCTTGTTTCTTGTTTTGAAGACGGTAGAAGCAGAAAGGATATCAGTTGATCACGTTGCTCATCTGAAGCCATCTGATGGAGGTACAGCAGCAACTCAGTGTAAGGACTCATCACCTTCCGTACTCTCTAGCAAGTCCCAGTCCATTATCAAACATCATCTGCACAACACAGATGACGACCCCCCTCCCTCCCAAAAGGAGAAAGCAACAATTATAAGGCAGAGGAGAAAGAGAAGGCCTGTCTGTGGATAATAGTACAAATAACTGAATAAACATGATTATAGCAGTCAGATTCTCCCTCTTATTTAACTGAAGGAAAAAAGAATTAAATGCACATTTTTTTGGCATGTGTTCTTCTGCAGTGGCCGCTCACCTCACAGGAATTCACAGTGCCATCAAGATGTTGAATAGCCGAGTTAGAGTGCTTCATCACTACCTTCTTGCGATGCAGAAAGGTATGTGGTTCTTCTCTTTCTTTCAAATCAATTGGGGTGATAAAGAAGTTTGAGGAGGCCCCCCTCCGCAATGTTGCAGCCCACCTACCATAGAATGTGACTCAGACCAGAGAATGAATGAATGTAATTTGAAAGTGATGATGAGTAGTCTAATGACTTTCTCATGAGACATGCTTATGCCCTACCAGAATATTTCTTGCTCACATGGGAAAAGAATGAACCAATCTCTCCCATCTCCATTTCCTATGTATCCTCTGAAATTTGACTTCTGTTGTTTCAATGTGAAGTGGATATCAATAGGCATGACTAGTATAAGAGTGTGTACGGATTGCACATGCAGGTGAGATTCCATATGAGAATTCTCTGCTGAGACAAGTATCTAGTCTTCTCAGAAGATTGCCTGCAATTGAATCAGGGACATTTCAGGACGACTTTTTGATGGTCAGTATTCTTTTTGGTTTGACATGCCCCGAAGTTGAGTTTTGCTTTTTTTTCTATTTTTTTTCCACTTTATATGTTTTTTGCCGAGTTATTTTGTTGTTCACTTTCTTGCTAAATTCTTCTCCAACTTGCTTTTCTTCCAGGAGTACAACGATACATTGCTGATTACTTACCTGGCCATGCTCACCAACTGCTCAAGGTATAAACAAAATTTTGAATTATTTACTTTGGAAATATGTTAAGTATGTTCCGAGTCCCGATTAAGGAGGAAAATATTTCTGTGGACCATCTTCTGGATGGTCCAAGGTTTTGTTCGGACGGGAGGATTGTGTATATACATCAAACCACTACACATGTCATGTGCCTGAAAGCTTATCCAACCAAGCCAGTTATTAGCCGAAACTGGAAAATATCTACTACTAGTTGGAATTTTCATCAGGAACTATTCGACTCAGATGACATCTACATAGGATTTGACTTTTTGTGGAATCTACTTATTAGGGATTGCGCCTAGCAGATATGGTGTTGGAAAACCTTCTCCAATATTTAGTCCTGAGCAACAATATGCATTTGTTCTTTCACAAGGTTTCAAGTTAGTCTGTCCGTAGGAAGCCTAGGAACATGATAAGCCTTGTGTAAGTAGCCAAGTTGAGAGCTTATTTTGTGAAATTTGCTTAATTTTGGTTGGTGTGCTTTAGGACTTAGAAGTTTTCGTGGTGCACAGACACAGTGATAATATGATTAGATTGACATTAACTTGTCAATGCGTGTGTTTGCTCTCTACATTGTGAGGCTTCATTCAAGAAACTCAGATAATGCTCCTCTTTGCAGCACAATGAACGAGCTAATTGACAAATTCAACACCGCTTATGACAGACACAGTAGGAGGGGAGGAAGGACGCCCTTTGTTTGAAAGATTCCTTGTTTCTGTTGGATCACATTCAATTGATTATGGTTCTCCATCTCTCTTGGCACTGCGCTTGATTAGTGGCCTACTGTCAAACTCTAGGCTTGCGCATGACGCAAGCGATCATGGCCAATGCATATTGAGCAAGTTTCAACCGAGGCCCATACCACATAGAAGATGGGATCATGGAGATGAAATCAAAAATCTAATAGAGACGTTTATACATTCCCATTTTACCAAGGTTCTCTCACTATTTATTTTGGATGTTCCGTCCTCCTGGGCATTTCGTAGTTCCCGGGGCTAACAATAGTGAACTAGGGAACCTCGCTGCAAGATTTTCCATACGTTACAGCCATGTTTTGACCTTTGGGGTTGCCTTGAGATGATGGTCCAGGTATAGCTTTTAGCATCTTGTAGTGATACTATATGTTTAACTTCTTGGATTTGAGACTTTGTTGCCGAACTTGTATACTTGGAGCCTGTTCAAGCTTCTTGCGTTCGCTTCTACTTCCGTCTTTTTTATCCAATAAGAAAATGACGAAAAGTTCCTTCTAGGGGGGAGAGTAAGATCATGGTGTACGTTAAAATGTGGGGTGTTTATCATGCTTAGCATGGGTCGTTGAAATACGAGAAAAAATAACGTGTAACTTGCTAAGATAAAGGGTCAAATTCTTGTAGGCCTTCGAGGATGTCAAGAGGGTGGTGTTGTAAGTAAAACATGAATAGTGTGATACAAACAAACGGACAAATGTTGAGAAACTTCATTTTCGGTTTATTCCAGCTCTCATTGAGCGTTCTACTACAGAGCACGTAACGACAAACATGAAGTTCTTGCCCTCTGGCTTAGACCACTGCCAGATGCGTAATTCAATGAGAGGAGAAAAGAAATTGGCAAAGTTCAATTTCACGTTGAATCATCATGCTCCCTAGAAAAAGCTCTCTTCAAGCTTCAGAGAGACAGTTCGTTTTTGGAGATGAGAATCCCGTCGCTATCTGCATACAACCATTCGCCTTCGCGGATCAGCGTGCCGGCAATGTGGACAGGGACATGCTTTTCCCCGACCCCTTTCTTGCTCGATTTCAGGGGATGGGAAGCCAAGGCCCGGACGCCAATCGAACAATCGTTGATCTCGTCCACGTCTCTGATGCAGCCATTCACAACAATGCCAGCCCATCCCATGTTCTGAGCCAACTGTCCCATGTTCCCACCCACCAGTGCACATCTCAAGCTTCCTCCGCCATCGATGACCAACACTCTCCCTTCGCCTCTGGTTTCGAGCAGCTCCCTAACCATGACGTTGTCCTCAAACACCTTTAGAGTGACAATGGGACCTGAGAACGTTCCGCTCTGGCCGTATATCTGGAATACCGGATGCAGCACGCGCAGGTCGCCGCTTGCTAAGACAGACGCGTTTGAGTCGCAAACTTCAGCGGTTGCCAGAGAAGCCATCGTCTTATCCTGCTCTATTGGTTGGTTAGTTCTTGGTAATTGAGGAAAAGCACTGACGATCCAGATACAGTTTTCACTGAATCCCTTAGGAGGAAGCCAAGATGTATGGATTTATGATGGAACAGTCTTGCATCTCTTTTTATTGCACCAGTAAACTATCCATTTACCAGTAGGAGTACCTAGACGACGCGTTGAAAACCTCAAACAAAGCAACTTCTATACATTTGCACATTTTGCAGACTGATGCACTGGAAGTTCTGTTTCCTCTAAGGAGCTGAAAAAAAATAGCTAGTGCACAACCTGAGCTTATGCCATACGATCTCCATAAAAGTTGCAGCTGCAACAATTGCTGCAATAAGCATCACCTGTAGAAGATACTCCAGAGTGTAGCTGTACTAGTGATATTGTTTCTGATTAATATTTCTATGTTGTACTGCACGAGTCAGGAAATTTCTGAGCTTCAACTCTATGAATTGCTCCTTGAATCATATTTTACTAGCAACAAGCATCACCAGACACCATTTAGACCATTTCGAAATGATTTAGAGATCAGTTTTGACATTGGCAAGGGATTAATCGTTCGACTCAAGTGTTCAGAGGATGATTTCACTCTAAAAGCCATTGAACCAGTTCAGTGCTACCATCAAACCCATCTCATTGACAAATGTAATTTTTTTTTCCTAGCAAGAGGTTGATATGATGAACACTCGAGAACGCAACAGCTAATTCCCATATGATCTCTGAAACATTTGTTAGAACCATTTCAGTAACGCGAGTTTCCGCACAGCCACAACTTGTAATACTCCACATTTGTCAAACGAGATTTATCAATTTTAAGTTTTGGAAGACAGCAATCAGGTAGTTAGCTAACATCAATAGAACAGAATGAACGAACAACAAAGTCGTCGATATTCACACTTAATCCCCAGCCATTGGTGTGAATGAACTACACAGTCGTCAATATTCACACTTAGTCCCTTGCCATTGGTGTGATGAGCTTTATCAGATGCTGCTGCAAACTCATCACCACCAGAGAATCCTAAGGCATCTATCCATGGATGCCACCATCACTCAGCCTCTCATTAGCATGGTCAACCGGAAAATTACTCCTAATTTTCTTTAGGGCAAGTGGCTCGAGCTAACCATGACGAGACAGCAAGTAACAGCATCTGTTTCCTTTTTTCTTTTTCTTTTTAAATATCCAGAGTCAACTTCCCACATAAGCAGGGAAAGGAGCCGTAAGCCATGGTAGACTGAAATCACATCATTAAGCAACAGAAAACTTCCAAAAAAAAACAAGTCTTTCCCCTCTACCAAAAGAGATCAATGAAACCACCCGTGAACCCAACCAGAAAACACAAGAATGAAGACAGACAAAAGTACAGACACTTCTTAAATTGAGGCTTAACGACCCATCCCGATAAAACTAATCAAAGGTGATTAAGAATGGCCAGATTCATGCATTTGCTATCTGGAACTCTCCATCGCTCTATTAATCTGATAAAAAAGACCACATTTTTTTTTCCTCTACAACATATAACAGAGAGACGCCAACTAACGTTTCTAATCCCTCGAACCAGTTCGATTAAACAAAATGATCGAGATTTGACTCTGTTTTAAACTCCACCGAGCAGAACTCCCACACACACGCAATTCTAAGAAAATTCTTCGTTTCCAACAAAGAATCTGAAGCTACTAACAAAGTGAAAACCAACGACGACCCACGAAAGAGCACGGAAAATATCAACGAATTCGAAAGACAGAAAAGAGGGGGGCCTTACCTCGAACAGAGACCAGTGAACTGAACCCAGAAACGAATTGATGTTTGGATTGGGATAGTGCTGTTTGAAATTCAGAGGCTTTATAAGAAATGCGGATAAATCTTGGGGAACTGTTTGATATTATCAAAATTGACGGCGAGAAGAAGAAGAAAAAGGTGACGACGACCATATAATGTCGTTGGTGTCTGTGCCGCCACTGACATACTGCGTAACGTAATCCGCGCCCAACGGGAGTCGCTAATTGCCATAACAGGTGGCCTTTCTTGGAAGCAACAACTTGATGAGTGTGCCTTCTTGCACACTCGCCAAAAATTCATTAATCACACTTTGAAAATATAAATACATTTATTGAAAGCATTTCTTCGACCCCCCAAAATAAAAAAAAAAAATTAAAATTAAAACATGTCAATTTTGGATTTTCAAAATATGACCATATAAGTTATTAACTAATGTCGTGGGAACGCCACTTAACCGATCCCTTTTTTAAATAATAATACAGATTAAGGATGTGTCGTGTCTTGTTTGAGTGAAAGCATTTTTCGAAAATTTAATTTTTTTAAATTTTTTTACGCGTTTGGTTTGTTAAAAATAGTCGATCAATAGAAAGCTATTTTCGGTAGCAAAAAAAATATGTGCATGCATATAGTTAGAAAAAAAGGAGGAGATTTCCTAAAAAATGATTTCCTATAAAGGGTTCCTATTTATCATTGAGTTTTCTCTTGAGCATATGGTATATTTGTTTTAGTAAGGAAAAAAATCCCGCGAATTAGTTTTTTTTTTTTTTTTACACTTTCACGCATTTCATTTTACGAAAGTGATCGGTCGGCGAAAAATCATTTGCGATCAAAGAAAGCAAGCGTGCTTTAAGTTCGGAAAATGAATCCCCTTGACCTGAAAAGGAAAAATATTTTTCTTGAAAAATGACTTTCCTAAGAACACTTTGCTTCATCATCATGAACTTTTCCTCAAAGCTAATACACCCCTAAATCCATGTGATTTTTCTTAATTAATAATTAATCCTCGAGCACCGTGCGAGCATGACTTGACCTTTTGTTGATTTCAGAAGAGTATGATCTTAACACATGTATGTTGACAACATCTAAAAAGTAATTTTTACGAGGCAAAAACTTCATGGACACCATGCATTGAGGAAACGCATTCAACTATGGAATGTAGCAAAGTAGATGAGGATAGCAATTGTTGTCGTATGGACACGTTAAAGGAGGAAAGAAACACAAGTTTGGAATGCGAAAGTAGTGAAAGTACTGATAATCGGCGAATTTTTCACTACAATACCCACGGCATTACGTAATATGTTCGATTTGCCGAAGCGGAACTATAGTCTTTTTAGAGCACAACACCGACGTTAAATGTTGATTTTATAAAGCAACATAGAATCTTAACAAGTGCCTTAAAAATACCAGTTCATGAAAAACCTCATTTATTGGAAGATTAATTGAAAAAATGCATTTCATCCATTGCGAGAAGAGTCATGTATCTGGCCTTATAATACGAGTTGGAGTTCGGCTCGTGATAAGGCCTTCGAAATAACTAACTTAGAGATTTAATAAGTTTAATCAAAATAAATAAAATTCCCGCTCCTAACCTTTGAAATAACATGCTATTTACGGCTCATTTGATGTCTGATTGTTAACTTATTATTTTTATAGCTTTTGTTAAGGTGTTTATATGATAGATGACTAACTTTTAAATCTTTCGAAATTTAGATATTTGTAAATTATTATGAAACCAAGCCGGGCCAATTCGGGCCCGAGGATCTTAAGCCCAAAACCTGGACCTTCTTGAATGAGAATTATAAGACCCACTATAATAGAGCAAATTATATAAAAAAAATAAAAATTATAAACTTATTGCAATTGTGTTAATTCAGTTTTAAATTTTTTTTGGCCAATTGAGTCCTAAATTATTTGCATTTGTATCAATTCGCGATCAATGTTGGCTGAAAATAGCTAACATGGACGACGATCATCTTAGATGAAGTGGCCGATGTTAACATTTGAATTTTTATTTTATTTTTTTGGTTTCCCTTCCTTCTTTTGCTTTTCTTTTATCCAAATGTGGGGGAGGCCATCGTGGCCACAGGCGAAACCGCCTCGCCATGGCCTTGCCAAGTGTGAGTAAAGGCGTCCTTGCACGAAGAGGCAACCTTGGCCAGACCATTTCGAGGCGCAACCCCAAGCTAAGGTAGGCATGGCCTCGTCAGCAGTGAACAAGGCTACCTTCGCTTGCGGCCAAGGAGGTCGTAGGCTTGTAGCGAGGTTGGCCTTCCTAGACCTGGAAGAGGCAGCCTCGCCCGGACCATCTTAGAGAGCGATCGCTAGCTACGGCGGCCATGGCCTCGCCAGCAGCAGGCAAGGCTGCCTTCACTTGCGGGCGACGCGGCCACGGCAAGGCTACCTTCGCCCAAATCTGGGCAAGGGCCTTGACCATCGCCTGCCACAATAGATTAAAAAAAAAAGAAGGAAAAAATAAAAGGAAATAAAGATATTAATGAAAAATACTTAAAAATTATCCACGTCAGCGCCGATCGTGTCATGTAGGACATTCGATGTCTATGTTAGCGATTTCCCTACCAAAATTAGCTAGATGTACTGAATCGACATAAATACAAAAGGTTTATGACTTAATTGGCTAGGGAAAAAAAAGTTTAACACTGAATTGACACAATTGCCGAAGATTTCGGACTTTTTGATAATTTTCTCGACAGGATAGTAGCTCCGTTTTACTCAAGAACCAAAAATTCTAGCCGGTTCAATACGATCCGATCCGGATTTTCGAGCTTGTGGACTTTTTTGCACTTTTGGCGGAGGGGTTTACGGTTGTATGCCCTTTGGAAACTCAGATCGGCCGTCGTCCGTTCTCAGAGGTTCGGTTTGGCAAATTGAAAATTACGCACGGGATCCCTGGCTCCGGGAAGGCTCCAAGGACCAAGCATGGTACCATAGGCTTAGAGCCCATGGGAGAGAGACACGTGGACCTCTTATCTCATCAGAAGTTTTTTTTTTTTCCATCGAAATATCACGAGACTTGATTTTTCGCAAGTATTGGAAAATAAGTAGTATCTTTACAAAAAAAAAAGATTTATTTTTTCCATGAAATAAAGCGAGGCCAAAATTCAAAATTCGTAAAGTCTGAGTTTAGCACCATGTAAATAATCTCGTAAAACCATATTGAGGTATGTGTTTTTTTTTTCTAATATAAAAAAAATAGAACTTACTAATTGTTAAATTAAAATAATTGCATTAAGGTAAAAGCACCAGGCATATAACATCCTCCGCTCACGTTATGTCAAAAAACGGGGCGCGTTTCGTTAGTCCAAACGTTTCGATATGTGAAATAAAAAAGCATTATATATGTCTTCAAATATCAATAATTAGGGTCACTTATACTTTGCCCCAATCCCAATTCCTTCTCGAATAAAAGTGTTTTCAATGGAAGATATTTTTATCGTCGACAATAATTTATATCTAAATGTCTTTGTGGATATACGAGCGATCGTTTTTAGGAAAATATTTTCTATATCATTCGTTTTTCTCTCTCCATTTGTTTTCCTAAAAAGAGCTTTGTTGAAATATATTTTAAAGCGACTTGTTTTCGGGAAGAAAAAATAAATAAACGATTCATATGTTTGGCTGTATTTTGAAAATAAATATGAAAGTCATTTTTATGTTAATTAATAAAATTATAAAACACGTATTCGAGAAGTTTTGACTAATATCTAGTTCTTAAAAGGGATTATTGTTTTTATGAAATTTGTTGATTATGAAAAAAAAAATTGTAAGCTTGTTCTCCTCAACAATTCGAATGATGTAAAATGAGGAGGAAAAATTCCAAATAAGAGCCGGAAGTGCCCTAATTGTTTCAAATAAGGACATGACCTAGGGCATTCTCATCATTTACTTTTTTGATTTTTTTTCTTTGTTCCTTTTTTTTTTTTTTTGCGGCAAGTGGCCCTCCACTGGGGGCCGTTGAAGGAGACTTGCCCAGCCCTCGCCGGTGGGCGGCTACCGACGAAAAGGGAGGAAAAAAAGGAACATACATAAACGTAAATGGAGAAAATGCCCTTGGTCAAGCCCTTTTTTTAAAATAATATCCACTTGATTCGTTTATTTAAGAAAATAAGAACGCTTCAAGAACATTTTAAACTATTATTTGATATTTTCCCAAATGAGGATTATAATTTTGGATAGTAAGTTTTTTAATGAAACAGATGGATCTTTATAGTCAAATGATTAATGATAATGACTGCACCCTATAATTAAGATGGGCCATAATCACGTGTCATCACAATATGGACCACAAGATGGTAATTTATAACAGTCGAGATCATCATGTAGTAATTTCGTGAACCATCGTTTCAAGTTCTAAACATATCTATGAATCGCCCTTACCTTATTCTATAACTCCGTTTAGTCAAACCCATAATTATTTTACTATTCTCTTCTTTTCGAATACATACAAAATTTGTTATTCCGACTTTCGTACTCGTTACGCAAGTTAGCAAAACGTTTGTCCGCGAAATAAATCCATTTCCTTGCCATGATTATAACACGTTATTTTATTACGAGATATGCCTCGGATACCTAAGTTATTAAATAGAGAGAGACCCAAATGAACGCATAGAAAAATGAACATAAATTACTATAATGTGATAAGATTATGTAGTATTTAGCAATGGCAAGTAATGATTTCACCATCCAATACAGAGAACTACAATCATGATGGTGAGGCCGATCATTTGCTTGGATTTGCTCCATTATTAGTTGGGTCCTGGTCATGATCAATGATCACCGCCCCCCTTATTATTATTATTTTTCCGTAGGAGATAATACTTGACGTAAGTTGTATTTACCGTCTCCCACCAAACGAAGGACCTAGTTGCAAATACGATAAGTCAGATGGTAATTAAAACAGATATTTTTATGGTTTGTTGCTAACTTGCTATGCCATCCAACTGGATTATATAAAAGTATAAACTGTTGTTATCTATTGCTTTCAATCATGAACCGGACGGTCCCGAATGTCAAAGGGAAACAAAGAAATTGAAACCTTAAAGTCAAAATTTATGTAGGTTTTTGGCCCCGAAAGAAGGGGTCATTAAATAGGGTGGTAGGTATTGAACGAAGAAAATGATAAAAAAGAGTCAAGCTCGGGGACCCAATTGAAAACAAAAGGAGATTTCCCATGATTTAAGGAGGGTTAAAAAAAATAATATTACTTTTTGGCGCTATTATTGCAGATTAGTTAAATAATGGGGAAACGAAATGCTGCCAGCTTGGGGCCAAACCCTTCTTTTCAAACTGAAAATTTATTTGTGTATGATTTTCCTTTTTTTTTTGGTGGATGGGTCGAGAAAATATTCATCTCCATATGCCATCAGTTCCTCCACGCTCCCTTTTCCTTTGATTTTTTTGTTTGTTTGGATGAAATCTTAATCCTAAATTATAAGGGATGAGAGAACTGGGTACCGCGTCGGGGATCGCGAGGTTCTGATACGGAGTTTAGAGCCGCGTTCTTCGATACGGTTGATTTTGAAGCGCGATCATCGAATCGCCGTCCGTGGATCTTGCGATCGTGCAGCGTGGCTACCGACGCATCGATGACTAGCTTTTTGGGTGGCTTTTACTTCGTTCCGTGAGCAGCCGATAACGCAAACTCTTATTTTCCGTCCGCGGCTCTCTAAATTGAAAACGCGAGGCGTTTCGTGTCGACAAAAGTAGAAACTGTTAAAAAGAAAAAAGAAGGAGAGTGAGTTAAACAGCCACTCAATTCATTGGATAGACCTCAGCCCGAAAACAAAAGTAGCAAGAGAAATTGCTGGTCTTGCTATACTTTTGGGGCACCTACGCAAGGAATGGAACACTTGAATTTCGTTCCTATACTTATCACCCCCCAAATTTCAAACCACCCCCCCAAAAAAAAAAAAACAACAACAACAACAACTGAAATAGTATATGTGAACAACCAAATAAATCAAAAAACAGTACCACACGTGTGGCCTACCAGAAGAACCGGCGTGCAATTAATCTCTTCAGTGCCCGCCAAATTTCAGTACAGGACGAGTCATAGTCCCCATTTGGAAAAAAAAAAAGAAAGGATGATGAATTAACATCATAATTCATAAGTAATTTCTCGAAACCCTATTAACTCCGTCCAATCTCGTAATTTATTAATTAAACAAAAAAAGGGTACCCTCGCGCGCGTCGATATCGTCCTACGAAATAACGCTGGCAATACTACCGCTCGTTCGTGAGATTTGACTCCCGATCTACACGGAAAGGGTTTCCACGGATGTTAAATCGAATTTCCTCGCTTAGGTATCTGTCTAACGTAGATTGATGGCGTTAATTGATGATATAATTTAACGCACCAGCCTCAATGTATGCAACATTTTCCCCTTGTTTCCCATGAGCTATCCAAAGGAAAGTAGGAATTCGAAAAGAAAGTGCGGTACTCAACTCTAACTCACCAAAAACCACCTAAAACGTAACGAAAAAGAAAGAGACCCGAACCCGAGACCGCCCGCCAAAGTCAAATACCGGGGACGGGTCCACTTGCCAGCTGCCCCCTCCTCCCCCCCCCCCCCCCCCCCCTATATTTTGCTTCTTTGCCCTTTGCTTCCATCCTCCTCCGTCGTTTTCGCCCGATTTGGTCAAATCACCTTTTTTTTTATTGGTCAAATCACTCGAGGATTGATGATCGACATATGAAGAACATTTTCCATATAAATATAATCTTTTTTTTTATTCTTCTTCAATTATCGTTATATGATTTGTTAAACCTCATCATTCACGGTCAGATATTGTTTTGATTTATTATTAAAAAAAAAGGAAAAAGAAAAAGAAAAAAAAGGGGGGGGACGTCATTGCCGTGCCTCTTCTTTACGTTTGGTGTTCCAGTTGGACTCTCCGTACTTGCTCTTGAAGCATTCTCTAATCCCGCACCCTACAAGGGAAAAGAACCCTACAAGGGAAAAGAAAGTTTTTTTTATTTCAAATTTTCTTGTTTAGTCTTGATACACAAGTTAACCGTGCATTTATATATTTGGTTCCGAATTATAGTGCCCCCTCGCAATTCACCGATGCCTATATCTCGTCCCATGGCTACTAATCAGGACTGTCTTCTTCCGAGCGGTTAATAACCTTTTACCTCGAAAGATGGAAGAAGACAGGATACACCATAGTAAACTATGGCATATCTACTCCCCACTGGTTTCTTTTGCCCATAGACAGAAGATCGGGGCAAGACGTTCGGGCAACGCGAGACACCGGAGGCCGATCGGCCAGAGGAGGCACCCCAATTGGTTGTGTATCTTTTTTCTTGCCCACAAGGGCCACAACCAAGCAATACATTTCCGGAGCTCACTAGATACACAAGTTAATCGTGCATTTATATATTTGGTTCCAAATTATAGTGCCCCTCGCAATTCACCGAAGCCTATATCTCGTCCCATGGCAATAACAATTCAACTCGTAATCATTGTTTTTTTTTTGTTCATAAATAGCTATAAATTTAAATAAGAGTTTGAAATGCTCTCATTTTATTAAATAAGGGCCCTAAATGGACCTTTTCTCAAGTAAATGCTTCAAATGTCTTGTTGGCTTCAAAGAAGGGCCTAATCAAGAGCATTTACATCATTTTCTTTTTATTCGACTGGTGAGGATCACCAGCGCAAAAGGAAAAAAAAAAAAGGAAGTGAAAAAAAGCAAACAGAAAAATGAAATCAAGAAAAGAAAATGAAAAAAAAATGCCTTTGGTGAAACCATTTGAAGAGGATATTTCACGTCCTTATTTGAAGGCGAAATTCACTTTAAATTTTTATTTGAATTTTTTTTTAATGTTTTATAGTAATTCGGCGTTAGGGTTGGAAAAACGAATCTCGAAAATAGCTTGTGAAACTCCATAGATGAAACACGAATCTCGAGTCGACTCGTCCTGGGGCGTTAATTTCCAAACGGGAAATTACCGTGAAATTCTCTCTCCCGCGGGGAAGAGGGGGGCGTGGGGGGGGGGGGGGGGGGGGGGGGGAAGGGGACAATTATAATATTTACGGCAACGAGCCGAGCCCGCACGCTCATCCCAAAATTCGAAATCCCCTTTTTCCGGGGGTGAGACAGACACGGTCCGCACGCACGAGTCACGAGCTTCGCTTGCGTGGTGTGCAGTGAAAACGAAGAAATGATTTAAAAAGAAAAAAGAAAACAATTAGCACAAACAGATAAAATAAAAAGAAAAAAGAAATTCGGACAAAAAGGACCCGTGACGACGACGCATCGTTTGAGACGCTCGTGCGCCCCAAAAGGACCGGGGCCCCACTCTCCGATGTTTAGTGTTTTTCGCGGTGGGGCGGGGTGTGTTTTGCGGGGGGGTCACCGCGGGAGGAGAACACGCCTTTTCGTTCATTATTATTTAACGTTCGACATTTTCAAATCAGAAGCAACCCGACACGAACAGAGCAATATATAATGCCCAGAAATTTCGTGCCACCTTAGGTTTTCCTAAATGGACGGACGGACGGTCCAGAAATCGGGCTGCTTTCCTTCCGAGGATTCCGGCGTGTCCACCACCGGAAACCTCTCTCATTAAAAATCTCCCTACACGTATCGATGTGGGGGTCGGGGGAGAGAGAAGGAGAGGGGGGGGATTACTCGGGTGATCATCGAAGGGCTTCGCACGAGCCCCCACGGATCACCCGAGCCGGATTGGTGCGGATCCAATCGTGCCGCCCAGGAGGATCATATCACGCGTCCGGCAAAAACTGCTTCGAGATTACTGTGCGTATCGTAACGACGAGAGAAGCAAGCCGATCACATCGTCAGAGAAGGGCGGTTTTGCGAAATCCTTAAAAGCTAATATAATACCGTAAAACTAATAAAGGGCAGCTTTGCGCAAGCGGTCGTGAAAAAGAGTTTTTACCAGACATTTCGAGTCCTCGCAGGCTAACTGGAAAGCCGTACCGAACACGTTCGGTCGGAAGGCCCTCCAATTGTCACAATTTTTCTCTTTTTCTTTTTTTTTTAAACATATCATATGTGTCGTGGGGCCACCTCTTTCTTTAATTTTTTTTTATTTTAAAAATTTTGGGGTGGAGTGCGTGGGTTGAGGGAGGGAGGGAGAGGGAGGAGGCAAAGGTGCGAATCTAACGGAGGGGAGAGAGAATAGGATGCGCTCGTGCGGTGTGCATCCTGACAAATGTGGCCCCCTCCAACTCTCACCTACACCAATTTGTCCACACCCCCATACGCTCCGCTCCCCCACCCACAAAAAAAAAAAAAAAAAAGATGAATAAACCCTTTTTTTTTAGTTTTCTTTTTAAATTTTTAGGAAACTAAAAGATGAATAAACAAATAAATAATTTCAAAATTTCAAAAAAAGAGAGTAAATGACAAAATACCCCTAATTAATCGATGAAAGGCCCTTTTTTAGACTGATGTGGCCACTTCAGGCCATTATCTAAAATAAAGTCCACTTTAGATCTTTATACGAGAAAATAAGAGTGCTTCCGGGCCTTTAATTGAAATTTTCTCTTTATGTTTTCGGGATGGGATAATCTTTTTCGATCCGGCCTCTAAATCCTATCTCGTTTTAAATTTGAGTCATTGAGGAGAAGGTTACCTTGAAAACTATCCTCAATTCCCGTCACTGATTGCCGATTTACAATCAGATGGACAAGAATTGACGGGTCGTCGGTAAATAAAAAAAAAGAAAGAAAGAGAGAACACGGGATTGTCATGTTTTTGTTTCACGTCGTGTCCAATTAGATCTAAATGAGATCGTTTCGTTTTGAAAAAAAAAAAACCCATAAAAACTGGGAGCATAATTAGTGAACCCCCCCCCCCCCCCCCCCCCCCCCGTAAACTGTCGTGTCCAGATCGTGAGGATGTTGATGGGTACACATCACAAAATGATGCCGACTTCGCAAATAAAAAAAGGACGATTGATGGGGGCTCCTATGAAATTTATTTCTGTTATTCTTTCGCTGTCGCGTGACGTGATATTCAAACGCACGCTTGCATTTGTCTCCTCAACCCTCCAATTTCCTAAACCAAAATTAGAAGAAACAAAACCGACTAATCACAACTGTCCTTTTTTTTTTAACAACTAATTGAAGCCACGCCGTCGTGGCGGTTTCTGAGATTCTTTCTCTGATCGATTTGTCTTAATCTCACCTAGAGTTCTTGGGTCCTAATTCCTTAAAAAAAAAACACGAATTTTAGGTTTAATGACGATTCTGACCCGATTTTTGTTTTCTCGTAAAAAAACACAAACTTTAGATCAAACGATGATTTTGGCCTAAACTTTTTTTTATTCCATGAAAAAATACAAATTTTAACTCGAATCCCAAATCTGACCCCCTTAATTTGAACATTGGCTGTCCAACGCGATAATTTCACGTCATCAAAAAATTCACGACGATTTTGGCTTCGCGACCCGCCGTTGGCGATGTTTGCCCCCTCTCTGGTCGACGGCGGAGCCGATGATTTCACCCACCCCTAACGAAGACCTTCTTGCTGAACTTACCAGTGTCCATATGCATGTTTATGCATATACCAAACAAAGCCAAAAAAAAAAAAAAAAGTAAAGGTTCCGCACTATACTAATTCAGGACATCACATAGAGAAATATGCCAAGTTCGAGTCCCGTAATTAGGAAACTTGTTACAGTAATGTACTTTTTGGGGTTTCCCCAAAGATAGAAGCGGATTGGACTGTCCGAGAAGCACGTAGAAATCAAATCTAGAAAAGAGGGACAAACTCTTTTGGTAATTGTAAATAATACGCGAGGGCTACTCTCGATAAAATCCTTTTCATGCAAATGTCGCTCAAAGCGCGAGATGTCGTCGCACGTTTTGATGGCAACTTTCCCGCGCATTTCACGCAGCGAGGTCACCGCTCGTGGAGGCAGCGCTGCTCACGAGCACCGAGCCTTGCGTTCGACGGGGCAAAGAATCGTAGCTCATCAATCCAATAAATTATTTACTTCGTTATTTTACATGAATTGAAATTAAAATGGAAAAGAAAATGTTTTGAGATTTTTTATATTACGAATCGTGTCGGTACGTCAACGAGCATTGGAATTAAAATAAAATATTAAAAAAAAGAAAAAAAAGGGGTAGAAAATATGATTCGTGCTTTCGTTCTTCTCTCACACGTCACACCACACGAGTTCGTGCGTGCGCGACATTTACTTTCGTTAATATTTTTCGTATCTTTTGCCGTACGATATTTTACATTGCCGCGTTTCCCAGGTAAATTATAGGTCGTACGTAATTCAACGTGCGCATGGAAATAGATACGGGGTGCTGCATTCGTGATATGTTTTTGAGTTTGAAATTATAGGGAATGGGGATGTGATTTATACTCCTTATCGAATGTCGACAAGAAAGTCGAGCGGGGATCTCAAGGGGCGTTGCTCATCTAACACCAAATGACTTATTATTATTATTATTAGTTTGGCTTTCGATCCACAAATAGTTACTTATACATATGCTTTTTTTTTCACTTGTAATTGAGTGATATAACAAGAGATGCGAGTTGCTAATAATAATGAAAATCATTTGTTGAACGTAATAAAACTTCGTACCTCTATTTTTTTTTTCTTTCTTTCTTTCTTTTTATGTTTTATTTCATTGTGATCGTACGATGAATGTTAACGAAAATTGTCTAGATCTCCTATATCTTTCGCATTTATTTTCTACGGATTAGATAAGAATTTGTCATGTGATTCGGTAAATGAGATTAGGCAAATGAAATGCCGCAGCGTTAATTTTTTTTTTATTATTATAAAAAAACCTAAACAGATCATCCTATTTAGCCAATGTTCAATCAGACTCCGCCACGTTGCCCGATGAGACAAACTCCGACGGGAGCTCGTCATATGTACCGAGCATTTCGATCGGTCAACATTCTCCAGCCGGTGCTAGAGTAACTCAATGCCCTAAAATTAACCGGCGTGAACCTGAGTGATTAAAATGAATTAAAAAATCTCTATTAGGAGAGTATTCTCAATTTCGTACATGGCGCTTTTAAGGACATTCTAGACTCGTCAGATAAAATTGTGGGATGATGCGTTTTCGAGATAGATATCAAGTAATAAAACTGTGGTGTTACTGTTCTCCATGTGGATAAAAAAATAAAAGGGAATAATAGGTCAAAGCCTTATGAGAAAATTTCAAATAAGAACCTGAATTGGCCATCGCAGTTTCAATAAGAGTTTGACCTCGACGGTCGATCAATAGTATTTTCGTCACAAATTTAATTTTAAATTATTTTTTTCCCCCTCTGCTGTAGCCGGCGACGGCCCTCGCCGACGATTGAGAGAGGGCTCGCAAGCCTCGTCCACCGCTGTCGAGGCTCACCTCTCCTTGGTCCTCGCTCAAGAGAGGTTGGCCTTGCGCAGGGCTCGCCTGTGGCCACCCTTGCTAGATCGAGGGAGGGCGGCCCTCGGCTGGCCTTCACCGGGGCATTGTCGGTGGCCCAGCTGGCGAAACGAAAAGGAAAAAAAACTAAAAAGGGAAAAAAAATCCCAAAAAAGTAAAAGACGATAATTCCAGCTGCCCTTCTTTGAGATTGACATTATCCACTTAAGAGCTTTTATTCGAAACAAGGTTTACTTCAAGCTTTTGTTTGAGAAAATGGAGGCACTTGAGGTGTGTATTTAAAACTAGATCCCCTTCAAGCTCTTATTCGAGAAAATGAGAGAAGTTTGGATCATTTCTCGATTTTTTTTTTCAAGTATTATTGATGCTAAAATAAAACGTAAAATTTTATTTTATTTCCAAGGCTTACGATGGCTTGTTGGGGGATGCTCGTTTCGGGGCGGGGCGGGGAGAGGAGACGTACGAGCCGGGGTCATTCATCCGATTGCTCCCAAAAAGGAGCATCAACACCCCAAATCCCACCTTAACACCCCCCCCCCCCCCCCCCCCCCCCCAATAAATACAAATACAAATAAAATAAAAATAAATAAAATTTTAAATTTTTTGGAGGAAGGAGAAACGAATCAAATCCAAAGTTTGACTGGACCCCCTCCCCTTAATTTGAGAAAGCTTAAATTAATTAAAGGGTGGCCCAAAAAAAAAGAACAAAAAAAAGGTAAGTGAAAACAAAAGAGAGGAGAACTCTCAAAGGCAACAACTTCAACTTGGCCCCCCACCTCCCTCCCTCCCTCCCTCTATCCTCTCCCCTCCTCTCTCTCTCTCTCTCAGCTTTTTCACCAGCTCAAGGCACCCAAAAAGCTCATTTATTCTTCGTTTCTCCTCCTCCTCCTCCTCGTCGCTCTCTCGCGCAGTTTCGCCGTGCGGCTGAATTTTGGAGCCGTCGCCGCCGCCGCCGACAACGGTCAACTCTCCCCCCCCCCCCCCCCCCCCCCCGCGGGGCTCTTTCCGCCGCCGTCCGATCGAGAAGAAGGGACCGTCTCCCCTTTGCCCGGCGGGGCCGGGTGTTGGAGCTCTTTTTCTGTCTTGCGTTCTGCTGCGATCATCTCCCATCGCTCTCTCTAGTCCGAGGTAAAGAGTACGGGGGGGAGTCGCGCGCAGGGTTCCGACATTTCTGCACATCGCATCAGCAATCTGTCTTCTGTCCCTCTCTCTCCAGAGGTATCTCTTCCTTCTCTTCGCCTTCCTCCGCAAGTCAGTTGCGCTGTCTCTACTCTTTCTTCTTCTTTTCTTGTACTTTTCTTAACTGCCCATTTCACATCTCCTCCACTCAATCACTCCCACAGTCCCACTCTCTCTCCCCCTCTGTCACTTTATGCTTCGACTTTGAGTCTTTGACTCGATCGTTTCTCTCTCTAGATCTTTTTCCTCCTCTGTTCTTTCTCTTCCTTTCTCCTGTAGTATTCTTTATTCTCTTGCCAGTCGTTGATTTTTCTTTTCTTATTTCCTCTCTGATAGAGCCAACAATGCGGAGAACCCAGCCCCAGTCGAGCAGATTCAGAAGAAATCTCTGTACCAAGAAAACGGAGGTTAAACTAAAACAGAGGAAGAAACGCAGAGCCGGCAAAGAGGAGAGGAAGAGAGATACTTGCTTTGCTTTCTCTGGGCCTGAGCTTCAGCTGGCGCTTCTTTCATGAACATCTGAAGAAACAAGCGAGACCCAGAAGGGAAAAAAGAAAAAAAAAGAAGACGAAAAATGAAGAGAGAATGGAGGAGAATCATCAATGGCTCTTTGCGCTTCGTATCCTTTCTTCTGCTTCACCTCCTCATCCCAGTTGCTGAAGCTAGAAGACAACTACTAGCCACCAACGACGACGTCTCCGGCTTGCTCTCTTTCAAGAAATCCTCTGTCCGGTCCGACCCCCAACGGGTTCTTGTCTAGCTGGGTGGCGACATCGTCCCTTCCCTGCTCGTGGAACGGCATCTCTTGCTCATCCGACGGCCGGGTCTCCGCCGTCGATCTCAGCGGCGCTGGCCTCGCCGGCTCCCTCGCCTCCCTGATCTGGCGGCGCTGCAAGGCCTTCGGTCCGTCAACCTGCGCGGCAACTCCTTCTCTGCCGGCGATCTCTCGGCACCGGCGGTGGCAGCAGTTCTTGCCTCCTCGAGAGCGTTGACTTGTCTTCCAACAACTTGACCGACCCTTTACCGGCCAATTCGTTCTTGGCTTCTTGCACCATGCTTGCTTACGTCAACCTCTCGCACAATTCGATTCCTGGTGGGTATCTTCAATTCGGGCCTTCCTGGTTCAGCTTGATCTCTCTTCCAATCAAATCCCTGATGTTGGCCTCTTGAATTACACCCTCACGAACTGCCAGAACTTGAATCTGCTCGATTTGTCCGACAACAAGCTCGTTGGGAAGTTCGATGCCACTCCTTACTCTTGCAAGAACTTGTCATTTCTCGATCTGTCGAGGAATAATTTGACTGGGGCTCTGCCTCCCAATTTTGTTGCAATTCCCCTGCATCACTCAAGTTCCTGGATCTTTCTCGGAACAATTTCTCGGGAAAATTCTCCGATCTCAACTTCGGCATGCGGAAACCTTATAGTGGTCAATCTCTCGCACAATTGTCTCTCAGGCACCAACTTCCCGCGAGCCTCAACAACTGCCAGCTCTTGCAGACAATTGACTTGTCTTACAATGAGCTGGAGGACATGATTCCTGGTGCTCTGCTAGGAGGTTTCAAGAAGTTGGAACGACTGTATCTGTCACACAACCGATTTGTGGGGCAAATCCCACCAGAGTTGGCGCAGTCTTGCGGGACTTTGCAAGAGCTCGATCTGTCTTGGAACAATTTCTCCGGCGGGTTGCCGTTGGCGTTTGCTCGGTGCTCTTCTCTCATAAGTCTCAACCTCGGGAACAATCGGCTGAACGGAAATTTTCTCGACACGGTGATTGGAAACATCACGAGCCTCAAGTCTCTCTACTTGCCGTTCAACAATATAACCGGCCCGTGCCGGCGTCTCTGTATCAGTGCACTCAGCTCCAGGTGCTGGACCTCAGTTCCAACGAACTTACTGGAAATGTTCCTTATGGATTTTGCTCAAACAATATTCCTCGCCCCTGGAGAAGTTATTGCTTCCAAATAACAACCTTTCAGGAGCCGTTCCTTGGCAGCTCGGAAACTGCAAGAACCTGAAATCAATTGATCTCAGCTTCAACGACCTGGACGGTGAAATCCCAAAAGAAATTTGGGATTTGCCAAATCTCTTGGACGTGGTTATGTGGGCAAACAACCTAACCGGCACAATTCCGGAAGGCATTTGCGTAAATGGAGGAAACTTGGAGACTTTGATCCTGAACAACAACTTTATCTCTGGAAACATTCCGAAATCCATTGCCAGTTGCACTAACATGATCTGGGTATCACTTTCTAGTAACAGTCTCACAGGAGAGATACCCGCAGGGGTAGGGAATCTTGCGAGCCTCGCAATCCTCCAACTGGGCAACAACTCACTCACGCGACCGATTCCGCCAGAGCTTGGGAACTGTCGGAGCCTAATTTGGCTCGACTTGAACAGCAATGACCTCACGGGTCCAGTCCCACCTGATCTCGCTGACCAGTCCGGCCTGGTAATGCCGGGCAGTGTCTCTGGCAAGCAATTTATTTTCGTGAGGAACGAGGGAGGTACTGAGTGCAGAGGTGCTGGAGGATTGGTGGAGTTCGAGGGGATACGTGCGGCGAGATTGGAGAGCTTTCCAATGGTTCATTCTTGTTCAAGGACTAGGATCTATTCGGGCATGACGGTTTACCCCTTCACCAGCAATGGAAGCATGATCTACCTCGATCTATCCTACAATTCCTTGTCAGGGACAATCCCGGAAAATTATGGCTCGATGAGCTTCTTGCAAGTTCTAAACTTCGGACACAACAATCTTACAGGGAATATTCCGGACAGTTTCGGGGGTTTGAGGATTCTAGGAGTCCTCGATCTTTCACACAATCATCTCACAGGACCTGTTCCTGGTTCGTTGGGTTCTATCAATTTTCTCAATGATCTTGATGTGTCCAACAATGACCTAAGTGGCCTTATCCCTTCCGGAGGTCAGCTCACGACATTCCCGCAATCCAGATATGCAAACAACAGCGGCCTTTGTGGGGTCCCTTTACCACCCTGTGGAACCGGAGGCGGGTCGAGCCGCCCGTCGAAGAATTATAATGGGGATAAGAAGCAATCTTTTGAGGCCGGGATGGTCATAGGCATCACGTTCTTCCTCACATGCATCTTTGGCCTCACCGTCGCGCTTTACCGTGTCAAGCGTGGCCAGAAGATCGAGGAACAGGGTGAGAAGTACATAGAGAGCCTCCCCACTTCGGGTAGCGGAAGCTGGAAGGTCTCCAGTGTCCATGACCCGTTGAGCATCAACGTCGCCACATTCGAAAAGCCTCTGCGAAAGCTCACTTTCGCGCATTTACTTGAAGCTACAAATGGTTTCAGCGCGGAGAGCCTCATCGGTTCAGGAGGGTTTGGCGAGGTTTACAAGGCTAAACTGAGGGACGGGAATATCGTTGCCATAAAGAAGCTTATTCACGTGACGGGTCAGGGCGATAGAGAGTTCATGGCAGAAATGGAGACCATAGGGAAAATCAAGCACCGCAATCTGGTTCCGTTAATGGGTTATTGCAAGGTCGGCGAGGAGAGGCTCCTTGTGTATGAGTACATGAAATGGGGAAGCCTCGAGTCGGTTCTTCATGATCGCTCTAAGGGAGGAGGTGCCTCGAAACTTGATTGGCCGGCAAGAAAGAAGATTGCCATCGGGTCGGCGAGAGGCCTAGCCTTTCTTCACCACAGTTGCATACCTCACATCATCCACCGGGACATGAAGTCGAGCAACGTCCTTCTGGATGAGAACTTTGAAGCTAGAGTGTCTGATTTTGGCATGGCTCGGTTGGTGAATGCTCTTGACACGCATCTCAGCGTGAGCACCCTAGCAGGAACTCCGGGCTATGTTCCTCCAGAGTATTATCAGAGTTTTCGGTGCACTACGAAAGGCGATGTGTACAGTTATGGCGTAATACTTCTGGAACTTCTTTCGGGCAAAAGGACGATCGACTCCTCTGTGTTCGGTGATGATAATAACCTCGTCGGATGGGCTAAGCAGCTTCAGAGAGAGAAGAGAAGTAACGAGATACTGGACCCGGTTCTGATGGTGCATAAATCCGGGGAGGTTGAGCTGTACCACTATTTGAGAATTGCATTCGAGTGCCTTGAAGATAGGCCTTATCGGAGACCGACCATGATTCAAGTGATGGCGATGTTTAAGGAGCTTCAGGTCAATCAAGAGAGCGACATTCTCGATGGCCTTTCGCTGAAAGACTCGGTAATCGACGAATCTCGGGAAAAAGAACCTTAGGTTCACGACCCCTGGATCGTGTTCAGTTAGGAATAGCGAGCTTCTGGTTCTGAAATTGGCAAATGAAGGTTTATTATCAATGCTTCGCATTCCAAGTGGTAGGTGTAAATAGAAGCAGAACGTCGATGAGATGGACAAGTTGGAAGGATATTGTGTGGAGAGAGAGAGCGAAGTAGAAGGGATTCTCGGTCGCTCCCGTAGTTTGTGAATGGCGAATTATCGGACCGGCGGGAGTCCAGAATACTTTGTTCTTGCGCGGCATTGACTCCTGTTCCCTGGGGAAGTTTTGCTAACTCATATGTTGTCGTTTATAGTTTTTCCACACTGCGTGGATTGTTCTTGTCCATAAGAAAAGAAAGAACCTGGAGATGTGATGAGAGAAAAGAAGGAAAGAATTGTTGTAAAGTTGTAGCAATAGCAGCACTGTTGAAATAGTGAGAAATTCTGGCTTCTCCGCCTCAAATTCCCTCTACCGAAATCTACAGTTTTTTTTTTTTTTTTTCCGTTTTCATGTCGTCATGTTAATCCACCACTTCTTCCAGATTCGGCACGATTTAAAAAACAGCAGCTGTTCTTTGTTGACGAAACGAACGAATCGCTCTGCTGCCCGTCTCCTTGTAGCTGCGGAAATTTTCAGTTTTGCGTCTTTCTAATACTATATATCAGACTGCCCAGCAAGCTCCCCTGATCATTTTCGCCCGGTCTTGGCGTCGACACTGTTTCCGGTGGGGAGATCCATATTCTCTTCTTATTCGCCCTTGTCCTGATCTAATTGCTTAGAAAAATAGTCGAGCGTGCTGTCGCTGGTGGTTTAGTCAACGGCTCCTAACATGCGTTAGCGCCAGCAGGCGGGCTCTCATCTTTCTCTGTCTTATCTCTCTCTCTCTCTCTCTGTTTTTTTTTTTGATCCAGAGGTTTTCTTATGCATTAGATACCCTTGCATCCAATGGGGGGAAATAGTCCCTTTCCACCCTCTCTGATTCTCTCTCTCTCTTTCTTTCTTTCTGTGACTGCGACACCAGAGCTACTATCAGGAAAATTATAAAATAAAATAAAATTTTGAGGATCTGGGGGAGGGGACCAGGAAGGGAAATTGAAAGGTACAGCACCAGAATTTCGGGAGACTTGCTTAGGGGTAGCAAGTACTGTAGCAACCCCCCCGGTTTGAAGAAGCCAAAAAGTTCCACGTGCGCAGGGCCCATCTGCCTAATTCCTAGACTTTTTTTTTAAGCTATCGCTTATGATTTGCCAGTAATAAAGAAGGAAGTCAACATTGTCTCGTCCCCTCCAAAATCTCCAAATACCCCCACCCCCCCTTTTTTTTTGGGGGGGGGGGGGGGGGGGGGGGGGGGGGGGGGATTCCCTGAGAAAAGGGATAACCGAAGAAAAAGATAGGAAGGTGCCTCGCTTCAAACATCGTTTCATGCGGGGGGGACCAACGCCACGCGAGATAGACCAAAGTTAAATCGGGCTTTGATCGCCCAAAAACTCGAGTTGATTGGTAAATAAAGACTTTGGATATTTCTTGTGATTTTTCCTGATTTTTACCTTCCAACCTCGGGGAAAAAAATAAAATAAAAAAGGGTAGATGTTTGATGTACTCCTCTGATGGTGATTCGACATCATGCGGTCGTTTGTTGTTGCTGGAAATTTCTATGGGAATCCGTGTCTGCTCACAACCTGGCCCTTGATAAGTCATGTTTTGTCTCTTTCAATGTTACTATGTTCTTTTTGTCTCATATAGGATCGCAAAGCTTTTACTTCATTCATAAATCTGTCTCCATTGACCATACGTCAAAATCGCCTTTAGTAATTTTGCACTCGATCTTCGATTTCTCGTGATTCTCGCTGTCGAGGAGCTCGAGCTCGGGACCTTTTTGACTTCTCGCTTGCCAAGAAATTTTGGACGGAGGGTTAACGGAGTCGGACTTGTGACTCAAGTAAAAGTTCGTAATTTTTTTTTTTACGAGACTCTAAAATTTTTAGGGTAAATTGAAAATGGATTGAAAATTTGAGACAAAACCAAAAGTAGAGAGTTTTTCATAAACTAGAATTAGCATTGAACCTAATGTTGAGAATATATTTTTTTTTTTTTTATGGACAAAAGGTTTATAGTAGAATTGGGACAAGACATAAAGTTAAGTTTTTGTGGGGCCAAAATAACTTTGCTAAAAGTTACAAAATTCGTCAAGAAAATGCAATTAAGTCATAAAACTTTCAAAAAGTGCAATCAAGTCATAAAAATTGTCACAAAAGTGCAATCACATTTTAAAATTTGTAAAAAATATAATTGGGTCAAAGCGTAATTGAGTTATAAAACTGTCAAAAAATGTAATTAATGAAAGTACTTGATTGAACTAATTTGATAAGTTTTAGGACTTGGATGTATTTTTCGAAAGTTTTTATGACTCAATTGTAGATGTGGCAAAATGGGTCTAGAACCCACATTTGGCCCATATTTGATGGTGGTGGGTCAAAAATGGGTTAGCTTAAGTACTTAAATGTGTCATAAATGGGTTGCTTAAAAATTTTATGGGTCATAAATGGGTTTCAAATGGGCCATAAATGGGTTAGCTAAGAAAACTATCTTAAGGCAATCATAAATAAGTTTTGTGAATATTTTTTTAAAAATCTAATTTTTTAATATTTTAATAATTTGTTTTTTATATAATTTTTTTTCTTTTCTATTTTCTTTTTTCTCCTGCCTTGGCCGTCACTCTACTTTGGCCGCCAATGGTCACCGCTGCCCACCTCCGGTCACCATCACCAACCACCACCCTCCGCCGCCGCCGGCCATCGACCGCCGCCACAGTGCGTGTACGAGTCAATTAGTATTGAAGTCTTTTAACTTAACTCGGCAAGATAAACCAGAATCGAGTGCGAGTCAGCGTCGAAACCTGCCGGAGCACCTTCTTTCCCGAGCTCCGATTACGCCCCCTACGCCTTCAGAAGCGGCAGCCCGTACGGGGAGAGCTACAGCTTCGGCGACGGAGGTGGCGAGCAGCAGTTTGAGGGGACGACGATGGCAGGAAGCAGGCAACGGTCAACAGTGGCGAGCAGAGGTCGCAGGTGGCCGGTTATAATAAACAATTATTTTATAAAGAAAAAATTTAAATTTTTTCAGAAAAATTCAATTGCATGTTTTAGCAATATAATTTTTCTTAATAAATTATAAGAAATAAATATTTCATAATTTAGCTAAATATATAAGTATTTAAGTAATACGGGTCGGGTCGGGTATGGGTTGGGTCGGGTATGAGTTACTAAATTTGTATTGGATGAATATGGGTCAAAATGGGTTAAATGGGTCAATATGGGTCGGACCATATTCGACCCGACCCATACCCGACCCGACCCACCCATTTGACACCTCTACTCAATTGCACTTTATTGGCAAGTTTAGGACTTCCAGTATACTTTTTGGAAGTTTCAATACTAAATTACACTTTCATAACAAATATTAGGTCTTCTAATACGTTTATCCCAAAATTTTAAGATAAAATCGTGGCTAGATATAAGGTTTGAGATTTTTTATGAGATAACAAAAAATAGAATTGGAGTAAGAGCAGAGGTCGGAGATTTCTGGGCTATTGGGCCGAAATCAACATGTCCGTAGCCACAGGTTCACACATCATCCTCCCCTTACTCCGAAGTGTCCCTCTCGAAGCTTTGCTTCTCAAGTGACAACGTTCAATGGCTAACCGACCCGAACCCTCTAAGGACGTGAGCTCCGACGCAGCGGCGGCTCCTCCTCCTCCTTCCCATTCGTCTCCTCCTCCAAATCCGATAACCCTGAGGAATCCGCCTCCGGCCGTATCGCCGCTGCCTTCGTCGGCTACCCGGCTCTAGAGGCCGGCCGCGCAGCGGAATTTGAGGAACTAGTGGTCCAAACTGGCCTCTTGTAGGCAACAGTGGGCCTCTGCTTCCTCCGCCGAAAGATCTCACGCCACTTCTCTCGTCAACGCTCATCTCTCTCGCAGGTGGTAATCCTCATCTCTCTCTCTCTCGTTCCTTTTACTTGTTTTATGATAGTTCACGAGCTGTATTGTTTCGTCTGTTATAGTGCTTTCCATTTGTTCTCCATTCTTTTCGAGCATGTAGTTTGTTAGTTTTGACATTTGATGATGTGCGTTTGGGTTTGTTGTTAGATTTTACTTTCTGATAATCGGGTTTCGTCCTAGAAATTATTTTCCTTGTCTATTCGTTGTATTTTTTTTCCTGACCTTTCCTTTCATCTGTCGTGGGTTAGATATGTGCCCTCAATGGAGTTGGGTGTTTTGAAGGATATGTCGAATATTCGGAACAAAGCCTGTCTAAAATTGTTAAAGAAGCAGGTAGATTTGCTTGTTTCGACTGCTACTGGTTGTGGGTTAGCAATGGGTTTGTACATCTCAAGAAAAATCATTCATATGTTGAATCGGAACGTTATGGAGGCAAATAAGTTTGATAACCATCAACATGGACATTGAACAAACATTTTTGCATATGACTGTCAAGGGTGATGCATGAGTCAGATCATATGTAGAGACTGCAGTTTTAGTGGGTTATATCAATTTGGAAAGTAAAAATTTCAATTTCACTGTGTGTCCTTTGTTTTCTGCTATAGTACATTCAGCAGCAAAAATATGTGTAATTATTCTCCAAAATAAAGGCTGAGATGAGCTTATTGAGAGTGTCAGATACTTCTTCTTATTTAATGCTTATGCATTTCTTTTAATATTGGTCTGACCGGATTAACAAGTTTGAATAAGGTGTTTCATTAACTTCTTCAATGTTTCAGGAGCTTCACAAGAACAAACTTTTATCGGCATACACGGGTATGGTAAGTAGACCTCTAACTAATGTTGCCACATTGAAATGTTCGGGAATTGCATAAATTCTGATAGCCTCTGGGGGAAAAGCTGTTACTTGGGTGGGGACACGCTTGGTCGCTCTTTCGTGTCTAATTTCACAAGGCAGTAGTAATATTTCAATGAGCTAAAAAGATAGCAATAAACTTACAGAGGACCATCTTATACTAAAGCACTCTTCAATCAAACATGATATTTTCTTCATGATGATCGGTGTGGTTTTTTGCTTATGATATGATTAAGCATCGGGATTCTAAGTATAGGGCTAGTGTGCAATCTTGTATTCTTGTTCAAGTTGGAGTGGCGCCATATTTGTTTTCACATGTAAAGTGATAGAATTGACGAGTTTGCTTTTTCTTAGTTATGCTTCCTATCCTTCAAATGTCACAAAATTTCAAGATTATGCACACACGATTGCCAGAAAAAATAAGAAGAAGATCACAAACACAACTATGCTTTTCCAGTCTGTAGGTTCTATAGAGTCTATGTTTGCTGTTACATAGTCCAACTGATCCGGCAAAATTCAGGTCAAAGAACCGGTATACAACGTGGTGATGCATGAACTGGCGGAATGGAAGTATAATAATATATTGGCTGAGTTTATAAGTTATTTTGCTTCCTATTTACACGTCAATGTAGTTACTTATATGGTCAGTGCTAGTAGATCCATGAGATGTTTTTTGAAAGGAAGCAACAATAGTCAACTTGTTCAATTTTCTGTTGGCTCAGAGTATACAAATGACACTGGTGATGGTGGTGGAATCCCTGTATTCACTTTTTGGTCAATTTCTTCATTTGGTATGTTCAAACTTTTCGTCTACATATTCCACAGACTGTGCAAGAAGCAATTGTGTCTTGGACCGGATTATTCGAGATTCTAAATTTTTCTCTGTGCTGTAAATCTACGTACAGTGTTTTTAGTTCATCCATAATTATCTGGTGTCACTCGCCAAGAAGAGCTAGTTTCATGGTTGATGTGCAGGACGGTCTATACTTTAATGGAATTGGGCATTAACCAGTTTATTTCCATGAGAAAAAACTTACATGAGAAGGATCTTTGAGGAATAGCAATATATAAGACTTATTTTAGGTTCTGAAAAGGTTTATGTGAGGTAGGTGCTTATGTAGAATTTCTGTGGTGCATTGGTGCTTCACTCCCTTTTTGTCAGCATTACAATCATTGAATTTGCCATTTGAACTATAGGATTCATTTCTACATAGCATTTAGTTCGTAGGATTCAACTGAAGGAAAAGGGAGTTCCCGCTGTTGGCTACCTCATGTATTCCGTCTCTCCATCTTTGTCCAGGCTTAAATCGATTGTGTGTGACAAATCTTACACAGGATTTTGAAGTTCTACCAAAAAATAAATACAAAAGAACTATTGAAGATTTCTAATTAAATACTTTCCCTATGAGTGGACAATGGACATTTTCCTTTATGCATTGTTGAAAAGGCTGTCTGCTTTTCATTATAACCAACCAGGAAAGACTTTTTGACTGACTGAAAACGAAATATTTTCTTTCTGGCAATATTTGTTTTATGATCATGATGCTAATTGATTTCAGAGAATCTGGCACAAGACCTTGTGGAGATGTTTGAGTTGGAGTTAAGTTTGAAGGTGAGCTACGCCGTACTTTTGGCTGCTCAAAATCTCTATGAGGAGAGTATTTGATCTTTATTTTTCTTCCTTGCTTGCAATTCTGGCATCGTCAACTCTAAAACGCTTGCTTACAAAGGAATTTCTTATCATGGGATGTGAAATGCTGCAACCTGATCAAACCAGCTGGTCTCAGGAGCTTTACCCAGGAGAATTTGAGGATTTGTCCCAATGCCACCTGTTGACAAGCAAGTGTGAGCTATTGCCTCCTAGATTGAAGGGTTGTATGTCAGATATCCCTCCTGAACAAGACGGCTCTCAGTTAAGCCGTGAGACTTTGCAGGTAATACTCCCGTGAGATTGATTATGTAAAACAATCTTCCTTGCAACATTATCACAACTTTGTATGAGTTTGCTGGTGAGTAAATGCCATCATAGTTTCATCTGAAGTAGTATTTCCTTTCAGTTATTTTCTTGTGTGGGAGCTTGCAAGCTTTATAGCTGCTGTGTAGACTTTAAAATAGGTCACTAGGTGCTCGAATGGTGGATTTGTCCTAGTTGCCACATAGTGTCCTTAGTTCGTAAGATTGAGAGACTAACCATTTTAGTGAAGGGAGAGTTGAGCTGTCACAAAGCTTTTGAGAAACCATCCTGAATCCATGATGTTTCACCAATACACACTTAATTGACTTGGCTGTACGATAGATAATCCCATTTTGCAGCAGTATTCTTATATGTTTTTCCTTGGCATAATATTTTAATGACAATATCCTCTAATATTGCAGGTTTACTTAACAACTTGGCTTGCTGAGGTGAACATAGATACTTATAGGTAAGTCTAGTCTCTGACATGTTTTTGGTATATTGGATTGTCGATCATGTGCTCGTATCTGGCATTTTTTTGTATATTTGATTGTTGGTTAAGTGTCAAGAAATCAAATGAACTGCGCCAGTCTCTTAGCACTGATGAATTCTTCATGTAAAGTGACATGCGAGCTGTGTATGATAGATCCAATAGCAGAATAAACCAATGGTTAGTCTATCGTACAACCAAGTCAATTAAGTGTGTATTGGTGAAACATCATGGATTCAGGATGGTTTCTCAAAAGCTTTGTGACAGCTCAACTCTCCCTTCACTAAAATGGTTAGTCTCTCAATCTTATGAACTAAGGACACTATGAGGCAACTGGGACAAATCCACCATTGGAGCACCTAGTGACCTCTTTTAAAGTCTACACAGGAGTTATAGAGCTTGCAAGCTTCCACTGTTGACACCTGATTTTTAACCAATTTTTCATTAGAAAAATATTTAAAAATCCATAAAAATTGATAAAATTAAAAAAATCAATTAATTAACCTTGGAAGCTTTGGCCAAGCTTAAGGTTCCATCTTTGAACAAAAAAAAAATATTTTTTGAAATTTTTGAATTTTATTTAAAAAAAATAAAAAAGGGAAAAATATTATTCGTGGTCATAAAAATGCACAAAAAGGGTCAATGTTTTTGTTTTAATCCTATTTTTATATGGGAAATTTAAAATGTGGAAAACTCAAATTGGGATCACACGAGTCTTCACAAATGTGAACCCAAATTGAGCCAAAAAATTCATTTGAGGCGCTTCTAGTCTTTTTCTCACTCCATCCAAGTTTTGACATTTGATTCTTATACTCTTAATTGCATGTTGGTCCAATCAATTTTAATTTCTGAGCAGATTACAAAACGGACATATTTGCGTTTCCAAGTTAGTCCCCGATTTCCGATTAGGGTCAAATTGAATTTTCTAAGAAAGAACCCATGCATAGATGAATCTTTACCCATAAGTTTTTGGCATTTTAAGCACTTGGGTGGGGCCAAATTGGCAATAATTGGACATTAAGAGCACCAATTGAACAGATCTTGCATTCGGATCAAATTTGAGGTTTGGGGATTTCGCATAAATCTAAAGCAATCCGATTCAAGATTTGTCGTCCTTAGATGAAATGCGTGCTGTACAGTTCAATTTTGGGCTTAATTTCATGAGAATAGGACATATGGATAATCAATTAGACCAAAAATGTAGAATCGGGTTGACCATAATCAATTCACAGTAGTGTTCTTCACACTGTTTCTCACGCATATGGGCAGAAAACCAGCGAGGGAAAATGCCAAAAATTGAGAGCCAATTTGCAATACCCAATGCCTATGTGGGACCAGTTGCAAAAAAAAGAAAAAAAAAAGAGAAAGGACATTCTGTACACAAGCAAGAAACCCACAGAGGGCAAAAGACGCATGAAGATCAACCGTAGCCTGGCCAACAATAGTAGCGACCGCTTCCCACCCAGTCCACATACGGAGACGTCAGTTTGTGCCCGCGGAAAACGCCAAGTTCCTTCCATTTTGTGACAACCAGAAATTATTCTTTCCTATGTTCACCCATTGTTTGCCCAGAACATCCCGCTGACTGTACTGTGTAAGACAAAAAATGTAGAAGTCCATGCCATGAGGATGAAAAGGAGAACGAAGGACAGACTGGGGAAGGGAGAGTGAGCGAAGCCAAGGAGCTCTCTCTCTCTCTCCCTCAATGACATTGGGTAAAGAGAGGTGAAAAGGGGGGATCTGGGGGAGGATTTTTAAAAAAAAGAAGACAGAGAGAGAACGAGGGAGAGGGCAGAAAAAAAATGAGAGATGGAGCCATTCTTGCTCATTTGAAGAGCAAACCGAGAGAGAGCACAAAAGAGAGGAGCTCGTGAGGGGGGTCTCTGGGAGGATTTTCAGTTTAAAAAAAAAAGAGTATGAGAGAGCTTACTGTGAGCGTTCAAGCGTGAGAATCCAGAGAAGGGGAACGTGAGTTGAGCGATGGTTCCTCAAGCAGGGTTTGGTTCCAAAAAAAGGGGCATAGAGAGAACATGAGCGCTTGTGAGTGACAGAGGAGGGCTCTCTCCGCCGCTCTTTCGTGACCCAACGCTGCCGCTCGGCTGTCTCTTCGCGTGTCTCTCCATTGATTGCATCCGACGAATCGCCTCAACCTGCTTGACGATCGTTGAACCAGTACGTCTCACTCCTCGACAGGTAGCTTCTAATTACGGGATCTAGAAGAACCCATATTAGAACTCGTCTCCGAGCTAGAATGGAACAAGAAGAGTTGGGATCTCGCGTGGGTAATTTGGAAGGATAGATGACGTCAATGGCCGCCATGCTAGCGGAAATGAAGGCCATGATGGTGGCTGCACAAGAGAGGAACCCTGTACCGGATCTTAACCAGGCTGCGCATCCTTCGTCGTCCAATGCTTCGGACGCGACGCGAACTCCGGAAGAGAATGTGACTGAGAAAGTTAATCAAGTGCCGATGGCTGATGTACTACCAAAGATTGCGCCTGTAGTCATCGACCTAGAAAGAGACAAAAAAGATAAACCCATCGGCAAAACCGAAGAGGGCGCAAAGAGGCTAGCAAAGATAGAAGAGTGCCTTAGTAGCCAAGGGTATGAGTTGGCTCGATTTGATAAGATATCGCCATTTGCAAAGATTGAAGTGCCACCAGACTATAAAGAGCCCGATTTCGTCAGAAAATATAATGGGACAGGTTGTCCCCGAGCTCATCTAAAGTACTATATGCGCAAAATGGCGCACTTTTCTGACTACATTCCCTTGCTGATGAACACGTTTCAAGAGAGTCTGGCAGGAGCCGCTCTAACTTGGTTTATTGAATTGGATTTGGAGGACTATGATGGTTGGGAGGACCTGGCGGAAGATTTTTTTACATCAATATAAATTCAACACTGCTACACCGCCTTCTAGAGAAGACTTGCTGAGGACTGTAAAAGGGAAGAATGAGGCGATTCGCACCTATGCTCGAAGGTGTCGGGCCTTAGCAACACAAGTCAAACCGTCCATTTTGGAGGATGCGTTGGTTGATCTGTTCTTAAAAGCATTGCCCTACGAGTACTTCGATAGGCTGAACACGTTTGGTTGTCAAACATTTGTACACCTCATAAAAGTTGTAGAAAGATTGGAGTGGACGATGAGAGAAAGGAAAACGCCAGAAATAGCAGCGAGACGTCAATACCCAATTCGGAAGGAGAGGGAGGCTGGAGTTGATGTGGCCTTTGTACCAAATCCGCCTAGGCCTAAACAAATCTCCAATTCAAGTCCTGTGCAAGGAAACTCGTCATGGTCGGCACAGAAACAATATGAGCCGAAGAAGAAGTTGCCTCCCAAGCAATTCACGCCCCTGCCTAGGCCATTATCGAAGTTGCTTCCTATGCTGCTAGAGGAACACCTAGTTGCTAAAGAGCCCCCAAGGTCGAATCTGGTGAAGTATAATGGGTACGATGAGAGTCAGTCATGTGTCTATCACATGGGAGAAAAGGGCCATAACGTAGACAATTGCATTATTTTGAAGCATAAGGTGCAAGCTCTTATCGATAGTCGTATCCTTGAATTCGACAAAATGGAGCCAAATGTGCAACAGAATCCACTTCCTGATCATCAAGTTGTGGGGGTGATCTTTGATGATGAAGAAGAGAATCGTCTAGAGTTCAGGGTGGATATAGACAAGTTTTACAATATTTTGGCAGTTGCTTCATCTTACCCGAGCCGGAAGGATATCTCGAAGGAGAGCAAAATGCTATGCCTAACAAAGTTGATGAGTCTGGGGGTGATTGGCAGGTCTGACGATGACGTGTTTGGGGGGATTCATGCTTCTACCCGTTTGTTCTGGAATCAACTCGTCATCGAGACCGAACAAGGCGAGCTGTGGAGGGTCCCACATGAGGGTTTAATGGGAGAGGTCGAGTTCGTAGAACCAGATTGTAGACTAGACGAAGAATTCAGACCCTATGCACATAGGTGGAGGATGCAAGCTTCACGGATTCATCCCCCTATGACTGAGGAGGAGTTGGTGGGACATTTCTTGAAGTCCCTTCCGCACAAATTTTTTGAGCAAATGTTTGCTTCGACCTATCAGTCTTTTTCCTACTTGGTGCGAGTTGGAGGAGGAATCGAATGGGGTCTACGAAGTGGAAAGATTCGAGGCACGGGTACCAAGTCCTCAAATGGAAGAAACGACGAGGCTCTCCAGAATGAAGAAATTTCACTTGTGAGATGGTCGCGTGTCGTACACTATGAAGAACCTATATACGCGTCTAATTCTGAAGAGCTCGACGATCTGGTTGGAATGGTGGGAAGTACGAAGCCTTTTGTCATCAAATTAAATAGGATCGACAATTGGAAGAGAGATGGTGATTGCCTGATTAAGCCAGTTGTAATCCGCCTTGCTGACGACGACGCGGATGACAAGTCGAATGTAGGAATCAAGAGGGCCTCATCTGTGGTGATAAAGATTCCCCTTGTAGAGGATTATAATCCTAAGGAAGTTCACTAGGATTATGGGACGGGCGAGATTAGCGCTGTGATGCGATCGGGGAGATTCTATGCACCACGAGAGGGTGAGCCTGAGAAAAGAGAAGTATCTAAAGAAGATGCCGAAAAGTTATTGTCTATTGTTAAGACAAGCGAGTTCGAGGTGATAGAGCAATTGCGGAAGATGCCAGCCCAGATCTCTCTGCTAGATCTGTTCATAAATTCTGAAAAGCACAAAAAGGCTCTTATAAAGATTCTGAACGAAGTGCACGTACCCGAATCTATTAACGAAGTTCAATTGGAAGACTTCGTTGGCGCTATTTTGTTGAAAGATCAGATAAGTTTCTCGGACGAGGATTTCCCAATGGAAGGGCGGGCGCATAATAAGGCATTATACGTAGCGGTGAAATGCAATGGCAAGCAAGTGTCTCATGTATTGATTGATAATAGCTCTGCTTTTAACATTTGTCCTCTGGCCACTTTGAGGAATCGAGGCATAAATGAGGAACTGATCAGAACCTCCAAAGCTAGTATTAGAGCTTTTGATGGGACGAGGAAAGCTGTGGTCGGAGAAATCGAGCTAGATGTTTTCATAGGCCCAACCAAGTTTTCCATCGAGTTCCAAGTGATGGATTTGCCGAGTGCTTTCGGATTCCTTCTTGGAAGACCATGGATCCACATAGCTGGAGCTATACCGTCCAGTTTACACCAGAAGGTCCGCTTTGTAGTTGACAACAAAGTAATCACTGTACATGGTGAAGTGGATCTCATGTCATACCAGAATAGTGCCGTTCCGCATGTGGAGCCTGAGAAGAAAGAGGAGGCGAGTTACCATTCCCTTGACCTGGTGGCAGTTGTTCATACGCCTGTGGGGACCAAGCTAAGAGTTCCTACGCTCTCCCAGTACGCCCTTTTGCCAGGAAAGATATTGTTATCCTATGGGTTTATTCCAGGAGGTGGTCTAGGTAAGCATAACCAAGGGATTCGCGCACCTTTGCAACTGAGCTCGAATGAACGCAGAACTGGCCTAGGATATTCTGACAAGCGAAATTGGCACCATATTATGAAAAAACGCCATGGAGGCCGAGGCTTAGGCCGAGGCAGGGATAAGAATCATGGAGGCGGTGGACGCAAAGGAGGTCGAGGTGGTTCCTTCATTGGTTCAAGTGTATGGAAAGGCAAAGCTAAGATGTTTGATAATAAGCTGGGCCAGTTTTTCTCCAAGGGTTCCAAGTGGCTGGCGGACGAAGTTGTGCTCGATGCGGTTGATCCTGATTTGGGAAATCCCTTCCTGGAAGATACTGTGAATGTCATTATCGAGTCGCTCGATGCGGACAACGATATCCTTGAGTAAAGAGGCCTCTCTATTGCTTTCACTATTTCGTTGCTTGTGTCGTTGACTCTGCTCTTGCATTTCAATTTAGTTCTGTCATTTGCCTTTCTATTTCAAATGTAAGCGGAAAATGCCTTTGGATCTCCGACCGTTGGTCCAAATAGCACACTTTGTAACGCTGTCCATTTTGCAAAACATTTCGAGTTTTATTAAGGACATATGGGATAACAGATTGGCCCGATGATGATAGTTGCCTTCTTGATTTGAGGCTTGAGGGCTGATTTGCCCAATGTTATCTGATTTTCAAATGATTTTGAAGGACCAATGGTGTCTGAGGATATGAGGGCTGGTTCCATCTTTCATTATTCCTTATTTTGAAATTTCTTTCGAAAAGATTTTTCATAAAATCATGTGTTTCCCTTATATGAATAGACTAAACTGGCCATTTTCATGACATTTCAGCCATATCATTCCAAACATGCATACTAGGTTACTAGGCGACTCGGATCGTCAGGGCGATTATTCTTGTGATATCGAAGAGGATGAGGATGAGGCTCAAATGGCCATTCAAAGAGAGTGCATTGCCTTTGAAGAATCTGGACCTCTCACCACCGAAGAACCAGTTGCCGTTAACTTGGGAAACTCGAAAAATGTCAGAGAAGTGAGAATCGGGGGACACTTATCTCAAATGGAAGCATCCAGAATCACCGAGTTGCTCAGAGAATATCAAGATATCTTTGCATGGTCGTACGCAGATATGCCGGGTCTGGATCCTAGTATCGTAGAGCATGCGTTGCCCATCAATCCAGGTTCCAAGCCCGTAAAACATGGGAGTAGAAGGATGAAACCGGAACTGTCCGATAAAATCAAGGAAGAAGTGATGGAGCTTTTAAAGGTGGGCTTTATCGAGGCAATTCCATATTCTGACTGGATTGCCAATATTGTTCCAGTGATGAAAAAGGATGGAAGGATTCGCATTTGCGTAAACTATCGGGATTTGAACAAGGCGAGCCCAAAAGACGACTTTCCACTTCCCACATTGATGTATTGGTGGATAGTACGGCCGGATATGAGTTATTCTCATTATTGGACGGGTTTTCTGGGTATAATCAGGTACTCATGAAGAAGGAGGATCGAGCTAAGACCTCGTTCACAACCCCGTGGGGAAACTTCTGCTACAAAGTCATGCCTTTCGGATTGAGGAATGCCGGGGCAACATATCAAAATGCTATGGTAACCTTATTTCATGATATGATCCACAAGGAGATCGAAGTATATGTCGATGACATGATTGCTAAATCAAATCCGGGACAACTAGATCAAGAGTAAGGCGGTATCGTTCCAATTTATTCCTAATACGGGACGCACACTAACTCTTCATTTCTTATCTTGACAGGGACTCGCCGTCATGCCAGACAGGTGAGTATCCCTCTCCTTCAAGACTCCAAAGAAGCTCCAAGCTTTTGACCATCTCATCCAATTGAGTTGGATTGTACATCCTCAGACTCTATGCGATTACATCCAGATGGGAACACATAATTAAGGGTGAAGTTGTATTGTTCCAGTTTTCTCTATATTCGAGAACGTATACTAATACATCTCTTTTGCGTCTCCAGGGACTCCCCACCATGGCGGGCAGGTAAGCATCCCTTTGCTTATCTCTTAGAGCTTAAAACTTTCGGAACCACTTCTTTCGACTTTGAAAGGTTTTTGAGCCATTGAGATTTTGAAGAGTCTAGAGATACTCAATAATTCCATGTGTAAAAAAAAATGTGTGAAATTATTGAAATCCTTTCATCTGCATTCACATTTAAAAGCTTTTGGAATCATCCAACACATGCATTGGAACATGCATATTGTATCAAGGGTCCCAATAAGGGACGTTTTGGATAAAAAGAAATGGATTTTCAAAAAGGGATGTTTAAAGCTGTCAAAAGGAGTATCTCAGACGATGAGAGGCAACCCATGCCCAAACACGTCCCTACAAACACTTGAGTGATGAGTGAAATAAGAATTAGAATAGGAACCTGTTGACACCTGATTTTTTACCATCTTTTATTTTAGTTTTTATTCCTAAAATTAATTAAAAATAGCAAAAAAGGTCAAAAAAATTGCAAAATCAACTTTGGAAGCCTTAGCCTAGCCTTAGGAACCAATGTTGAACAAAAAATATTTTTTGTATTTTTTAATATTTTTTGGAATTTATTTAATTATAAAAATACCCAAAAAATCAGAAAAAATACCATCCGTGGTCAGAAAATTACACAAAAATATTCTGAAATTTTATTTTAATTATCTCTTCAATATTTTCACTTTTTATTAGGGGAATTTGGCTCGGTTCATGGGGTTCCTTCACAAACCTAATCCCGAACCGGGCCTAAAAAATCATTTTCGAGTCTTTTAATTTTCAATTCTCTGTTTTTATAAGCTATGACATTGGACTCTAAAGTATTGAAATGCAATTGGGTCAATTTGCCCTCCAATTTGATCAATTTTAACCAAAAGGGCTTAATTGCATAAAAATCTTTCAATTTAGTCCCCGGTTTCACAATTTTTGAAATTAAATTTCACACGGGCACACCCATTAAAATTAAACACCTCTACCCAACATTTTTCATCATGCTGAATCCATTGGTGGGCTCAATTTTGGCTAATTCGATCGTTTAGGCCTTCGATTTGGCGAAATTAAATTTCGGATCCTAGGGACAATTTGAGGTTTTCACAGAATTTCAATAAATTGATTCACGAAAATACCCATATTCGATGGAAAACATGTCAAGGAATCCGATTTTGCCATCAATTTCATGAAAAGAGGTCATTTGGGGGGTCAATTTGGCGATTTGGGAGATTTGGCCGAACCGGGTCGGTCGGGTCTGACCCGACCCGACCCGGTCCGACCCGGGTCTGCAACATTGTTGCAGACCCGTGGACAGCGAGGCAGGGCAGAACATGGGACAATGCGTATGGGAATCAAGTCACGAAGTTATCCTCAGCTGGGGCGCGTCCAAGTGACGACTACACCATCCTTGAGCAACGAGGGTGCTTTCTGAAGATCAATCCAAGGGTCAATATTGGTGGTAAATCTACAACGATCATCAACATCAAACTCCTTTCATATATTCTGAGCCAAAAATAGGCCTTTTGCAATCCCCAATCCTCACCTACGTTACAACCCTTGAAATTCTTTTTCGACTAAGGCACTTGAGTTAACGTAGAGTTTAAATGATTTTAAGCATCGCTCGAAGAGGTACGGGCAAGACTATTTCTCTCTCATTTTTGCAGGGTTCTTGACTTGTAAACCCGAAGCAGATGATGAAGATTTCCAATCCATTGGCCTCGACTCGACCACGAGTCCCATTTGAAAATCATTGACCGAACCCAACATTACGGTCCCCCAAAAGTCCCTTTCCGATCAATCAAATGGCATAAACTGCGAACAGTTCCGAAACCTTGAGCATAGGTTCGGGAAAGAATTTGAGTATTTCAAAAGGAGATGAAGTGAAAAGAAACCTCCTGAAAAATGGCGAGGAGCCCTCTTTGATGAGCGTACTCCAATTGGCGCTTTAACCAAACCCTTTTGGCGATCTCAGATCATTTGATTCAAAATCCTCCCTAAATGGAGCTTTGATCGTCACATTATGTTGCAAGATGTTTTGGATGACCTCCTACATCATTAGCATACCCGAATGAAATTTTTGGCTGAATGAAATTTTTGACAACATTACGACAAAATCCCCTTTGCTGGTCATAGGATCCCCTTTCAAAACAAGAAAAATCCCCTCTGCTAGTCATGTGAACCCCTTTTCGAAAATCAGACAAAAAACCCCATATGACGTTGAAAACCATCTTCATGAGAGAACCCTTTTCAAAACAAGAGAAAATTTTCCTGAAGAGGAGAATCCTCGTCACAGGAAACCCTTTTTCAAAAATCAAACAGTCTCATCGGACGTGAAGAAACCCTCGTCCTGGGACCCCTTTAAAAAAATCAAAAATCAAAAATCAAACAGTCTCAGCGGATGTGGAGAACCCTCGTCTTGGGACCCCTTTTCAAAAACTCAAGCAATCCCATCAGACGTGGAGAACCCTCGTCCCGGGACCCTTTTCAAAAAATAAAACAGTCCCATCGGACGTGGCGAACCCTCGTTCGGGGAACCCTTTTTCAAAAATCAAACAGTCCCATCAGACGTGGAGAACCTCGTCCTGGGACCCCTTTTAAAAAAAATCAAAAATAAAAAATCAAGCAGTCTCAGCGGACGTGGAGAACCCCCGTCTTGGGACCCATTTTCAAAAACTCAAGCAATCCCGTCAGACGTGGAGAACCCTCGTCCCGGGACCCTTTTCAAAAAATCAAACAGTCCCATCGGACGTGGCGAACCCTCGTCCAGGGAACCCTTTTTCAAATATCAAACAGTCTCATCAGACGTGGAGAACCCTCGTCCTGGGACCAATTTTTTTTTAAAAAAATCAAAAATCAAAAATCAAATAGTTTCAGCGGACGTGGAGAACCCTCGTCTTGGGACCCCATTTCAAAAACTCAAGCAATCCCGTCAGACGTGGAGAACCCCGTTCCGGGACCCTTTTCAAAAAATCAAACAGTCCCATCAGACGCGACGAACATTCGTCCGGGGGAACCCTTTTTCAAAAATCAAACAGTCCCATCAGACGTGGAGAACCCTAGTCCTGGGACCCCATTTTAAAAAAAAAATCAAAAATAAAAAATCAAACAGTCTCAGCGGACGTGGAGAACCCTCGTCCTGGGACCCATTTTCAAAAACTCAAGCAATCCCGTCAAACGTGGAGAATCCTCGTCCCGGGACCCTTTAAAAAAAATCAAACAGTCTCATCGGACGTGACGAACCCTCGTCTGGGGAACCCTTTTTCAAAAATCAAACAGTCCCATCAGACGTGGAGAACCCTCGTCCAGGGACCCTTTTCAAAAAATCAAGCAATCCCATCAGACGTGGAGAACCCTTGTCCCGGGAAAGCCCCTTTCAAAAAAACAAAAATCCCCTCTGACTTGGAGATCCCTCGTCATGGAAAACCCTTTCAAAAAACACAAAAATCCCCTCTGACTTGGAGAACCATCGTCATGGAAAACCCTTTCAAAAATAAAAAAAGTCTCATCAGACGTGGAGAACCCTCGTCCCAAGACCCATTTTCAACGAAAAAAACTCAAGAAAAACTTAAGAAGTCCCATCTAGCCCCGCTAGTCAGCGTCATGGGATCCCCTATAGCAAATAGGTGCCTAGAAGCCGACCCAAGACTGAAGCCCAAAAGACTCGCTTGCCGCTTCGAAAGCACGATGACCTAGATAAATCTCTCTGTAAGTATTCACAGGTTGGTAGCCGCGGATCTGTCATCTTCCGGACCGGATCGCCAATCTTCAGCTTCAGAAGATTTCTTCCACCCAAATCCCACCAGACAGGGATATACGACAGAGGTATCTCAAAGCACAGTTCAAGATCGGAGCCCATAACGCTCGCGACTTGCCGCCTAGAGATATGGTGACCGCCTTTTCCACGAAGCACGCGCCGGATAGCCATGCCTCGAAGCTCTCACCCTTCGGAACGGATTGCAGCCGGTAGCCGCGGAAGAGACATTTATTCCACCCCAAATCCCACCATATAGGGATCCACGACAGAGGTGTCTCAAAGCACAGTTCGAGATCGGAGCCCATAACGCTCGCGACATGCCGCCTAGAGATACGGTGACCGCCTTTTCCACGAAGCACACACCGGATAGCCATACCTCGAACTCTCACCCTTCGGAATGGAGTGCAGCCGGTAGCCGCGGAAAAGACTTTCAAAACCCTAGTATAGCGAATCAAATGCTACGAAGGGACGAATAAAACCTGGTATAGCGAGTCAGAAGCTACGAAGGTAAATAAACAAAAAAAACAAAAAACAACAAAAAAGGGGAAACCGAGCCCACGATTTCAACACCCTAAGAGCATAACAACGAACTCTCAGATTCCACAAGCACAGCAGCGGACAGGTGTCGCGACCCGTCCGAAAGCGGACGCGGCTAATGGATTACCGATCGCGGCTCTTGGATCGGCGCGAGCCCTCCCAGGCCCATACCAAATCGCGGCGGGAGTATTTTTGAGGGATTCGACGATAAGAGTCGATTGCTTTTGACCTTCAGTGTGGTCGTGGTGGCATGTGCAACTTGTGCATGCATTTGGAGTCGCCACCCGGTCTTTCTTGGAGGGTAGACCGGAAACCTTACTGACCAATTGGGAGAGATCAATCAGTTCTGCGGAACCAGAGATTTTGGGTTCGGGGACTTGGTTACGTCGGTGTCATTACCAACGCCCTTTCGGTACCTAACGTGAGTGATTTTCCTAATTAAGATTTCATGCAGGCGCAATTTTGGGTGAGGTAGGTTGACTTAGGGTTTCATGCAGATTGGAAGACTATTCCTATCAATCACAATCAGTTTTAGTGAAAGCGCAATCAAGTGCATAAATAAATCACCTCGATGCACATCAATTCAAATCAAGGGCTTCCAAGTATAGCCATAAGAGCTTAGGGAAGATGTGACTTCAGACCAGGGGTAAAATGGGAAGAATTGGGGACGATTAGCCCGAAGGGCAAAATCGTCATTTTTGGAAGGTTTGGATACCGAATTACCCAAAATATTCCATGGCCAGTTGATTGTGGCCATTTCCCATTCTTGAGAATTTTTTGAATTTTTTGATTTTTCTTCAATTTTTGGATACCGAATTACACCCGGGATGAGCCTTGGCCAGTTGATTGTGGCTATTTCCTATTTTTTGGGATTTTTCTAGAATTTTTAGAATTTTTTTGGAAGACGGTTTGCCAGAAGGGCAAAACCGTCATTTTTGGAAAGACCGGGGGTCGAAAGACCCGAAACAGGTTGTGGCCAGTAGAATATGGCCATTTCCTATTTTCTGGAATTTTTTAGAATTTTTCTGAATTTTTCCCGATTTTTTTGAGTTTTTTTTATGATTTTCCATTTTTATTGAATTTTTGAATTACTATTATTTTTTTATTATTCGAAAATCTAAGGATCGGACGGTTCTTATTGCGCCACGTGGCCTCTTCTGATGCATCCGATCTCAGACAAGATCGGACGCTTCACAGAGAGCCACTTGGCCGAATTTCAACCGTCCGATTGATTTTATTTTTATTATTCGAAAATCCTTTATTAATTCTGAAAATATTTTTTTATTTTCCAAAATTCCCAGATTGCGACACGTGGCAAAGCCACGCACGTCCGATCTGGGCTTTGATTTAATCGGCCCGGGCCCGCCAACGCTGACGTGGCTGCCTACGTGGCACGCCACGTCAGCTTTGACCGTTGACCGTTGACCGTTGACCGACGGCGACTTCGCCGGAGAAGACGACTCGCCGGAGGACCCCAAACCGACGTAAAAGTAACCGTTTCAAGTCCCGATTTCGACACCGTTCAACCCCCCACGAACTCTACATCAACTATCAACAAAAACATGACAAATGGGATGTCGGAAAAGCCTCGAACCGGCGGCCACCGAGCCGACTCCGGCGAGGTGTTGACACCTGATTTTTGACCATTTATTATTGTGATTTTTAAAATTAATTAAAAATATCAAAAAAGGTCATAAAATCACAAAATCAACTTTGGAAGCCTTGGCTTAGCCCCAGGAACCAATTTTGAACAAAAAATATTTTTCGTAATTTTTAATAATTTTTTTATTTTATTTAATTATTAAAAATACCCAAAAAATCAGAAAAATACCATTCGTGGTCAGAAAAATGCACAAAAATATTCAATAATTTTTTTTTAATTTCCTCTTCAAGTGTGTCACTTTAAATTTTGAAAATTCGGCTTGGGTCACTATGTTCCTTCACAAGCATAAACCCGAACCGGGCCTAAAAAATCCTTTTCGAGTCTTTTAGTTTTCAATTCTCACTTTTTATAAGCTATGACATTGGATTCTAAAGTCTTGAAGTGCAATTAGGTCAATTTGCCCTCCGATTTGATCAATTTTAACCAAAAGGGCTTAATTGCATAAAAATCTTTCAATTTAGTCCCCGGTTTCACAATTTTCAAAATTAAATTTCATACGGGCATACCCATTAAAATTAAAAACCTCTACCCTACAGTTTTCATCATGCTGAATCCATTTATGGCCTCAATTTGGGCTAATTCGATCATTTGGACCTTCGATTAGGCGAAACCTATATTCGGATCCTAAGGGCAATTTGGGGTTTTCACTAAATTTCACTCAATTGATTCACAAAAATACCCCTATTTGATAGAAAACATGTCAAGGAGTCTGATTTTGTCATCAATTTCATGAGAAATGTTAAATTTGGGGCCCAATTAGGAGAAATGGTTCAACCGGGCCGGTCGGGTCAGACCCGACCCGACCCGGTCGAACCGGGTCTGCAACTCAGTTGCAGACCCGAGTTGAGCGGCCGTGGGCGTCGAAGACAGGGGATCGTGGGGGCTTTCTTTTTGGTAAAAAAAATGAGAGAATGAATGCGGGGGACAAAAAACAACGGTGGGGAATCGTTTGGTGGACAAGCGGCCGCGAAAAGCCGGTCGGCCAGAAACGAAAAGAAGAGGCAGATTCGGACCGAGAGGAGAAAAAGGAGAGTTCGGGCGAGCGAGAGAAAAGGGGAAGCGGAAGAGTATCTCCGGGACCTTCAACAACTCCCCCCGATCATCACCGAAAGAGTCTTGGGCGTCGCCGAGCCTACGACAGGTCGGTTTTACTCCCCGACTACCTTTTTCTCATCGGCATGGAAATTGTTTGACAAAATGCCTAAGTGAGCATTGAATTTTCGAGGCTCGGCCGGACCATCCTCGAGCTTTATTTGTGCTAAATTCGCCTTCAAGCTTCGTTAGAATCTGTCCTAAGCTCGTGTTCATCTTCTTTTTGCATTGAAACACGCCGGGAAGCCATGGCCGAAGCTCCCCGAAGTCGGTCCGACCATGGAGCTCGGCCCGGCGCAAATGGCGGTCGATGAGCTTCGAATAGGCTCAGGTAAGCTTCCTAATCCTGCTCAGATGAAGTATGAATGTTTAAGATTGAGTTTGAGCCGATAAAAAAAAATTTGTGAAATCCCTTGCCGGCGCCGGTTCGGATGACGTCCGTTTGGTCGGTTCCCGACGTTGTTTTCGCCATGTCTTCGTTAGATATTGATGTGGGATTTGAGAGGAATCGATAGGTATCAAAATCATGGCTTAAAACGGTGGTCTTTACGTCGATTTAGGCCCTCCGGGGGATTTCCGGCAACTTTCGCCGGAAAAATCACTATTCATCGTGTTCTCCGGCGAAGTCGCCGGTGGTCAACGGTCAACGGTCAAAGCTGACGTGGCATGCCACGTCGGCAGCCACGTCAGCGTTGGCGGGCCCGGACTGAATAAATCAAAGCCCAGATCGGACGGTCGTGGCTTCGCCACGTGTCGCGATCTGGGATTTTTGGAATATTAAAAAAAGATTTTCAGAATTAATAAAAGATTTTCGAATAATAAAATTAATTTTGATCCAACGGTTATGATTTGGCCACGTGGTTCTCTGTGGGTCGTCCGATCTAGCGGAAGATCGGGGCGCCCGAGACGCAGCCACGTGGCACGTTGTGGACCGTCCGATCCAGGGTTTTTCGGATAATAATAAAAAATGTTAAAAAATTTGAAAAATCTTTAAAAAATCAAAACGGCGTCGTTTAGGCCGGTTCTGACCCGTAGGGTCGGGCCGGGCGCCCGAGAAGCGTGGGCCGGGTCCGACCCGGTCCGGAAAATATTTTTAAATAAAAAAATTTAGAAAATAATAAAAAAAAATATATATAAAAATTTCAAAAATTCAATAAAAAAATGGAAAATCATAAAAAATTTAAAAAAATTCGAAAAATTCAGAAAAATTATAAAAAAATCCAAAAAATAGGAAATGGCCACATTCAATTGGCCATGACCCATTCCGGGTCATTTGACCCCCGATCTTTCCAGAAATGACGGTTTTGCCCTTCCGGCAAACCGTCTTCCAAAAAAATTCTAAAAAATCCAGATAAATCCCCAAAAATAGGAAATGGCCACAGTCAACTAGCCAAGACTCATTCCGGGCGTTTTGAACCCCGAACCTTCTTAAAATGACGATTTCGCCCTTTGGACGAATTGTCTTCCAAAAATTGAAGAAAAATCAAGAAATTCCAAAAAATTCTCAAGAATGGGAAATGGCCACAATCAACTGGCCATGGAATATTTTGGGTAATTCGGTATCCAAACCTTCCAAAAATGACGATTTTGCCCTTCGGGCTAATCGTCCCCAAATCTTCCCATTTTACCTCGGTCCGAAATCACACATTCCCTAAGCCCTTATGGCTATGCTAGGAAGCCATTGACTTGAATTGATGTGCATCGATGAGATTTATTTATGCACCTGATTGCGCTTTCATTTAAATTGATTGCGATTGATAGGAATAGTCTTCCAATCTGCATGAAACCCTGAATCAAACCTACCTCACCCAAAATTGCGCCTGCATGAAATCTTAATTAGGAAAATCACTCGCGTTAGGTACCGAAAGGGCGTTGGTAATGACACCGACGTAACCAAGTCCCCGAACTCAAAATCTCTTATTTCGCAGAACTGACCGATCTTTCCCAATCTGTCAGTAAGGTTTCCGGTCTGCCCTCCAAGAAAGACCGGTGGCGACTCCAAATGCATGTACAAGTTGCACATGCCACCACGACCACACCGAAGGTCGAAAGCGATCGACTCTTATCGTCGAATCCTTTGAAAAATACTCCCGCCGTGATTTGGTATGGGCCTGGGAGGGCCCGCGCCGATCCAAAGCCCGCGATCGGTAATCCATTAGCCGCGTCCGTTTCGGACGGGTCGCGACAGTTGGCGACTCCGCTGGGGACTTTCTGTTCTAGAACCTATTGTTCTAGACCTCAAGTGGACTTAGGCCGTAATTAAAACGCTGAGTGATTTTTCTAAACCTGCAGGCGCTCTTGAAGGTGAGGTAAGTCCGCTTATGATAGATGTTATATATTTTTGCAGATTGGAGAAATAAGGGGTGTAGTCCGTGATTAACATTGTCTTATGCAGGTTGGGCGTAGGAATGAATGATTGTGTGGGTGTTTTGTATTGAAGCGATGATTGTTAAATGAGATGCATGTTTATCGCTTTAGCACGACATCGAAAACACACACAACCGCGCGTAAAACCCCGGGCGCCGCCTATAGGAAAATAATAGAAGGGATTGAAGATGGAATCTCCGTGAGGAAAAACACGGGGTAATCCATTTTTAGTTCCGCTCATTTTGAACTATGGATCGAGCCCCAATGCAACGATAGTTGTGCAATGGAATCTGCTGTTTCTAGAACTCGAGATGGGAGCCTCGGCCTTAGGTTCCAAACCCTTTTGATTTTTAGAGTCAAGCCTCACTTATCTCATGCGCATGTCTTTGGACGGTTGGTACACCTAAAACCGCACATAAGTCGAGGAGTTTGGTTGGTAAGACTCTCTATCTCTCAAATCTATTACAGTCCGTATAAATATATGCATTTCATTCATTGCATTCTGATGATTAGATTAAATTCCATTTTGAGGATAGATAAGTATGTTTCCCCCCCCAACGTCCTTGATAGAAGACGAGGATGGTGATATCCCATGACAAACACCGAGTGTACAACCGTAGAGCCTACTATGGACATTATTGAGGTATCATCCAATGAAGATGACAAGTTGGGGCAGGTGATCCTGAAGTCACATCTCAAAGATCGAAATTGGGGCATCTTTAAACGTTAGGATCACGTTCCTTTGTTTTATTTCCCATTACTAGTCCTCTTGTATAGGGTTTATTTTTGCTGAGATTTTTCTCTCTCTCATCACTTAGATTGATTGTATTAGGGATCTATTTGTGTATACATTCAGATGGAACTTTGTCGTATTACTTTTGGCTGGTCATTGGAACGTGGTAGTGGCATTTTTTTTCTAATCATCCGAATACTCCCAAGTCAAGTTTATAATTCCTTTAGAGAAAATTAAAATTGGAAGTCTTACACGACCTTTTGGTCGTATAGAGTAGTCCAACCCCAATTTCGCTAGAAGGAATTATACACTTGAATTGGTTCGTGCATGTTATACGTCACTAGTAATCCACGATAATTGATCAAGAATATCGGCGTTATTTCGAATTTAATGACGAGATAGGTGTCCAAATTACTCTCGTTCTTAACAAAACGGCCTTGATTTGGATGCCGTATCTTCAATTAAATTTAAAACACGTTATTATGCCTTGCACTTTTGAGTAATTCGTCCTTCTCGAAATTGATCAAAAGCGATTATCGTGAATTACATTCCTTTCAATAGCATGCTTTCCTTCGACGAATACTGATAAAAACTTTTCGCACAAGATTAAAACCCTTGTAAAAGTTTTTGTCTTTATTAATCATGAGCAAGCATAAGATTGAAATGGGTCTATGCTTTCTTTTTCAAATTATTCCTTCTGACTTAGTCTTTTCATTTGCAGGTGAAAAGAAACAAGTAGCATAGAGAAATCTTTTCTTGGACAAATCTGCGACTATTCTTCCATCTGATCATAAACGAGTTAGAAAATCAAGACATATTTGCTCGATTTATTGGTTCAGCTCGCCCAAGTTGAAAGTCTTCGAACGTTCGAAGAAAGGAACTGTACAAAAGTAAAAGCACACACACGGGAGCTTTCATTCATTTTCGCTCAATCGAGGGACCTTAAAAGTCGCAGATCATACAGATCATCGAGGCGGAAAAGTAAAGCCGAACTGAGCCCTAATCAGCGACACGAAGGAGCTCAACTGGCCCTCCATGTTATTGATCCTCTGCCTGCACTCACTGCTCCGCATATCAAGGTCCGCAAGCTGGAGAAGAAGGCGCTTGCACTCATTCTTAAGCTCAGCAACCTTGGCTCTGTTATCTTCAGCAGCGAGTTCCAGATCCTGAACTAGTCCCCTTCCACGGGATACGTCCTCGGTAACACGATCGTGCCTCTCTTCCAGCCACTCACTTTGAAACTTCAACATGATATTACGACGGTCATGTTCATAGGTGATCAAGCACATGGCCAGTCGCTCCACCAAATTTCCTCGCTCACGTAGCAATGTTGAGACCCGCTCGTTGGCTGACTCTATAAGTTTATTGTGGTTGTCAGCCACGAAGTTAATCAGCACCAAGTGCTCGCATCGATCCTCGTAGCGGGCTCGCAAAACACGAGCCACGGTAACTTCCCGATGAGTAGCGCGGTAGGCCTCCAAAGAGTTTGTAAATAGGGTGGGGAGAGCTCTATATTCCCTCCCCAACGTAGTACCCTCGAGGGAAGTGATATCCAGGTCCCCAAACATGACTCGGATTTCATCCTCTGTTTCAGGATGATCAGCCATGTGAGCATAACCTCGACCCAAGAGATTATAGAATTCTTCCCATTGAGCCAAAGTTTCAGCTGAGAAAGTGTGAATGGGAGAGGAGGCCATTTTGGAAGGAGAGATGCGCAGTAAAGCGACTAGAAGATGGAAGCAGATTATATGGGAACGTTAATTTCCCAAACGCTAACTCCGTGCTTTTGTAGCGTCTCGAGAGTGGAGAAAAGCCGCAGCAATAATGCTTGTGGAGCCGGGGTAATTAAGTAAAGCAGGGGCCGCTCCTCCCGTGAATCACCAGACCCGCCTCGATCCGCGATTTCAGGTCTGACGAGTCTGAAAAGTTGTAAAAGCATTGTCTGTTTCACCATTATTGAAGGGGAGCGGGAGTCGAGCGCAAATATCGAAGAAGCCGCGATAGGGTTGATAGTCTTGGCATGATGAAAACCTGAGCGGGTGGTAAACATAGTTCAGTCTTTTGGGAAACGTAGTGGGGACAAGTTCGGCTACCGAGGAAAGGAAGCGATCCAAGGTCCCTCAACAATAGAAAAGCAAGGAAAAGGACAAAGCGAGGAATCCAAAATCGTTAAAGGAGCGCTCGCCTGGTGATCGTCTTCCATGCTCGAAGGGCGTCTCCTGAATAGGCAAAGTCACTCAAAGGAAAGTTTAGAGAGAGTGAACATACGAAGAAGATTACAAGACCCTGAGTGAATAAAAAAGGACGAACAAACCTCTTCTTGATCCAGTATGTTTAATAGTCATAGTCATTTGTTGGAGATGACTGACCCAAATGTCTAAGGTAATGTGCAGTTGGGAGACCTCGAAGTCTTTGGGATCGAGCCAGATGTCGAAACCATACAACCCAACCCTGCTGGCAACGAGGTCCAGGATCATGGCAGCGACGATGACAGTGGTGGCGACGATGACAGTAGCAGCAACAACGACGGCAGCGGCGATGTCCCACCTCGCGGAAGAAGACGTCGCCGGCCCTGTACTGAGAAGGAAACCCAGATACTTGAAGCCGCCTTCAATGAGTGCCGTTACCTGGATATGAGACGAAGAAAAAAATTAGCCCGGAAATTATAGATGGAGCCCTTAAGGGTCAAGCACTGGTTTCAAAACAGGCGGGCCAGATCAGTGGTTCAGGGAAAGTGTCAAGAGCTCGAAACTCTAAAAGAAGAACACGCCAAGCTTCGAGCAGAAAACATGTGGTATAAGGAAGTCCTCATCAGTACCGCTTGCCTTAACTGCGGTGGTCCTATCGACACTCGCGAAATGTTCCGTGATAAGTTTTCTATGAGAATCGCGGGTGGTCGTCTACCACCCCACTCCCTCGAACCACCTTTTGAAAGAGGGGAGGCGTGTCGCTACAATTTCCCTAACAATGGGCTTACTCTCACCACAGACCAGTTCAAAGTCAACCAGCTTTCCCTGCAACAACCTCTGGCACAACTAGACTCTGCCGAGAGTAAATTGAGGAATGATCGCCGAATCATGGGTGCTATCCTGAGTCGCCAAAAGAAGAACTTCATATGGTCTCCAGAGCTTCATAGAAAGTTCCTTGATGCGATTCACCAAATAGGGAATGACTCATTATGTCCAACACGCGTACTAGAGGTCATGAATGAACCGGGACTCGCTAGAAGTGTAGTCGCAAACCACCTTAATGGTTACCGAAGGACGCTAAGACAGCGTCATGCCGCACAGCGCCTAGAAGAGCCCGATTCGAGCTTGAACACTAGGTACGGCCATGCCTCAAGAAGAGCCCTGCCGAACATCGACACCAACCAAGCCGATAGCTCTACCACCGACTGTTGGGGAATTGGTCAAGATAGCCCTATCAGTCGTCTTAATGTTCCTCAAGAATACGTGTCACAGGTGCAACAAATATACACTTCTCTGTTCGAGCAGCAGCCGTCCACCGGCGCTCTTCCTGCTGCTGATCCACCCATGACGTCTAATGTTCAGGAGTTCGCCCAACTAGGGCATATGATTTCAGATGATCCAATGGGAGAATACTTCGAACAGTTTTGCTTCCTTGATCCCTGAGTGAGACGGGCTTTTGGTAGGAAAAAGGTAGACTCTCCTCTTTTCTTCTCAAACAAAGACGGAGGTCACAGTTCGAAGAATCCATCAGGAGGAGGCTAGCAAACCTTCACGGCTATGATCTGAAGTCGACGATCACGCACCTGAGCCCAGACGTGATGGGTTGGTGATCGAACATACCCAGAGAAAGGGGGGCATGTACACAAGAAGAACGAACTTATTTCTTATCTGCACATTGTAAAGTTTCAATCGGAGCATTTCTTTTCTTCTTTAAGGCCTAGGGTTGATTTCACACAATACTGCCTGCTAGCATCATCATGTTTAGCTACAACAATTTCTTGTCATAATGGGTTCGAGGTAAATCGACCAAACGCACGAAGGCAAATGTGACAACATAGGTTACGAACAGAACGTGAGCGGGCTCGAAAGCGGAAAGATCGTCAGTTGCCTCAAACGCTATGATTGCGAAACCAAGGTCAATATTGAATCTTGCGAAGGATAAAGGAAAATGTACATACACTCTCATTTATTGCACTCAACAGGAGACTTTACAAACAGATTACTGAGGAGGAACCGTAAATCCAAAGTGAGTTCTAATGAGCGTCACAAATGAGCTCAACTGATTCTCCATGTTGTCCATGCCCTGCCTACAACCAGGCCTCGAGAATCAAAATCTGCGAGTTTGAAGAAAAGGAGACGACATTTCTCCTTAAGCTCATTCACCTTGGCCTCATAGTGCCCCGATTCATGCTCCAAATCCTGGGCCAGCGCTCTCCCACAGGCTATATCCACTGTCAGATCGTCAAGCGTTTCCTCCAACCATGTGCACTGGAGCCTCAGCATGAGATTGTGCTGGTCTTGCTCAAGAACGGTTTGACAGAGAGCCAGACGCTCTATCAAGTTGTCCCTCTCACGGGCTAACAATGAGACCTGGGCGTTGGCATATTCAACAACTCTCTTTTGGTTATCGGCCGCCAGCATGGCCAACACCAAGAAATCAGCTCTGTCTTGATAGCGGGCTCGCACGATGCCAGCCAAAGTGACATCCCGGCTAGCGACGTGGTAAGCCTCCAAGAAATTGTTGAAGAGAGTTGGGAAGATCACAAACTCCCTTTGCAGTTTCGTACCTTCGATACACACGGTGTCCAAGGCCGGGATCAGAGTACGTATTTCAACCTCGGCTTCAGGATGATTATTTATATAACCATAACCTCTACCCAGGAGGTGATAAAATCTCTCCCATCGGTTCGAAGCTTCGGTTGAGGTGGCAGGTACAAGAGAGGAAGCCATCTGCGATTGAACGACAGAGAAGAGAATGGATGATGGGGGAGTGTTTGAGAGGTTAGGTCGAAATGTTAATCTTCTCAATATCAACCTCTCTCCCTATAGAGCTCGAACGAGAAAGGGAAAGTTATAATAATTTTTATGCGCGGCCGGGCTAATCAAGTCTCATTAATGCGTCCCATCAACCTCTCGCCCTATAGCGCTCGAACGAAAAGGGAAAGTTATAATAATTTTTATGCACAGCCGGGCTAATCAAGTCACATTAATGCATCCCCGGTGAGTCACGGATCCACCTCTGTCCTGTGATCTCGGGCTTAGAAAAGAAACTAGCGCCTAAAGGCCGGCAGACCTATTACTTTAGAGACCGAGCTAAGGGAACAGGCGCAATGCTCGTTAAAGCAAAAGTCGACACGGGAGATCTTCATACTCCACTCAGGTAAGAAAGAGTAAGAAAAGACATGAGGGAATCACGAAGTCTCGAAAGGAACGCCCGTCAGACACTCGTTATTCGATTTCAAAATGGCGCTTCTTGGGACACGCATAATCTCTAATAATTACAGAGAGGGCGAACATCTGAGAAAGGGTGGAGAAAATTGAGCGAACGAAGACCAGGAAAAGACATTTCGATCCAAAATGTTCAAGGGGTACCGTCATTTGTTGGAAACGCCCGACCTAAATGTCTCCGAACTTGAACAGCTAGAGGAATTTGAAGACCTTGGAAACGAATTCGTCATGAAGGATATGGAAATCGACTCGGCCAGCCAGGAGACTCAAGCCCTCAGCGACCAAAACGCCAGCGACAATGATCCGCGCCAAAAAAGGAAGCATCGCAAATGCTACACTACACACCAAATCCAAGAGCTTAACGCCCTTTTCGAGGAATGCCCGTTTCCAAACGACCAGCAGATAGCTGAACTAAGCCAGAAGGTGGGCTTGGAGCCTTTGAAGATCAAGTTTCGGTTTCGCAACAAACGAGCGCGGATGATGGAACAATTCAGACGTCGCGAGATAGAGATTCTAAAGGAGAAGATGGAACAGCTCCGAGTAGAAAATGCGAGATATAAAAAAACTCTGAGCACCGCCGCCTGCCTTAATTGCAGCAACCCTGTCCAAATCGACGAAACGTTCCCTGAGGAGCCATGCCTGGGGTTTTACAGTGCTCACCTGTCACATTTCCCTCAGCAATACCTTCTGGCACAATCGAATACCACCCGATATTTACCAGAGCAGGTCGACACTACAAAATCAATATCGACGCTCCAGGTCGCCAATACCGCTCGTGTTAAGAAAGGCAGGAAGCTTAAGAAAGACAGGAAGCTTCGTTGGACCAATGAACTTCATCAGAGATTTATCGATGCAGTTCGGCAGCTAGGATTCAGCTCAGCCCGCCCACAGCAAGTACTCGAGATCATGAACGTACAAGGGGTCACCAAGAGTAGTGTCAAGAATCACCTCAAATATTATAAGAAATTGCTGAGGGAGGGCTTGGCAACTTCAAACCTAGAGGGAGCCAGCTTGAGCCAAGACGCTAGATATGGCCATGATTACAATACTTTTCAGGAATACTTATCGCGACTCCAGCAGATAGAGCCTCCTCGATTTGAACACCAACCTATTGGTAATGCTATTCCTACGACGGATCTTGCATTGACAGAGGGTGCGCATACAACGGAGCAGAACTGCAACGAAATTTCCAGTTTGTGGAATCAAGTTGCTCATGGCGAAAACATTGGGAAAAATCCTCCTCCAGTGGTCGATTCTGCCCGACTCGAACGTCAAAGGCTTGGAGAAGTGGACGATTTCCTTGATGAAGACCTTTCCTTTTGGATCGATAAGCTGAATAACCCCCTGAGCTATCTCAATACCCCCCGGGAATATGAACCACAGTCTCAACAGGGCAACAATGGAGGTTCCAGCTCAGGGAATCAGATCGTTCAAGGCGAAAGCGATGAGAGAAATTCACCGCCAACAATCGGTCATACCCCACTTGAGCATAAATGGCTCGAAGATTCGAGCGATTTCCTCGGGGAGGAACTCAACTTCTGGCTCGATCAGCCTGGAACTGGCGGACTCTTGCAGTGGTGATACAAAGCCGACGATCATGTGTTTGATCAAGGCGCGATTGTTAAAAAATGCTCGGGGAAAAGAGGTTGAATACCCTGAATGAATGTATTGGTAACCCCATTGTAAAGCTCCCAAGGGAGCATTTCTCATTTACGTTTGAAGCTGATCGCACGAGGATCCGCCTTACCTTTTGAGCATTTTCAAGCTCAGGCGCGTCATTTTCTTATTTAGTTAGGGGCAAGCCGTCCTTACTCCCAAAAACATATTGAGATCAAAGACGTCGGATGCATCATGAGATCCATATGGGCGAGCTCCCCAAGCGACGATCATCGTTCACAGAGCATAATGGAATCCATCCCTTCAATGCGAGATGCATTTGGCCGCGGAGCGAACCATCTGGTGATAAACATGGAGAGGGCACCCAATAAGCTACGCCTTCAAATGACAAAACAGACGTCGCCCCGCTGGGGCAAATGAACCTTAGGTGTTGCAGATACCTTCAAGCACGGATGGAGTGATTCGATAGGTGTTGTTCGTATCAATACACAACATCATAATGGAATGAAAATCAAGAGTAAAGTTGTATCGTCCCAATCTATCTTGAATTTGGGAACATGAATTGACACTCATTATTTATCCCTGGCAGGAACTCGCCATCAAGGCGGGCAACTTCCTACAAACTCGGTATACTCGTTGGAGTATATGACCAAGGGTAAGATGTATCATTCCGATTCTTGCAAAATTCGTGAACATACAATGACATGCTCGTTTTGCATTTTCAGGGATCTTTAGCCACGGTGGTCAGGTAAGTATCCCTTTCCCCAATCCATTGAAAATGTTAAATAAAGAAAACATAAGGAAGAAGAAAAGCTTTCAGAATTTGATGTCTAGAAAAGACATAGAATTCTAACTTCATTGGCATTCATGTTTTGAAACAGGAGGTTGTCTGAACATGAATAAGAACATGCATTGTGCACCATAAAATCCCATTGACTGGTAAAATTTTTGGAGAAAAAGAAAGAGATTTTTCCAATCAAAAGTTGTTCAAAACTTTCAAAAGGACGTTTCCTCAAAAGACGAGAGGCAAAGCCTAAATCCAAACCCGTCCTATACACACTTGAGAGAGGAGTGGAGCGGATCAGATAACAAAATCTGGACCTACGGAAGTAGGGATTATTCGCAACGATTACATGGATTGGGATGACGGAGGCATTCGTTTCATATCCCCAAATACTACAGGTGACCATTGACAACCCCTTCGAACGGTGGTTTTCATTCTCAACCCTGTCAAGAACCACCCCACATCGGGGCAAAAAGGGAGCAAGTCCCGCGGCATCGGGAGAAAATGGCTAGAAATTTTCTTGCTCGGACTAACATTAATCTTTGTGTGTTGTTTATATGGTAATCCAAGTGCCATAGGATGACGAGAAGCATTCATTTCTCTATCCTACACACCGAATCCTTTGCACAACCAAGTTGAGCCTGCAAATTCGTTTCATGAACCCGTTGGTGATCATTGCACATTTCAAGATGGATGCAGCATCACTTCAGAAACGGAGGAATTCAAGACTTAGGGATTACGAAGAGAATTCCCGGACTGATATTTAAAGCATGTTTAGACTACATGTCTAACATGAACCCATGAAGATGAGAAAAAGTGGGATTTCAAAAATGAATGAGAAAAATCCACGGCATTAAGAAAAAGCAAAGTGCCTGGTAAAAGCAAGGCCGATGCTCGTGTAAGTTGTTTGATTGATCCACAATGAAGCCGGATGGGAAAAGAGGAAATCCCTGAATGAGCCAAATCCAAAAAGGCTGCTCCCCAAATGCTGCCAAACACAGAACAAAGACATAGAGAGAGTCGGTCTCTGAATGCAACAAGAGACGCTCTCTAAAGAGCTGGTGCACATCTCAAAATCGGTTGCGCACCTCAAAGACTAAAGATGCAGAAAGGAAATGACAGGAGGCAAATCAGCAATGATCACCAATGCCAAACCCGTCCCGAATTCTAGGCCAAAAACAAGCTTTTTTCGGTCCCCAATCCTACCAACATCATAACCCTGAAGCAGTCCTCTCTGACTAAGACACTTGGGTTAACATATAGCTTAGCTCGAAGAGGTACGAGCAAGACTATTTCTTTCTCATTTTGCAGGGTTCTCGACTTGTAAACCCGGAGCAGATGGTGAAGACTTTCATTCAATGGCCTCGACTCCAAAGCGGGTCTCCCTTGAAAACCAATATCCAAGCCCAACATTACGGTCCCGTGGAAGACCTCCCGACCGATTAAAATGTATGCACTGCGAATGATCCTGAAACCTAGGCACAGGTTAGTAGGAGATTGAGCGCTTTCCTTATAAAAAACCATTATCACAGAGCGGTGAGGAGCCCTCTTGGATGAGAAATTCTCCAATAGATGTTTTGAACAAACTCTTTTTGGAATTTTCAAACTGTTGATCCAGATTTTCCGTGCAAGGGATTTGTGATCACATTTGCTTGTTGCAAGAATGCTTTGGATAACCTCCAGCATCAAAATGCACATTTCACGATCAAAACTTAAGTCATACGGTTTTTGTCAAATGGACAGCCGTGGTCTTCCCAAAGATTACTAATGTTTTCTTGGTGAAGAAAAATATTTCAGGCTCAAACTTCTGCAGGATCCGTTGGAAACACCAATCTCCCAGAATGTCGCCTCAACAGACTCAAGTGAAGCTTTGTCAAGATAAAATCTTTCATTGCTTCAAAACTGAATTCCCTACAAATTTCGGGATCTTTCAAAAGAAGGGATGAGGATAGAACCCTTTTTCAAAATCAAGCAGTCTCATCGGACGTGGAGAACCCTCGTCATGAGACCCCTTTTCAAAATTCAAGCAGTCTCATCGGACGTGGAGAACCCTCGTCATGAGACCCCTTTTCAAAACAAACAAGGTAGAAACCGCCTGAAGGGTCAAACTCATTGGTAGATACCGCCTGAAGGGTCAAATCAAAGGTAGAAACCGCCTGAAGGGTCAACCAAAGGTAGATACCGCCTGAAGGATCAACTCAAGGTAGAAACCGCCTGAAGGGTCAACTCATTGGTAGATACCGCCTGAAGGGTCAAATCAAAGGTAGATACCGCCTGAAGGGTCAACTCAAGGTAGAAACCGCCTGAAGGGTCAACTCATTGGTAGATACCGCCTGAAGGGTCAAATCAAAGGTAGAAACCGCCTGAAGGGTCAACCAACGGTAGAAACCGCCTGAAGGGTCAAACTAAGGTAGAAACCGCCTGAAGGGTCAAATATGGTAGAAACCGCCATAAGGGTCAGCTCACTGGTAGAAACTGCCTGAAGGGTCAACTCAAAGGTAGATACCGCCATAAGGATCAACCCAATGGTCCGATCCACCATACGGATCGAAACTTTGACTAATTCCTAATGTTGAAGAAGTTGTTTTCCTAGGTAAGCCTTATTGTAGGCGAACCGCTTATGGTCTAATCCACCATACGGATCAAAATCCTTGACAAATTCCCAAAGAAAGAATGCGTCTTCCTTAGGTTCCTACAGTTAGGAATCCCATGATGGTATGACCTACCATACAGGTCAGAGCTTAATCTCCCTAGGATATCCTGAATGATGAGTCCTAGGTATCTGCTTAAAAGTCGTCGCAACCGGCAGCATCCGATAGGTGAGCTTAAGGTAAGTCTCTCTCATCCCGGCCCATGTTCAAGTTGTTGTAAACCGGGGATTAATTTGAGCTTTTATCGAGAGCCTTAAGGATTCGATGTCATAGTATTTCTTCTCTCATTTTCCCAGTTGAGTCGGTTAGGAATCAGGTGCCATGTTATCTTTGAGAGAAACCTCTAACGAGATTCCTCTTAAAGAGGGGCAGCTGTTGACACCTGATTTTTGACCATTTATTATTGTGATTTTTAAAATTAATTAAAAATATCAAAAAGGTCATAAAATCACAAAATCAACTTTGGAAGCCTTGGCTTAGCCCCAAGAACCAATTTTGAACAAAAAATATTTTTTGTAATTTTTAATAATTTTTTTATTTGATTTAATTATTAAAAATACCCAAAAAAATCAGAAAAATACCATTCGTGGTCAGAAAAATGCACAAAAATATTCAATAATTTTTTTTTTAATTTCCTCTTCAAGTGTGTCACTTTAAATTTTGAAAATTCGGCTTGGGTCACTATGTTCCTTCACAAGCATAAACCCGAACCAGGCCTAAAAAATCCTTTTCGAGTCTTTTAGTTTTCAATTCTCACTTTTTATAAGCTATGACATTGGATTCTAAAGTCTTGAAGTGCAATTAGGTCAATTTGCCCTCCGATTTGATCAATTTTAACCAAAAGGGCTTAATTGCATAAAAATCTTTCAATTTAGTCCCCGGTTTCACAATTTTCAATATTAAATTTCATACGGGCATACCCATTAAAATTAAAAACCTCTACCCTACAGTTTTCATCATGCTGAATCCATTTATGGCCTCAATTTGGGCTAATTCGATCATTTGGACCTTCGATTAGGCGAAACCCATATTCGGATCCTAAGGGCAATTTGGGGTTTTCACTAAATTCCACTCAATTGATTCACAAAAATACCCTATTTGATAGAAAACATGTCAATGAGTCTGATTTTGTCATCAATTTCATGAGAAATGTTAAATTTGGGGCCCAATTAGGAGAAATGGTTCAACCGGGCCGATCGGGTCAGACCCGACCCGACCCGGTCGAACCGGGTCTGCAACTCAGTTGCAGACCCGAGTGGAGCGGCCGTGGGCGTCGAAGACAGGGGATCGTGGGGGCTTTCTTTTTGGTAAAAAAATGAAAGAATGAATGCGGGGGACAAAAAGCAACGGTGGGGAATCGTTTGGTGGACCGGCGGCCGCAGAAAGCCGGTCGGCCAGAAACGAAAAGAAGAGGGCGGAGTTCGGACCGAGAGGAGAAAAAGGAGAGTTCGGGCGAGCGAGAGAAAAGGGGAAGCGGAAGAGTATCTCCGGGACCTTCAACAACTCCCCCCGATCATCACCGAAAGATTCTTGGGCGTCGCCGAGCCTACGACAGGTCGGTTTTACTCCCCGACTACCTTTTTCTCCCCCGCATGGAAATTGTTTGACAAAATGCCTAAATGAGCATTGAATTTTCGAGGCTCGGCCGGACCATCCTCGAGCTTTATTTGTGCTAAATTCGCCTTCAAGCTTCGTTAGAATCTGTCCTAAGCTCGTGTTCATCTTCTTTTTGCATTGAAACACGCCGGGAAGCCATGTCTTCGTTAGATATTGATGTGGGATTTGAGAGGAATCGATAGGTATCAAAATCATGGCTTAAAACGGTGGTCTTTACGTCGATTTAGGCCCTCCGGGGGATTTCCGGCAACTTTCGCCGGAAAAATCACTATTCATCGTCTTCTCCGGCGAAGTCGCCGGTGGTCAATGGTCAACGGTCAAAGCTGACGTGTCATGCCACGTCGGCGGCCACGTCAGCGTTGGCGGGCCCGGACTGAATAAATCAAAGCCCAGATCGGACGGTCGTGGCTTCGCCACGTGTCGCGATCTGGGATTTTTGGAAAATTAAAAAAAGATTTTCAGAATTAATAAAAGATTTTCGAATAATAAAATTAATTTTGATCCAACGGTTATGATTTGGCCACGTGGTTCTCTGTGGGTTGTCCGATCTAGCGGAAGATCGGGCGCCCGAGACGCAGCCACGTGGCACGTTGTGGACCGTTCGATCCAGGGTTTTTCGGATAATAATAAAAAATGTTAAAAAATTAGAAATATCTTTAAAAAATCAAAACGGCGTCGTTTAGGCCGGTTCTGACCCGTAGGGTAGGGCTGGGCGCCCGAGAAGCATGGGCCGGGTCCGCCCGGTCCGGAAAATATTTTTAAATAAAAAAATTTAGAAAATAATAAAAATATATAAAAAAATATATAAAAAAAATTCAAAAATTCAATAAAAAAAATGGAAAATCATAAAAAATTAAAAAAAAATCGAAAAATTCAGAAAAATTATAAAAAATTCCAAAAAAATAGGAAATGGCCACATTCAATTGGCCATGACCCATTCCGGGTCATTTGACCCCCGATCTTTCTAGAAATGACGGTTTTTCCCTTCCGACAAATTGTCTTCCAAAAAAATTCTAAAAAATCCAGATAAATCCCCAAAAATAGGAAATGGCCACAGTCAACTGGCCAAGACTCATTTCGGGCGTTTTGAACCCCGAACCTTCTTAAAATGACGATTTCTCCCTTTGGACGAATCGTCTTCCAAAAATTGAAGAAAAATCAAGAAATTCCAAAAAATTCTCAAGAATGGGAAATGGCCACAATCAACTGGCCATGGAATATTTTGGGTAATTCGGTATCCAAACCTTCCAAAAATGACGATTTTTCCCTTCGGGCTAATCGTCCCCAAATCTTCCAATTTTACCTCGGCCCGAAATCACACATTCCCTAAGCCCTTATGGCTATGATAGGAAGCCATTGACTTGAATTGATGTGCATCGATGAGATTTATTTATGCACCTGATTGCGCTTTCATTTAAATTGATTGCGATTGATAAGAATAGTCTTCCAATCTGCATGAAACCCTCAATCAAACCTACCTCACCCAAAATTGCGCCTGCATGAAATCTTAATTAGGAAAATCACTCGAGTTAGGTACCGAAAGGGCGTTGGTAATAACACCGACGTAACCAAGTCCCCGAACTCAAAATCTCTGATTTCGCAGAACTGACCGATCTCTCCCAATCTGTCAGTAAGGTTTCCGGTCTGCCCTCCAAGAAAGACCGGTGGCGACTCCAAATGCATGTACAAGTTGCACATGCCACCACGACCACACCGAAGGTCGAAAGCGATCGACTCTTATCGTCGAATCCTTTGAAAAATACTCCCGCCGCGATTTGGTATGGGCCTGGGAGGGCCCGCGCCGATCCAAAGCCCGCGATCGATAATCCATTTGCCTTAATCTCGACTTCAATCGTTCAAGTGGCATCCCATGACAGCTTAAGGACTTACCTGAAGCTCCTTGACGGTTGAAAGTCGCTTGAAATACCTCGTTGAGCTCCCGGTCCGAACCGTGGCCGTCGAAGCTCCGAGCTCGGTTTTCCTCGCGGTTTTAATGCAAAATAAGTAGCATACGGAGCTTAGAGCCAGGGATAACGAATGTTTAAGGTGGGATTCGTGTGGTACGAGGTCGGGAAAGGCACAACCGAGAGTTATAATTTGCGAAACTCGTTCAAGCATATTGTCGAACACGTGACGTACGTCGGGAAAACGAAGTTCAGGGGATGATACTGACCTGTTCGAGGGTCGCCGGCGGCTACGGAAGCTTCGACGATGATCTGCGGGCGTAGGTAAAGGTCCAGAACCGCCGCTCGAACCTCGGTCTCCTGCAAAAGCTCCCCTCTCTCTCCCGGCCGAGCTCAGTCCAAAACTGAGTACCTCCTTCCCTTTTTCTCATGGCCGACCGGCCTTTTGGTCGTGGCATCTCCACCCCACCACTACCAACGATCCTCCTCCACTCGCCATCACCTTTTTTTTTTAAAGAAATGCCACCGCGGGCCTCCCCTGCTCCTGCCTTTCTTTTTTGTTTCCACAGCGCGCACGGGTCTGCAACTGAGAGTTGCAGACCCAGTCGGACCGGGTCGGGTCGGATCTGACCCGACCGGCCCGGTTCGACCCAAATCGCCCAAATTGGGCCCTAATTTGACCCATTTTCACGAAATTGATGGCAAAATCGAACTCCTTGACATGTTTTCTGTCTAATAGGGGTATTTTCCTGAATCAATTGGTTGAAATTTAGTGAAAACCCCAAATTGTCCCTAGGATCCGAAAATGATTTTCGCTTAATTGAGGGCCCAAACGACTGAATTAGTCAAAATTGAGGCCACCAATGCATTCAGCATGATGAAAACTATAGGGTAGAGGTGTTTGATTTCAATGGGTATGCCTGTGTGAGATTTAATTTCGAAAATTGTGAAATCGGGGACTAAATTGAAAGATTTTTATGCAATTAAGCCCTTTTGGTTAAAATTGATCAAATTGGAGGGCAAATTGACCTAATTGCACTTCAAGACTTTAGAATCCAATGTCATAACTTATAAAAAGTGAGAATCGAAAATTAAAAGACTCGAAAAAGGAATTTTTTGCTCGGTTCGGGTTTATGTTTGTGAAGGAACATATTGACCCAAACCGAATTTTTGAGATTTAAAGTGACACACTTGAAGAGGAAATTAAAATAAAATTATTGAATATTTTTGTGTATTTTTCTGGCCACGAATGGTATTTTTCTGATTTTTTTGGTATTTTTAATAATTAAATAAATTCGAAAAATATTATAAAATATTATAAAATACCAAAAAAAAATTTTGTTCAAAATTGGTCCCCGAGGCTAGGCCAAGGCTTCCAAAGTTGATTTTGTGATTTTATGACCTTTTTTGATATTTTTAATTAATTTTAAAGAATAAAAATCACAATAATAAATGGTCAAAAATCAGGTGTCAACGACAGGTAAGCAAGCTCCAGGTAAATTTCCCCCTCTCCGGCCCACGTTCAAGTTGTCAAAGCAAACCAGAGATAAATTTGAGCTTTCATCGATGGGTTTTTTCTAGAATCTGATGTCATGGCGCTTTCTTTTTTTCCAGTCGAGTCGGTTAAGACTCATGTGTCATTTTTTCTTTGAAAGCGACCTCTGACGAGCTCACTCTCAAAGATGGGCAGCTGTTGACACCTAATTTTTAATCATCTTTTATTTTGATTTTATTTCTAAAATTAATTAAAAATAGCAAAAAAATCACAAAATTTCAAAATCAACTTTGGAAGCCTTGGCCTAGCCTTAGAAACCAATTTTGAACAAAAAATATTTTTCATAATTTTTAATATTTTTTCGAATTTATTTAATTATAAAAATACCCAAAAAATCAGAAAAATATCATTCGTAGTCAGAAAAATGCACAAAAATAGTCAATAATTTTATTTTAATTCCCTATTCAGGTTGGTCTTTATAAATCTCAAAAATTCGACTTGGGTCATTATGTTCCTTCACAAACATAAACCCGAATCGACCATAAAAACTGCCTTTGGAGTCCATTAATTTTCAATTCCCACTCCCAATAAGCCATGACATTTTGGTCTAGAACCTTGAAGATCTATTGGGTCAATTAGGCCTCCAATTTGATCAATTTTGACAAAAATGGCTTAATTGCACAAATTTCTTTGTGATTTAGCCCCTGGTTTCGCGAATCTTAAAATTAAATTCTCTCTGGAGACACCCATGAAAATCAAACACCTCTACCCTATAGTGTTCGTCACCCCGGATCCAATGATGGCCTCAATTTGGAATGATTTGATCGTTTGAGCCTTCGATTTGGCGAGAATCATTTTGGATCCTAGGTGTAATTTGGGGTTTTCATTAAATTCCCACTCAATTGTTCACAAAAATACCCATTTTATATAGAAAACATGCCAATGAGTCCGATTTTGACATCAATTTCATGAAAAACGGTTGATCAGAGGCTCAATTGGGCTAAAAATTAAGATCTGGTTCGGACGGGTCGGACCCGACTCGACCCGACCGAATCGGGTCTGCAACCAGGGGACAATCCCTGTTCTTCTTTCACGTACATGGAGCAAAAGCAGGGGCAGCGGCAGAAATGGAAGCAACGTCGGGCAACCAAAGCTGGAGATGGCAGACTGCTTTTTTCAGAGAGGAAGAAACGCGTGATCGTCCTCGATACTGCGAGGCTCGAGCCTATACAGGCTCGGTCACGAGAGAGGAACGGGGGGGCTTGGTTTTTCGGACACAAAATAGAGAGGAGGCCGAGAGAGAAAGGGAGGAGTTCGAGCGAAGCCAGAGCGCGAAGGAGCATCCCCGGACCTTCAGCGACTCAGACCAATCACCACCGGAGCCCTAGTCGCCGTCGGCAAGCTCCAAACAGGTTGGTTCTTCCCCCCGACCTCCGTTTCCATAGTGCACGCCATGTGCTCGATAAAATGTCCGAATGGACATTGTAGTTTTTGGCTCTCGGCCGTGGAGTCCCTGGGCTCTATTGTTGCGAGTCTCACCTCAGACCTTCATTAGAACTTGCTTTAAGCCCGGTTTGATGTTTATTTTGCATCGAAAATACGCCGAGGACGCGAGCCAGAGCTTCGCCGGCCACGGTTCGGATCGGGAGTTCGACGGGGGGTTTCAAACGGTCGCCGACCCCTAGGCGACCTCAAGTAAGCTCCTAAACCCTCCTTGGATGTTGTTTGATGGCCTGGAACCGAGCTTGAATGAAGAAAAAAAATTTCTCCAAATACTCGCCGGCGCCGGTTCGGTGGGGGGTATGTTTGGTCATTTTCCGGCGTTTATTTTGCCATGTTTTTTTATGTATGTGGATGTGGGATGTTGGGGGTTCGAGATGGTGTCAAAATCGCGGCGTTTCCGCATCGTTTGGACGTCGGAAACGCATTTCTGGCTCGCCGGTGTCGGTCTTCTTCCCCGGCGAGGGAGTTGACCGGTCAACGCCGACGTGGCGTGCCACGTAGGCGGCCACGTCAGCCGCTGGGGGTGTTCTCTCTTAAAAAAAAAATTTCAAAAACCCTAGATCAGACGGATGTGAGTATGCCACGTGTCGCGATCTCGGATTTTCAAAACTATTAAATGATTTTCGGATAATTAATTAAAAATCAATCGGACGGCTCAAATTGTGCCAAGTGGTTCTCTGTGGAGAGTCCGATCTAGTCCAAGATCGGACGCATCAGGAGTAGCCACGTGGCACAATCCGGAGCGTCCAATTCAGTGATTTTCTGAAAATTAAAGAAAATGATAAAAAAAAAATCCAAAAAATCAAAACGTTGTCGTTTTTGGCCGATTCTCGACCGGTAGGGTCGGGCGGGGAGCTCGAGAGGCGCGGGCCGGGTTTGACCCGGTCCGAAAAATATTTTTAATAAAAAATATTTCAAAAAATTATAAAAAATTTGAAAATTCAATAAAAAAATAGAAAATCATTAAAAAATTCAAAAATTGGAAAAATTCAGAAAAATCCCCAAAAATTCCAGAAAATAGGAAATTGTCACAATCAACTGGTCATGACCTATTTTGGGCCTTTCGAACCCAAATCTTTCCAAAATGACGATTTTGCCCTTTAGACAAATCGTCTCCCAAAAAATTGCAGAAATTCTGAAAATTCCAGAAAAATTCCAAAAAATAAGAAATGAACACAATCTACTGGCCATGACCTATTTTGGGTCTTTCAAACCCCAATCTTTCCAAAAATGACGATTTTGCATTTTAGGCAAATCGTCTTCCGAAAATTGAAGAAATTCATAAAATTTCAAAAAAATGCCAGAAAATAGGAAATGATCACAATCAACTGGCCATGACCTATTTTGGGTACTTCAACCCCCAATCTTCCCAAAATGACGATTTTACCCTTTTGGCAGATCGTTTCCCAAAGAAATTCAGAAAAATCCCAAAAAAATTCCAGCAAATAGGAAATGGTCACAATCAACTGGCCATGACCTATTTTGGGTCTTTTGAAACCCGACCCCTTCCAAAATGATGATTTTGCCCTTTAGGCAAATCGTCTCCCAAAAATTGAAGAATTCCAGAAAAATTCTAGAAAATAGGAAATGGCCACAATCAACTGGCCATGACCTATCTTGGGTCTTTCAAACCCCAATCTTTTCAAAAATGACATTTTTGCCCTTTAGGCAAATCGTCCCCAAAAAATTGAAGAAATTCTAGAAATTCCAGAAAAATTCCAAAAAATAGGAAATAGCCACAATCAACTGGCCATGACCTGTTTTTGGTCTTTCGAAACCCGATTCTTTTCAAAATGACGATTTTGCCCTTTATGCAAATCGTTTCTCAAGAAATCCCGAAAAATTCAAGAAAAATATCTAAAATAGGAAATGGCCACGATCGACTGGCCATGACCTATTTTGTTTAGTTCACCACCCAAACCTCCCAAAAATTGACGATTTCGCCCTCCGAGAAAATCGTCCCCAAATCTTCCCAGTCTACCCTAGGTCCTCCTAAATCACACCTTCCCTAAGCCCTTAAGGCTATACTAGGATGCCATGCTGATTTGATGTGTTTTATATGCACTTTATGATTTACTTGATTGCGCTTTCATTAAATTGATTGTGATTGATAGGACTAGTCTGCATGAAACCTGAATCAAATTTACCTCACCCCAAAATTGCGCCTGCATGAAATCTTAGTTAGGAAAATTACTTGCATTAGGTACCGAAAGGGCGTTGGTAATTACACCAACGTAACCAAGTCCCCGAACCCAAAATCTCTGGTCCCACAGAACTGATCGATCTCTCCCAATCGATTAGTGAGGTTTCCGGTCCACCTTCCAAGAAGGACCGGTGGCGACTCCAAATGCATGCACACATAGCACATGCCACCACGACCACACCAAGGTCGAATCCGATCGACTCTTATCGTCGAAAACCCCGCGTAAATTCATTTACTCCCTTTGCGATTTGGTATGGGCCTGGGAGGGCCCGCATCGAGAAAGCTCGCGATCCACATTGCAAAGTGGGGGCCCGATCGACAATCCATTAGCCCGAAAAAAAAAATGGGTCGCAACACCCACACAAGAAAATAACTGAAAGGAAATACTACTTCAGATGAAACTATGATGGCATTTACTCACCAGCAAACTCATACAGAGTTGTGCTAATGTTGCAAGGAAGATTGTTTTACATAATCAATTTCACGGGAGTATTACCTGCAAAGTCTCACGGCTTAACTGAGAGCCGCCTTGTTCAGGAGGGATATCTGACATACAATCCTTCAATCTAGGAGGCAATAGCTCACACTTGCTTGTCAACAGGTGGCATTGGGACAAATCCTCAAACTCTCCTGGGTAAAACTCCTGAGATCAGCTGGTTTGATTAGGTTGCAGCACTTCACATCCCATGATAAGAAATTCCTTTGTGAGCAAGCGCTTTAGAGTTGACGATGCTAGAATTGCAAGCAAGGAAGAACAATAAAGATCAAATACTCTCCTCATAGAGATTTTGAGCAGCCAAAAGTACGGCGTAGCTCACTTTCAAACTTAACTCCAACTCAAACATCTCCACAAGCTCTTGTGCCTGATTCTCTGAAATCAATTAGCATCATGATCATAAACAAATATTGCCAGAAAGAAAACATTTCATTTTCGGTCAATCAAAAAGTCTTTCCTGGTAGGTTATAATGAAAATCAGACAGCCTTTTCAACAATGCATAAAGGAAAATGTCTATTGTCCACTCACGGGGAAAATATTTAATTAGAAATCTTCAATAGTTCTTTTGTATTTATTTTTTGGTAGAACTTCAAAATCCTGTGTAAGATTTGTCACACACAATCGATTTAAGCCTGGACAAAGGTGGAGAGACGGAATACATGAGGTAGCCAACAGCGGGAACTTCCTTTTCCTTCAGTTGAATCCTACGAACGAAATGCTATGCAGAAATGAATCCTATAGTTCAAATGGAAAATTCAATGATTGTAATGCTGACAAAAAAGGAGTGAAGCACGAATGCACCACATAAATTCTACATAAGCACCTACCTCACATAAACCTTTTCAGAACCTAAAATAAGTCTTATATATTGCTATTCCTCGAAGATCCTTCTCATGTAAGTTTTTTCTCATGGAAATAAACTGGTTAATGCCCAATTCCATTAAAGTATAGACCATCCTGCACATCAACCATGAAACTAGCTCTTCATGGCGAGTGACACCAGATAATTATGGATTAACTAAAAACACTGTGCGTAGACTTACAGCACAGAGAAAAATTTAGAATCTTGAATAATCCGGTCGAAGACACAAATGCTTCTTGCAAAGTTTGTGGAATATGTAGACGAAAAGTTTGAACATACCAAATGAAGAAATTGACCAAAAAGTGAATACAGAGATTCCACCACCTTCACCAGTGTCATTTGTATACTCTGAGCCAACAGAAAATTGAACAAGTTGACTATTGTTGCTTCCTTTCAAAAAATATCTCATGGATCTACTAGCATTGACCATATAAGTAACTGCATTGACCTGTAAATAGGAAGCAAAATAATTTATAAACTCAGCCAAGATATTATTATACTTCCATTCCTCCAGTTCATGCATCACCACGTTGTATACCGGTTCTTTGACCTGCATTTTGCCGGATCAGTTGGACTATTTAACAGCAAACATAGACTCTATAGAACCTATAGACTGGAAAAGCATAGTTGTGTTTGTGATATTCTTCTTATTTTTTCTGTCAATCGTGTGTGCATAATCTTGAAATTTTGTGACATTTGAAGGATAAGAAGCATAACTAAGAAAAAGCAAACTCGTCAATTCTATCACATTACATGTGAAAACAAATATGGCGCCACTCCAACTTGAACAAGAATACAAGATTGCACACTAGCCCTATACTTAGAATCCTGATGCTTAATCATATCATAAGCAAAAAACCACACCGATCATCATGAAGAAAATATCCTGTTTGATTGAAGAGTGCTTTAGTATAAGATGGTCCTCTGGAAGTTTATTTCTATCTTTTCAGCTCATTGAAATATTACTACTGCCTTGTGAAATTAGACACGAAAGAGCGACCAAGCGTGTCCCCACCCAAGTAACAGCTTTTCCCCCAGAGGCTATCAGAATTTATGCAATTCCCGAACATTTCAATGTGGCAACATTAGTTAGAGGTCTACTTACCATATCCTTGTATGCCGATAAAAGTTTGTTCTTGCGAAGCTCCTGAAACATTGAAGAAGTTAACGAAACACCTTATTCAAACTTGTTAATCCGGTCAGACCAATATTAAAAGAAATGCAGAAGCATTAAATAAAACGAAGTATCTGCCACTCTCAATAAGCTCATCTCAGCCTTTATTTTGGAGCATAATTACACATTTTTGCTGCTGATTGTACTATAGTAGGAAACAAAGGACACACAGTGAAATTGAAATTTTTACTTTCCAAATTGATATAACCCGCTAAAACTGCAGTCTCTACATATGATCTGATTCATGCATCACCCTTGACAGTCATATGCAAAAATGTTTGTTCAATGTCCATGTTGATGGTTATCAAACTTATTTACCTCCATAACGCTCCAATTCAACCGATGAATGATTTTTCTTGAGATGTACAAACCCATTGCTAACCCACAACATCATCAGTAGCAGTCGAAACAAGAGAATCTACCTGCTGCTTTAACAATTTTAGACAGGCTTTGTTCCGAATATTCAGCATATCCTTCAAAATACCCAACTCCATTGATGGCACATATCTAACCCACGACAGATAAAAAACAAGGTCAGGAAAAAAAAATACAACGAATAGACAAGGAAAACAATCTCTAGGACGAATCCCGATTATCAGAAAGTAAAATCTAACAACAAACCCAAACGCACCTCATCAAATGTCAAAACTAACAAACTACATGTTCGAAAAGAATGGAGAACAAATGGAAGGCACTGTGACAGACGAAACAATACAGCTCGTGAACTATCAGAAAACAAGTAAAAGGAACGAGAGAGAGATGAGGATCACCATCTGCGAGAGAGATGAGCGTTGACGAGAGAAGTGGCGTGAGATCTTCCGACGGAGGAAGCAGAGGCCCACTATTGCCTGCAAGAGGCCAGTTTGGACCACTGGTTCTTCAAATTCCGCTGCGCGGCCGGCCTCTAGAGCCGGGCGGCCGACGAAGGCAGCGGCTATACGGGCCGAGGCGGATTCCTCAGGGTTTTCGGGTTTGGAGTAGGAGACGAATGGGAAGGAGGAGGAGGAACCGCCGCAGCGTCGGAGCTCGCGTCCTTGGAGGCTTCGAGTGGGTTAGCCATTGAACGTTGTCACTTGAGAAGCAAACCTTCAAGAGGGACACTTCGGAGTAAGGGGAGGATAATGTGTGGACCTGTGGCTACGGACATGTTGATTTCGGCCCAATAGCTCAGAAATCTCCGACCTCTGCTCTTACTCCAATTCTATTTTTTTTATCTCATAAAAAATCTCAAACCTTATATCTAGCCACAATTTTATCTTAAAATTTTGGGATAAACGTATTGGAAGTTCTAATGTTTGTAATGAAAGTGTAATTTAGTCTTGAAACTTGTAAAAAGTGTACTAAAAGTCCTAAAACTTGCCAATAAAGTGCAATTGCATCATAAAAACTTTCGAAAAGTACATTCAAGTCCTAAAACTTGTCAAATTAGTTCAATCAAATCCTTCCATTAATTGCATTTTTTTGACAGTTTTATAACTTAATTACGCTTTGACCCAATTGTATTTTTACAAATTTTAAGATTTGATTGCACTTTTGTGACAAGTTTTAGGACTTGAATGTACTTTTGATGACTCAATTGCACTTTATTGGCAAATTTTCGGACTTCTAGTACACTTTTTTGAAGTTTTAAGACTAAATTACAATTTCATAACAAATATTAGGACTTCCAAAACGTTTATCCCAAAATTTTAAGATAAAATTGTGGCTGGGTATAAGGTTTGAAATTTTTTATGAGATAAAAAAAATAGAATTGGAATAAGAACAGAGGTCGGAGATTTCAGGGCTATTGAGTCGAAATCAACATGTCTGTAGCCACAGGTCCACACATTATCCTCCCCTTACTCTGAAGTGTCCCTCTCGAAGCTTTGCTTCTCAAGTGACAACGTTCAATGGCTGACCGACCCGAAGCCTCCAGGGACACGAGCTCCGACGCTGCTTTAACAATTTTAGACAGGCTTATTTTCGAATATTTTGCATATCCTTCAAAACACCCAACTCCATTGAGGGTACATATCTAACCCACGACAGAGGAAAAGCAAGGTTAGGGAAAAAAAAATACAACGGATAGACAAGGAAAATAATTTCTAGGATGAAACCCGATTATCAGAAAGTAAAATCTAACAACGAACCCAAACGCACCTCATCAAATGTCAAAACTAACAAATTAACATACTACATGCTAAAAAAGAATGGAGAACAAATGGAAGGCACTATGGCAGACAAAATAATACAGCTCGTGAACTATCAGAAAACAAGTAAAAGGAATGAGAGAGAGAGAGAGAGAGAGAGAGAGGATCACCACCTGTGAGAGAGATGAGCATTGACGAGAGAAGTGGCGTGAGATCTTCCGGTGGAGGAAGCAGAGGCCCACTGTTGCCTGCAAGAGGCCAGTTTGGACCACTGGTTCCTCAAATTTCGCTGCGCGGCCGGCCTCCAGTGCCGGGCGGCCGACAAAGGCAGCGGTGATACGGCCGGAGGCGGATTACTCAGGGTTTTCGGATTTGGAGGAGGAGCCGCTGCAGCGTCGGAGTTCGCGTCCCTGGAGGCTTCTGGTCGGTCAGCTATTGAACGTTGTCACTTGAGAAACAAAGCTTCGAGAGGGACACTTCGAAGTAAGGGGAGGATGATTTGTGGACCTTTGGCTACGGACAGGTTGATTTTGGCCCAATAGCTCAGAAATCTCCGACCTCTGCTCTTACTCCAATTCTATTTTTTTTTATCTCATAAAAAATCTCAAACCTTATATCCGGTCACAATTTTATCTTCAAATTTTGGGATAAATGTATTGGAAGTCCTAATATTTGTTATGAAAGCGTAATTTAGTCTTGAAACTTTCAAAAAGTGTACTAGAAGTCTTAAAACTTGCCAATAAAGTGCAATTGAGTCATAAAAACTTTCGAAAAGTACATTCAAGTCCTAAAATTGATCAAATTAATTCAATCAAGTCTTTCCATTAATTGTATATTTTGACAGTTTTATAACTCAATTTCGCTTTGACCCAATTATATTTTTTACAAATTTTAAGATTTGATTGCACTTTTGTGACAAGTTTTAGGACTTGAATGTACTTTTCGAAAGTTTTTATGACTCAATTGCATTTTATTGGCAAGTTTTGGGACTTCTAGTACACTTCTTGGAAATTTCAAGACTAAATTACGCTTTTATAACAAATATTTGGACTTCCAATACGTTTATCCCAAAATTTTAAGATAAAATTGTGGCTGGATATAAGGTTTGAGATTTTTTATGAAATAAAAAAAATAGAATTGGAGTAAGAGCAGAGGTCGGAGATTTCTGAGCTATTGGGCCCAAATCAACATGTCCGTAGCCACATGTCCACACATTATCCTTCCCTTGCTCCGAAGTGTCCCTCTCGAAGCTTTGCTTCTCAAGTGATAACGTTCAATGGTTGACTGACCCGAAGCCTCCAGGGACGCGAGCTTCGACGCTGCTTTAACAATTTTAGACAGGCTTTGTTCCGAATATTCAGCATATCCTTCCAAACACCCAACTCCATTGAGGGCACATATCTAACCCACGATAGATGAAAAGCAAGGTCAGGGAAAAAAAATACCAATAGACAAGGAAAACAATTTCTAGGACGAAACCCGATTATCAGAAAGTAAAATCTAACAACTAAACCAAACGCACCTCATCAAATGTCAAAACTAACAAACTAACAAATTACATGTTCAAAAAGAATGTAGAACAAATGGAAGGCACTACGACAGACGAAACAATAAAGCTCGTGAACTATCAGAAAACAAGTAAAAGGAATGAGAGAGAGAGAGAGAGAGAGAGAGGAGGACTTCTAGTACACTTTTTGGAAGTTTCAAGACTAAATTACACTTTCATAACAAATATTAGGACTTCTAATACGTTTATCCCAAAATTTTAAGATAAAATTGTGGCTGTATATAAGATTTGAGATTTTTTATGAGATAAAAAAATAAAATTGGAGTATGATCATAGGTCGGAGATTTCTGGGCTATTGAGCCGAAATCAACATGTCCGTAGCCACAGGTCCACACATCATCCTCCCCTTACTCCGAAGTGTCCCTCTCGAAGCTTTGCTTCTCAAGTGACAACGTTCAATGGCTGACCGACCCGAAGCCTCCAGGGACGCGAGCTCCGACGCTGCGGTGGCTCCTCCTCCAAAAGTACATTCAAGTCTTAAAACTTGTCACAAAAGTGCAATCAAATCTTAAAGTTTGTAAAAAATACAATTTGGTCAAAGCGTAATTGAGTTATAAAACTATCAAAAAATGCAATTAAAGAAGGACTTGATTGAACTAATTTGACAAGTTTTAGGATTTGAATGTACTTATCGAAAGTTTTTATGATTCAATTGCACTTTATTGGCAAGTTTTAGGACTTTTAGTACACTTTTTGGAAGTTTCAAGATAAAATTACACTTTCATAACAAATATTAGGACTTCCAATACGTTTATCCCAAAATTTTAAGATAAAATTGTGGCTGGATATAAGTTTTGAGATTTTTTATGAGATAAAAAAAAATAGAATTGGAGTAAGATCAGAGGTCGGAGATTTCTGGGCTATTGGACCGAAATCAACATGTCCGTAGCCACAGGTCTACACATCATCCTTCCCTTGCTTCGAAGTGTCCCTCTCGAAGCTTTTCTTCTCAAGTGACAACGTTCAATGGCTAACCAACCCGAAGCCTCTAGGGACGCGAGCTCCGACGCTGTGGCGGCTCCTCCTGCTCCTTCCCATTCGTCTCCTCCTCCAAAAGTACATTCAAGTCCTAAAACTTGTCATAAAAGTGCAATCAAATCTTAAAATTTGTAAAAAATACAATTGGGTCAAAGCGTAATTGAGTTATAAAAAAGTCAAAAAATGCAATTAATGGAAGTACTTGATTGAACTAATTTGATAAGTTTTAGGACTTGAATGTACTTTTCGAAAGTTTTTATGACTCAATTGCACTTTATTGGCAAGTTTTAGGACATCTAGTACACTTTTTGGAAGTTTCAAGACTAAATTACACTTTCATTACAAATATTAGGACTTCCAATACGTTTATCCCAAAATTTTAAGATAAAATTGTGGCTGGATATAAGGTTTGAGATTTTTTATGAGACATAAAAACATAGAATTGGAGTAAGAGCAGAGGTCGGAGATTTCTGGGCTATTGGGCCGAAATCAACATGTCCGTAGGCACAGGTCCACACATTATCCTTCCCTTGCTCCGAAGTGTCCCTCTCGAAGCTTTGCTTCTTAAGTGACAACGTTCAATGGCTGACCGATCCGAAGCCTCTAGGGACGTGAGCTCCGACGCTGCGGCGGCTCCTCCTCCTGCTTCCTATTCGTCTCCTCCTCCAAATCCAAAAACCCTGAGGAATTTGCCTCCGGCCGTATCGCCGCTGCCTTCGTCGGCCATCCGGCTCTGGAGGCCGGCCGCGCAACGAAATTTGAGGAACCAGTGGTTCAAACTGGCCTCTCGCAGGTAACAGTGGGCCTCTGCTTCCTCCGCCGAAAGATCTCACTACACTTCTCTCGTCAACGCTCATCTCTCTCGCAGGTGGTAATCCTCCTCTCTCTCTCCCGTTCCTTTTACTTGTTTTTTGATAGTTCACGAGCTGTATTGTCTCGTCTGTCATAGTGCCTTCCATTTGTTCTCCATTCTTTTCGAGCATGTCGTTTGTTAGTTTTGACATTTGATGAGGTGCATTTGGGTTTGTTGTTAGATTTTACTTTCTGATAATCGGGTTTCGTCCTTGAAATTGTTTTCCTTGTGTATTCGTTGTATTTTTTTTTCCTGACCTTGCTTTTCATCAGTCGTGGGTTAGATATGTGCCCTCAATGGAGTTGGGTGTTTGGAAGGATATGCTGAATATTCGAAACAAAGCCTGTCTAAATTGTTAAAGCAGCAGGTAGATTCGCTTGTTTTGACTGCTACTGATGTGGTTGTGGGTTAGCAATGGGTTTGTACATCTCAAGAAAAATCATTCATCTGTTGAATTGGAACGTTATGGAGGTAAATAAGTTTGATAACCATCAACATGGACATTGAACAAACATTTTTGCATATGACTGTCAAGGGTGATGCATGAATCAGATCATATGTAGAGACTGCAGTTTTAGTGGGTTATATCAATTTGGAAGGTAAAAATTTCAATTTCACTGTGTCCTTTGTTTTCTGCTATAGTACAATCAGCAGCAAAAATATGTGTAATTATGCTCCAAAATAAAGGCAGAGATGAGCTTATTGAGAGTGGCAGATACTTCTTCTTATTTAATGCTTCTACATTTCTTTTAATATTGGTTTGACCGGATTAACAAGTTTGAATAAGGTGTTTCATTAACTTCTTCAATATTTTAGGAGCTTCACAAGAACAAACTTTTATCGGCATACAAGGATATGGTAAGTAGACCTCTAACTAATGTTGCCACATTGAAATGTTCGGGAATTGCATAAATTCTGATAGCCTCTAGGGGAAAAGCTGTTACTTGGGTGGGGACACGCTTGGTCGCTCTTTCGTGTCTAATTTCACAAGGCAGAAGTAATATTTCAATGAGCTGAAAAGATAGAAATAAACTTCCAGAGGACCATCTTATACTAAAGCACTCTTCAATCAAACAGGATATTTTCTTCATGATGATCGGTGTGGTTTTTTTCTTATGATATGATTAAGCATCAGGATTCTAAGTATAGGCCTAGTGTGCAATCTTGTATTCTTGTTCAAGTTGGAGTGGCGCCATATTTGTTTTCACATGTAACGTGACAGAATTGACAAGTTTGCTTTTTCTTAGTTATGCTTCCTATCCTTCAAATGTCACAAAATTTCAAGATTATGCACACACGATTGCCAGAAAAAGTAAGAAGAAGATCACAAACACAACAATAATTTTCTTATAATTTTTATGATTATTTAATTTTTTCTTTTTTTTTCCTATCAAGTCCGACGAGGGTCCATCGACCCTCGTCAGTAGTGGGTGAGGGCCGCGAATCCCTCGCCGGGCTTGGCAAGAAAAAAAGGAAAATAAAGAAAGAAAAAAACAAAAAAGAAACAAAGCTCAGTTTTTCCTTAAAAAACTATAATGATTATTCACGTCAGTGCTGACTGTACTATGCGATTTTCGTCTAAAATTGGTTAGATGAACTCAATTAGTAAAGTGTCAAAAGGTTGGGACTCAATTGGCGAAATTGAATGTTTTAAGATTGAATTGATAAAAAAACAATGAGTTTGGGACTTTCTAAACAATTTTCCTTTTTCGATGACGCTGAGGATCATAGATGAAAATGGCAGTTTGGTGGCGAGGTGATGTTTCATATTCTGTGGCTCATGGTAGGGGTGAGCGGTTCCCGGTCCGGTCCGGTTCCCGGTTCTTGAGGGGAACCGGACCGGACCAATAGTCCTGGTTCCCATTTTTCGGAACCATGGACCGGACCGGCCACCCCGAGAACCGGGAACCGGACCGGACCGTCGGTCCGGTTCGGTTCCAAGGAACCAATAACACAAACAAAAAGAGTACGACTGGGAGGTTGCTCTGGTGTGTAAGCTGCAGTAATTTACTGCATTCTTCAACATGAGCAAGAAGAGCGTTGCGCACAACGGCTTCACAACCAAATAATGAGTGGCTTTCCATTTTTGTTTCACAAGACAATTGCAAGAAAAAAGAAGAGAAAAATCCAGCTTCTGAGAACGAACAATTCTTATCACATTAGAAAGCTTCGCACAGAAAATTGACACACAATTGTCTAACCTAAGCAGGCATGGAGAAAGCACCTCTCGGAAAGAAGACGACTTTATTAATAACCAGCCTACTGCCAATCGCTAGGCGAATTTGTCAAGTACCAGACCCAGAACCTCAAGTCAGGCAAGGCGATTCTAGAATGTGCGAAGAAGATTTAGAGGAGGTCAAAGTAAGAAGGCAGATTTCATCGCGGAATTTTCACAAGCACCTGGGGACACTGCATTTACCCATCTCATCCTCAGAGAAATTAGGGCCACACATATAGCAGATCCGAGCGAAAAAAACAATCACAGCAAGCTCGAGCTAGAAATAGAAGACGAGTGAGAGCGAGAAACGTACGGACAAGATGAGGTTGGGCATGTTGCCGTCGCGAGCGATGACTTGTAGCCTGGAGACGGCGTCCTCGTTGCCGACGATGTCGGCGACCTTGTTCGGCCGGTACTTCTCCACCCACAGCATGTCGAAGTGGCTCGCTCCGGCGCCGGACGAAGAAGAGGACGAAGCCATTTCCGCCGTCGATCTCTGCGTGCCAAACACCTTCGAACCGTTCCCCCTCTCTTCGTCTGAGAGAGGTGTACCGTGTAATTTAGGGGCGGGACCGAGCGAGAGAAGAGAGGACAGAAACCCTAATCTTCGTCTTCCCCTTATTTACGGCGTGTATTGTGTAATGACTCGAGCGGTTTCCCTGATGCGACGAACATATATTTTCTTTTTTTAAAAGCGGGCGGTCCGGTTCCAGAACCGGACCCGGGAACCGGGAACCGGACCGCCCGGTCACCGGTTCCAATTTTCGGAACCGGGGACCGGACCGCCCGGTCACCGGTTCCAATTTTCGGAACCGGGGACCGGACCGGACCCCTCTAAAACCGGGAACCGGACCATTGGTCCCGGTCCGGTCCGGGCGGTCGTTTTTGCACACCCCTAGCTCATGGCGACGAGGTGATGGTTAAATTCCATTTGCGCCGACTACAAAGAAGAAAAAACCATTGCAGTTTTCATGATCGACACTTTTACTTTCTTCGTGTGTCTAAATATGAGTTGTGGTTAGTAAGTTGTAGTAGCAAATTATATCATTAGAAGTAATGATTCACAAGATAGATTTCAGATTTCAGTGTATGCATGGTAGGTCCAGATTTAAAAAAACTAGAGAATTGATTTTGATGTGTATTTGAAATCTGAATCAATCTTGAAACCGCTTGCCCCTCATTGCAAGGATTGCACATGGGCCTGTTAGGTGAAAAACGCGCGCGCGCACCCACCCACACACACACATACACACACACACACACACACACACACACACACACACACATATATATATATATATAGGGTTGTCAATTATGTCCGACCCTACCCGACCCTACCCTTATCCGATCCTACCCGACCCTATTTTTAGGGTAGGGTAAAGAAGAGGTTCAGATAGTAAGGATATTTTAATGATTCTGATAAGGTAGGGTAGGTAGGGCTAGGGGTGTCAATGGGCCAGGTCTCGGCCCGAACCGAGCCGACCTGGACTGAGCCGGCCCGAAATGAGCAGTACCATGCTCGGGCCGGGCTGAATTATTTTTTTCTTTCCTTTTTTAATTTTTTTAATCAAAATCAATTAACAAACCATAAATGAAAAAATATAAAAAGAAAATATAAAAATAAATTAAATTTAAAAGAAAAAAAAGGGTATAAAAAAATTTGGCGCCGGCCCGGCCTAAGTATCAGACCCGGCCTGAAAATGCAAGAAAAATTCTGGCCAGGCCGGGCCGGCCCGTCCGGCGCGGGCCAAATTCACAGCCATAGGTAGGGCGATAACCTTGGCTCTGGCCCAATACCATCGGGCATCTATTGCCTTTCGCCCCCAACGACGCGACCCTGCCTTTTGTTTTCTTTTCCTTTCTTTCTTCTCTGTCCACCTTTTGCGTGACCAGAACCCCCCATTGCACATGGGCCTGTTAGGTGAAACACGGGCCTGTTAGGTGAAACACGCGCGAGCGCGCGCGCGCACACACACACACACATATATATATATATATATATATATATATATATATAGGGCTGTCAATTATGTCCGACCCTACCCGACCCTACCCTTATCCGATCCTACCCGACCCTATTTTTAGGGTAGGGTAAAGAAGTGGTTCAGATAGTAAGGATATTTTAATGATTCTGATAAGGTAAGGTAGGTAGGGCTAGGGGTGTCAATGGGCCAGGTCGGGCCGGGTCTCGGCCCGAACCGAGCCGACCTGGATTGAGCCGGCCCGAAATGAGCAGTACCATGCTCGGGCCGGGCTGAATTATTTTTTTCTTTCCTTTTTTAATTTTTTTAATCAAAATCAATTAACAAACTATAAATGAAAAAAATATAAAAAGAAAATATAAAAATAAATTAAATTTAAAAGAAAAAAACAGGTATAAAAAAATTTTGGCGCCGGCCCGGCCTAAGTATCAGACCCGGCCTGAAAATGCAAGAAAAATTCTGGCCAGGCCGGGCCGGCCCGTCCGGCGCGGGCCAAATTGACAGCCCTAGGTAGGGCGATAACCCTGGCTCTGGCCCAATACCATCGGGCATCGATTCCCTTTCGCGCCCAACGACGCGACCCTGCCTTTTTTTTTCTTTTCCTTTCTTTCTTCTTTGTCCTCCTTTTGCGTGACCAGAACCCCCCATTGCACATGGGCCTGTTAGGTGAAACACGCACGCTCGCGCGCGCGCGCGCGCGCACACACACACACACATATATATATATAGCTGTCAATTATATCCGACCCTACCCGACCCTACCCTTATCCGATCCTACCCGACCCTATTTTTAGGGTAGGGTAAAGAAGAGGTTCAGATAGTAAGGATATTTTAATGATTCTGATAAGGTAGGGTAGGTAGGGCTAGGGGTGTCAATGGGCCAGGTCGGGCCGGGTCTCGGCCCGAACCGAGCCGACCTGGACTGAGCCGGCCCGAAATGAGCAGTACCATGCTCGGGCCGGGTTGAATTATTTTTTTCTTTCCTTTTTTAATTTTTTTAATCAAAATCAATTAACAAACCATAAATGAAAAAATATAAAAAGAAAATATAAAAATAAATTAAATTTAAAAGAAAAAAACGGGTATAAAAAAAAATTGGCGCCGGCTCGGCCTAAGTATCAGACCCGGCCTGAAAATGCAAGAAAAATTCTGTCCAGGCCGGGCCGGCCGGTCCGGCGCGGGCCAAATTGACAGCCCTAGGTAGGGCGATAACCCTGGCTCTGGCCCAATACCATCGGGCATCGATTGCCTTTCACCCCCAACGACGCGACCCTGCCTCTTGTTTCTTTTCCTTTCTTTCTTCTCTGTCCTCCTTTTGCGTGACCAGAACCCCCCATTGCACATGGGCCTGTTAGGTGAAACACGGGCCTGTTAGGTGAAACGCGCGCGCGCGCGCGCGCACACACACACACACACACACACACACACACACATATATATATAGGGCTGTCAATTATGTCCGACCCTACCCTTATCTGATCCTATCCGACCCTATTTTTAGGGTAGGGTAAAGAAGAGGTTCAGATAGTAAGGATATTTTAATGATTCTGATAAGGTAGAGTAGGTAGGGCTAGGGGTGTCAATGGGCCAGGTCAGGCCGGGTCTCGGCCTGAACCGAGCCGGCCCGAAATGAGCAGTACCATGCTCGGGCCGGGCTGAATTATTTTTTTCTTTCCTTTTTTAATTTTTTTAATCAAAATCAATTAACAAACCACAAATGAAAAAATATAAAAAGAAAATATAAAAATAAATTAAATTTAAAAGAAAAAAACGGGTATAAAAAAAATTTGGCGCCGGCCCGGCCTAAGTATAAGACCTGGCCTGAAAATGCAATAAAAATTCTGGCCAGGCCGGCCCGTCCGGCGCGGGCCAAATTGACAGCCCTAGGTAGGGCGATAACCCTGGCTCTGGCCCAATACCATCGGGCATCGATTGCCTTTCGCCCCCAACGACGTGACCCTGCCATTTTTTCCTTTTCCTTTCTTTCTTCTCTGTCCTCCTTTTGCGTGACCAGAATCCCCCATTGCACATGGGCCTGTTAGGTGAAACACGGGCCTGTTAGGTGAAACACACGCGCGCGCGCGCGCACACACACACACACACATATATATATATATATAGGGCTGTCAATTATGTCCGACCCTACCCGACCCTACCCTTATCCGATCCTACCTGACCCTATTTTTAGGGTAGGGTAAAGAAGAGGTTCAGATAGTAAGGATATTTTAATGATTCTGATAAGGTAGGGTAGGTAGGGCTAGGGGTGTCAATGGGCCAGGTCGGGCCGGGTCTCGGCCCGAACCGAGCCGACCTGGACTAAGCCGGGCCGAAATGAGCATTACCATCCTCGGGCCGGGCTGAATTATTTTTTTCTTTCCTTTTTTAATTTTTTTAATCAAAATAAATTAACAAACCATAAATGAAAAAATATAAAAAGAAAATATAAAAATAAATTAAATTTAAAAGAAAAAAACGGGTATAAAAAAAATTTGGCGCCGGCCCGGCCTAAGTATCAGACCCGGCCTGAAAATGCAAGAAAAATTCTGGCCAGGCCGGGCCGGCCCGTCCGGCGCTGGCCAAATTGACAGCCCTAGGTAGGGCGATAACCCTGGCTCTGGCCCAATACCATCGGGCATCGATTGCCTTTCGCCCCCAACGACGCGACCCTGCCTTTTTTTTCTTTTCCTTTCTTTCTTCTTTGTCCTCCTTTTGCTTGACCAGAACCCCCCATTGCACATGGGCCTTTTAGGTGAAACACGGGCCTGTTAGGTGAAACACGCGCGCGCGCGCGTATATATATATATATATAGGGCTGTCAATTATGTCCGACCCTACCCGAACCTATCCTTATCCGATCCTACCCGACCCTATTTTTAGGGTAGGGTAAAGAAGAGGTTATGATAGTAAGGATATTTTAATGATTCTGATAAGGTAGGGTAGGTAGGGCTAGGGGTGTCAATGGGCTAGGTCGGGCCGGGTCTCGGCCCGAACCGAGCCGACCTGGACTGACCCGGCCCGAAATTAGGGGTGTGCAAATTGGAAAGGACCGGCCAGGACCGGCCCGGACCGGGTTGGTTGGTCCGGTCCTTGAGGTGGATGGGTTGGTCCCCGGTCCCAATAAATGGGACCGGTGACTGGGCTGTCCGGTCCTCGGGTTCTTGTGTTGGGACCGGACCGGCCCGGCCCGGACCGCACCGCCAATAATATATAATTATTTTTATATATAAATATATATAATTACAAAAGAAATTGAAAACAAAACGGAATCCCCTTCGCTCTCAAGAGTAAGAAGAATCCCGGACCGGCCCAGCAATTTATATCTATAACTCTTGGACCGGCCCAGCATTCATGTGGCATTCATGCATTTCAAGTCGCAATTGGTAGGTTAATGCTGTCTTTCCATTGCACCAAATAACTAGTAAGAAACTCAGACAGAAAAAAAAAATTGTTGTGTTCAGAACAGAAGCTTGAATGAACGTAAAAGATGTCCAACACATAATGTGCTAATCCCGAGACGCTCACACATAAGGAAAGGAACTTAAACTACAAAGCTCGATCTTGCTTCACAAAATGCATCTGGAACAATGTCTACTAGAAAACATTTTGCATTTCAGGGTGACAGGTATGATGGTCATTGATTAACCACAACGCGTCACTCTGCTAGTAATGGCAAAGAGCTTAAGAACCAGCTTATGCTACAAAATCTCGCACCACCCAAGAACAGGAATTTCTTAGTAATCAATCTATCAGCGTAGCATCACGTTCACACAATTTCCACAAGAACGACATTTGAGTTCCCTCCCAAACGAGCACTTTTAAATCATCAACTGATCAGATCACAGCGGCACATCTCACGAAGCACAGAAAACGGGGGGTGGGGGATATCAAGCTTGCGATGAGAAAGAAGGGGGCACGCATACCCGGTTCTGGTCGACGACATTGACGATAACGACGAGCTTGCCGTACTCTTTGCCATAGTTGATAAGAGCGACCCGCCCGATCTCTATGTGCCTCTTGAAAGGCTGAAAGCATCACGACATTCCAATCAATAAAAGCTTAATCAGCCCCAGCCAAAATTGTGAAAACCCAATCGAGAAGGAACAAAGAACCAGATTTCAGATGAGCCACCATTTTAGCGGTCAGCTGGAGGAAGAATAAAAATGTAATAGTAGGCTTCCTAGCGGTTGGACCGGGACCTGACCGGAACCGGACCAGACCGACTGTCCTGGTCCTGTTCGGTCCCGGTCCGGTCCATGGTCCCGAAACTATGGGGACCGGACTATTGGTCCGGTCCTCGGGCTCATGTCGGGACCGGACCGGCCCGGACCATGTACACGCTTACCCGAAATGAGCAGTACCATGCTCGGGCCGGGTTGAATTATTTTTTTCTTTCCTTTTTTAATTTTTTTAATCAAAATCAATTAACAAACCATAAATGAAAAAATATAAAAAGAAAATATAAAAATAAATTAAATTTAAAAGAAAAAACTGGTATAAAAAAAATTTGGCGCCGGCCCGGCCTAAGTATCAGACCCGGCCTGAAAATGCAAGAAAAATTCTGGCCAGGCCGGGCCGGCCCGTCCGGCGCGGGCCAAATTGACAGCCCTAGGTAGGGCGATAACCCTGGCTCTGGCCCAATACCATCGGGCATCGATTGCCTTTCGCCCCCAACGACGCGACCCTGCCTTTTTTTTCTTTTCCTTTCTTTCTTCTCTGTCCTCCTTTTGCGTGACCAGAACCCCCCATTGCACATGGGTCTGTTAGGTGAAACACGCGCGCGCGCGCGCGCGCACACACACACACACATATATATATATATATATATAGGGCTGTCAATTATGTCCGACCCTACCCAACCCTACCCTTATCCGATCCTACCCGACCCCATTTTTAGGGTAGGGTAAAGAAGAGGTTCAGATAGTAAGGATATTTTAATGATTCTGATAAGGTAGGGTAGATAGGGCTAGGGGTGTCAATGGGCCAGGTCGGGCCGGGTCTCGGCCCGAACCGAGCCGACCTAGACTGAGCCGGCCCGAAATTAGGGGGTGTGCAAATTGGACTGGACCGGCCCGGACCGGCCCGGAACCAGCCCGGCCCGGGCAGGTTGGTCCGGTCCTTGAGGTGGATGGGTTGGTCCCCGGTCCCAATAAATGGGACCGGTGACTGGGCGTTCCGGTCCTCGGGTTCTTGTGTTGGGACCGGACCGGCCCGGCCCGGACCGGACCGCCAATAATATATAATTATTTTTATATATAAATATATATAATTACAAAAGAAATTGAAAACAAAACGGAATCCCCTTCGCTCTCAAGAGTAAGAAGAATCCCGGACCGGCCCAGCAATTTATATCTATAACTCTTGGACCGGCCCAGCATTCATATGGCATTCATGCATTTCAAGTCGCAATTGGTAGGTTAATGCTGTCTTTCCATTGCACCAAATAACTAGTAAGAAACTCAGACAGAATAAATAAAAAAAATTGTTGTGTTCAGAACAGAAGCTTGAATGAACCTAAAAGATGTCCAGCACATAATGTGCTAATCACGAGACGCTCACTCATAAGGAAAGGAACTTAAACTACAAAGCTCGATCTTGCTTCACAAAATGCATCTGGAACAATGTCTACTAGAAAACATTTTGCATTTCAGGGCGACAGGTATGATGGTCATTGATTAACCACAGCGCGTCACTCTGCAAGTAATGGCAAAGAGCTTAAGAACCAGCTTATACTACAAAATCTCGCACAACCCAAGAACAGGCATTTCTCAGTAAACAATCTATCAGCGTAGCATCACGTTCACACAATTTCCACAATAACGACACTTGAGTTCCCTCCCAAACGAGCACTTTTAAATCATCAACTGATCAGATCACAGTGGCACATCTCACGAAGCACAGAAAACGGGGGGTGGGGGATATCAAGCTTGCGATGAGAAAGAAGGGGGCACGCATACCCGGTTCTGGTCGACGACATTGACGATCACGACGAGCTTGCCGTACTCTTTGCCATAGTTGATAAGAGCGACCCGTCCGATCTCTATGTGCCTCTTGAAAGGCTGAAAGCATCACGACATTCCAATCAACAAAAGCTTAATCAGCCCCAGCCAGAATTGTGAAAACCCAATCGAGAAGGAACAAAGAACCAGATTTCAGATGAGCCACCATTTTAGCGGTCAGCTAGAGGAAGAATAAAAATGTAATAGTAGGCTTTGTAGCGGTTGGGCCGGGACCGGGACCGGACCGGAACCGGACCGGACCGACGGTCCTGGTCCTGTTCGGTCCCGGTCCGGTCCAGGGTCCCGAAAGTATGGGGACCGGACTATTGGTCCGGTCCTCGGGCTCATGTCGGGACCAGACCGGCCCGAACCATGCACACCCTTACCCGAAATGAGCAGTACCATGCTCGGGCCGGGTTGAATAATTTTTTTCTTTCCTTTTTTAATTTTTTTAATCAAAATCAATTAACAAACCATAAATGAAAAAATATAAAAAGAAAATATAAAAATAAACTAAATTTAAAAGAAAAAAACGGGTATAAAAAAAATTTGGCGCCGGCCCGGCCTAAGTATCAGACCCAGCCTGAAAATGCAAGAAAAATTCTGGCCAGGCCGGGCCGGCCCGTCCGGCGCCGGCCAAATTGACAGCCCTAGGTAGGGCGATAACCCTGGCTCTGGCCCAATACCATCGGGCATCGATTACCTTTCGCCCCCAACGACGCGACCCTGCCTTTTTTTTCTTTTCCTTTCTTTCTTCTCTGTCCTCCTTTTGCGTGACAAAAACCCCCCATTGCACATGGGCCTGTTAGGTGAAACACGGACCTGTTAGGTGAAACAAGAGCGCGCGCACACACACACACATATATATATATAGCTGTCAATTATGTCCGACCCTACCCTTATCGGATCCTACCCGACCCTATTTTTAGGGTAGGGTAAAGAAGAGGTTCAGATAGTAAGGATATTTTAATGATTCTGATAAGGTAGGGTAGGTAGGGCTAGGGGTGTCAATGGGCCAGGTCGGGCCGGGCCTCGGCCCGAACCGAGCCGACCTGGACTGAGCCGGCTCGAAATGAGCAGTACCATGCTCGGGCCGGGCTGAATTATTTTTTTCTTTCCTTTTTTAATTTTTTTAATCAAAATCAAATAACAAACCATAAATGAAAAAATATAAAAAGAAAATATAAAAATAAATTAAATTTAAAAGAAAAAAATGGGTATAAAAAAAATTTGGCGCCGGCCCGGCCTAAGTATCAGAACCGGCCTGAAAATGCAAGAAATATTCTGGCCAGGCCGGGCTGGCCCGTCCGGCGCGGGCCAAATTGACAGCCCTAGGTAGGGCGATAACCTTGGCTCTGGCCCAATACCATCGGGCATCGATTGCCTTTCTCCCCCAACGCCGCGACCCTGCCTTTTTTTTTCTTTTCCTTTCTTTCTTCTCTGTCCTCCTTTTGCGTGACCAGAACCCCCCAATGCACATGGGCCTGTTAGGTGAAACACGGGCCTGTTAGGTGAAACACACGCGCGCGCGCGCCCACACACACACACACACACACACACACACACACATATATATATAAATATATATAGGGCTGTCAATTATGTCCGACCATACCCGACCCTACCCTTATCCGATCCTACCCGACCCTATTTTTAGGGTAGGGTAAAGAAGAGGTTCAGATAGTAAGGATATTTTAATGATTCTGATAAGGTAGGGTAGGTAGGGCTAGGGGTGTCAATGGGCAAGGTCGGGCCGGGTCTCGGCCCGAACCGAGCCGACCTGGACTGAGCAGGCCCGAAATGAGCAGTACCATGCTCGGGCCGGGCTGAATTATTTTTTTCTTTCCTTTTGTAATTTTTTTAATCAAAATCAATTAACAAACCATAAATAAAAAAATATAAAAAGAAAATATAAAAATAAATTAAATTTAAAAGAAAAAAACGGGTATAAAAAAAATTTGGCGCCGGACCGGCCTAAGTATCAGACCCGGCCTGAAAATGCAAGAAAAATTCTGGCCAGGCCGGGCCGGCCCGTCCGGCGTGGGCCAAATTGACAGCCCTAGGTAGGGCGATAACCCTGGCTCTGGCCCAATACCATCGGGCATCGATTGCCTTTCGCCCCCAACGACGCGACCCTGCCTTTTTTTTTCTTTTCCTTTCTTTCTTCTTTGTCCTCCTTTTGCGTGACCAGAACCCCCCATTACACATGGGCCTGTTAGGTGAAACACGGGCCTGTTAGGTGAAACACGCGCTCGCGCGCGCGCGCGCGCACACACACACACACATATATATATATAGGGCTGTCAATTATATCCGACCCTATCCGACCCTACCCTTATCCGATCCTACCCGACCCTATTTTTAGGGTAGGGTAAAGAAGAGGTTCAAATAGTAAGGATATTTTAATGATTCTAATAAGGTAGGGTAGGTAGGGCTAGGGGTGTCAATGGGCCGGGTCTCGGTCCGAACCGAGCCGACCTGGACTGAGCCGACCCGAAATGAGCAGTACCATGCTTGGGCGGGGTTGAATTATTTTTTTCTTTCCTTTTTTAATTTTTTTAATCAAAATTAATTAACAAACCATAAATGAAAAAATATAATGAGAAAATATAAAATTAATTAAATTTAAAAGAAAAAAACGGGTATAAAAAAAATTTGGCGCCGGCTCGGCCTAAGTATCAGACCCGGCCTGAAAATGCAAGAAAAATTCTGGCCAGGCCGGGCCGGCCTGTCCGGCGCTGGCCAAATTGACAGCCCTAGGTAGGGCGATAACCCTGGCTCTGGCCCAATACCATCGGGCATCGATTGCCTTTCGCCCCCAACGACGCTACCCTGCCTTTTTTTTCTTTTCCTTTCTTTCTTCTATGTCCTCCTTTTGCGTGACCAAAACCCCCCATTGCACATGGGCCTGTTAGGTGAAACACGGGCCTGTTTGGTGAAACGCGCGCGCGCGCGCCCGCGCCCACACACACACACACACATATATATATATATATGGCTGTCAATTATGTCCGACCCTACCCTTATCCGATCCTACCCGACCCTATTTTTAGGGTAGGGTAAAGAAGAGGTTCAGATAGTAAGTATATTTTAATGATTCTGATAAGGTAGGGTAGGTAGGGCTAGGGGTGTCAATGGGCCAGGTCGGGCCGGGTCTTGGCCCGAACCGAGCCGACCTTGACTGAGCTGGCCCGAAATGAGCAGTACCATGCTCGGGCCGGGCTGAATTATTTTTTTCTTTCCTTTTTTAATTTTTTTAATCAAAATCAATTAACAAACCATAAATGAAAAATATAAAAAGAAAATATAAAAATAAATTAAATTTAAAAGAAAAAAACGGGTATACAAAAAATTTGGCGCCGGCTCGGCCTAAGTATCAGACCCGGCCTGAAAATGCAAGAAAAATTCTGGCCAGGCCGGGCCGGCCCGTCCGGCGCGGGCCAAATTGACAGCCTTAGGTAGGGCGATAACCCTGGCTCTGGCCCAATACCATCGGGCATCGATTGCCTTTCGCCCGCAACGACGCGACCCTGCCTTTTTTTCTTTTCCTTTCTTTCTTCTCTGTCCTCCTTTTGCGTGACCAGAACCCCCCCTTGCACATGGGCCTGTTAGGTGAAACACGGGCCTGTTAGGTGAAACACGCGCGCGCACACACACACACACACACACACACACACATATATATATATATATATATATATATATATATATATATATATATATATATATATATATATATATATATATATATATAGGGCTGTCAATTATGTCCGACCCTACCCTTATCCGATCCTACCCGACCCTATTTTTAGGGTAGGGTAAAGAAGAGGTTCAGATAGTGAGGATATTTTAATGATTCTAATAAGGTAGGGTAGGTAGGGCTAGGGGTGTCAATGGGCCAGGTCGGGCCGGGTCTCGGCCCGAACCGAGCCGACCTGGACTTAGCCGGCCCGAAATGAGCAGTACCATGCTCGGGCCGGGCTGAATTATTTTTTCTTTCCTTTTTTAATTTTTTTTAATCAAAATCAATTAACAAACCATAAATGAAAAAATATAAAAAGAAAATATAAAAATAAATTAAATTTAAAAGAAAAAAGCGGGTATAAAAAAAATTTGGCGCTGGCCCGGCCTAAGTATCAGACCCGGCCTGAAAATGCAAGAAAAATTCTGGCCAGGCCGGGCCGGCCCGTCCGGCGCGGGCCAAATTGACAGCCCTAGGTAGGGCGATAACCCTGGCTCTGGCCCAATACCATCGGGCATCGATTGCCTTTCGCCCCCAACGACGCGACCCTGCCTTTTTTTTTCTTTTCCTTTCTTTCTTCTTTGTCCTCCTTTTGCGTGACCAGAACCCCCCGTTGCACATGGGCCTGTTAGGTGAAACACGGGCCTGTTAGGTGAAACACGCGCGCGCGCGCGCGCACACACACACACACACATATATATATATAGGGCTGTCAATTATGTCCGACCCTACCCGACCCTACCCTTATCCGATCCTACCCGACCCTATTTTTAGGGTAGGGTAAAGAAGTGGTTCAGATAGTAAGGATATTTTAATGATTCTGATAAGGTAGGGTCGGTAGGGCTAGGGGTGTCAATGGGCCAGGTCGGGCCGGGACTCGGCCCGAACCGAGCCGACCTGGACTAAGCCGGCCCGAAATTAGGGGTGTGCAAATTGGACCGGACCGGCCCAGACCGGCCCGGGACCGGCCCGGACCGGGCGGGTTGGTTCGGTCCTTGAGGTGGATGGGTTGGTCCCCGGTCCCAATAAATGGGACCGGTGACTGGGCGGTCCGGTCCTCGGGTTCTTGTGTTGGGACCGGACCGGCCCGGCCCGGTCCGGACCGCCAATAATATATAATTATTTTTATATATAAATATATATAATTACAAAAGAAATTGAAAACAAAACGAAATCCCCTGCGCTCTCAAGAGTAAGAAGAATCCCGGACCGGCCCAGCAATTTATATCTATAACTCTTGGACCGGCCCAGCATTCATATGGCATTCATGCATTTCAAGTCGCAATTGGTAGGTTAATGCTGTCTTTCCATTGCACCAAATAACTAGTAAGAAACTCAGACAAAATAAATAAAAAAAATTGTTGTGTTCAGAACAAAAGCTTGAATGAACGTAAAAGATGTCCAACACATAATGTGCTAATCACGAGACGCTCACGCATAAGGAAAGGAACTTAAACTACAAAGCTCGATCTTGCTTCACAAAATGCATCTGGAACAATGTCTACTAGAAAACATTTTGCATTTCAGGGCGACAGGTATGATGGTCATTGATTAACCACAGCGCGTCACTCTGCTAGTAATGGCAAAGAGCTTAAGAACCAGCTTATACTACAAAATCTCGCACAACCCAAGAACAGGCATTTCTCAGTAATCAATCTATCAGCGTAGCATCACGTTCACACAATTTCCACAAGAACGACACTTGAGTTCCCTCCCAAACGAGCACTTTTAAATCATCAACTGATCAGATCACAGCGGCACATCTCACGAAGCACAGAAAACGGGGGGTGGGGGATATCAAGCTTGCGATGAGAAAGAAGGGGGCACGCATACCCGGTTCTGGTCGACGACATTGACGATCACGACGAGCTTGCCGTACTCTTTGCCATAGTTGATAAGAGCGACCTGTCCGATCTCTATGTGCCTCTTGAAAGGCTGAAAGCATCACGACATTCCAATCAACAAAAGCTTAATCAGCCCCAGCCAGAATTGTGAAAACCCAATCGAGAAGGAACAAAGAACCAGATTTCAGATGAGCCACCATTTTAGCGGTCAGCTGGAGGAAGAATAAAAATGTAATAGTAGGCTTTGTAGCGGTTGGGCCGGGACCGGGACCGGACCGGACCGACGGTCCTGGTCCTGTTCGGTCCCAGTCCGGTCCATGGTCCCGAAAGTATGGGGACCGGACTATTGGTCTGGTCCTCGGGTTCATGTCGGGACCGGCCCGGCCCGGACCATGCACACCCTTACCCGAAATGAGCAGTACCATGCTCGGGCCGGGTTGAATTATTTTTTTCTTTCCTTTTTTAATTTTTTTAATCAAAATCAATTAACAAACCATAAATGAAAAAATATAAAAATAAATTTAATTTAAAAGAAAAAAACGGGTATAAAAAAAATTTGGCGCCGGCCCGGCCTAAGTATCAAACCCGGCCTGAAAATGCAAGAAAAATTCTAGCCAGGCCGGGCCGGCCCATCCGGCGCGGGCCAAATTGACTGCCCTAGGTAGGGCGATAACCTTGGCTCTGGCCCAATACCATCGGGCATTGATTGCCTTTCGCCCCCAACGACGCGACCCTGCCTTTTTTTTCTTTTCCTTTCTTTCTTCTCTGTCCTCCTTTTGCGTGACCAGAACCCCCCATTGCACATGGGCCTGTTAGGTGAAACACACGCGCGCGCATGCGCGCACACATACATATATATATATATGGCTGTCAATTATGTCCGACCCTACCCTTATCCGATCCTACCCGACCCTATTTTTAGGGTAGGGTAAAGAAGAGGTTCAGATAGTAAGGATATTTTAATGATTCTGATAAGGTAGGGTAGGTAGGGCTAGGGGTGTCAATGGGCCAGGTCGGGCCGGGTCTCGGCCCGAACCGAGCCGACCTGGACTGAGCCGGCCCGAAATGAGCAGTACCATGCTCGGGCCGGGCTGAATTATTTTTTTCTTTCCTTTTTAATTTTTTTAATCAAAATCAATTAACAAACCATAAATGAAAAAATATAAAAAGAAAATATAAAAATAAATTAAATTTAAAAGAAAAAAACTGGTATAAAAAAAATTTGGCGCCGGCCCGGCCTAAGTATCAGACCCGGCCTGAAAATGCAAGAAAAATTCTGTCCAGGCCGGGCCGGCCCGGCCCGTTCGGCGCGGGCCAAATTGACGGCCCTAGGTTGGGCGATAACCCTGGCTCTGGCCCAATACCATCGGGAATCGATTGCCTTTCGCCCCCAACGACGCGACCCTGCCTTTTTTTTCTTTTCCTTTCTTTCTTCTCTGTCCTCCTTTTGCGTGACCAGAACCCCCATCGGCCACCTGAAGACCACCCGAAGATCACGTCACCGCAAGCCACCTCGCCGCACCGTCCTTTGTCTCCGTGGTCGCCGCTGGTCGTCTTGACTCGCGAGCCGCGAAACCGAGGAAACCACGACAGCCACCTTGATGTCTCGGCTATCAGCCACCGAGCTCGGCCAGCCGCGACTCCCCTGACCCGAGAGCCAACGCGACTCACCGCCGCCGTGCTCTACTTAGACGACGTGCCAAGCCCCCACCTCGGCCGCCGCGGACCTGACGCCAGCCCCAAGCCCTCTGATCTTCTGCCGACGGTCTCAATCCGAGACCCACAGCTCACGGTTTTGCCACCTCCGTCCTCCACCACGCCTCATCGCCGACTCCAGTTCAGTCGCCACTGCTGCTCGGCCGCTGATCCGACGAGCCCGAGCCTTCAGCCACCGTCGGGAGCCACGATCCAAGCCGCCGACAGCTCAGCGACGACCCCACGATCCAACCCGAAGCCCCTCTGTCCTTGAACCCGAAGGTATGATCTTTCCACCCAATCATCAGACTAATTTTACAGTAATGTCAAGCAAGTGGGTATCTGAAGAGCAATTTAGAAACTTCGTATGTTAATTAGTTCGTAGAGTACGATTAGAGATTCGAACAAGCGAGCAACATAGAACACTTGGTAAGAGTTTGCAGCATCACTTAAGAGTACACAGGTGAACTAGTTCGACCTCCTATAGCCAACAGAAGAGAAAATTTCATATACAATTAACTGGTGGTGAGTTTCGATTGCACTTTTGTGACAAGTTTTAGGACTTGAAAGTAATTTTCGAAAGTTTTTATGACTCAATTGCACTTTATTGGCAAGTTTTAGGACTTCTGGTACACTTTTTGGAAGTTTCAAGACTAAATTACACTTTCATAACAAATATTAGGACTTTCAATACGTTTATCCCAAAATTTTAAGATAAAATTGTGGCTGGATATAAGGTTTGAGATTTTTTATGAGATAAAAAAATGTAGAATTGGAGTAAGAGCAGAGGTCGGAGATTTCTGGGCTATTGGGCCGAAATCAACATGTCCGTAGCCACAGCCACGGGTCCACATATCATCCTCCCCTTACTCTGAAGTGTTCCTCTCGAAGCTTTGCTTCTCAAGTGACAACGTTCAATGGCTGACCGACCCGAAGCCTCCAAGGACGCGAGCTCCGACGCTGCGGTGGCTCCTCCTTCTCCTTCCCATTCGTCTCCTCCTCTAAATCCAAAAACCCTGAGGAATCCGCCTCCGGCCGTATCGCCGCTGCCTTCGTCGGCCGCCCGGCTCTGGAGGCCAGCCGCGCAGCGGAATTTGAGGAACCAGTGGTCCAAACTGGCCTCTTGCAGGCAACAGTGGGCCTCTGCTTCCTCCGCCGGAAGATCTCACGCCACTTCTCTCGTCAACGCTCATCTCTCTTGCAGGTGGTGATCCTTCTCTCTCTCTCTCTCTCGTTCCTTTTACTTGTTTTCTGATAGTTCACGAGCTGTATTGTTTCGTCTGTCATAGTGCATTCCATTTGTTCTCCATTCTTTTCGAGCATGTTAGTTTGTTAGTTTTGACATTTGATGAGGTGCGTTTGGGTTTGTTGTTAGATTTTACTTTCTGATAATCGGGTTTCGTCCTAGAAATTGTTTTCCTTGTCTATTCGATGTATTTTTTTTCCTGACCTTGCTTTTCATCTGCCATGGGTTAGATATGTGCCCTCAATGGAGTTGGGTGTTTTGAAGGATATGCTGAATATTCGGAACAAAGCCTGTCTAAAATTGTTAAAGCAGCAGGTAGATTCGCTTGTTTCGACTGCTACTGATGTGGTTGTGGGTTAGCAATGGGTTTGTACATTTCAAGAAAAATCATTCATCTGTTGAATTGGAACGTTATGGAGGTAAATAAGTTTGATAACCATCAACATGGACATTGAACAAACATTTTTGCATATGACTGTCAAGGGTGATGCATGAGTCAGATCATATGTAGAGACTGCAGTTTTAGTGGGTTATATCAATTTGGAAAGTAAAAATTTCAATTTCACTGTGTGTCCTTTGTTTTCTGCTATAGTACATTCAGCAGCAAAAATATGTGTAATTATGCTCCAAAATAAAGGTTGAGATGAGCTTATTGAGAGTGGCAGATACTTCTTCTTATTTAATGCTTCTGCATTTCTTTTAATATTGGTCTGACCGGATTAACAAGTTTGAATAAGGTGTTTCATTAACTTCTTCAATGTTTCAGGAGCTTCACAAGAATAAACTTTTATTGGCATACAAGGATATGGTAAGTAGACCTCTAACTAATGTTGCCACATTGAAATGTTTGGGAATTACATAAATTCTGATAGCCTCTGGGGGAAAAGCTGTTACTTGGGTGGGGACACGCTTGGTCGCTCTTTCGTGTCTAATTTCACAAGGCAGTAGTAATATTTCAATGAGCTAAAAAGACAGAAATAAACTTCCAGAGGACCATCTTATACTAAAGCACTCTTCAATCAAACAGGATATTTTCTTCATGATGATCGGTGTGGTTTTTTGCTTATGATATGATTAAGCATCAGGATTCTAAGTATAGGCCTAGTGTGCAATCTTGTATTCTTGTTCAAGTTGGAGTGGCGCCATATTTGTTTTCACATGTAATGTGATAGAATTGACGAGTTTGCTTTTTCTTAGTTATGCTTCCTATCCTTCAAATGTCACAAAATTTCAAGATTATGCACACACGATTGCCAGAAAAAGTAAGAAGAAGATCACAAACACAACTATGCTTTTCCAGTCTGTAGGTTCTATAGAGTCTATGTTTGCTGTTAAATAGTCCAACTGATCCGGGAAAATTTAGGTCAAAGAACCGGTATACAACGTGGTGATGCATGAACTGGCGGAATGGAAGTATAATAATATCTTGGCTGAGTTTATAAATTATTTTGCTTCCTATTTACAGGTCACTGCACTTACTTATATGGTCAGTGCTAGTAGATCCATGAGATGTTTTTTGAAAGGAAGCAACAATAGTCAACTTGTTCAATTTTCTGTTGGCTCAGAGTATACAAATGACACTGGTGATGGTGGTGGAATCCCTGTATTCACTTTTTGGTCAATTTCTTCATTTGGTATGTTCAAACTTTTCGTCTACATATTCCACAGACTGTGCAAGAAGCATTTGTGTCTTGGACCGGATTATTCGAGATTCTAAATTTTTCTCTGTGCTGTAAATCTACGCACAGTGTTTTTAGTTAATCCATAATTATCTGGTGTCACTCGCCATGAAGAGCTAGTTTCATGGTTGATGTGCAGGATGGTCTATACTTTAATGGAATTGGGCAATAACCAGTTTATTTCCATGAAAAAAAACTTACATGAGAAGGATCTTCGAGGAATAGCAATATATGACTTATTTTAGGTTCTGAAAAGGTTTATGTGAGGTAGGTGCTTATGTAGAATTTCTGTGTTGCATTGGTGCTTCACACCTTTTTTGTCAGCACTACAATCATTGAATTTGCCATTTGAACTATAGGATTCATTTCTGCATAGCATTTAGTTCGTAGGATTCAACTAAAGGAAAAGGGAGTTCCCGCTGTTGGCTACCTCATGTATTCCGTCTCTCCACCTTTGTCCAGGCTTAAATCGATTGTGTGTGACAAATCTTACACAGGATTTTGAAGTTCTACCAAAAAATAAATACAAAAGAACTATTGAAGATTTCTAATTAAATACTTTCCCTGTGAGTGGACAATGGACATTTTCCTTTATGCATTGTTGAAAAGGCTGTTTGATTTTCATTATAACCAACCAGGAAAGACTTTCTGATTGACTGAAAACGAAATGTTTTCTTTCTGGCAATATTTGTTTTATGATCATGATGCTAATTGATTTCAGAGAATCTGGCACAAGAGCTTGTGGAGATGTTTGAGTTGGAGTTAAGTTTGAAGGTGAGCTATGCCGTATTTTTGGCTGCTCAAAATCTCTATGAGGAGAGTATTTGATTTTTATTGTTCTTCCTTGCTTGCAATTCTGGCATCGTCAACTCTAAAGCGCTTGCTCACAAAGGAATTTCTTATCATGGGATGTGAAGTGCTGCAACCTGATCAAACCAGCTGGTCTCAGGAACTTTACCCAAGGGAGTTTGAGGATTTGTCCCAATGCCACTTGTTGACAAGCAAGTGTGAGCTATTGCCTCCTAGATTGAAGGGTTGTATGTCAGATATCCCTCCTGAACAAAGCGGCTCTCAGTTAAGCCGTGAGACTTTGCAGGTAATACTCCCGTGAGATTGATTATGTAAAACAATCTTCCTTGCAACATTATCACAACTCTGTATGAGTTTGCTGGTGAGTAAATGCCATCATAGTTTCATCTAAAGTAGTATTTCCTTTAAGTTATTTTCTTGTGTGGGAGCTTGCAAGCTTTATAGCTGCTGTGCAGACTTTAAAAGAGGTCACTAGGTGCTCGAATGGTGGATTTGTCCTAGTTGCCTCATAGTGTCCTTAGTTCGTAAGATTGAGAGACTAACCATTTTAGTGAAGGGAGAGTTGAGCTGTCACAAAGCTTTTGAGAAACCATCCTGAATCCATGATGTTTCACCAATACACACTTAATTGACTTGGCTGTATGATAGATAATCCCATTTTGCAGCAGTATTCTTATATGTTTTTCCTTTGCATAAGAGTTTAATGACAATATCCTCTAATATTGCAGGTTTACTTAACAACTTGGCTTGCTGAGGTGAACATAGATACTTATAAGTAAGTCCGGTCTCTGACATGTTTTTGGTATATTGGATTGTCGATCATGTGCTGGTATCTGGCATTTTTTTTGTATATTTGATTATTGGTTAAATGTCAAGAAATCAAATGAACTGCGCCAGTCTCCTAGCACTGATGAATTCTTCATGTAAAGTGACATGCGAGCTGTGTATGATAGATCCAATAGCAGAATAAACCAATGACTGAGATTTGCTTGTATTCCCTGCTTATAGTTCCTGATTGTTTTCATTTCTCACCAGAGTCGGTGAGATATTTGCCATAGTGGGGGAGGAAATGCATCTCAACTTTCAATGAGCTGCTTGGCCACCATTAAGAGGGCTTGAAAGATTGCTCTTTTATGGCTAGTCCATCAAGCGCCCGTTTTGAGTGGTGGCTGATGACTCGGACCTTTTTCGTGCACAAAGAATGGGTTAATAAAGCGACATGAAGGTTCCTGGCCGGTTTAATATGCGGGTGGGAGTGCAGCAAGGGCAAGGGAAGGTTGATCTGACCTAGACTTTATCTTCATCGTGTTGAAAATCTTGGGCATCTAATGGAAGACCATAAACATCAGTTTCTAGTTTATTTAGTGGTGTTGGCATGGCTTATAGTTTTTGCTTATCCCAGTATGTTGGCCATTAGCATGGATAGTGGCCATGGTCGGGGTGGGGTGTTTGTTTAAATGTTCCTTTCATTTGGCTTTTGTAGTAATTCAAGAGATGGTTACTTGGAAACATTGAGACAGTTCATTCATGGAAGTATGCAAAAAACTGATGTGTGATCTTCAGTTGATTTTACTTTTGCTGTTTGAGGATTGAAAAATGGATTCCAGACCTCAGAATAGGCTGATGCGTGTGATCTGTTATGCGCTATCTGCTTCATTATGGCTGACTAGTATTTACTGGACAAGTACAACACAAATCATCTATCTCCTGCTTCTGCCGCTGTGGACCTCTTTTTCTGTGGTTCTAGCGAGGCATTTAAGTGGGCATTCTAATAATGAAATAAGATTTGATAGGCAATGCATGTGTTTCATTGGGACAGGTATAGCTGTAGCCTGTAGATGGTAGCTGGTTCTTCAAATTTAACTTGCCCATTGAGCTCATAGTGGGACTGGTTCTTTTCCGATTCCATCACATGCTTTGTTCCTTCTAGAAATAACTCTATTCTGGTCTGCTTCCTAACAATTATGGTTGGATATTCTCCAATTTGGTCTTGGCTCTATACTCGGAACTTTTCGAACTGGACAGATCTGTGATTGTCCCAATCTGTACTTTCCAACCTATCCAGAAGCCTATACGATGCTGAATAAAAGAACTCTAGTTTTCTGAAGAACCTATCCAGAAGCCTGTCTTTCATCTACCTTTTCAGGAATGCAATCAATTGATGTCGGGTGAAGATTTGCTCAATTAGAGTAAGTTCGCCACTTTCCTGCATGGCATATGATATTAGGATGATAAGATTGTCCAAAAAGTCCTAAATGCTTTACTTTTTGGCCAATTTAATCTTAAATCAATTGAACTTTTTGATTAATTGAGTTCATCCGATCAAATTTTAATTGGAAATTGTTGACTTGGATGCTGGTGTTGCCATGTTGAACGACCGACTTTGACAATTTTCTTATTGTTTTTATGATTATTTAATTTCTTTTTTTTTCCCTATCAAGTTCGACAAGGGTCCATCGACCCTCGTCAGTAGTGGGTGAGGGCCGCGAATCCCTCGCCGGGCTTGGCAAGAAAAAAAGGAAAATAAAGAAAGAAAAGAACAAAAAAGAAACAAAGCTCAATTTTCCTTAAAAAATTATAATAATTATTCACGTCAGTGTTGACTGTACTATGCGATTTTCGTCTAAAATTGGTTAGATGAACTCAATTGGTAAAGTGTCAAAAGGTTGGGACTCAATTGGCGAAATTGAATGTTTTAAGATTGAATTGATCAAAATACAATGAGTTAGGAACTTTCTACACAATTTTCCTTTTTCGAAGATCTTGAGAATCATAGATGAAAATGGCAGTTTGGTGGCGAGGTGATGTTTCATATTCTGTGACTCATGGTGACGATGGTTAAATTCCATTTGCGCCGACTACAAAGAAGAAAAAACCATTGCAGTTTTCATGATCGACACTTTTATTTTATTAATATTTCGTATTCTTCGTGTGTCTAAATATGAGTTGTGGTTAGTAGGTTGTAGTAGCAAATGATATCATTAGAAGTAATGATTCACAAGATAGATTTCAGATTTAAGTGTATACATGGTAGGTCCTGGTTTAAAAAATCAGAGAATTGATTTTGACGTGTATTTGAAATCTGGATCGATCTTGAAACCGCTTGCCCCTCGTTGCAAGGATTGCACATGGGCCTGTTGGACGGTCGATACTGACTTTGACAAATTTCTTATTGTTTTTATGATTATTTAATTTCTTTTTCTTTTTCCCTATCAAGTCCGACGAGGGTCCATCGACACTCGTCAGTAGTGGGTGAGGGCCGCGAATCCCTCGCCGGGCTTGGCAAGAAAAAAAGGAAAATGAAGAAAGAAAAGAACAAAAAAGAAACAAAGCTCAATTTTTCCTTAAAAAATTATAATAATTATTCACGTCAGTGCTGACTGTACTATGCGATTTTCGTCTAACATTGGTTAGATGAACTCAATTGGTAAAGTGTCAATAGGTTGGGACTCAATTGGCAAAATTGAATGTTTTAAGATTGAATTGATCAAAATACAATGAGTTTGGGACTTTCTAAACAATTTTCCTTTTTCGAAGACCCTAAGGATCATAGATGAAAATGGCAGTTTGGTGGCGAGGTGATGTTTCATATTCTGTGACTCATGGCGACGAGGTGATGGTTAAATTCCATTTGCGCCGACTACAAAGAAGAAAAAACCATTGCAGTTTTCATGATCGACACTTTTACTTTATTAATATTTCGTATTTTTCGTGTGTCTAAATATGAATTGTGATTAGTAGGTTGTAGTAGCAAATGATATCATTAGAAGTAATGATTCACAAGATAGATTTTAGATTTCAATATATGCATGGTAGGTCCAAGTTTAAAAAATTAGAGAATTGATTTTGACGTGTATTTGAAATCTGAATCGATCTTGAAACCATTTACCCCTCATTGCAAGGATTGCACATGGGCCTGTTGGGTGCCAGCCACACACACAGACACACACATATATATAACTATGTTGGTCTGTTTGTTCTACTCGTGATTTTCTTCATGTTCAGTAACTGCGTTATAGCGATTCAAATGGCCATCGCACAAAGCTTAACCGTTTTTTTTTTTTAAAGCTTAACCGTTATCTCGTTTCAAATATACATCGTATCGAGAGGTTTGCTTGTTGGAATTAAAAACTTTCTAGCCAGAGAAGGTTGTTTAGCCGATCCTATTTTGCGCAGTAGCTCGCAACTTTCTTTTGCTCTAGCTATTGGGTCGGACAAAAGATGAACGGAGGAGGAGTTTGCCGGAGAGAACGTCGTACCAGATTAATCTTGGGTATTAACCTCTATTCAAATCTGACAATCGGATCATTAAGGACGCGCACGATAATCATTTTATTTTTCTAATTTTCTGCTCTCGAAACAAGTTTGAAGCAGAAATTCGTTTGGTAACATAATTTTTTATTTATTTATTTTTTGAACAAATCTTTAGCCCAAAGATAGGTTTGAAATAGATTTGAGCGGTGATTTTTTTTTTATACTTTTATATATATACAACAAAAACAAAAACATAAATTCTTTTCATTGCTCACTCCCTCTCTCTCTCGTGTGATTTTCTTGTCTCTCACGTCCTATTGTCGGTCGCCGTTTGAGACCCGGCGGAACTTAGCAATGTTATACTGTTACAAAATAAATTTTTATTTTGGGAACAGAAATCTGGTGTCGTTGTTAAATACGTTTGTTTGCTCAGAAATTAATTAGACGTCAGATCACAATGATAGATATGTCAGCATTCAAACGATGTCTGAGAAAACTAAATAATAAAATCAAGTTTACATGTCCATTTGCAAACTAAAATTATGATAACTTAATTAAGTTGCCCGGGCCCACTGCGCATCGCTGCGCCACTACTGTAACGGCCTGTCAGGAGTTGGGTTTGATACCAATTGTAATAGCCCGGGCCCACCGCGCACCGCTGCGCCACTACTGTAACAGCCCTGGCTCTGATACCAACTGCAACAGCCCGGGCCCACCGCACACCGCTGCGCCACTACTTGCAAGATATTGTCCGCTTTAGATACACAGCCCTCACGATTTTGCTTTTTCGGGCGCCGTCACACAACGCCCGACAAAACGTGTCTTACAAGTGTAAGGGTGGGCCCAAGCTTATAAAGCCCCCAAGATCCCACTCCCTAAGCAATGTGGGACAATGTGAGGATGTTACAATCTCCCTTCTTCGGACACAACGTCCTCGTTGTGCCCATACCTCGCCCGCTATTGGGTCACAGTCGCCCGCCGGCGCAGCCTCTCCTGCCATCCCGGTCACGACTGCCCACCCTCAGGGTTTGGCTATCGGCTGCCCGCCCTTAGGGTTTGGCTCCCACCCGCCCACACTCTGTCGGGAGTTGTTGTAAAAATATTGCGCTGCAAGAATATAACAGAGAGAACAGAGAGCAAGTAGAGAAAGCCAGAGGAGAAATCTCTTTTATTTTAACTTATATCATCTGTGACCCTATTTATATGAGAATAAGGATGCACTTATCATTAATACTAATATATTGAATTAATACATTCATTTGATAGGGAGATGAACATTCATTGGATAGGGAGATGAACTTAGAAATGTACCATAAAAGGTACATTAGATAGGATAAATATAATGAATATTCATTCATGTATTTCATAACACCCCCCTTGAATATTCATTGTGTTCATCATATTATGAATGTGCATAGAATGATACTGCCTCATTAAAAACCTTAAGCCGGAAAAACCCAGTGGGACAAAAATCGGACAAAAGGGAAAAAGAGTGCAGTGCATAGTTCATAATATCTCCCCCTCAATTAAACCATATAGCCACTACTGGGGCTAGTCAATCTTGCATCTTGTGAACTCGCCGCATACTAATGCCATATACTAATTTTTCAAAAATTGACGTTGGCAATGATTTGGTAAAAAGATCTGCAAGATTATTTATGAATTGAATCTATTTAACATCAACTTGTCGACTTTCTTGGAGTTCGTGAGTATAGAAAAATTTCGGCGAGATATGCTTGGTCCCATCACCTTTGATATATCCTCCCCTAACTTGTGCAATACAAGCAGCATTATCTTCATAAATTATAGTGGGAAAATTTACAACCGGTGTTAAACAACAAGAATTATGAATATGCGTTATAACGGATCTAAACTAAATACACTCTCTTCCAGCTTCATATAAAGCAATAATCTCAAAGTGGTTAGAAGATGTAGCTACTAGCGATTGCTTAGTAGAACGCCAAGAAATGACAGTGCCGTTATAACAAAACAAATAACCAGTTTGAGAGCGAGCCTTATGTGGATCAGATTTATAACCAGCATCAGCATATCCAACTAAACCAGATGTAGTGGAATCCTTGGAATAATATAATCCCAAATCTATGGTTCCTCGGAGATAACGAAAAATATGTTTAACTCCATTCCAGTGTCTCCGAGTTGGCTCAGAACTAAAACATGCCAATAAATTTACCGCGAAAGCGATATCTTGTCTCGTACATTGTGCCAAGTACATTAACGCCCCAATTGTATTGAGATACGGTACTTCAGGACCAAGTATCTCTTCATCAGATTCTCTAGGACGAAATGGATCCTTTTGGGGATCTAGAGACCTTACAACCATAGGGGTGCTCATTGGGTGAGACTTGTCCATGTTGAAGCGTTTAAGTAATCTTTCAATGTATGCTGATTGATGGACAATTATTCCATTTGCTTTATGCTCAAGCTCTAGACCAAGATAAAGTTTGATTTTACCCAAGTCTTTAACTTCAAACTCCATTTTCAAATACTCAGCAGTTTTAGTTAACTCTTCTGGAGTTCCAATTAAATTTATATCGTCGACATAAACTGCTACAATAGCAAATCCGATTTCTGATTTCTTAATAAACACGCATGGGCAGATAGGATCATTCTTGTACCCTTTCTTAATTAGGTACTCACTTAGGCGTTGGTACCACATGCGACCGGATTACTTTAACCCATATAAAGATCTTTGCAACTTTATTGAGAATAAGTTGCGGGGAGTGCATGCTTCAGGCATTTTAAATCCATCAAGAATTTTCATATAAATATCATAGTCTAATGAGCTATATAGATAAGCCGTCACAACGTCCATAAGACGCATTTCCAATCTTTCAGAGATTGCAAGGCTAATTAGAAAACGAAATATAATCATATCCATCACAGATGAATATGTCTCATCATAATCAATCCCAGGTCGCTGGGAGAATCCTTGAGCAACGAGTCGGGATTTATATCTCACAGCCTCGTTTTTCTCATTTCGTTTTCGGACAAATACCCATTTATATCCAACAGGCTTTACATTGTCGGGGATTCTAGTTACAGGTCCAAAAACCTCTCGTTTAGCTAGAGAAGCTAATTCGGCCTTAATTGCTTCTTCCCATTTAAGCCAGTCATGCCTTTGACGACATTCAATAATAGATTGTGGCTCACAATCATCATCCATAATTTTATGAGCAACTGAGAATGCAAAAACATCATCTATGATGATTTCATTCCGATCCCAAATCTCATTACAATATGTAATGGAATTCTCAGTATTCCCGGGGTTGGTGATCATTTCATGGGTTTGTGCCTCTTTAGGGGCAATAAGCGCTTTGGGAGCAAGCACAATACCTGTCTCTTTTGGAGCAGATTCCTGATTCTTTCCCCTTCGTTTTCGAGGAACAGTGTCTTTTGATTTTATCGGTCTACCACGCTTCAAATGTGGTGGATTTTGATCCATTTTATCATGTCCTTCGGGAACAACTATTCTAGCTGGAGCATTTGCAGCTGGAATATGAGACTTCGTTACCTTAGTAGCATCATTAAATGCGTCAGGAAGTCTATTGGCCATAGCCTGTAAATGGATTATACGCTGCACCTCGTTTTCACATTCAGGAGTTCTTGGGTCTAAATGAGATAAATCTTTCTCATTCCAAGAGATAACCTCAACTGGTTTCTGCTTTGCAGTCATAGGTGTTCCAATTGATGAAAACACTGTCTCATCGAAATGACAATCCGCGAATCTAGCAGTAAAAAGATCACCAGTAGTTGGTTCCAAGAACCTATTAATGGACGGTGAATCAAACCCAACATAAATGCCCAAACGACGTTGGGGACCCATTTTAGTTCTTTTTTGTGGTGCTACAGGCACCTGTACTGCACAACCAAAAGTGCGTAAATGTAAAATACCAGGTTCATAACCAAGAACCATCTGAAGGGAAGATTGTAAGAGACTAGCAGTGGGGCGCAATCTAATTAAGGCCGCCGCATGCAAAACTGCATGACCCCATACTGTATCGTGGAGATTTGTTCTCAATAATAGAGTGCAGGTAATGATTTGGATGCGTTTAATCAATGATTCTGCCAATCCATTTTGAGTATGAACATATGCGACTAGGTGCTCAACCTCGATTCCGAGTGAAGCACAATATGTATCAAAACTCTTTGATGTAAATTCACCAACATTATCCATCCTTATGCTCTTAATTGGATAATCAAGGAAATGTGCCCGGAGCTTTATAATCTGTGCAAGTAAACGTGCAAATGTGACATTGCGCGTAGATAATAGGCAAACATGGGACCATCTACAGGATGCGTCCACTAGTACCATAAAATATCGAAACGGTCCACTTGGTGGTTGTATTGGTCCACAAATATCACCCTGAATTCTTTGCAAAAATAAAGGGGATTCAAGATTAACCTTTGTTAGAGAAGGTTTGATAATGAGTTTTCCTTGTGAACAAGCTTCACAATTATAATCATTGGACAACAAAACCTTTGTATCCTTTAAAGGGTGTCCTCTTGTGTTCTGAATTATTCTACGCATCATTGTAGCGCCAAGGTGACCAAGGCGATCATGCCACAATCCAAACTTATCAGGATTTACCAATCTCCAGGACATGGTGGCATAGGTTTCAATGGCCTTAATCATGACACAATACAAATCGTAGGAGAAGCTTCTAGCTTCTCATGGATGGTCTTCAGGCCCATCTTATAAGAGGTAATGCCGAGAAAATCCTTATTTTGCTCATAAATAGTCTCAATATGGTACCCATTTCGGCGTACATCTTTGAAGCTAAGTAGATTCCTTTTTGATCTACTGCTTAGAAATGCATTCTCAATATGCAGGATGGTGCCATTTGGCAAAACAATTGTGGCATTCCCGAAACCATCAATAATCTTAACAGGACCTGATATTGTATGAACATGTGCTTTACGCAATGTCACACTCGAGAAAAAGTGTCTACTATGAAATATGGAATGTGTTGTTGCACTATCAAGTAAACAAACATCTTCATTTTTCTCGGTATTTTTCATTTGCATTTATGTTGACAACTTCAGGTGTCAAGTATCATAAATTTTGTATATAAGTTATAGGATCAAATAAAATTTCAAAAATAACAAATATAAGGTACATAAGCATTTCATTACATAACCATATTAGAGAATAATAAAAGAGTAATACATTTAAAGAAAAAAAACTAGAAAGAAATTATCATAAAAATCGAAGTCTAAGTTGTTATCCAACAGTCTGATGCTTGATCAAAGCAATCAGAGGTCCTCAAAGAAATCAGAGACATCCAAGGATGCATTTGCTGCTTCAGGAGCAAGAGGAGTCCCACCAACAGAGATATTGTTGGCCTCAACAGTGGTTATTACAGTAGGATTAATTTCAATGGCGTGAGATTCACTACGCTTGCCCGTATTTTTTAAAGATGCCTGGTATAGATCAGCAAAATGCTTTGGCGTACGACAAGTACGTGACCAGTGCCCACCCATGCCACAACGATGGCAAATACTTTCATTAGTTACCTTCATTGGCTTCTTTTCTTTGTCATGATACGAGCCAAGGTTAGATTTCCTAGGGCGGTTAAAATTCCTGCCACCCCTACCCCTTCGAGGATTATGTCATTGTCTGCGCTTATAGCTCATAAAATGGCCAGTATTTTTCTCATAGTTGGCATGTGCTTCAGGCAATGCTTTTGAGCCAACAAGTCTAAGATCATGATTTTTGAGCAGCAGTTCATTTGTTTGCTCAGCAGTAAGGAGCACAGAAATTAATTCAGAGTATGTGGCAAAATGACGCTGGCGATATTGCTGTTGCAATACAATGTTCAAAGCATGGAGGGTGGAGAAAGTTTTCTATAATAGCTCCGCATCAGTGAGCTTGACACCGCATAACTCAAGTCGAGAAATAATATTAAATAAAGCGGAGTTACAGTCAGACACTGATTTAAAATCTTGCAACCTGAGATACTGCCAGTCATACTGCGCTTTAGGGAGGATAACAGTCTTGGTATGATCATACATATCCTTCAACCTCCTCCACAGGGTCTGAGGGTCTCGAACGGATAAATATTGAGTCCGCATGCTCTCATGCACATGACGACGAATAAAAATCAGTGCATTTGCTCTATCTTTATCATTTGAGGTTCCATCTTCTGTGATTGCATTAGCGAGACCTTGCCCTTGGAGGTGCATTTCCATGTCAAGGCACCAGGACAGATAATTATTTCCACTCACTTCCAGGATGTGAAATTTGGGCTTTTCAATATTTGCCATAATTCTGTACCAAAATGAATCCTTTAAAATAATTAGATGGATTTCCAAATATCCACCGCCACTTCAGGAGCAGAAGGACACTTTTAGATTTGAAGTTGGTTTCAGACAAAAAATATAATAAAAGATGAAGAATTGATAGAAGAAGATGAAGTATAAGTTGATTAAAGAAAACAAAGAGAACACTTACCTACTTTCTCAGTTGGTAGATCTTCGTGTTGATAACGTGTTGTAAAAATATCGCGCTGCAAGTATATAACAGAGAGAACAGAGAGCAAGTAGAGAAAGTCAGAGGAGAAATCTCTTTTATTTTAACTTGTATCATCTGTGACCCTATTTATAGGAGAATAAGGATGCACTTATCATTAATACTAATGTATTGAATTAATACATTCGTTTGATAGGGAGATGAACATTCATTGGATATGGAGATGAACTTAGAAATGTACCATAAAAGTTATATTAGATAAGATGAATATAATGAATATTCATTCATGTATTTCAAATATTCATGTATTTCATAATACTCGACAATATTTTTTGCCCGCGGGAGAAATTAATAATACCGAATAAGGTTGTCCTCACTTCTCAGTAATTGCTAGGTGCCAACCAGCCCGAGGAGTGGCCCACTCATATTTGGCAGGTGTGGGCCACCACTTGCATGTTACCCGTCCCACGTCACCCCACGTTCATTTCTCCAGATTTTCTTTTTCTCTTTCTCTCTCTCTCTCTCTTTTTTCTTTTTTCTTTTTTCTTTTTTCTTTTTTCTTTTAATGTTTCTCGTACTCTGGAGACTCGTTATTACAGAAGTTATCATTTATTTTTATTTTGCTTTTGCCGCTCGCCCCAATTATTTTCATGGCTATAAATCTGCCAATCCAACAATAGTGTAGGGTTTCCATGCCCCTTCGATTTTATCATTCCCATCGTCGAACTTTGATGATGATCCTCGTCTCCAAGCTTCATTTATGGAGCTGAAGGTACGTTCGTCCTTTTGATTGTTTCATTTATTGAGCCGGGTTTTGAGACGATAGGACAACTTCTGGCCAAATAGCAATTCCCTTTTTAATTCGTTCCGAGCTGGTTTCGAGCATTTAATTGTCCCACCCGATCGATGCTTTGCGAGTTGGTGGTGAGTTCAATTCGGCTCGTGTGGGATTTTTGCTGCGATCCGGTCGTTCGAAACAGTTGTCGATCTCTCGGATTTTGCTAGAATTTTGGCCGTGAGCTGGAATGATAGTTGTTTTTCTCGATTTTGATCTGTTTGGAATTTCGGGAGTTGGATTTGGAAATTGGTGAGCTTCGGGAATGGATTCGCACGAACAGTGCTCGACCCCTGAATCTCAGGATGATTGTGAAGTTTCCCCGGAAAGAGTGTCTCGTTTGGATCCTAGCGACATTAGGAATAATGGGTCCTGCGACAATATTGATTTAGATGAATCGGACACGGATGAGAATTTTGATGCCAGTGCAGTGGCTCCCGATTCAATTGAGAAAGGCAAACAAATTGCGGAACCGAGTACTTCGCCACCCTTGACAGCTCAGTCTCCTAGTGGAGTGACTCCCTCGACAAAGAAAGGTTTTGGATTGAAGAAATGGAGAAGAATCAGGAGAGACTTCGTCAAGGATGGGAGTGCTCATTTAGACTCTAGTAAGATTTTGAAGAGAGGTTTGAATGGCTTAGGAAACCAAAACAATTCTTCACGTTTTTCTCTTGAACGGGTTTCTGTCGAGGTTATTAAAGATAGTGAGGGTTCGGTCGGATCGACAAGTATGACAAGAAACCTGGGTCATGCTGATGGCCCTGCAGTGCATGCTTCTACTTTGGAATCCAATTTTGCAGCTGCACCTGCTTTTACGGCTGGTGCTGATTCTGACAACAGTGAGGATCGAAGTAGCAAATCATCTACAGCTGCTAGTGCTCCAAAGGCTAAACATGACTTCAGTTCGGCCTTTGGGTATGTCCGTGAAAGGAACAGAACGAAAAATTTGAGTGGGAAGAGTCAAGGTGGTTCATCTCAACATGCTCAACAGAATAAGGGTCGAATTGAAATCAGTAAGAAGCCTAGAGGAGAAAGGGTCAAAATCCAGAAGGAAAACTCTCATTCCAGTGTGGAATCTGACTTAAGAAGCTCAAGCTCTGTTTTTATGCAGGGTGCTTATGCCAGTAATGGTAAGAAGAGTGGAACGGCAATGAACTATTACTCAGCAAATAGTGATGAAGCAGGTGATCACTTCAGTGAGGAAGTTCAGACTGGTTACCCAACTGAAAATGTTGGGGAAGCTGAGGATTTCTCGCAAGATGATTCGGCTGTGGACTTGTCTTGGGAGGCTGGGGAGGAGAAACGCGAGAGCAATCGGTCCTCTGCAGATCGTAATACTTTAATTGAGTCTATCAATGCCCTACAATCTCTACAGGAAGCACTTGAACAAGGTGAATATCCCATTGTTTTGATTGGCACTTGCATGATGCTTTTACCTCCATATGTCACCAACCACTCTGCTACTTCACAAACTATAACTAATACTTTCCTGTAGATTTTCAGTTGTCCTGACATGCAGTAACTTCTTCATATCTACTGTGACTTTTCAATATATTAAACCTGTTTGCCAAAATCTTCATGATGACAGAATGCCTTACCTTTTTGTTCCACTTTTTGACACCAGGAGTAGATAAAAAATATGTTAGCATTGAACAAGCATTGCCCATTTCCTTGACCTAATTCTAACCCCTCTCTAATGCACACCCAGGTTTGAAAGTGCGGCGTAGCAAAAATATGAAAAAAGAATGCTTTTCTTTTTAGAACGTAAAAGAGCTCATAATTAATAGTGATGCCCAGGTGCCTAAGCATGAATTTGTATGTATAGAATTATCTTCCGCCTCTTACTCAGAGACGAACCATCCAAAATCCTTGCAGATCGGATCATCCACATAAAAATATACAAAAAGAATCTCCATATATTTGATATTCTCTTTAACTAAGATCTCAATCCAGTGACGGTTTTATTAGATATCTTACAATTAGGATCCCTCTTTTTTCTTATCTAGTTCCTCCACCACTATGAACACTAGTTAGATTCAGGCATGATACACTTTTATGGGGAATCTAATTATCAATAGGCCCTAAATAATTAATTACTTGGTCATAAAATAAAGTCTTGAGTGTGCACTCCAATCCACAATATGTGCTATATAAGTTTGTTATGCATCTGGGTACAGTTGTTTTTTGCTTGACGTTTATGATAAATGGCGTATCTATATGCTCTGCATTACTGTGATTATATACCAATCATAAGATATAATTGAAACCAGCAAAAACCATAATTTTTTTTATATCTAATCTACCTGTCTTTTCTAATATCCCGTACATAATGTTCTCTGGGATGGCTAATTTTTTATGTTATTTGATGGTAGATGACTCATTTAGCTTTCTCTGGCCTTTGCTAATTGGGGCTAAAATTCCGGCAATTGGAAATGCCAAAGTAGGAATAACACGTGATATTATGAGAGATGCCCAGAAAATATCATACTTGTAAAGCATATACATAGATGAACTCCTATGAGTGTGAAAAATATAGCCTATTCAATTGGAATTACTTGTAAATTTATTTGTTTTAATGCCAATCTGCCTTATGGAAGGCTTGAAGGAGGATCTATTGGTCTGCTTTTATCAGTTGGCTGATAGATTTCTTAACCTAGACTTACACGGCTTTGAGCAAGACTGGTGTGCTTCAGTGTGCTTCATGAAACTATATGTCTATTTTGGCATGTGATATCTGGGAGATTAGACTTTAGCTAAGATTAAGAGACGCATATGCTTCTTATAGAAAGGCGAAAAACTTAATTGTCAAGTGAGTTCAAGAAATTGGTCCTGAGACATGTCTGAGTTGACAGGTTTTGGTTTTAGCATAGAGATTGTTGTTAACAGTCTTTTCTATGCTTTTTCAGAAGTCCAAAAGTTCTCAGAGATAGGTAGGGACCCTATTTTAGCAAGCAATGGCTCCTCTAATGGTGGCACTGTCCTTCAAGAGCATCCTGACCCAAAGCAGATTAATCAGCATGCTTCAGGTTCATTGGAAATCCAGATACTGAGCTTGACAGAGGATGTGAAACTCTTAGAGGCCAAAGTGGAGGAAACCAGGGCTGAGCTCAAGGTGAAGGAATCTAGGGTTTCTGAGCTAGAAGATTCTCTAAATAGTCGCAAGTCAGTGAAGGAAGAACCAGAAAGCACCTTGGAGTTGCAGCGAGAAGAATGCAGGGAGATGGAGATGGAGCTCGAGGGTCTCTTCAAGCAAAAGATCGAAGCTGAGGTGGAGTACCTGGCGATAGCTAGGACAATACAGAAGCTGAAGGTCGATGCACAGAGTCAACTAATGCTCTTAAACGAGGGAGATGATCAGCGTGCAAGTGAAAGTGAAGCAGAAAGCAAAGCTGCTGCGCTAAAGAAGCAAGCGGAGGATCTAGTGAAAGCGTGTGAAGACATCGAAGTTGTTGGAGAAGTTTGGAAGTTGCAGAGAGGAGCGTGCAAGGTATCCTCTTGTTTCGTTATACAATTAGTTTTGTTTTTGCTGGTCTTTTGGTGGTTCATCATGCAGATCTCACCCCAAGCCGGGGAGGTTGTTCCAACTTGAACCTAAAGTTAATAAGACGTTGTGTATCTTAAGCATTCATATGAAAGTTCTGTAACTCCAAATTTTGGTTTTTTTTTTAGTGTTTAGCTTATCGAGTTTTTCCTTCTTTTCCCGCACATGTTGCTTTCTTTTGTTTTTCTTCTTTTAGGTTCTTTTTCATTATTTCTGAATTCACCCGGTTGGGCATTTTCACAGTGTTATGGGAGGGTTTAGGAGGTGGGTACGGTGCTCCTGAACTTATTGTTGATGTCAGTTTATGTACATTACAATTTCTGATCAATTTCAAGTTTTTTTAGTTTTTTGGATTCTCATGCAGTGTGAAAAATGCAGAGGTGAACTTTAAATTCTGTAACTTGTGCTTAGGTAGAAGCGGTTGCAATTCCATTTATATCAGGCCTGATGGTCTGTTTATCGATGCTATTGTTGAAGATTTCCGTTACGAAGAAACCTGGCTATGGACTCTTGGGGTCATAAATGTATCTAAGACGAATGTATTCTCCAATTCTGGTCCAATGAGATTCTTCACCTTTAGAGTGGATTAAACTGGATGCTAATGGGGCCTCTGAAGGCAACTCATGAAACGAAGAGGGTGACTGGCTTGATGGTTTTACGACGTTCGTGGGAACATGTTCTTTGACTTAAGTAGAACTTCAGACATTGTGGTTAGGACCAATTTCACAAAGCAACTTGGTTTTCACAAAATCATTACTGAAGTCGACTTTGCCATCACTGATTGTGTTTGTCCAAAGCATATCATTGAGGATGTTCTCCTTGCTTTGCTTAAAGATGTCACGAGATTATCGAATTGTCACTCACTTTAAGTTCAAAGTACAGCATGACTTTTGAGAATGAAATCGTCTTGCTGACTGGTTGCTGATCTTGGAATCGAGAAGAACTTGGTCACTATGGTCTTTTCATTGCCTTTTAGAGAGAGATACTTTATATTTTATTAGGTGATAAAATTGGGATAAGAGATATTACGATGTTTAAATTTTTACAATTAGCTTTAGCCCTTTTTCATATGTACAGGAAAAAAACTAGACATGCATTGACGCGGATTGTCATGCAAAAATGCAATTTAAAATAAAGCATGAAATATATTTTACAAATAAAAAAGTCACAAACATAATATAAAATGTGATCCCAAGTATCATAATATTTCTCAAAACGCATCCAGATAATAGAAGCTTTTGTTTGCCAACTATTGTGGTAAAGACTTCCAATTTTAAGGTTAAGCTGAAATAAAAAATATTTCTTAAATGCGAATGACGTACAACTAAATAGTGAAAATAACGAAGAGAGAAAAGAAAGATGAGGAGCAACAAATTAGTGGTAATTTCTTTCGGCAAAACCTATTTATGTGACAAGGAAAGTTCAATCCAAACAATCTAAAATCCCGGATCGGATGACACCTTTTTTTTTTTTTTTATCGTACACTCGGAATAATAATTCACTTCCATTGAATACACTCGCCATTGAATAGGTGACGTGCTGATGAACACGGTTACTCGATTATGTCTTCCGCGTTTTGATGTCTCCAAGGTCTCATTCGTGTCCTTTAAAAACATGGACCAAATAGCCATTACATACGAGGTAACTCTTGTTCTATAACCAAATGTGAAGATGGATTAAAAAAAAAAAAAACCCAAAGTGGATTTTATAAGCACCGGCGTCAGAAAAGATATTCAGTTTTATAAATGGTATCAACCAGCTCTGAAGTAGTTCAAGGTGCTACTGGAATGTTCGCCGAAAGAAAATTATCGCACATGGGTATGATGGGTCTGATATATTGTCTACGTGAATAATGTTTCCAAGTGTTTTTCTTTTCTTTCCTATTTTTGGGAATTTGACCGCAAGTCGAGTTTTATTTGCATGCCTTGCTCGGTACCATGGGGCCGTGACGCTAGCGGGGGCCAAGCGCCACTATTTATGGTGTCCTCGTGCCCACGAATCGTCTAAAAATTCTGAGGTGTGTGAGAGATTTAGATGTTCCGAAAGCCAAATTAATGTAAGTTAAGAAATTTCTGTGTACTAATTATTTGGTGGTTGCATTCTTGCATTGTGGGGCTTTTAGTACACTGCAAAGCCACTTTCTAGTAGTCACGAGAATGTGCCAAGAAAACAGGTGAGCCATCTCTTTTATAGCGTACATGCATCATACATCCCACACATAATGCCATCATTCACATCAACAAGCACAATATGCTGTCTTCTTACAAGATTTGATACATCTATCATGTGAATCTGAGCACCATAAATGCATACATACATACAAGCTTTCATATCAGGTAAAGCAGTTTGCTGACGAACAACAAGATCATTCCGGTTCTGTTCTGAAGTCTGACCACCTTCTGGTGTTTCTGGTACTTGTCCCTGTTCTCTCTCTTGATCTGGGGTCGTATGAGTAGGCACCAACTGCATCAACTTGACCCGGAACATCAAAAGCTCGACACTTTGGAGTTTGGAGAGGATTAAAATATACAAAAGAAACAAAACTGAGTAAGCCCATTTGGATAATTATACTCACTTTCGTCCCGGGTCACAAGATCACACCCATAAAGAAGTTACTTTTTCCAATAAAGAAGACAATTCTTCGATCTCTGTCAAAATGCAAAGGACCCTTTTCAACTGGCTCCACCAATAGCTCATTATTTGAGGGAGATTAAGAGAGAGAGTGGTGAATCAAACTCTCCTGTATTTCCTGCTAAAGTGGCTCTTGACAAAAAGTGCGTACTCACAGAAGCCTAAGCAAAAGAAAAAAAAGTCGCTTCTTTTTTCTTGAGCTTCCCTCAAATACGCACACATTCATTCCAATGGGTGGTTGACTTCAATCCCATCTCTCCTTTCCCTCCCACCAAGACATCTCCTCTGTTTGGGTCCTCCACTACTCGTTTGCTTTTTCTAATGGCCTTTGCAATGTTCTTCAATTGATTTTTCATGGCAAGATGCGTCAACAGTGGATAACAACACCAGAAAGATTTAGTAAATTAGTGTTATGTACACAATTTTTTTTTTTCTGTTCTGCAGAAACTTCCTCATCATCATCATCAACTACACTAGCGGGTCAGTTTGGATCTTTCCCCTGGCTGTACAATCAAGCCTGGCATGAAGATGCAGAAAAGATAAAAACACAAAAGTGGACACCTATGATATGACCCGAAGAGGGACCCCACCTTGAGAAAACAAAGAAAGAGCCTAGACAAATCTTCCTCAAAGACCCCAAATTGTTCCTAACATCATAAAGCATCATCAAGAAGAAAAGGACCCAAAAAATATATATATGTAATTAAAAACTATCAGAAAAAGCTCGAAACTTGAGTTCTCACCGATGACCTGAAAGACTTTTTTTTTTCTACACTTCCTAGGAACATCAAAGTTCTGAGCTTTTTAATAGTGGATTCTTGCTAAACCGAATTTGTCAGAGGGAATGTACAAAAACCAGCTCCTGCATGGTTCAGACACCGCAAGGCCCAGAATCAGCACCAAGACCAACAGCCCCTTCCTTATCATCCTCCATTGGTGGGAGCTCATTGAGGTCGAAACCCAGGACTTTGCCGCTCGTCTCGCTGGCTGCACCGGGCGAATTAGCCCCTTGGCTAGACGGGGTATTCAAGTCTGCATTAAGCCTGTAAGTCCCGCGCAATGCCGAGAACTCCGGCCACACGGATTCGCGATCTCTTGCGACAGTTCGACTGTTCTTGGTGGGCTTGTTGTGGCTGGACTTGTGACCACCCAAGGCTTGGTGGCTTGAAAAGGACTTGTTGCAGATACTGCACTTGAACCTAGAAGGTGTCACAGGATCCATGATCCTCTTTTGGACGTCGTAATCAGCATGTACTTCTTCCAAGTCTCTGAACCTCTTGATCCTTTTCCTCTTCTTCAACTTGCGGCCGAGTTCATAGTAGGAATATTGCACCTGTTCTTCTTCAGCACAGTTCATCATCATATTTACAGGCTCTTTAGGTTTTAACCCAGTTTCTGAAAAGGCCTCCAGTTCTTTGTATTCTGCTATTTCACTGCAGTTTCTAGCTTCAAAAACAGAATAAGAACCTATGAAGCAGTTCGCTTTGTAATTCTCGTCCATCTTATGCTCATCCTTGTCGTCAGTTGTTGCCTCAATTCTGGGCCTGATCAATGGCGAGACTTTACTCGGCGGATTCCCATTACCAAGCATCACAAGAGCTTCTTGCACCTGTGCGTCAAAACCCACACCGTCGCCCGAGCCTGAACCGGACCACGATCCCGATCCAGAGCCCGAGGCCGAACCGGTGACAGAGGGTGTACCAGCTTTCTTGCCTCTCTTAGCTGTGACCCCCCATCCAGGGACGGACTTTGATAGATCAACAGCACTTGAGCTCCTCTCCTTCGCATCATCATTAGAACCAATCTGATCATCGTCCGCCTTCCGAACGACCATGACCACGGAATTCGAGACGGTGGATGATGAGCTTTGTTTGGCCGTGGTGGCCGGAGGAGGCTGCACTCCCCTCCATTCCCTGTCGGGATGCGATCTCATGTGCCCGTACAAGGACTTCATCGAAGGGAAACTCTTCAGGCAAATCACACAAGTCCGAAGATCGTCCTGGCCTCCCGCCATCTTGGCCGAGCTCCCCCGGCTGTTTTTGTTGCTACCGCTTCTCTTGAGCTCCTGTCTGTGAATCTTCTTGCGCAGAGGCTGTTTAGTGGACTGAACGTGAATTCTCATGTGACCGCCCAAGGCTTTCCCTGAGCTAAACCCTTTCCCGCAAAACATGCATACCTTACAAGTTGACTCAGTTGCCGCCACCGCCGGATACTCCGTGTCCTCCTCTTCTTCCTCATAGCCGCTGCCGCCGTCCTTGTCGCTGCTGCACTGAGCTTTTTGGATGTTCAGCTTGATGTAGAACACGCGGCGGCTGCTAGCCATCGGCTTCGTCTCTTGGTGAAGATCTTCCTCCATTGGAGACTTGAGAGAGAAAAAGAAACGAGAGGATTGAGGAGCAAAGAGACCCGCTATATATAGAAAAACTAAAGCTTCAGTGTTTATTCTCTCTCGCTCTCCTCCTCTTTATGTGAGATATCGCAGCACGCAAGAAAATTGACTGGTCAGAGAATATACTTAATAAAAGGTACAGAAAACTAGGTCACCCAGAGAAAAAGAAAATCCTTAAATCGACCAGTCGACGAGAGAGAGAGAGGAAAATAAGAAAGAGATTACACGATCAAGAAGAGGTCGCTTAGCTGGTATGGAACATACCATTTTGAATGCGTTGGCCCTCCAAGATGACCCCAGAAGAAGATACTGCTGAAAACCAAACGGCAAATCAGCTCACATTTACACAAATCCCCGATCAAATCCGACAAAAGCGATCAAGAGAGAGATTTCGAAGCAGGTGATCGCTCTAAGGAAAAGAAACCCACATGAGAAGCTCAGAAGAAAAAGAAGCAGCAAAGACGAGAGTGATGGTGATGGTGATGGTGATGGTGATGATGATGATGAAGAAGAAGGAGGAGGAGGAGGAGGAGAGAGCTAAGAGTTGCAGTGTTGAAAAGTTTCTTCTCTTCTTCGTGTGATTTGATCTTAAAACTGCTTTGGGGGAATGGAAAATCAAATTGACTGTCACGTTCTATCTTCCCACTTTGGCCTCTCTCTCTCTCTCTCTCTCTCTCTCTCTCTCTCTCTCTCCCTCCGTTTCACCTTCTCAGAATCTCCTCTTCCCATAAATACGCCCTTTCTACTTTGACCATCTACTTCCAAAACAAAGAGAAATGACGAATTACCAAAAGAGAAAAGTGACAAAATCCAAAGGAGAAATATCAAATCGAAAAGGAGTTGTGGCTTGCGAGGCAATTATCTTCTCTTTGGTGATTTTGTTCACTAATATAAAAAAGTATTTTTTTTGGGAGATTAGTGAAAGATTGCCGTCTAGATTACATTTATCTTGTTGGGCACATCCCACTTTCCTCAAATTATTTTTTTAAAAATTTACTTAGACTTGAAAACTATCGGCAATATCACTTGAACTATATATATATATATATATGTGTGGTGACAAGCCTAATAAATTAGCAAGGCTCTTGTTAAAAATTAGTTAATACCACGAAAAACCTCAAGCTGATACATTCGCCACACATTTTTACCAAAATTAATTTTTTGACAATAAAAAATCTCAAACCGGTACATATATGATAAATTTACAGTAGTTTCCATTACACTTTACTGTCTAATTGCTGAATTTGATTTAAGTGAAGTTGACGGATGTATTAATTTGAGATTTTTACCATCCGTTTGTCACAAGTGAATCTGTTTGGGGTTCTTGGTGGTGTAAATCAAATTTTAATGAAAACTAACGAATGGTAAATTTGATATAAGTGCATCAGTTTAGGGTTTTTGGTGGTAAAAAAAAATTAGTTTGAAGTAAATTTGCTATAAGTGTACAAGTTTAGATTTTTTTTGTAGTAAAAATAAAAATTAGTTTTAGCTAAATTTATCACAAGTGTACTAATTTGAAATTTTCCGTGACCTTAACCCATTAAAAAAAAAACAAAGAATCCATCTGATGGTATGGGATTCACAATATTAGCATAAGATAACTATGGTAATCCACGAATCCACATGGATGGTTTCCTAATTTAAAGGCAATTAAGATATCAATCACCGACAGAAAAAATACCAAAAGGAGGACAGAAATTGCCCATGATTCTAAGTTATAGCCCTCTAATTACACTTTGTTCCACGCGGTTTCCACTTTGAAACTTCAGCTTCTTAGCCAATATCCGTATTTACCCCTCAATTTCAGATTCGATTTACTTCATGCCTTGCTTACCAAGTCAACCAAGGGAGAATGTTCGAAGCCTTTGCCTCCGTTTAGGTCCCATTTATTTTTCGAAAAGTGATTGGTTTAAAAAATATTTCCTCAAAAATGATTAACTGTATCGCTAGAAATAACCCGCCGACATAATTCATGTCTAAATATTTTCACGAACCGTGAAAATATTTTTTTTATTTAATTGGATTAAATCAGAACCCATATGTTAATACCAACCCGTAAGGGCTTCTTGATTTTTTAGTGTCTGTTGGTAAAGCGTGTGATTAAAAAGAAAGCAATAGGAACATGTATTGATTTTTTATTTTTTTTAACCAAGGAGGGTTTCATTTTCACATATGTGAGAGCTACCTAGATGGAGCTGAGTAGAGGAGGACTCAACTTCGCTTCGAAAAATTATGCGCAAATCGACTACGGATAAAGTCGATCTGATTAGCAATTTCGAAATTTCGAATAGGAGATTTGATCAGCCTACATAACAACAAACCGTGTAGTAATTTTGGTATGCATCATCTTCCTGCCTTGAAAAAACCTAACCCCCCACCCCCAATTCGATCCATAAATTAAGGACTCTACTTGATTGGATGGCGACACCATGGTTAGATGCACTTACTTAGTGCTCATCCGCATACATGATTTTTAGCAATCTCCTCTCGACTGTGGTGCGAACACAAGACTTTATTACGGGAATTACAGTCTGGTAAAGTCTAGTTGAGTCTTTTTCAGGAATTTTTGTTTTGGATTTTGGAAAAACACAAGGCCTTATTGTCACTACGATTACATTTTTCAACATAATGTGTCGTTGTATATAATATGAGTGTATTGGTCAATTGCGCAATTGAGTTCTTTCACGAGCTTTTTCCCTTCTTTGGTCCAAATGAAAATCAAACTCAAAGCTGGAATTGAGTTTAATTCATCAACCGAGATTCCTAAACCAACCTTTGACCCGAAATCAGATGAATTATTACGAAGTCTCAGCTTTGACTATTCTCGTTTTCTCCCGTCATCCCGTCCTATTCACGCATGCCTTTAAAATTTCCACAAGGAAGTATCGCCCTTCAATTATTTTAGCTGGAAAGTATCGTTTTTTAATTGCAAAGATAGTTCACTCATGTCACTTAATATACACTAGCCAAAAACAACACGTAAAATCTAACTACATATAACAAAAGATTTTGAAAAATATTTTTCAAAGTCAATAGAAATTATTTTTATTACCAATAATAATATATGTTTAAATATTTGCTTAAATGCTGAAAATATTTGTTTATCTATTCATTTTTTTAGGTAATATAAGCTATTATTTTTTGATAAAAAATTTTAATCATTTATTTTTTTGCAAAATGAACGAAGCCTAATTGTGATTAAAAAAAAAGGAAGAGAAAATGAAACGACCTACTAAGACGAAACTTCAATACAAGTTTGTAGATACAGCAGACCGGGACCCAACTCATGGAATCATTGCTGGACCTTTAATATAGAGAACTGAATCGCAGAAAAAGAATGGCGGATCTTCATGGTTCACACAGAGGATTCAACAGAAGAGGAGTTGGAGAAGAAAGCAGCCTAATCGAAGATAAGAGAAGCTATACAGATACGGGTTCTTGACTTTAGGGAACGACAAAATCACGACGGAGCGTCGGGTCATTAACCGAAGAACTTGGGGTCGTAGCCGTTGCTGGTGGTGGCGAGGATGTAGTAGGCGACGATGTGGCCGATGGAGCCCCACGCGAGGACGTCGACGATGTTGAACCCGACGGGGTCGTTGGACTTGAGGAGGCTCACGTACTCCTGGGCCCTCACGTCGCCGGCCTCGAAGTGAGTCTTCCCGTTCTGCTCCGGCACCTGCTTCGCTACGTTCTCCCTCTGGAAGTTGAAGAACACGAACCGACCCAGGAACAGCGACAGCCCCGTGCTCAGGCTTATCACCACCGGAGCGCTCAGCTCCGCCCTTACCGCCCTCGATCGCCTTGCTGCCGCGGAGGAGGAGGAGGCCCTGGTGGCCTTGTTGGCGAGGGGCCTGAGGCCTTGGAAGGAGACGTTGGCGGGAGAGAGGCCGCCGTTGTGGAGCCTCGAGGTGGCGCCAGCGGCGAGAGAGAAGACGGCGGAGGATGCGGCGGCCATCGTCGGAGAAATGTTGGTGAGGGGGTGGGAGGTTGTGTGGAAGGAATGAAGGGGGGAGAGATGGAGTGGAAGGGATAAGGGGATAAATGATAATAAAAGGAGGAGGGAAAGGAAAGAAAGGTTGTGAGGGTGGAAATTGAAGAAAGAAAGATTTTTGGGAGGTGAGGTGGAGGGATCTGATTGGTCCTTTTCGGATGAGAGATCTTTCTGTTCCACGTGGCGTCTATCTAAATCCCGAGGACGTGCTACTCAAAAATATATATATTTTTCTAAGTGAATGAACACCTAAGAGTTTAGTCTAGGTTTTATTATCCTGAACACAAACCTTCGAAGAGTTACCGGATATACCTACATTATTCAAAATTTCCATTAGACCTTGAGCTAGAACGCCCGTTTCTTTATAATATTGAAGATGATTGAAAAGACTCGAGCTTGACCCAAAAGAAAAACAAAATCCATAATCGATCGAAGCTCGAATTGGGTTTCGAGCATCAAATATGCCAGTCGAGGTGAGCTCGAACTTGGCAATGTATCGGCTCAACTCCTCTTTGTACATGGTCTTTAAAAAGAACTCGTTATTTCTTCAAAAGCTTACGGAGTTCTTCTCCATAGATAAGATAGGAGCCAATTTAAGACCCGGTTAATCTGATGGACGGATTATTTCATTAACATCTTCTATGTCCAACCAAGTCCGTGCTTAATCAACAAATGCCCATAAAACAATTTGCATTGGACACGAATCCACCTGTTGCGCGGGAATGAATGATAAGAAGAAGTTAATTATTTTCTCTTATACAATCAAAATCATTTGATTTTGTTTCTTGCTTTCCCTTAGCAGCAGCGGGAAAGGAGCCTATCCACCCGCCTAGCTTTGGTAGATTTCCCCCCAGCACAATCCATAGAAATTCCACGAATCCCTTGGTGGATAAGTCCGACGACTCAACCGCAGTGCAGAATCTGAGATTCTCGTCTGGTGGATCTAATCTATAGTTAGGGGGCAATACATACCAAAAGGTTTGAAGAAGGAAGGCGCATAAGAGTAGATAACCAACCCACCTTTCCGTATAACCTATTCACATTAGTGAAGCGTTTGGATGCATAACATAAGGGAAGTGCACATTTGTGAGACTTTAGTCGGGATGGGGAGTCAACCTACAAGTAGAGAAGAAGGCGGTACCGCTGCCCCTATCTAAGTAAAGGTAAAGTCTCTTGTTCAAGTTGAATGGTTGGAAATGGAGAGAAGCAGAATTAGGCCATGTTGTGACTTCACTTAACCTTTGGAACAACTATTAGATCGACCTGCGATTTTTCTACGTCCTGATCGGAAAGACTAGTGCTTTAAGTTTAACAATGAAGTAGGGTCTAGTGTTCAAATGTTATGACTTAATCCGTCAGCATTGCTGTCCGCTGCCTTTATATGATGCGTTTGGCCGTCCAGATAAAGCTCATAATAGCATATGCTTTATATATTCTATGTTTGATAGTTGTCTAGGATACAATAAACAGAAATATAGGGAGGATAAAATAATCCTAGGAGAGGGGGAGCTGGGAAAGATAGAGCCGGGTAGGATTTTTCTTATCCATCACTCAAGCCACCCCTCTCTCTGCTACGCCCCATCCGCCTCTCCGCCATGCCGAACCACCTCTCCGATGACAGGCTATCCCTCCGACGATCGACTGCCTCTCAGGTTGTGGCGATCTGCCTCTCCGACAGTAGCGGGCAACTTACATGCCTTAGGCGGCCATCCCCTTCACAGACGATTATCTTTCTGTTGCTGATTCTAGGTTCTCACAAGCCTTGTACACCCGAAGCTGTTGATGTGTTGAGAAAATCTGATGTTCTCATTGCTTCTGCAATGGCTGCTGGTGTAGGAGGGGTTAGATTTTATTGTCTTGTGCATGATATTTACACTTCATTGCCCGCATGCAACTCATGCGTGGAAATTGGAGTCCAATTAGCTATATGCTTTGATGTTTATGCTATGTAGTTTTCATATCTGGCAAATTGACACAATGTCCAGCTAATTTTATGAAAGTCAATGATTGTATTTTGTGTAGAGGCCGTATATTGGGAGTTGATTCCGTCGGTTTTATCATGAGTATAACAACATTTTATTCTTTGCTAGTCTCTGTCGTCCTTTCTGTTTTGTGTACGTTCTCATATATGTTTTTGTTGTATCGTTTCCATTATGAATGCTACTGGATGATGATCTTATATTGAAAAAAAGTATAGAACTGAAAGTGCAAGAAGAAGATACTCAACAACGTCTCTGTATGAACAATGGAACGCGTTAGATGTCCCTTCTTAGGTCGAGCAGCAAGGATCGGAAAAAGGCAATTACTTATTCTTAAAACAAGCATTCTTAAGACCAAAGAGTCCAACGAAAAAGGGGGGAAAACTCTTCGTTCCTGGTTTTCTTGTAGCTGGATCCTCCAGAACCACAAGAATCTTTTATTATAATGGGATTCCAACTCAGCGCCCTTTGAATTTTGAGGAGAGTTGCTCTTTGGAGAGCATAGTACGATAGAAGTTGTAAGCTGTGTTCGAGGGGAGTTATTGTCTATCGTTGGCCTCTATGGTAGAATCAGTTGGGGGGCCGGAGAGGCTATGGTTTTCCATGTGGCGAATGTCAGCGGTTCGAATTCACTTATCACCAACTCGTGAACTTATCTGATACAAAGCTACCTGATAGCACCCAATTTTTCCGATTCGGCAATTCGATCTATGATTTATCATTCATGAACGTTGATAAGATCCTTCCATTTAGCAGCACCTTATGATAGCATAACCTTAAAGTGAAGGGCGAGGTTCAAATGAGGAAAGACTAATGGTGGATACCTAGGCACCCATAGACGAGGAATGGCGTAGTAAGCGATGAAATGATTTGGGGAGTTGAAAATAAGCGTAGATCAGAAGATTCCTGAGTATGTCAGCCTTTCGAACTGCTGTTGAACCCTTGGGTAGGCAAGAGACAACCTGACGAACTGAAATATCTTAGTAGTCAGAAGAAAAGAAAGCAAAAATGATTCCCGTAGTAGCGGCGAGCGAAATGGGAGCAACCTATCCCACACATTTAATTAACACTTGTCCTCAGTAAAAATCTATTTTCGAAACAAACCTACTGTGTAGAATATGTTGTGATGTGTTTTTTCATAAACAATCATTGTCTAAGGGCAGAAGGAAAGATATGTACTCACATCTAGGAGAATACTACATAATAGATGCGATGGTCTTAAATCGTCCAAATAGTATAGTGCGTCATAGTGAAATAAAACTTGGTTGTAGCTTCAATGTTTGACTAGTCTGTGCTTGAGTTTTATGACCAAGTTAGAGAAATTGTAGATGAATGATTGTAATCACGAACCTTACCCAAAAAAAAAAATGATTGTAATCACGGATATAGGGTCATGAATGGCTTCTGTGGGGCTAAATTTAACAATTATGCCTAGATTTCACATAGATCATGTACTGATTACCATATTATCACCATTATTAAGCTACTCTTGATAGGATTCTCACAAAGTCAGCTACTTTGTTGGTAAATATGTTGCTGTAAACTTATGCCTATATGTCAAGATTATAGAGGAGGACGAAGCTGAGATTTTGCATTTGCCTTATGCTATTTTTATGCTACTTATGCTTCTATGTCTTAGGCGGCCGTCCCCTCCAGCTTCGACTCGAGTGACCAGAGGTCCACCATGTCAGCTTTGGAAGGTAGAAATCAAGAATCATTATATTGATCTCTAGTTTCTACAAGACAATGGATAAAATAAGATATAAAGATATCCGACTTTAAGTCCGTAGTTCACCAAACAGGAAAAAGCATATGATCAAATCCATGAATTTCTTATCTTATTCTATTCATTCCTATCCTGACTAAAAATTTGGGGGACCAAACGCAGCCTTAATGGACAGCATTGTGCGTTGAAGTTGTGCAATCTCGTCTTTGGTAAATGGGCAATGACATATCCGGCATATTAAGATCAATAATCTAAGTTCCTCGCCATCTTGATTGATGAGCTCGAACAGTCGATTGATGGCAATGAATGGGTGAAGCAGGGAAGGCTCTGACTTTGAAGCCTGGGCTCAGGCAATAAAGAGAAAGAGGCAAGAAAGAAAGTCACGACTATCTAGTCTTTCCGTTCCTCAAAGCAAGACCCTATGATGACTCACTTGTGGTTGAACCTGATCTGAGATCTCTTCCTTCTTCTAAAACCAAGCAGTGAAGCCAACTCTAACCTTCAATTGATAGATGAAGAGCCCCGCCAAATCAATGAAAGTCGAGAATGATTTGACATCTTGAAAGGCAACTAAAACAACATATGGTCTTCACGCAAAGGTGAGGGCTATAGGGCTCATCTCATATGTCCGATTCAAGCATCCATCTATCTTATTTTATTAATGCAATTAAAGGATCTTGGTTTGTCCTAACCTCTCTTTTATTCCATGATCGATGGCAGCTCATAAGTTGTTGGTTCCACTCTCTCATATATGTCATTTTGCGATCTTGATGTGACGACTAAGTCTTGTGACCTAGCTACCGAACTGACTTAATGAAATGGTAAACGTGGCTAAAGGGTGGTCGAACGGCAACAAGAACTCACATCTTTCTTCTAAGAAGCCATGCTGAAAGGAGGGAATCCCAGTATAGTAGTAATCCAATTAAGAATGCGACGAATGCAATTCAAAGAAAATCACATTGATGCGGTCTTCGGGCTCACTTGATTTTCTTGGGACCGAAGCGTATCCTACGAATAAGGGAAGAGAGTAGCCTGGGACAAGATATCTAATTTACGCAATACCAAGCCAACCTTCCACTTTCGAAATGGAATAGAAAGACACCTTCGATTGCCAAAAGGGAAAGGAAGAGCAGGGCATACTCTTCCTTTGTCCTTTTGATGGCAATGAAGCAAAAAAGCTCAACAAAAGCGGAGAGGATATGATGGGCAAGAAATGAAGTCTTTCCTTCAGCCATCAAGCCTTAAATCAAACATAATTGATCCTCTCTCTTGAGGAGAGATCGAAGTAGATAATGTATCCATGACCCACTTGACTTTAAAAAGACAATTATCCTTTTGGAAAGACATACGGGGCATACTCATTTGACTACTAGCTTGAGCTAGCAAGACTAGGATAAATGCCTTATCGGGTCACTCCCCTATGCCAATGTATCACATTGGAGATTTGAATCTCTTTCTTGTAAACAAAGCAGCATTTGATTTCTTCTTTTCCAGGAGTGAAGTTACTATCCTAATAGGTGAATGATCTAACCCTTTAACAAAGGAACCAGCTCTGACATAAGCGATTGGAAGATCTGATTTTTCTTTAAAGACCGATCCGATTGAAGTTGAAGTAAAATGAAGAAGTCGAGGTTATGAAAGAAATCAATGATTGTCTTGTCAGCTTAAGGTCAACTTTCTTATTTTCTTTTAATAAGATGATTAGGCCCTACAGTGGTATAACCGAGTAAACCTCTCTGCTATAGACCACCCAAATATAGAGAGATTAGGGACCGAATGGCCTGCCCTCCCTATTATATCTTAGTTTCTAACAACCGGTGTCGGTGCCAGCTAAGGAAACAGACTCTATGAAATGAGTTCTTTTTTATTAGGACATGCAGTCACAACAGGGAAGCAGTCAGGACTGCAACATGAATGAAAAGGGATAACATTTGATCATCGAGCGAACTACCTCTATGCTATGCATGAACATCCACAAGCTCTATCGATTAGAAAACAACTTTCGTGCAGGGATCAGTGTAGCTATTGAATCCATTGACTGAAGGATTCCTACTGCGGACATCTTGTATGATGGAAGCCAAGGGAAATGCCACCAAGAGAAGAGCGGAGGACGCAGCGTGTTATACACGTTCCCTTTCAATATAAGTATTCGGTTGAGTGATTATATACATATATACGCTGATTTGCTCTTTAACATAAATGATCAATTTATGAGAACTTGAGTGGTCTAATGATACTCATGAGAGCTCATGATAAGTGCTTCACAGCGAATAGTGCATACATACTAACTGGCGCTTAGGTGAAAGCATTTTTGTGCAAAATGGAACAAATTTCTAAGTTTAACATCCTAGATAAATCTTGATTCTCTGATTCGATTTTCCGAAACATAAAAAGATGATAAATCTATTTGATAACATAAATGATTTTGATTCTCAAATTTTCTGATTCTGTTTGCGGAACATATTTGGAGTAGAAACGAAAATCATAAAAAAAAAATGGATTCTTTGTTCAATAATTACTTTTGAGAAAGAAGACCCCCCTCACTTTGTTCTCGTCGTCATCCACCGCTGCCCGCCAGAACAATATCTCATTTTATGAAAAATAAAAATTAAAAAATTAAAGAAGTGTGTAAGTAATACAAGCCAAGTCGGATATGGGTTGGATCAGATATAAATCGTTAGATTTGTATTGCATGAAAATGAATCAAAACGGGTTAAATAAATTATTATGAAAATTCAGAATAATTAGAAATAGAAAAATTTATTTAAGTTTCTCATATCTTGAAATTTAGTGAACTTGTAAAAAGATATAAGAGACAGTGAATTAATGCTCCTACTCTTAGCCTTAAGTAATATCTATTCAAGTTCAAGTTGATCAGTCCTCCACGGCATGGCTTCTCACTTTCCATGAATGGGTCTCCTCTCGGACCATATTTGACTCGACCCAAAATCGGTTCGACTCACCCGTTTGACACGTCTTGCTTCATGTCAATTCATAACAAAAATTAAAAATGCAAATTGCCCATTAAGCTTATTTTTTTTAAGAATCTCGCATATGTTTTCATGCTTCACGAAAAAATAAATAAACTAATTATGAATTATGGATGATCACTCAAGAAACAAAATTAGAAAAAATCAATTCTCATATTTTTTTGGACAGGAATCATTGCCAAATGCACGTGTCATTGGAAGAGGTGAATTTTTTTATTAATACTCTTTAGAATATGCTCTATATAGATAATATATTCAGGCTATAACAATGGAGGTTAAGCCATTTGGAAAAGATCTTCTGCAGGGTAGAGCCTGTTATGAGCATGAAAATTTCTGTGCCAACTAAAGTATAAGACAACACAATTCTAATGACTTATGTACAATATTTCACCCTCACAAAATGGAACTCCCCTGTGCACCATGCTCTGTTCACGTAACACATTATCATCCAAAAAGCTGCACAGCCAAAAGAAAATTATTAACAGTGACCTCACATTCTACTCAGATGAGGGAGTCAAGGTACGAGAAGTTCCGTCGCCGGCCATACTCAAGGAGGCTACCATACGTTCGGTCCCACACTCCGATGAAGAGCGACTCGGTGTCAGGACTGAACGACATGCCGGATATCTCACCAAAAAAGTCGATCTCCTGCTCTTTCTCGTACCCCGTTTTTGTATCGTAGACATGGACAAAATCTGCAGGTTCTGCCATCGCCATATACCGGCCATCTGATGTATAGCGGATAGACCTAATGGCTCCAAGGTTGCCTTTCAAAACAGCAATTGACTTAGATAAGTTCCGTATGTCCCAAATCCTACAAGTTTTGTCCTGGTTTCCCGTAGCAAAAGTGACACCATCTGGGTGCCACTCCGATGCAAAGGAGAAATCCAAATGCCCGCACAATGGCATGATTGTCTGCAAAGAACGAGTACTCTGGTAAGTATAAAGAATAATCAAAGATATGTGATCAAACGAACTAAGCTGACAAGATGTGGAAGAGGATATTACATTTCCAGTTTTTGAGTCAACCAAAATACCATCAGGATCATCACCAACTACGACAAGAAGCTTTCCATCCGGACTCAAAGAAGTATGCTGCAACCAAATAAGTAAGCACACACAGATACCGACTCTCGGAAAAAGAGACCAACAAATATCGTCAAACTGAAACCATCTCTCAAATCAGCAAAGACTGAAAACGCAAGATACTTACATTCACGGGCCAAGGGAAACAGAAATGTTTAGGCAGTTCAAAATTTTCCATATCAAAGTCTCTGACTTTACAGTCATTGTTCGATGCTATAAAGTGAATTCCACCACTGAAAATCAAACAAGAGGAATTAGTATCATATTGAACGGAAATAATTTGAAGAGGGAAAGATCATCGAGGTAGCAACACTGGACCTGGGACTGACATATATCTCCACCGCATTTGTGATGGCATTATCATCATAAGTTGTCCTGGAACAGAAGCTAATTCCAGGCCGATCTAGAAACTGCACACCAACAGGATAAGCGACAATATCTTACCGACAGATATATCAATGTTTAACTCACAGCACTTTTTTATTTAATATAGTTGCAGCCAAGGTAATTCCTTGATTATCCCATTGAAGACCATGTATCTAAAAGTCACAGCTATAAATCATATTTCCGAGCATCCGTGAAGAAAACTTACCAAATCAAATCCGAATAGTTCAATATTTCGTGAAGAACCCCCTATCTTAATATTTTTCATATGCAATCATCTAGATGTAGAGAGAATTTTTACCCAATCTAAATACACTGTTACAGAATTTACCTTACATATGAGCTCTCCCTGAAACCCTCCTGCAACTAGAAATCTATCCTTTACTGCTAGAGTACTAACTTGAGTCTGCGTAAATCCTTCCAATAAGCTTCCAGGATGTTTCTGAGGACAAGATTTATCTCATAAATCAGCAGCTCAAAATAATCATAAACCTAGATAGAGTGATATATGAAAAGTACCCACCTCATTTGGTGCCACATGTCCTGCGAGATTAAGAACTTCAGACTTCTTGCCCGTCAACGAAGACCAATGAACGACAGAATAGTTTGACATCAAGTACACATCGTGCTTTGATGTCGCCCAAACCAAGTTCCTCAACTACAATGACCAAAAAGAGATGAAGATATGATCAGTCCTACACACCACACAACTGTAAAAACTTTTGACTTGCCCAGTCAATAAAGAAAATATCACTACTGATTGTAATACCATGCGCTGAAATGACCAATTTATTTCAACGTGCAGATATCAATTCAAACTCAGAACCCGATATAGACAACCAACAGCTATAGGATGCAAAACCACCCTCCACTAACCTGGAAATGAAGAATAGTAGATTTGACAGATCTCGAGTTCCGTCTAAACTCATAAAATGAGTTACCTTTCTCCGTAACTGTGCGATCCTGTAAAGTAGACACACATCAAATGAATGCAGACTGACACCAATCCAACAAAAACACCTGCAATCCCTTTTATTACCTATTGATCAAAATGGGTGTTAAAAAGAGAGGAAAAGATCGCAAAACAAACAGTTTTTACCTTCCCTGATTTCTCTCCAGACTGAGGAACATTTTCATAATTCTTATATTGTTCTAGCCTAGTCTGCCGGTACTTCTCCCTTGTGATGCTAAGCCTTTCCCAAGGAATTCCCTGAATATCTCTTCCTCTTCTTGCTTGATCAGCGGTAGTATCGGTAAATCTATTATTCTGCGCAAGAGGAATACCCCGCGAATAAAAGGGAGAGAGAGAGAGAGAGAGCAAAAATGAGCCACAAATTAAAATGATCAGAGCCTTAAATACGATGGTAAGGATTACAAAATGGATTACTAACCGAAAAGTCTAATTCATCAACATCAGATTCTGGGTCGGCCAATTCTCTGCCACGGAACTCTTCATCAACATCTTCTGCTTCATAGTCATCTGCCACATACTCACCATCGTCCCCTTGGTAATGGGACATATTTATCCCAACAATGAACCTACTGACAAGCAAGTTGATGTATCACCAAAAACAAACAAAAAAAGCTACATTGAATAAAATCATGTGGGCATTTCTACACAATTAGCCATATGATACAAAGTGCACAATGAAAAAAACAAGGGAAGTAGGGCAAAGAACATATGAACACCAGAAAAAAAAAATGAAAGGACTGAAAAGCACAATCGCCAGCTCTATGAGGCAAAAAATGGCGGTGCAATTGATACTGTAATGAAACATGAGCTACAACAATTTTCCACTCGTGCACGTGAAACCATATACACTGATATATACCCAGGAGCTCAACTTCCCTTGTGACCCAAAACGACAAAAGAAAGCAACAAACATTAAAAAGAACCTACTCACACTTATCACCTGTATAAGGAGGAGGGGAGGGCAACATGGCGTTCACATAACCCTATAGAACCAATTTGTCCACTCTCCAGAAATGTGAATGCGGAAGCAATCACACTATTCTATTTTAGATGAAGTAAAACCCAAAATTTTGTTTCCTCCATCCTATCACTGTAATACACTAACAACACGACACTAACAACACGAACAGCAAGACAGTAGGAACAACTATCTGACAATACCCTTAGACATGCTCAAGATACCGATAAGTGCCCGCATCACTCATAAGCCACATATTTCGAAGAACTCTGCACAAACAGCACCCAGCAACCTAATCCCTACCAGAATCTCAATCTCGACGACGATACACAATCACAGCAGCAACAACAACACGACGAAGGACAAAAAGTAGGCGTGCACAGACCACTGAATTTACGATTCAAAACAAGCTCAATACACAATAGAGCCAAACCGCCTTCGGCTAAAGGTAAAACCCCTACAGCAAAAACCCGCGAGACAATGGAATCGTAAGAAGCAGAATCGATTCTCAAGCGACGAAATTGAATCGAGCATAGGAAGGAGAAAAAAAAAAAACACCTTGGCGGATTCAAGCGATTGGAGAGAAGCGGATCGATCTGGAAACGGAAAACCTTCCACGACGGTATTGGGTTGCGTAATTTCTTAAGCGAAATGCATGACGAGGGGATTCGCAAAAGAGAAAAAGAAAAAGCGATATATGCTGAGCTGAGGCCACAGCGACTGACGGTGAGAGGATCCCGACAAATCGAGAGAGAGAGAGATGGCAGAGCAGCGCCAATTATCTTTATCCATTGATGAAATTTCAGAAATATACGACATCGATGGATCTCCATCTGTAATCATATTAATAATTAATATCGCGAAAAATTCTAAATTAATACATTAATAAAGTTAACATAAATTAATTTACAGATCATCAAAAATTTTAAACTAATACATCTTGTGATAAATTTATCATTCATCGATTCACGTTACATTTTATCGTCAAATTAGTAAGTTGCTTGTCACATGAGAGTTAATTTGAGACTTTTACACTTCATTTGTCAATCGTTTATCAATTTGAGATTTTTCTTAGTATTTACCCAAATTAACGGAAATTAATCGAAAGTAAATTTATCACAAGTATACTATTTATGATTTTCAGATCAAAAAAAAAATATGATAAATTTATCACATGAATGTCAGTTTAGAGTTTTTGATAGTCAAAAATTTAATTTGAGATAAATTTATCATAGATATACTAATTTGGGGTTTTCGTGATATTAACACTGATTTTAATAATTTTCTCTTTCCTATCAGTAATTAATTGGATGTTTCATATAACGGTCTGAGATGAAATTTGTTATTAGGTTAAGAATATGTATGGAGTGATTTTCACTTTCAACATTTTGCTTTTGTCAAAATCCCGTGGTTTGCAGCATTTTTATCATTTCAGGAAGTTTCATAGCATGTAAACACAATCCGCATGGTATACGTACTTTTTTTCACAGCATGTCCACCCCCAAATTTATACATAATTTTTTTCAACTTTATAAAATTTTGGAAAAAAATTTAGGGCGCGCATGGTAACACTTATGAAGTAGAATTTCTGTTCTATAAGTGCTTTTAGAGCAAAAATCCATTTGCTTTTTGCTTGAGCGGTTTTTTTTAGCGACTTTTAAAAGTAAAAAAAAAAAGTTACTTTTCTCTAGAAATTAAAATCAGAAAAAGACAATTTGCTGCCAATGATTTTCGTTTGCTGCTGCCGATGACTGCCATTGGCCGTCGCCGGTCTCTTCTGACTGTTAAATGAAAAATAATTTTTGAAAATAATTTATTAAAAAATAAAAAGTATTTTAGAAAAATTGTAATAATTTTTCACTATATTTGTATTGCATGAAAGTGTTTTAGCAATTTTTTTAACGAATTATGAGAAATTAATGTTCCATGATTTGATTAAATAGCATCCCACAAATATTTTAAAGTGGTCCGGACAATCTTACAAAGACACAATTATACTATTGTTTTTGTCGTCTTTGAACTTCTCAAGTCATCTATCTTGTTTCTCGTATTATGATAGAAAAATTGATATTGAGAAGGCAAAACATTTATGTTTGTCGATATTCTTTACACCCTTCAAAGAACTATGTATGATTTGTGAATGTCATTTTCATATGCATTCACTTGGAATTTTTTCTTAGGTTCTCAACAAATACCAAATTGTTGGAAAATAATTGATGCTAGATAATTGAAACTCTCATGTCATGCCCCCCAAAAAAATTGAAACTCTCATGCTTCTTTCAATTTTATTCTTGTTTTTTTCTTGGATGGGTGCGTCCATTCAATTTTTGACATAATGTAAACTATTACTACTTGTGCAACATTATTCATCGAGGCCTTGAAGTTTTGCGCGCGGATCGTCTGCCCTGGTGCTAGAAGGGCAGGGGCTGCCCTGATCAATCCCATCTGTCCGTTCCATCAACGGACGGATGGGATTGATCCAGGCGAAAAAGTGATCGAAAAAAAAATTTGGCCCAGCCGCAATTTTGGGAGATCTCATCCGTCCGTTCCATCAACGGACGGATGGGATGGATCAGGGCACACCCTGCCCTGATAGCACCAGGGCAGGTGATCCGCATCCTGAAGTTTTCTTAATTTTGTGAATTTCTTCAGTGAACTACCAAAATTTCTCGGTGGTAGCTACACTTGTGCTACGCAGGGCTACTGCCTAAGGTCTGACAAGGGCCTCTGGAAAGATCCTAGCATTTCTAAGGTCACATGGTAACATTTTCTGCATTTGACTTAGAATTTAAAGATGCCTCTCTTTTGTCAATTTGTCTAATTGATGGATTTAACAGGGAATTTATATGCAATATGTGTAGGTTTTTAAAGGTGAAGCATAGTGGTCTAGGCAAATTGTGACTGTTTCAAGTTATGACGGCAGAATTGTTGCTTGTCATAAATCAACTCGTCCAATGATCTGATTTATTGAATATATCATGATGCACCTCTAGACTAGACATGGTTTAGGACAATACGACATAAATCACGCTAGAGGCATAGGCGAGGAAGCACCGAAACTACCCGTGCTTTTAGCATAAATATATCAGCTCGATCATCGTATTCATTAATAGAATTTATATCATGATGCACCTCTGAACTAGATATGGTTTAGAACATTACGACACAAACAACGTTAGAGGTATATGCGAGGAAACACCGAAACTACCCGTGCTATATCAGATTGGCCATTGTATTTAGTATTTGTAATTCACTTTTTTTCGAATAGCATGTATTTTAGGTTAGGATCAATAATTTTACATAGAAAAATTTGTGTTAATAATATTCTAGAAGTAGGAATTTTCAATAGTTACCAAATAAATTTCTATTTTAAAATCAGAAATTTTGTCATGTTATCAAACGTCTTTTCTGATTAAAAATTAACTTTTAGAGAAAAAGTAGGAAAATTAACTTCTGCTTAAAATAGAAGTAAAAAAATTCTGAAGCAAATTATCAAAAAAAAAAAAAATCTGAAGCAAAAGTAATATCATGCCGCCCTTAAATGACGACGGTAAAAAAAGAAGAAGAGAGACATATATTAACTTTCGGAATAGGACCTATTTGCATCCCGCTGAGATGACAACCACTCGGCATTAAATGAGGCGTATGTGAGTCCGACGTCACAAGATGATTTTCGAAAAAATTGCTTTCCACCGTTTTTCTTTTTTCATTGTTATTATTTTCGAAGTTTGGGTTCACTTGGCAATTAATTGGATGCCATATATGTGTAACTAAGATCAAAGTTTAACGACTTCAATTACAGAGTCACAAAAAGTTCGATACCCTTCAAAAGTTTGACGACTTTTGCCAATTTAGTTTTAAAACTTTTAATTTTGTAAATTTAGTCCTGAACTTTTTGCATTTGTAAAAATTCAATCCTAGACATTTTTTGTGTCGATCATTTATGTGGACAAATTTTAATGATATTTTTTTTTCTATCTCTTTCCTTTTTTATCTTTCTCCTTCCTCGCGGGCCTTGCTCGGGACCTCGCCCAGATTTGGCATGGGGGAGGTCACCTCGCCAAGCAATGGCGAGGCAATCTCACCAGCATCCAATCGGAGGAAAAAGAAAGAAAAGACGAAAAAGAAAAATAATAACTCTTTTATATGGAAATATTGTTAAATTTTATTCACGTCTGCGTCGGCTGGTGAATTGACAGAAATGTAAAAGATTTAGGATTGAGCCGGTAGAAATACAAAAAAATTATGACTGAATTGACAAAATTAAAAAGGTTTAAGATTGAATTGACAAAAATGCAATAGGTTTAAAACTTTTTTTTGACAATTTTCTCCATATCCATGCATGCCATGCTTGGGATGAAAAAGGGCGAGGAAGCAACAGGCCAAATTTCCTTAAAAATCACCATTTTTAGTGCGGGTCTTAATTGTGATCCATGGATTTTTCTCTCATAAAAAATACCAACTTTTAAATTTTGTCGCCATCAAGTTTCCGTCGAATGAGCTTTATCAAACACTCGACATGTATCATTGTAGATGCTGCCAGAATCGAAATAGTATCGAACCAAACAAGAGAAGGAAACACGAGCATTCAAGTTTGGATTTTGGCAAAAAGATTGAAATGGACTAAAGAAGCGCCAATTGAATGCTTCATCAGATCTAAACATGTTCAGAAAATGAAACAAGCAAAACGTTGAACTCGTTATTGCTCGAACAAACAACTTGCAAACACTAATTTATTAAGAACTAATCGGATTGAAGTTATAGCGTCATCACATTTGTTGAGGTTATGTCTTGAAATGAAAGACAATTCCAAATTCATAATTGCTACATCCGAAAAAAGAAAAGCACTCAGCGCTCTGTGCGATTCTTCCGCATCAACACTCTCGCAGGGTACCAAATACACGACAACCTAACATCGTCAATAGGCGAAACCTTGACAGACAACTGGATTTACTGTCCATAAAAAAGAACTTAACGATAAGTGCAGTTTTGACAAAAATTGAGATTCAAAAACTAAAGTTAGTACTATTTTGTAACAAAACAGTTCGAATTAAAATTTAAACCCAAGTTAATTAAAACTTGTCAAGAAAATTGGAAAACTAGAAATAATAACACAAATAATACATGGATTGATACCTGAATTTTAAATTTTATTCAATATGATGCATAAACTTTAGTCCCAGAATAACATTGCACGTTCTCATATAATCCAGACTAGTTTGAACATATACCAAATTTTCAGGAATCAAATCGAACAAATTAAAAATTCAGAAACGAAACATCAAGCTAAAATTCAAGAACCACATTGCACTTCATGGACTGTTTGTGTCGTTTCCCTAGAGAACTAATAACAAAAACAAGTTTATTCTCTGTTTAGAAACTTACCCCAAATAATGGTCACCACCACTTTACCAATGCAATCTTTACACACGTCCGATGAAAGTATTCATTACACAAACCACTATTTGAGACAGAAATTGTATTAACTCATCAATTGTATTTTGCAGACTAAAAGGGAGACATCTTAACCATTCACATCCAACAGCAAGACAATTAAAGCGACAAGGTAAACACCCCGACTAAAACTAGTTAAAGACCCGACTCAATTCCACCTCCGTTCCAAGGCACATATACTCTTTTTCCAACCCCCAAAGGGACAATAAGAACCAACCAAACTAAAAAGTCTCCACTGCAGACCCACTGGTTTATACTTATTTAGTAAAATTAATAACGGGCAGCGAGATGATGTATCTCATAACCAAAGAGAGCCCTATCCCATTGCATACTTCTGAGTCCAGGATCGAGCAGTGCCCTCGTATTTTGCCCTGTCCGTCTTGTACATATGTGCAATCTCTGGAACCAGAGGATCATCAGGGTTCGGATCAGTCAGGAGAGAGCATATGGAAAGAAGAACCTGCACTCACAAAATAGGCAGTCAGAGAAGGCAATCAACCCGAATTGCATAACAGAGCACTTTTAATCTGCGCTGGTGGATAAGAGCCCCTTATCAAGCAAGAAAGAAGCAGCTCCCAAATGTATTCCCAGTAGCTCCAACACGAGCACAAACAAGACAGTCGCCAAAACGGACACTATGCTATGCTAATTGACAGGAAGACTACCTTCGATATTGTAAGGGCAGGGCTCCACTGCTCCTTGAGAATGTCGAGACAAATGCTACCATTGCTGTTAATATTGGGGTGGAAAACTTTTGTCCTAAAGGAAACCTGTGAAGCATATGCATACATTCTCATACAGAAATGTTACATAAAACTCAACCGACTGGGCATCAGTAGGCAGAATCCAATTACAACTCCAAGATATGAATAATTTCTGAGAGGAATGCATGACAATGCAATATCAAGTCACGACGTAGTTCAATGAGATAAATGAGGTTAAAGCTACCTTGGGCGGCTTGAATGGATAATCGGGTGGGAAGTGAATGGACACAAGGAACACACCCCCGGCAAATGGGCTTTCTGTAGGACCCATAATTGTTGCTTGCCAATGGAACATATCATCAGCAACAGGACCTGAGCACAAGAAGAAAACAATGATGAGATAAAGAAAAATAACAAGTTGCCTTTCAAAATCAGCCCAAAGCCTCCCCATCTGCTCGATTTGAACAATGAAAATGAAAATCTTAGACCTGATATCATAACCTAAAACAAAAGGTGCTCAGTAGTATATATCCTCACATCACGCGAAAAAGAGATGCTAACTAGTATGTACATAACCTTATGGCGACAAGGATCCATGTGCAAATACTAGCTCGCATGCACCATATCTATAAATGTCACTCATCAGATGGTTGAAAAACCTTGTCTAATGATGAACTATACCAAATACATTGGTGATTTATACACCATCACATCCCAAACAAAAAGCCCACACAAACAGATATGTCTCTGTATAGACTATCATAGAATATGTATATCATTGATGATTTACGAATATAAGAACAAACAGCTTCTCATTTCAATCAATCAAAGATAAGTACTTAAGCAGCTAAAAAATACAAACCAGCACTGCAAGAAACAGGAGGGTCCTTCTGCAGGTCCTTCAACTCCTTGTTAATCCGTTTCGAAGCCATCCCAAAGCCAAGAGCTCCTGAAGCCTCTACTTCCTGAAATCAAAACTCTGGCCAAGTTAATTTCATATCGACGAATTCCAAGAACTTGAGCACACCATCCAACCAATCATGGGCAGGAGCTATATCGGCTGCGAATTTCAATTCCATGCAAATGCAAAGCACGGTCACCCAAAACTTCATGACAGTCAGTAGTATTGTCATGTCCACGGAGTCATTGCCCTCACTTGTTTATGCACGAACAGAATACTAGAACCTCATGTCATTGTTTAACCAACTTCAGAAAAGTCCTTGTAAGCTAACTCCCCCGCGGACATCAAATACGATCAGAAAGAAAACTAGCGAGCCAATATCCTTAATCCTCAGTTTCCATCAATTCCACCATCAGACCAGAACTACTCAGGTTTAAACTGACGCAGCAACAAGTAAACCTCAAAAAGAAGAAGAAGGAACCGAATTAATTATCCAATTCCACGTATTGATAATGATTTTGTGGGATTGGATAATTTTTTTTATACTAAAACTCTGAAGCTCCAACGAAAACCAAAAAACTACTGAAGCTAGGACAAAGGGCACGAAGTACCGCATATCGACATGCGAGGAGACACTTGAAAAACCGAAACGAATCTTACCATCGTCGCATCACTCGGAGGTCAAAGCCGACCCACCTCCACAAAAAAATAAAATAAAAATAAAAATAGCAGACGCCCATTGAAATACACACAATCGATGAAACAAGAGAGAGAAAAGAGGACAGAATCACGATCGAGGAGGTACAGACGCAAAAACCCATATGATCAAGCAACGATTACGGCCGGGAAAGGACGAAACCGGGCGGAATTACACAAGCGAACACATGAGCACACCCAGCACAAGCGCGCAGAAGAGGCGACTCCAGTCTCGAGAGTTGGAGACAAGACGGATCGAGAGCGATGAGAGAGAGAGAGAGAGAGAGAGAGAGAGAGAGATGAACCTGGAGCGGTGTGGGGGTCTAGGGTTCGCGATCGGGACTGCGAGTTGGGGGAGACTTTTGAGGAATCGGGAAAGAGTGAGAAGGAGGAAGGAAGACGAAGGGCGGGGATGTGGAGACGTATAAGAGGAGAGACGGGCTGTGGCTATGATTTCGTGCCACGTGTGCTCGGCCTTTGTAGAGATAATTATTTACATTAATTTAATTTGTATAACTTGGCAAGAAAGCTCAAGCAAGATTTCCTATTTTTCTAATGACAAATTAAGATAATTTTCGGAATCCAATAAAGAAACATGATAACGATATCATCTTTTTCTCTTTCTCAAACTATTGGGAATATCACTTTTGGCATTATATATATATATATTTCTTTTGGAATTTTCATTGACCTTCGGTAGAGAGGGTAAAAGGGTAACTTTCACTCTTATTATATGCCTTCGTCACATCTGCATGGACTCACCGCGTGTTTAGGCCCATTAAAAAGTAGCCCATACCAATAGGGCTGGCCTATTCCCATCTCCACTTTAGCTTGGTACGCCGTACATCATTTTCATCGACAGTTGATCGAAATAACCTTGAAACCATATCAGTAGCCCGTCTATTAGGATGATCGGTTCCCGAGCGGTCAGATGGAATCGGTGAAAGAAGATGGGAGAAGCAGTGGTGATGGTGGAAAAACAAAACATGAGAAATGGTGTGCTCTATAATGATTAGTCCTCTTTTTTTTTTTAAGTAGAAGGATATTTTAGTCAGTTGGCAACAAAGATAGAAGGCGAAGAATAGCGATGGAAAACACGAAAGTAGGGGCGAATGGGTGATTGATTTTCCCTCTTAACATCAAAGGTCATTTTGATCAATTGACAATAAAAGGTGCATGTCGCGGCAAATAAAGCGTGGAAATAGCGCCGCCCTCATCAAATCATACTCGATTTCATTCGATTTTCACTTTCCATCTTCGATTTATCAAAACCCGCTCTTTGCATCTCGATACAGAGACCAAATAATGATAAATTTAAGAGGATATATTCAATTAAATTGATTTATCAGTGTGAGAAAACTATTAATAATACCCACGCTTCTAGCATCGAAAAAATAGAGTTTCTATGCCGCATCGGAATGAGCCCATCAATCTCCCCATCATTGGAATCAACACATACGTACGATGGCTGATAAGTCCACGCAGTTTTCTCTAATAATCTTTTCTAGTGATAGGGTTAGCCTCTCAGGGGCTTTTTTTTCCTAAACATGCTAAAAAACGAAAATATTTACCAAATCAAGTTTTAAAAAAAATTACCAAACCAGGTCCCACTCGGCAATCATACTGCCGAGCCGGTGACGCCGGTCACGGAACAGTCTTTTTTGGGGGGGGGGGGTAGAAAGAGCCTGGAGCTGTCTGAATTATGGCTGGGCTTTCTCTTTGCGTATTCTCTCCATGCGTCCCTGATTCTCTAGAATTCACAAGGAGACAATCCCCAGAAGAGGACAAGTCCACCACTTCCTTTCTCTATTTCTTTGGCCGAGTGTGGACAATTGTGTTGCGTCCTCTCTAAGCAAGAGAAAAACAAAATAAGGAAGAGCAAAGATAGAGAAAAAATAATAATAAACAGTGGAAGTGACTATGATAAAAGAAAAAAGGAACTTGGCCTTGAAGTCACCATGGTCTCCGACGATTTGCCCTCTGCCTCTCATTATTCCCTTTTTTTTCCTCCAACTGCAATTCAAGCTCGAAACAAGCCGACGAATATCAATATTAGAACCAACCGTAGGAGTAGATTGAAAAATAACCAGTCTGGGAAGCACAGGAAACAAATCATTCAAAAGAATTTTGTCTATACCCACCTCGAAAAGAAACGCTCTCCGTCAATCGTTGTTTTTCCACTTCATCAATTGTCGTTTTTACGCTCGTTTTCTTTAATTTCATACTTATCATTATTTAATTACTTAATATATATAATTATAATATTACAATAAAATCACATATGTAATATAGACGTCGAATAGAAGAACTGAAGAAATATCGTGCAATAGAGATATTATATTATTACAAAAAATTCACACATGTAATATAAAAATCATGAAAAAAACGAACTTAATAAATATGATTGTTGAGCGATATTATAAAATCACCAAAGTTTCATCAAACTAATATACATAATCGACACAACTGTGATTTATTCCCGCTCCGATCTGTGTGTACACGTTTTCCTGTTATGCCCTGATTTCCCACAGTTGCTGCAATGATAATGCGAATCGCTACCGCTCGGTGTTTTCCAATCCATCTTGTTACGTATCCGGGACGCACGAGGCCTTCCTTTTTTTCCTAATACGCCTCGGATCCGGCAGTAATGGCAACTCATTAAGCTCATCCCAGTAATCACGATGCCATATCGGATTAAACATGTACGGATAGCATTGAAGAGTTTTGTCCAACCTATAGCATTCATCTACAAATGCATTGTGATCAATCGCATGTAATTGACATGCTGCAAGTATGTGAGAACAAGGAATTTTCAACTGTTGAAATTTTTCACATGTGCACGTTCGGAAGTCTAGGCGCACTTTGTATTTGTTACCCACAGATCCTCTGCTCCTATCATATCCACTTTTCACTTCGTAAGCCCCTCTTTGAAAGTCGAAACATCTCACGTGATGCTTGTTTGCTTTTTCATTGTTTTTTAGGAGCATTTCACCCGCGAACTGCGTATATACCCATTCGTTAGCCTTCTGCATTGTATACGTCGTTCTCCTGGTGTCAAAATAGGTGGACAACTGGTAGAATATCTTCTCGATCATGGCTGTTATTGGCAGACCATGAATGGGTTTCAGCATCCAGTTGACCGATTCAACCAAATTTGTGGTCATTGATCCATATCTCTTCCCTCCATCATAAGCCTTTGTCCATTTCTTTGTTTCAATCCGATCACACCATTGAGCTGTGGGTGGATCGAACTTCCTAATTCGGCTCATGATGAAATCGAACTTCTGCCGTTGACTCACGTTTGCTGTCCATTATAATAAAAATTAGCACACTACGCAAAAAAAATTAAGAACGCGTATTTTATTCGAATTTACGAATTTCAATGTTTACATGCCATCTCAAGATGCCTTTTGCCATTGTCATTTTTGAAAAGCTTTATGTAGTTGCTGACTATGTGACGAATGCAATACCTATGGTGGGCGTGTGGAGGACGCCATTGTGCTGTCTCCATTGCTTGTCGAATCTCGTGATGCCTGTCCGATATCACACAAATATCATCCCTTCTGGTGACATATCTCCACAACATATTCATAAAATCACTGCCAATTGTCACCATTTTCCCGATCGACCACAGCAAATGCCAACGGGAAATTATGATTGTTGCCATCGAGTGGGGCCGCACAAATGAGTGTTCCTCGATATTTCCTGTACAAGAAAGTACCATCAATAAATATCACTGGACGACAAGCTTTGAAACCTTCAATCGTCTGCGCGAATGTCCAAAACATCCGTTCGAAAATCTTGCAGCTCTGATCCTCCTTAATGCGATCCTTGATCACGAAATGAGAACCTGGATTCTCTTTCTCAATTGCGTTCATGTACTTCTTCAACCTACTGTATGACTCCTTCCACCTTCCAAATTCTTTGGCAATCGCCATTTGTTTGGCCTTCCAGGTTTTTGCGATAAGTAGGTTGGAAGTTCAGTTTGTCTTGAATTTCTGCCATCATTGTCTTGATTTTGATATCTGGTTGGGTGGAGACCATTTGTTGTATAAAACTGCATATGTGTGGCATCCCAGGTACCTCCTAACCTCCAGCTCCGATACCCAAAGCCTAGCTGTCAAATCTCTCAATCTGAAAAATGTTCCCACAATGTGGGTTAGCACGACGGCTAGCAAGAAAGACATTCAACCTCACCATAAGGTCCTAAGACTCCCTAAAACCAACTAAAAAGGACAATCATATAATCAAGGCATCAAGAGCATGTAACAACGTCAATTCAGATTATTAGGCATCAACAATATAAAGTAATGAGAATGCCAATGCAATATGGAATGACGTGCTCTTCAATCATCTCACCATCGTCAAGTCAATTGACTTGCGACTTCTACTCCAGGGCATCCACGACGCATGGTACGACTCTCCCCCGCACACAGCTCAGGATCATCAAGTACGTACAAATCCACATACACAGCTCAGGGGCGCCACGACGCGTGGTACGACTCTACCCCGCACACAGCTCAGGGTCATCAAGTCCGTATAAATCCCCGCACACAGCTCAGGGGCGTCAACTCAATTCAGTGCACTGAAGAGTAAATATCTCCACATATCTCATCAATATCATTCCATGTACAATGTATGCTTGGCCATGTATGTCATGATTCACAATCTCAATTCTTACAGGTGATAACTCAATCGCAAAGCCAACATACCAATGTCAATGTCCACAATGACAAGTACATGGAAAACAAATATCACAGCATTGAATTTAATCAAGCAGAGCACATGAGAAATGAATCATCAAGACCAAAAGACTACCACTTCCTCTCTTTGAAGCTCTCGGGTCACCGAGGTTCTAGCCAATCAAATCACATTCTTATCAAGCTAAAGTAATCATAACTCGGTTCTTAAGCAGGGAATTTCAGCACTGCGTAGTTACGCGAGTTGTCCGTTTTAAATTAGCAAATGAGCTCCTAAAATCATCAAATTTTACCACGTTGTACTTAAGACGTTGGGGAACATTGTGTCAAGAAATCTAGAATTGATCCCATCTAGAAAAATTGCAGTAATTCACGCATTCTAGAGGAAATCTGCCTTCGGTAAACCGGTCGTAACTTCACAGAAATAGCTCTATTTCGTAGGGTTAAACAGTTCATAAAATTCTCAAAATTTTATATGTTATAGTACAAGATGTCCTCTTAAACTTTCATGAAGGGAAGTTGATCTAAATCATTCTCCAAAAATCAATGTAAATTCACGAACTGTAAGGGGTCTTGGCTAAACTCACCAGAAACAGGTTAAGCCCGTGTGGTTCTAAGGAAATTATAAATATCACCTCAAATCCAAAAATTCTGAAATTAAATTAAGTTATAACAAAGGATGTAAAGAACAAGTTTCATGAAGGAAAGTTAGTCAGATTCTCAACATGTAGAGCTCGAAAAAATTCACAAAATAGGAAGCACAATCTAGATCCGAATTCCACAGATTGGGTTTCTTGACCTAAAACGTAATCCAAACTCCCTAGCATGGCGACAACACAATGAACATCTATCATATAGCAAGATTGAATGAATCTCTTGCCTCGATGAAGCATTGAACCGGCTTGAACTTGCTCGATCTCCTCCGTGCTTCTCGGGAATTCACCAACCAGCTCCCTCTCTCTTGGTCTCTCTCACTCTCTCTTGGTCAAATTAGGGGAAGAGAGAAGCCCTTTGCTTAATTTCTCAAGGCCATATATATAGATGAGAAGAAGAGAGAGAGAGGGTTGTGCATGTTTGACAAGTGGCGGCCATATACAAGAGGTCTAATGGCCATTCACCAAGTGTCCCAATGCATATGCTTTGCCCCCATTTTGCGCCACTTGTCCTTCAAGTTATTGCATGTTCGCCACTTGTTGCATCCCCTCTTCCCTATTGGTCAATTTTTCCTTGTTGCCCAAGATAGAAAAGGGCAAATGATCCTTATGATCAATTGCATAGTAATCCCCGTAGGCTCTTCTCATCTAGCGGTCCATTCTTAGCTCTATGTCTTCCAATTTAATTCAATGGTAATCAAACCATCTATGGTCACATTCATGTACACCAAGGTAGTAGAGATAGAGCTATGTGTGGCCATGTACAAGAATTCCTCGGGCGTCCATAAACGACGTTGAATTTTCACGTCCATCTATAGTCCCAGTAAAACTGACAATTTTTCGCCGACCTTTTAGCCAGTCAGACCTCATATTCTTGTTCCTCATCGTCTTACGGTCGTGTGGGAAAAAACGGAGCTCAATTTGGACTCCGGACGACTTCGAACGAGCCATTTTACTTTCGAGGCGCGCTGAAACCGAAAAATACGGGCTCTCGGGTCGGGTGACGTTTTTCATGCAATTTCCCATTTTAATGAAGGCCAGCGAAATTCTTATGGTTCTAATCCAAATGTCCTCTTGCATGTCTTAACAAGTTCTTGACTTTGACACTTGTCTTACATCCCATGATATGAGGATTTCTCATATAAGCTTGTGCCACTTTGCACTACCTCAAGTGGTCAAATGTCCAATACAAAGGTTTCCTTATTCCCAAGGTTGCTCATCCAATCAATTTTCATGCATAAAAATTGATGATGCCATCTTGCATTACCCCCATTGGTCGAGTTCCCTTGGCTAGATTGTGTTAAGATCTTAGACCAATGATTTTCATTGCATTTTCCCTAGGCAATTTCGACCAATGCCCTTTCATGCAATAGGAGACAATGCCGCCACATGTCCTTACCCTTAATGGCCAACTATCTCTTGTAAGATCTTGATGGAACTAAGAGCCAATGATTGGCCATCTTTCATTGCTAATTCCCAATGCTATTCGACCACTAGTATTTCATGCACATGGAATGATCTTGCCAAGTGTCCTTGCCCCTATTGCTCCGAATTCCTTGCTCCCCAAGTCCATGAGAATTAATTCCATTAAGTCAAGCTTATACTAATCCTCGTAGGTCCTTGATTGATCGACTAATACCTTAATTCCTTGGTCACTAAGCTTGATCCAATGGTAGCCATAATTCTTCCAATTTTTGGCCATGAACCAATTTCAATTTATATCCCTTAATTCCTCATCAATTGCACTTTATAATAACTTGATCTTGGAACTATAAACCTCGACCAATGTACCATAGTCCTTGAATATGAAATTCCTTAATTAATCTTCCTAATATCTCCTTAATTCCATTCTATGGGAAATTGGTCAATGGAACTCGAATTTATATCCATCATATTCCTCAATGTACACGACCGATTCCTCACAATATCACTTGAGCCATGACAATTTAAAATTGACAAGTTCCTTAATAATTTCCTTACTCACTTTCACATATGTCACCTTGACATATCTTGGCCTCTTTGCTTAATCCAGTATAATGAGGTCCCGAATCTTTGTTATTAAAGTCAACTCTCTAATCCCTTTCGGATATCCTTGCTCATTAGAAATCTAGCAAACGGGGGATGCCACAATATGTACCTTTGATCAAGGTGCAGATGATCTGAAGACGATTGCAGATTCCTGCATGTATGGGGCCCATTGTACTTACTTATTTTTCAAGACATGCCACCCGCTTTAGTAATCACGCGTAGCCTCCAATCACACGGGCTATTTGGATTACCACACTTGATGACACATTTCGTGGCTCTTGTCATATCATAGCAAAATGTATGATTTCTTCTCATTGAGTACTCTTTAGCAGCCAGCTGCACCGTGTCCCGTCATGTAGGAAGACAACGTCATTAGTAAATGTAATTAATGTGCCGAGCGGGTGGTTGCCTCTTTTTTTTTATGATTTCACTTTATGCAGACAAAGAAATCCGTGGTTCGTCTCCGACATCAAAGCTTCGAGTGGTTCCCGATCCAGTAACGTTACTACGTTAAAAGATATGGAGGCACAAAACACATGAAGATCGATTAGAGGAAGGAACAAGGACGCCCGCAAAAAGTCCTCAGTTGAGGGAAGATTCACACCACAATAGTCATGTGCTTAAAGTAGATTTTGGTGTAGATTAGTCCATCCTCTCCACAAGGATTCTACTTTCACGAAACAGGGAGTGGAAAAAGATTTCAAGAGTACATGAGTCCTTTTGTTCATGTAGTTGATTTTTGCTTGCTCTTGGATCTATCTATCCATGTTTTGTCGCAGAAAGCTCTATACCCCTCCAAGACTGGCTAGTCTATATGATTGCATCGCTGTCGTTATTCTTCCCCCAACCTTACTGAAGAACAATTTTCAAGGCCAACCATCGTCTGAAAATTCTGTGAGCCTCACCAAGTAAGCTTGATTCGCCAAGAACCTTTGCCGATCAGTCCATCCTCGAGTTTAGTGCGCAAAGTTCGAACTAAGAAATTGCAATTCGCAAGATAAGGCAACGTTTATATTAAATTGGATATATTTTATCTGTCGCCATTCGGGTACGATATTCCGATTTAGCAAAAGCGGGAAGTTAGCTAGTCTAATCTATTACCATTTGGATCCGATTCGCTATCTTCAAAGGCCACATATAGAATACACGGCAGAATTCGAAGGCCAAAAATCATCGGGATACACGGCCATGGAGAGTGAGAGGCAAAGGGCGAATCATCGGAGACCATGGTGCCTTCAAGGCCAATTTCCTTTTTTTCCTTTATCATAGCCACTTCCACTGTTTATTATTATTTTTTCTCCATCTTTGCTCTTCCTTGTTTTGTTTTTCTCTTGCTCAGAGAGGACGCAACACAATTGTCCACACTCGGCCAAAGAAATAGGGAAAGGAAGTGGTGGACTTGTGCTCTTCTGGAGATTGTCTCCTTGTGAATTCTAGAGAATCAGGGACGCATGGAGAGAATACACAGAGAGAAAGTCCAGCCATAATTCAGACAGCTCCAGGCTCTTCCCCTCCCCCCCCCCCAAAAAAAGGGAACAGTGCCGCTCGGCATTTTGACCGCCGAGTGGCACTGTTCCGTGACCTGCGTCACTGGCTCGGCAGTATAACTGCCGAGCGGGACCTGGTTTGGTAATTTTTTTTTTTAACTTGATTTGGTAAATATTTTCATTTTTTAGCATGTTTAGGAAAATAGCCCGCCTCCTAGCATCGATTAAGCATGTTTTGCTAAAAAATTACGAATTTTCTGACTATCAATTCTGCATAAAATGAAAATTAAAAATCATTATAATCAGTTCTATTTTTAGTTACTCAAATAGGTGACACAAGACGCTGGTCAACATAATCTTTAGGGTCTGCTTGATAACGTTTCTGTTCCAAAAAAGAGATTCTGATTAAAATCATTTTTTTATTCTGCTCCCTGGATGAGTTTTAGAGAATCAAAACGCGTTTGGTTGCTGCATAAAATTTATATTCCCGAAACAGAAACATGCTTGGTAGCTGCACAAAATATATGTTTTGGAAAATAATTTCTCTTCCCAATTTGTCATTTAAATCAAATAATTACATAATCACATTTGATGACTTTCCTTAGACTCCAATTGCAATCCTCTCGCACCATGACATCTTTTTGACCAAAATAGGGATGCTTCAGACTTGTTCCTTGGAAGAATAATACACTAAAATTGTTATTTTTCCATGCTTCTCTCGAGGCTATGCATACACCCAGGACGCAAGAAATGACTCTAATTATCTTTTATTGCTCGAAATAAATAAATTTCATCTCTGCAACAGAGGTGGCTTAGTTTTATCTTTAGTTATAACGCGGATGGTCATTAATAAAGCACGGTACTCCATCAATAAATCAGGTAGGGTTAGGAAAATTGAAAGGCAAAATCACCAAAAAAGGGGATTAACCAGTTGAATAACTCATTTCCTACTTTTTAGAAATCTTCGAGATTTTTTAGAATGATTTATCCATGAGTGGAAAAATAGTCATTTAGAAGAAATCGGAAGGCAAAATCACCAAAAAAAAAGATTGGCCAGTTGAAATGACACATCTCATATTTTTTGAGATTTTTTTGGATTTTTTCTGAATTTTTATTTTTATTTTTTTTAGAATTTATATGAATTTTCTATTTTTTGGATTTTTGTAATCGTTTTCTATTTTTTAATTTTTTATTAATTTTTGTTAGAAAAATATCCGGACAGAGTTGGGTTGACTCGGCCCACACTTCCCGAGCATCCGACAAAAGTGAGAGAAGATGTCATTGTCATTTTCATTCTTAAAAGTGCTCTTTTTCTTGAGAAACAATTTTTTTTTTCTCAAAATTGATCCAAAAGTGTTCCCGAAAATAGAATCAAAATTATTTACGTTACCAAAACATATTTTTGATTTTTTTTTGTTCTAGGAACAAAATCAGACGAACAGAACCGTTACCAAATAGGCCGTTGGCCACCAAAGGCGAACCAAGTTTCCACAGCCGCCCAGCATATCGGACACGAGAGTACTATGATCATGTTGAAATCCATTAGGAGCTGAAAAGGAGTTTCGAACATCTTTGTCATTCCCGGAAGAAAGAAGAGAATCTCCAAATGGTCGGGTTGAAGGCCTGTGGGGAGGGAGGAGGGAGGGAGGCAGAACAATTATTGGAAAGAGCAATAAGGGATGACCCCCCGTGACTCACTCTTTCTCTGATCTAATCGCGAAATTATTTTGGATTGGGAATGAATTGTTTTTTCCTCGGATCAGTGGGAGGAACGAGGGAGGAAAGTCAAATGAGAGGAGGGATTATTAGTGCTGTGTCCACAAAGGCCGCACAGATCGAGAGCGCGACAAGCAAAGACGTGGTGAGTGCTCCACTCATCTTGCCTCCATTCCCAACGATCACTACCAGCTCTCTCTCTCTCTCTCGCTCTCTCTCTTCCTTCTATCTTTGGAAAAGAAGTACTCTCTCTCCTGCGGGTTCTTGTTTCTTGTTTCGGCTGCGAACGGCGTTCTCGACAGAAATTTACTCTGTTTTTTCCTTTTCCTTTTCTGGGGTCCTTTTCTTTTTCCCGTTTGCTGAATCGGCGAAGTGGGGTTTCCAGAATTGGTAGTTTCGAAAGCTGGGGAAAATCTCATGGAGAATTGAAAAAGGCCTCGCTCGGTCCTTTTGTGTCCTCGATTCTGATCGCCTTGAGGTGAGCGCTTGTTCCTCTGTTCTTGTCTCGTAATCTGCTCTTTCTAGGAAATCCCCACGTTGCTGTTTACGATATTCTGAATGTTTCTGTTCTGCGAGTACCCACAAAAGAGAAAAAAGAAGAGCCACGAGGAGCATCAAATTCATCGAGCAGCTAAAGCTTTTGGAGAAATTATTCGAATTTGACCACCCAAAAAAAAAAAAAAGTAAAACTTTGACATGGTATCAAAGAAGGGTGGAAGTTTTGCGTTTTCTTTTCCTCTTTCTGCCTCGTTTAGTGTTATTCCCTCATTGACAATTTCTCCTGTTGGTACAGCAGATTGCACTTGTTAGGCTTTTCCCATTCTTTTTGGTGATTTGGGGAGGTGTTCAGATTTGAAGTATGGATTATGTCACCCTCAAACTGTTTGAGCTTTTGAAATGTTTGGCTAAATACTAGTTAGCAAGATGAGGCAAGTTAGTTCATCAAAAAGTTAGTTTCTAATATGTTTGATGGACATTCGGGTTGATAACCAGTCGAGACTGCAGAAGATTTTATCTCTTATACCGGCATAAAAGAAAGAAAATTGTTTAAGGCTATTAGTCAAGATGCAATTCAGATGGTAATGGTTCGTTTTAGTGAAGACATTCACTGCTGGATCTTCTAGATTTGAGATAATCGATTAGTTCTATGCATCATTTCATAATCTGGTGTTATGTGTGTTGGTGGGCTTGAAGTGGCAATCCAAGGTGAGTGCCCTGTGCCCGTGAGATGGGATCATGATGCTCGACGGCTTAGTGACCTTCTTGTTTGTTTTCCATGACAATGTTTGTGCTGACTTCGCATTTATTCTTCTTCTTATTTTCATCTGGTCTTTTCGACAGAAACTGCTCAGTAAACATGTTGTTAGCTGGAGATTGTTCTGATAAACCTGTACACTTGCAGAAGTAACCGCTTCATTAATGTCTCAATATCAACAACAACATATTTATCTCAAACTAGTTAGGGTCATTGGTCGATGAACCCCAAAGATTCATAAAAATAAAGCAAAATCGATCGAGGGAGAAGAGAAAAATATGTAAAAATAAATAAACAAAGATATATATACACACACTACCCCTCCACAATATTAATAGCCTTCTTCCACTCCATTCTAAGACAAACCGTACGCCAATCTATTTCTCACTCCCTTAAATCTTATTTTACTACTTTCCCCCAAATAAGTTTCGGTCGACCTCTTTCTTTTTTCGTGGTATGCTCTCGCTAGGAAACTTCTGTTCGTACCGAGGCATTTAGGGGCTTTCGGAGAATATGCCCAAACCACCGCAAACTATGTTCTCTCATCTTTTCTGCCATCGGTTCTACTCCAACTTTTCGTCGAATATCTTCATTTCTTATCTTATCCATTATTGTATGACCACACATCCACCTTAACATCCTCATTTCCCCTACTTCCATTTTATGCTCATGTTTCTTCTGTGCTGGCCAACATTTAGCTCCCTATAGCATGACAGGTCTTACTGCTGTTCTATAAAATTTTCCTTTTAACCTAAGAGGAATTTTGCGATCACACAAAAATCCTGATGTACTGCCCCATTTCATCCAACCTGCTCTAATTCTATGGCTTACATCCTCATCAATCTCTCCCTTGTTTTGCAATATTAATCCCAAATATCTAAAAGTATCTTTCTTGGGTACCTCATGTCCAAGCATATTTACGGCTTCTTGATCCTTTCTTCCTGCCGTGTCGAACTCATATTTCAAGTATTCCGTCTTACTTCGACTTAATGTAAATTCTTTAGACTCCAACGTACTTCTCCATAATTCTAATTTAGCGTTAACCCCCAGCCCTGGTCTCATCAATAAGCACAATATCGTCTGCAAATAGCATACACCACGGCACCTCATCTTGAATATCTTTACTTCGCTTCATTAATATCTGAAAAAGTAAAATTTTCTCGACATGGCAGTTGGATCCAGGTTCTATGCGGTGTAACCGTAAATATGCACTTAGATTTCTGGTCTTTGTAACTTGGGGGGAAGTTATTGGAGATCAAGCATTAGGAATTCATGAATACCTTAAAGTTTGCAAGTACTCTTTGAGTGCTATTGCGAAAAGTATATTATATCTGTCGCTTAATTTTGATCGGTTCAAATAGTTTCTCAGTGTTGACATTGGTCAGATAACTGTTTTCTCTCTGACCTATAAATGTTCTCATATATTTATGCAGGTCCTTACTTGCAGAATATCCAATTATTAGTTTCCGTCAATTAAAATGGGAGGCGTAATAGGTAAAGGTAATTCACCTAAAAAGGCATGGGTACCTGAGACGAAACTTGAGGCTAAGATGGTCGAAGCTATGCAGAGGAGGGCATCTGGAGGTAGCAAGATGAAGTCGTTCAACACCATAATTCTCAAGTTTCCCAAAATCGACAAAAGCTTTCGAAAATGCAAATCTATATTCGAACAGTTCGGTAAGCACTAGACTTCAACATCCGCTTGTTGACGGGAACAACTAATTGGTTCTTTGGATTCTGACAGTCTCTCGACTCTTCATTGATAGATGATAATTCAAACAACGTAATAGACAAGGAAGAGCTGAGGCATTGCTTTCATAAGCTGGAGATTTCTTTTTCGGAGGAGGAGATCAACGATCTTTTTGAGGCATGTGACATCAACGATGACATGGGAATAAAGTTCAATGAGTTCATCGTTCTTCTCTGCCTTGTACATCTTCTCAAGGACGATCCCGCTGCCCAGCTTGCTGTATCCTGACTAATATATGAGAAAACAGTTCATTTAGCAAAGACCAGAATTTTTTCTTAATATGTTGAGATTCTGCTCATTATTGGTTCTGCACGTTTCCATTCTTTTCGTTTTACACCTTGGAACTGAACTGAACGGTCTTTTCTGCATATTCTTGGATTCCTTAGCACGTGTAGAAATCGAAGATGGGAATCCCAGACCTGGAAACCACGTTCGAGACATTAGTGGATGCTTTTGTGTTCTTGGATAAGAACAAGGATGGACATGTCAGCAGGAGCGAGATGATTGATGCCATAAATGAAACTGCAAGTGGAGAGCGCTCTTCTGGACAAATTGCAATGAAAAGATTTGGTCTCTCTCTCTTCCCTCTCTCTCTCTCTCTCTTACACGGGAGCACACACAGAAACACCGAACCGTATGCATCGGCATAGAAATGTGCTATGCAGTCTTAATCTTGCAATGAACAGGATTTCACATGTTTCCCACGTAGGTGGTTTGGGAATTCCCACAAGTTTTAAGTTTTCTTCTTTTTCACCATTTTGCAGAAGAGATGGACTGGGATAAGAATGGCATGGTGAACTTCAAAGAATTTCTGTTTGCCTTCACCCGTTGGGTCGGCATAGATGAGATGGATGACGAAGACAATGATGAAGCAGGTGAAGAGGTCTGAGGCTTGCAGCTTCAATATCCTATGATGTAGAAAGCTTGCCAAAGGGATGAGGGCGACGGCAATCGAATGGCAATGAACGGTTTTTACAATAATCTTCGAGGTGACATGAATTGCGAGTGTGTGATTCAGAGTATATAATCTTGAGAGCTACCGACTAGGACCATTTCTGGTATGGCTGATGAATCTGAAACTATAAAGGCTTGATAAGAAGAATTGCGTTAATTGCAGCATCCGATTATAATCACATACTTCTTCATTATCCTTTCCTTTTATTGCAAAGAAGCATTCTCAATTCAAGTAAGGCAAAGAAATTCGGATCCGGATCGTCTGTCTTTCTCTTAGAAGGACAGGCACTTGCCCTTGCCATCTGAGCCATCCGTTTTTAAATGGACGGGGCAACTTTTTGGATTTTTTATTTTTTTATTTTTTTAGCAGTAATCTGGGCTATCCATGCATAACACGGATGATCCAGATTCAAAGGACAGGGCCTGCCCTTCTAAGGGAAGGGCAGACAATCCCTTCGCAAGAAATTCAATTTATTGGATCCAAACCAGATGGAATTGAAGTTCCAAATTGACAACTAAGTCCTCTGGGTAAGCTGCTAGGCGCTTGGGAATAGAGATGTGTAGATCAAGGTTAGAGAGTGAAATTGAACTTTAGAAGAGAGAAGACAGGAAATGGCGTCAGCTGGAGCAGATAAACTGTAAGTACAATAAAAGAGAGTCGACATGGAGATTGATTGCAGTCAGCAAAGCTTTAATGATAAAGAATATGTTTTAGCAAATATAAATATGACTACGCTCACTAATACAAAACACACTCCAATCCAGACATAAACGAGAGCACGTCACACTTTTGTCTTCCTCTGTGTACCGTCCAGACCCGAGCCTTCTCAGACCCCTCAATAACATTCCCAAAACTGTCATCACAAGTTACTACTAAAGAGCCTCCTCATACTAAGGGCAATCTCAACCTGACAATCTCTGGACTAGGACTTACCTAAAACAACACAGAGACGCAAACCTCAGAACTTAAAAGGGCAAGTTACTGGGTTTTAGCGTAAGCAACCATTCCCAGGCGACACATTACACATCATATTTGGAGACTAGTCCAGGGAATCTGTGGCGGCGATGACCAGGGGCAGTCGGAGGTGTTGACCATCACACCTACCACTCATAGATGGAAACTCACACGATATCCAAATGCCTGCTAACAAAATCAATCACCCCCTGGTCTTGGCCCTCTTCATACCGAGGCTTGTGTTGAAGGGGGACACGGAACCTGACATAGGAGAACTCTCATCACGAAGCGTGCCGTTGAGCATTGCTAGCTCTCGTAACTGCTGCTTCTTGTAGAAATCCTGAGATTCATCCTATATAAACAAGAGATGTAAATATAATCAGGCACAATGCCCTATATCGATGATGCCGCTTTAGCCGAATAATGCACGCTGGGAGTAAAAGGCAGAAGAGTTTACCACTGGCTTAAGCAAATCTTGCAGTACATCACGAGCTTGAATTAAGCGAGCATCAATTATTTCAACAGGTAATTCCGCCTCAATGAGGATGTGAAGCGGTTCGTTCAAATGCTCATATCCTGGTTTGCCTCTCATCATTTCCTCCTTTAAAGAAAATTAGCAGGAGAGAGTGGCGGGAGTTCATAAGAAAAGCGTGAGATCCATACGATCCAAAATAAATGATGGAAACGAGAAAGTAAACAAGTTCCTAGCACCAACATGATTGAAAGCGAACCAAATGAAGAAGTGACCATTTGCTTCTTTCATGAGCACAAAAAAATGGACAGTATATAGGAAACATCTTTGATAAGTACAATCCATGCAGCACATACAAGACTCATGCCGATATTTTACCCGCTTGATGAGCTCCTGGTCATTCTTGTTTTTCAAAGTGAACGGCAATAAATCATATGGTAGCAAGCAGTAGCTAGATCAAGCCACAACTTAACAAGGCTGACATCCTTTGCAAACTCTATCTTAGAGGCCAGGGTTGTTTAAGAAACTATTTAAAAAAAAATTGCACCTTCAAAAGATGATTACAATGTTTTCTACTGCCATTCCTTTTGTTTTGGTAGTTTCTAGTTTCATAATCATCTATCGTACAGCGTCAGCAATTAAAATATTTCCTAACTATGCTTGCTTCTTTTCTTTTCTTTTTCCCTTTTTGGTCGAAATGCTTGCAAAATTAGAAGAGTTAAGTCTGTCATGTATTAGACCACATTCATCTGGTTCTCAACGCCCTCAAAAGACAGTTTTACATCAACCAACAAATACAAAATGAGCTCCAAAACAAATTTAAGGACCACAAGTGTTAAAAAGAGAATCCCATAGTGAAGCATAGGTAAGAAGCATAGCATCACTCTTTCTGCAATTTCTTTGCTACCACACTTTCTATACACTAGCAGTTTCCAGAGAGGTCCATAATAGTAACCACACAAAGACTTCTCTCCATACTTCCCCTAAACTCACGGAAACATGCACACCTAAAAGAAATATGCACAGAAATATACATAGAACATAAACTAGTAAGCTCACAGAGAACCAATCTGAGCGTACTCTAGCAGGATCTTTAATGCTGCCACGGCCTCTGATTAGAACGCGGCACTCAGTACTTGCTTCCACTCGTTTAAGAGAGTTTCCTCTAGGGCCGAGGAGGCGCCCGACAAAGTTGTACTGCAGCATTAAATCAGAATTAACTCATGCTGGATGAAAAGAGATCTTAGAAACACATAAAAGACCAACCTAATCTTACATTGGGAAATTTGTCAACTGGAATATCCAATCGAACTGTTTTCTTGACAAGAAGACCGGATGAGCTAACCTGAGAACTCATCCAATTTTGTGCTAATGATGGCTGCATTAACCCGATATCAGCATTTAAGAGTGCCATTATATGCATAAGGTTCATGACTCTGAAAGACCTCAAGAGCCACTAATTCAACCCAGTAATCAATGAGGAAGAACAATTCATATTATGGAAACATATAAATAAAACATACAAGCAATAGATTTCAGAAACAACTAAGCATACTAGGCAGATAGCAGGACTGATGCTCCAATTCATGCAGCAGGTGATAACCTCCAAAACAAAAATCGACACAACCAACAGACAATAGAATCAAGGAACACAAATATAGATATATTTAGAGTCAGCATACTCAGCAACCATGTTATTGGACTAATGAATGCATTTCCATAGAAGATGCTAGGTTTCTTCTCTTTTTTAAATTGCAGGGACTCACTACATTGTTGAATCATGCTCATCATGAGATGGTTAACTAAAGAAATTAGGGCACAAATGAGCAAAGAAAAACTCCTCTTGTCTAGCTCTCAAGTTTTGCATTATCACGGGGTTAGATAAGCGCATGGTTATATTAGTACGATAAGATGATGGTTATATTAGTTCTAAGTCCTCGATCTGCTCATCAAATATCCATCTTGTCTCGGTATCTAACAAGACGGAATAACCTAATTCTAATCGAGATCTAAAAGTAGATGCTAAGAAATAAGTACCTTTCATTTCCTATGACGTTGGACCAACTGAAAGTAAAAATTCAAAGTACAAGCATTTAAACAGATGGTCATAAGTTAGCATGAATAAGGAGAAGAGTGTGTCGGGAATGCTTCTATAAACAGTAAAATTAGATGGAGAAAGGTTATGTTAATGGTTAGCATCGTACTTCTGATTGAAACCTTGATGGCCATCCATTCAATTCTGCTCCTCCATTCGAAAATATCCCTCCTGAAGCCAGGGGGCTAGCATGTTCAAGCCCACTTTGACCTAAAACTGATGCATTCTCCAAGAGTGTAGTTACACGCACTATTTCTGCTCCAAAATGTCAATTTCCAAGAATAACACGTACCAGTTAGCATGAGTTAAACAATCAGTTAGCAGTCAGCACAAAATTCATAAACTAAATTTGTCTCCATGTCAGTAGAATAGTAAACTCTCAACTCCTTCGGGAATTTTTTTTTTTGTCTTTCAATGGCCAAAAGGAGTAAGATAATCTTTGTGTCTAAGTAAAGTTATCTGAAGGAAGAATAAGAGAAGTACAACCCTAGTACACTGGAAGTGCACAAAAGAACATACCAGGAAGATCTACACAAAAATAACCAACGAGAGAGAAACGTGGAGAAAAGCCCATATCAGAAAGAGATCCAAACTTCGTCTATTCCGTAATAATACTCATCAAACAGAAAGAAGACTTCTTGAGTCTCTCAAACATTCTTCTACTTCTTTCAAAAAGGGGAGTAGAAAGTCAGACCAAAAGAAAATGGTTTGAGTCGTTGGATTTGCCCATTTGGCAGTTAAGACATACCCTTGTTTTACCTGTCAAAGAGAATTTTCTTAAGCAAATTCTAAAAAGCTCCAGTTGGGAATGTTATGACCTGAATGCCAAATCTACAGGTGAAAGATAGCATAGTCAACTGTTTGATTATTGGTTTACCAGCAAGAGAAAACATATTTTAAAGCCTCTATATACATCATGACTCAAGCCATAGTGGTGTATATATAGTTATGATATAGACTAACGAAAATCATTTGCTTCCTGAAGGCTCTTAAAATAATCGCAATTGTGGGAAGTACATGCAGTGGGAGAGATCAATCCCTCATAATTCGACCAGCTCTCTAATAAATTCCAGCAGCCCGATCTACACAATCTCATATGGGATTCAATCAGATCTCACTTGTCAGTTTCAAGCTTTTCCACTGATCCCACAGAGAAATTTTATGCTCCAAGACAGTCCATGATATCTGAATAACGATATTCTTCTCAGCCCTATGTACTCCACATGATGCAATCACTCCCAATATTGTGAAAACTAATCTACACCAATAAACGTCATTCAGCAATGTTCTCCTTGAACTCCAATCATTTTGACAGCCACAAGTTCTCTTAACTGAGAGCCAACGAGAAATGTACGTGAATGTCCACGATCAGCTTAGATAATGATTGTCAAGGACTGGCTCAAGATAAAATATCTGACGTTTTTAGACAGTGTCAATGATGCCGTCAGTTCACAACATTAGCTGCAACCCTCCCAAGTTCAAAGAGATCAGGAAAGTTAGTCTTAACAAACAATATTCCAAAACTTATATGGGGAAAGATGGTTATAAAAGAGTTCTCAAGAGAACTGGAAAAGAGAAGTCAAAACTAGATATAACCCTAGATATACTTTAGCCCATAGCAGTATTGGCGGTATTAAAAACTTATATCAGCTTAACCTTTAAAAGTCACAACTTTACCAACAAAAACAACTGTGTTCACAGATCAACATCATAATGTAAATTTTGATATATATGTGGGGAAGCATGTGATGTTGCAACAAACAGCTATCTGCAGGAAGGAAACCTGAGGGCACTCATACATTGGTAGAAGCTGATATAAAGTCAGATTGTGTCAATTAGTGATTCCATGCATTGGAAACGTAATGCTAGTCAAAGTCAGCTTCCATAACCAATAATGTTTGTTTAGATGTGCACAGGAGGAAAGGGTTCAGTTGTTGAACATGCGGATAAGAGGAACAAGTAGCTCCTTCCATAACCAATAACGCCTTTGACTTGTCCAAATGAACAAAAGGAGCTGCTTTCAGCAATCCCTAAATTGCAACTGGTTTTTCAATGCAAATGTCGCATCAATAGTTGTAAAGCTCACCTTGGCTTAACAGACGATAGCAAGTTGGAAGCACAGCCACAAAAGGACTTAATTTCTGGCGTTCTGCTAGTAGTTCATTGAGGTACCTGCCATCCAGATATCAAAGCAAGAAGAATGAAACTTATGCATCCAGTACTCAGGCATACTTTGAAAAACTAAAATTTCAGATGTCCGGAAGCAGCAGAACCCATCACTAAAATATCCACATGACAATCAAATTAGCAAATAAATCAACCACCGGAACTGCACAAAAATTTGTGATTGAACCGCTTCCATTATAGATCCTCTGGAAGATGTATCACGAAGGCAGACCGACAAAATGGAATATCACTGCAATGACGCCTCGCAATACCCTCAAATTGAACAATCCACCTAACACTAAGTAAAACCCATCCAGAGAGGTAACAGTGGAGTGGCCGCGTAGATCACTCAAATAAAACTACCTTCACACATAACAAAACTCCGGACAATTCAATCAGCAGATCAAGACACAAAGAAGGTTCCAAGTGAGTCTCTGCCACATAAACGAGCACTGAAACACTGATCCGATGTAAGCAACAATAGAGATGAACCAGAGTTGCCAGATCCAAAGTCAACACAGATCCTAATATCAACAAAGGCAGTTCAAAACGTCATCTATTCAAGACCACACCGAACGATCCAGATCCTCAATCGCAGCAACAGACAAACAAAGATCGATTCACCGATCAAAATCACAGAGAGAGAGATAGAGAGAGAGAGAGAGAGAGAGGAGTATTACTTCTCCTGCTCGGCGAGGGCGGAGGAGGTGGAGCGGAGGCCGGAGAGGTGAGGAGAGTGAGGGGCGGTGGAAGGGGAAGGAGAGTAGGCCATGTACCTGCCGCCGCCGGAGGACGTCATAATCGCCGCCGATGGAGAGCGCCTCGGGACCGCCGAAACGATCGGTCAAAACGCCGGCATGCGAAGCGGCGGCCACCACGGGCAGCGGCGATGCGGTACGGAGCGGATGGTGTGGCTGAGACTGGTGGGAGGTTTCCCACCAGAGGTTCTCCCTTCCTTCCTTCCTTCTTCAATCAAGGGCGTCGGTGGAGGCTGGAGCAATCCCTTCTTCATATTTATAGAGTTGCGTAATTCGTATTTTGTACAGTCGAGAGGCAATTGTCGCATATTTACGGACAAGCCACTGTATTACTTAACAGTGAAACGCGGTGAGGAAGAAGAGGAAGACGACGACCCGACGAAGGAGAAGGGCCGGTGAAAGAGAGAAAAACCGAAAGCGGTTAATCGGAAGAATAGTGGTTGCCCCGTGCGTGGAGGGAAAATAGTTCTTTCCTTTATTCATTTAAATGCGAAACAATTTCAAATAAATGCATGAAATGTCCCTTTTTTTTTTTTGCAAGCTGAATTGTGGGGGCTATGGTTAGGACTTACCATAGCAAAAGAATATGATTTTCATGAACTCATCATCGAGATAGACTCCAAAGTTATCACCAAACTTTTTAATCGGGAGAGCACATCGGATACAACAGAACCGTCACTACTTAAAGATATCCCATATTTTATCTAGTGAAGCGATTGGATACTACGTTCTACTTGCAATCGACCTGTGGATATGCTTGCCAATATTGGTATAGCAAAGCAATTGGATATTACGTTATACTTGCAGCCTCCTAGAGAAGTATCCCATATTTTATTTAGTGATAAAGTTGGGATTATAGATTTTAGGTTGTAATTTATCTAGTTTTGTACCCTCTATTTACCCGGAAAATGTCCTCCTTTTTTTAATAAGAGCTTGAAATAAACTTTGTTTTCAATAAAGTTCCGAAGTGGCAAAATCGTCTCAGGCTTTTGTCTGGCCGGCGAGCATATGATTATTTCGAGCATCAAAAGAAGGGTACTATATTTAAAAAAAAAATCTAAGTCTATAATTTTTCGATTTCTTTTTCCCTTCCCACCTTGGCCATAGCTGATTAACGCTGGCCATTGATATCTTCCCTCGCTTGAGTGTGAGCCCGACGATAGTCGAGGGAGGGAAAATTTAAAAAAAAATGGAAAAATAATTTAAAATTAAAAATGACAAAAATGCCCTTCGACCGGTGAGGTCAGACCATTCTTTAAGACGTATAAAGTCACTTCAGTCTTTTATTTGAAAGAAAATTCACTCCAGGCTCTTATTTGAAATTTTCTATTTAAATATTTATCAAGCCATCTCTCGATATTTTTAAAATGCTCTTTCCTTAAAAAAATTATTATTATATTTGATCGGGGATCGATTTCTATGGCGTTACTAAAATAATAATAATAATAATAATAATAATAATAAGGTGTGACTAGCCGAATCAATTTTCAAAGACCCCCGCTAACTAGACAAGGAATTTATTTCATTAAGCGATTCGTTCGCTTGTCGAAGTATCTCTAATGACTATTATATGGTACTTAGAATAATTATGTGAAATCTTGATCTAAATTAATAAAAAAGTTAGGAGAGGTACATTACATGATGCCGACGCTTGTCGTTAATCTATTGGCTAAAGCATTCCCCTTCGGAGAATCCTTTAACGCCATCTATGATGCCTTCGTCACAACCACCAAGCTTCTAAGTACTCGTCATTGCGAGAGACTTCTTTTCGTGAAAAATGACAAAAGAAGGATTCAACACGTTAGCCATTTTTATGATATTGTCCAAGGAGTTAAAAAAAAAATTGTAAGTAAATGGCCAAAAGGTAAAACAAAAATGTCATTGTCTTAAATTATTTAGAATTATTGGGTAGAAACCGATTGCTTGTTTTTTAATTTCACAGCCGGATAAAGTACCATTCCTCCTATAATATATATATATCCGCCCCTCGAGATTGAAGATCGCGTTTACAAAACGTGGGGGGTAGATAATATATTTATAGCTTCAATCTCCATCGAGGCGATCATCGTTTTATTATAATCCCTAAAGTAATCTTTTTTCTTCTTAGATAAATTGATAATTCCGCGTAAGCTCTTTATAATGGGCGTAGTTGGGTGGAGTGTTGGGAGACCTTCGGCTCCCATGGGTCACCCGTTCTGATCCCACCAAAAAAAAAAAAAAAAAAACTTTCGGGTCAAGGCCATATGTACATGTGAAAGACTTGAATTTAATCGATTTACAAGGCTGCATGATATTATATGGATATACAAATAGAGGACGTCCATATATATAGATAGGACTCCTAAAGGAATGCAAATAACTAAAGATAACATTAATCGACTCAAATATAATCTAATCTAAAAGGAATCAAATTGAAATATCAAAAATTACGCAAAAAAATTCAAAACTGCTAAATAGGAAACTGCCTAAAAAGTGGTCTAAACGATTCCGGAATGCCAAAATCCATCGTATCTCACAGCAAAGCTGTGATTTTGAATCAGACGGCCATTTCGCTTCAACCGACCAATTTTGAGCGCGATCCGAAATCGTTTGACCCAAGATCCGAAATTACCGGTAAAGTCGCGCGGGCTTCTGACGATCCAATTTATCAAGATAATCGCATGCCAACTGTTCTACATAAACGGGTCTCGAGAGCGATGCTTCGAAATCCCCCTCGAATGGGCTTAAAAGCACCAAATAGTGATTCTCATATTCATCAGCTCGGAGTATGCTATCCCCAAAATACATAGGCACACTTTGCCATCATTCAAGGTGATTGCTTTTTCTTCGTTTCACTGCAAAACAAAAACTTAACAAAATACGATTTATTTTCGTGCCGGATTGGGTGAGTGGAGTACGTTAATCAAATTTCTAATAAAAAAAATACTAATCAACTTTTTAATAAAGAATAATATTAAACTTAAAAGAAAAATGGAAAGAATTCGTGGGCCATTTCATTTCTTAGGTTGCTGTAATCGAGAAAAATGGGCCCAATCTGCTTTCCTCGGGCGCGTATCTCTAGATTCTAGAAATTGGACTTATAAAATAAGGAAAATTTAAAGGCCTTGGGTTCAAGCAAAATTATAAAAAAAAAAAATTAATTTTTCTGTCACAATTTAGAATATTATCTAAGATTTAAAAAAAAAATACGAGAGGCTATTTTTTTTTTGTCCGTCTTATCTCTAACTCTCATCTCTCTCTCCGCCTTTTTCTCTACCTCTTTGCGAAGTGCGGGGGTTGAACCTGCACATAAGATACTAGCGTCCTCGCCCCCAATCCCTTCATTAGCATGACCGCATGCCTATTGGCCAGGAGGCTAGCGTCGAGATTTGCATGTTGCGAAAGTTTAAGGTGTTTAGAATTAACCAAAAAAAAAAAGTCAAAGTATTTAAGTTGTAGGATTTAATCAAACAAATAGTAAAATTGAAAATCATTCCTGGCATGTATGGTTTGTATTTATTATAGGATAAGTAGAGTCGTTTTCATATGAAAAATACGAGAGATTAAATAGAATTGCGAACTTACACATTTGTCCATGGATAAGAAAAGTAGGACGCTATTTCCGCCCCATCTTTACCTTGGTACTGTGGTACCACATACCTTTTATTATCAAGTGACCAAAATAATATGTTAGGAAACGAGATTAATGACCTTTGCATCCTCAAAACCCTAAATCGATACACATGTGACAAATTTACTCTGAATTATTTTTTGACCACAAAAACCCCAAACTATTGCACCTATGATGAATTTACCCCAAACTAGTACATTGCGATAAATTTACCCTCCGTTAGTTTTTATTAAATTTAACCGTTAAATTGCTAAGTTAGATGGAACGATGCAGTTCATGAGGAGACAAATTTAAGGTTTTTACCATCTGTTTATCACATGTGTATTAATTTGAGATTTTTCATGGTATGAATCGAATTTAATGAATAGTAAATTTATCACGTGTATACCAGTTTGATATTTTTCGTAGTTAGAAAATTAATTTAGGGTAAGTATACCAGTTTATGGTTTTTAATGGTAAAAAAAATAATTTATGGTAAATTTATCATAAATGTACCGATTTAGGGAGTTTCGTGGTAAAGAAATAGTTTGAGGTAAATTTGATACAAATGTATCAGTTTGAGGTTTTTTGCAGTATTAACCTTTTTTTTGTCCCTCATCTCTTTTCTCCACCTTAACTGATTAAAACATCCTTTTATTCTTGAATATGAACTAATAATTAATTAAGCACACCTTTTCTCTATCGTGTTTTTTTTTACCTTACTACCACCATGGCTTCTCCCATCTTCTTTGTAGACTATGATCAATACTGAATTATGAAATCCTACTAAGGTTTTTTACTTTGGTCCATAAAAGTTGCATTTAAAGAATTAACAGTCCTAAGTAAATTATGATTTTTTGGACCAAAGTTACAAACTCAAGAGACCTTCAAATTTTAATTGATCATAGTACAAATAAGATGGGAGAAACAGTGGCGACAGAGAGAAACAAAACGTGAGAGAGAGAGAAATGCTTAATTAATGATTAATTCATTTTCAAGAATAAAAGGACGTTGTAATCAGTTAAGAAAAGGGATAGTTGGGAGAGAAAATATTACGGCGAAAGGATGGTTAATTCTGTCTCTCAACATGGAAGGTTATTTTGATCAGTTGATAATAATTAATAACACGTGGGTGCCATCGTCTGCCCTTCTCTTAGAGGAAAGGGATCGCCTAACCTTTCCTTAGAAGGTTAGGCCCTAACCTTGAAATCTGGGCCATTCGTGTTATGAATGGATAGCCCAGATTATCATTAATAAAAATATATATATAAAATTCTAAAAATTGCCCCTTAAAAACAAGAGATTTGGGCTGTCTGTTCAAAAATAGACGGCCCTGATCTGGGCCATCCTTTTTTAAACGGAAGGCCTAGATCTCCTATTTTTAGGGGGCAACTTTTTGGGATTTTTTGTTTTTTAAGTAATAATCTGAGCCATCCATGCATAACACGGATGGTCCGGATTCAAAGTGCAGGACCTGCCCTTCTAAGAGAAGGTTAGACGATCCATTCGCAAGTTAAAGTGCCGTAGAAGTAAGCCCGCCCAAAGAAAAAACCATATTGAGATCACTTAGCACGTGGTGGTCTGAATGATATCTGAATGTTAACGAGAAAATTAAAAGAAGATCCTCCTAATCCTTTCAAATCCTATTTGGACGTATTTGGAGGAATATAAAATCTACAATATTGTGCTCTTAAAATCACTTCTCTTTTTTCGACCAAAAAAAAAAATCACTTCTCTTTCCGACAAACAAAAAAGAAAAAGGAAAAAAAAAATCACTTCTCTTCCCTCCTACCAAATTATGAGTAAAAGTGGAGATCCTCTTTGTTTGATATAAGAAAAAATTCCAAGTAAGTGATGGAACTGGACATTCTTTCAAACAATGACATGAAATACCCTCATTATTTTTTTTTAAAAGACTTGACTAAAGATATTTTCTTATTTTTTTCCCTTCCTTTTTTCCTTTTTTCCTTCGAGAAAAGGAAGGGCCACCGGCGAGGCAAGCACTCTCTGTTGGCCATTGCTCAAGACCAGCCACTGGTAAAAAGGAAGCAAAAAAGAAAGAAAAAGAAAGAAAAAAGAAAAAATATGCAAATTTTAAAAAATATGAAAATTAAATGACAAAAATACCATCGATCGGACCCTTTTTTGAAACAATGAAGGCACTTCAGACTCTTATTCAAAATAAAGTCCACTTCAAGCCATTCTTTGAGAAAGTGAGGGCACTTTGTGTCCTTATTTAACATTTTCCCTTGATGTAATTATATAGAAACACGAAAAAATTTCAAATAAAAATCTGAAGTGCACTCATTTTCTCAAATAATGGCTCGAAGTGGACTCTGCTTAGGATAAGTGCATGAAATGCCCTTTTTATATCAAAGGCCTGACCAAGGGCATTTTTGACATTTCTATTTTTTTTAATTTTTTTTATAATTCCCATTTTTTTCCATTGTTTCGGCCATCAAGGGTCACCACACTCGTTGGCTACGTCAAGGGCTCGCTTCGCCTCGACGGCCACAAGTGAGGGTGTGGGTGAGGACTGGCGACCCTCACCGGTCTAAACAAAGGAAAAAAATTGGGAAAAGAAAAGAAAAAAAGTTAAAAAGAAATTAAAAATGAAAAACGAATATGCCTTAGTCAAGCTCTTATTTGAAATAAATATAGCACTTCAGACTCTTATTTGAGAAAATAAGAGCACTTCCCCTATTTGAAATTTTTCCTAGGAACATGTACATTTTCATTTATCAAATTATATAATTTTGTTTAAATAATCCGGTAAGTATGCAACTTTGTACGCTCGAGAGTCTCCATCGTGATATGATCATCGCAAAGTTCTATAATTATCAATATGCTCAGGACTATAAGTTGCAGCAATCCACATAATTCAAGCAAATTCAAAATTATCTTTGAGATTCATTCGTTCTTAACTTTCTGTCCATAAATGTATCTAGATTGATTTTTACATCTTCATATTACTTGATTAAATTCTTGCCGCTAACGTGGTTGCAAATTTTAATTTTTCAAACTTAAACTTTTATTATATTCAACGTTGATGCGTGATATCACATGAGAAAAAATGACATAAATAATCCATGGATTTTTGGATCAATGTGTAATGAGTCCTCGGATTTTTAATTTATTTATTGTGATCTTGAACTTTAATCAATAATGCAATGTTGTCCTTAAATTTTTTATTTGTTCAACGTTTATACTAAACTTTTTGTACATTTTTAATTTTATCATTTCGTTATCCAATTTGACTTCTAACTCGATACATATGAACGGCGAGCAAAAAATAATAATTCATTACACATATATTATCCAGATGAGATATTTAACTTAAATTGGAATTTAGTAATTTATAAATTTTATTTAATTTGAAAAAAATGATTATCAATGTTATTTGGCGACATTGATTATATCATCGTTCGAGTTGAATATTGTATACGAACAATCCAAGTGCATTGTTATTTTTTTGTCCGTTATTCAAACTCACTGGAATGAAAGCCAAATCAACAAATTCCTTTAATTTAAAATATGCAACGATATTAAAGACTAAATTAAATATTTATCAAAAGTTTAGATATCATAATGAATAAATTAAAACTTCAAGGATGACATTGCACATTAAGTGAAGATCAAGGGTCCATTTTGATCAAATAAAAAATTCAGAGCCGGCATTGCACATCGTGCCAAAATTTAGAGATCATTTGTGTAATTATTCTTATATAATTTTGTAGAGTTTTTGAAAACTTAAAAAATATAAATTTTTATTTTAAGGGAAAAGAAAAAGAAGAAATTACAGATATTGGGAGAAGTATAATATAAGTGTGCGGCACTTGCTTTAGTGTAAAAATATTTGTGCCAAAATAGAAGAAAAACAAACAAAAACTGCACGGGACGCTGACCGGTCCGGCTAGCGTTTCCCTCCTCTGCATCACTGTGAAATGGACGACAGCCGAATTTCCACGGTACGATCAACATTCCGATTAGCTTGGACGATCCATTTACTCTTCGTTGTTCGTTGTTGATTCTGAATCAGGTTCGTGCTAATTTCTAAGTTGTTATCGCATAGTTCCTGTTTCAATTTTGTTGGAAAGCCTCTTGACGGGAGTGTCTGTAGCTTCTGAGTCGTCGGATTCCATGGCTAGGTTTTGACTGCTCTTGGCTGTTCTTGTGTCGTGCTGGGGAATCGATGGTCAGAGTTTGGCTATAGGGTTTCAGACAGATTTATCATTTATCAGCATATGAGTTTGCAATTCCTAGTCCTTGGGCAATGCGAAGGATCCTGCAATTCCGCCAAGTGCGAACAATTGGTCACTGGCCTATGTGCATCAAAATAGACAAGCATATTCCGTAAAAAGATGGCATTTTTTGTTTTCTTCTTACGCAAGCAATTCGAACCATTACGTTGTTATGCCAAGGCTTTTAGAGAGTGCAGTTTTATCCTAAATGGCTGATCAGTGTTTTCTCACCAGTCACTACCGCTAATTTTGAGCAAAGACATGTTTGGCTACTCTGCATCTGTTTCTGCCACAACAAGTTTTGATATTAGAAGGGGTTGCATTCTGTCTCTTGCCTGAAAATTGCGAGTTGCTGCCCATAGCCGGTTCAGCTTCCATCTCATGTTAAATCCATTCCTGACAAGCAATTTAAGACTTTGTGGCCCAAAGACGCTTGTTATATTTTCCCTCAAAGAAATCTCGCAGAACATCAAGACCAATCTCCGTAGCGTGTGACAGCTGCTTTTGCGATGTTCAGCCAGCTAACATTGTATTTGTAACTGCATAAATGTGATTGCATAGTGAAGGGATGCCCCTTGATAAAACAAGTTTTGATAGTTTACGAAGGTTTTATGTACATTTGGTGTCATTATTCACTGCTATAGGAAGTTCATTATTTCCTTCAATTTCAGTGGATCTTGCTTCTTTGCCTAGTACCTGCTGTAACTCGATAAGCCCCATAACATGATGGGATTCATAAGATCATCTGCTGGTAAATCCCATAAAACACAGTCCGAGTTGAATGTGCTGGATCCGCTTCCTAAATCTTTCTCTCCTTTGGACTCCTCCTCATTCTCTTCCTCGATTATTCCATCTAACTGGCCTTGTTGGTCCCCCGCAGTGCACGCGCTTCCGGTACACATACTTGGGTTCCAAGGTGATCCATCCCCTTCGTTGCCAAACCCTGAATGGCCATACTGAAACTCTGAGGTAGATGGAGGGAAGCCACTGCATTCTCCTATGAAGTTCATCGCAGGCACCCCCATTGGCTCCCATGGCTTGCCCGGGGGCAGCATGTCAGGTTCCAGAATGGCCCTCGATAAGCCCAACCTGATCTTATCCACAGTGTCCTCTTTCTCATTACTTTTAGTGGTGAGACAAGTGGATGTACCAGTCCCTTGTGGTGCATTGGATTGTTGGAGCTGGAAATTGACACATTTCTTGGTCAGCAGGTGAAACATTTCATCTTTGAAGCAGCCAAGGGCTGCCTCTGCGAGATGAGCCACGTGCGGTGGGGGCAGTGCCGTAGCAATCTCAGCCATGAGGTGGGAGAATGGCTTGTGAGTAACCGGATCGATTCCCATTCCTGAAAGTTTCTTTTTCAGCTTCGTGTTCCAGTAGTTCTTGACATCATTGTCCGTGCGACCGGGCAACTGAGCTGCAATTATCGACCACCTGTAGCAAGATTCAATTTTCATTTCTCAATCTAGGAAGAACAGAATGGCGGTAAGGTAGAGGAGTTGAGAACAAGCTTCTGCAGAAGAGTGGATTGATTGGTTGATTTACCGGTTACCAAGGACAGCATGGAGCCTCATGATGGTTTTCTCCTCTGCTTCTGAGAATTCACCGTGGTTCAAGTCCGGTCGAAGATAGTTAGTCCATCGCAGCCTACAGCTTTTTCCACATCTCTGCAGCCCTATACATTTGGTAATTCAGTTACTCGTTTTTTTCTTATGCTTTGGGCACTTGTTAAATGAAAAAAAGATTGTCATTGTCAATACACTGTTTTTCTTGTTTTGCGTGCAATCTTTGGTATGGTAAAAGACCTTTTCTTATTTCCTTTATATTTCCTGTGAGTTCGTTTGTGCGAGAGAGAGAGAGAGAGAGAGAGAGAGAGAACCGGCACCGGCATTTTTGGGAATGAGGCACCAGTTACGGGTTCCGTGCTGGGTGATGTAAGAGGCGAGCTTATTGTCTTCTTCAGGGGTCCATTGTCCCCTTTTGACATTGTCCTTCTCACAACAAGGAATGCGCCCCATCTTCTGTATTCTTGTATCTAAGGAAATTCTGATGCTTTCATACAGATAGATGAATGAGCCGATAGTTTTGGATGAAAAAAGCAAATGAAGATGATTTCTCTACTTACACTCTTTTCAAGGATATCTTTGCCCTTCTTCTTTGTGTTGCTTCTTGTGAAAAGAAACTCAAGCAAGACTTTTGTTTAGCCAATTTTCTATCCTGTATGTGAATGTGAAGAAATTGTGTGTGATTTTTAATAAAGGGAGTGGTGTCTTCTTATATCAAGGGCTTGCCTTGTATGTGGCTATGGGCGATATAGCCCAAGTTACCATCCAAGGTGCATGATTTAATTAAAGAATTCAACGCCACGGTGTGTGTGAGAGAAGGGCAGGTAGCTCACCCACAAGATGCTTGGTCAAAATCTCTCTCTCTCTCTCTCTCTCTCTCTGCGCGTGCGTGTGTATGTAGTTGACTGTATCGGGGTTCTGTTCTGCTAAAACTGGTGTGCTAACAGTTAAGGTCACACATAATTGCCTCGTGGAAGAGCTTGTCTTTCACAAAAGTTGAGGTTGCTGCACGTGTGGGTCTTTTCTGGCACTCGGTCTATCACTCCTAGTTCTAACGCTTTGGAAACATAACCGTTCTGTGACTGCAAGAATGGCTGGTGCTTGCTGCTTGCTCGCAACTGGCCACAGAGAAAAGAAAAGAGGACCATGGTCAATTTAGTCCCAGTCGTCTGTTGATATCTTATCAGTCCACGACTAGTTATCAGTCCTCTCTTTTATGAAGACTCTTGACATCAGAGTGCTAGAGTCCACTGAGAAGATCAAGTGTCAAATATAATAATTTCCAAGCTTTTGTTTGTCCCTGATGTAATTTCTTCGTCGATCTGCACGTTTGTTATCGTTATTTTTTCAAAGACATATTCACAAACTAAAAAGGCGACTGATTTGCGAAACCATGTTGGCACAACTCAAGCATGTGACAGAGAATGCACGTATAGTATAGTCTCACATTTTAGCTGTTAAAAATTGGAGAGAAGCTTCTGCTTCTTACCTAAGCTCAAGCAAGCGCCTTCAAGTGAGACTAATGATTCTGTACTTGGGGTCTGAAGGAGGAGTTGAGATTCTATGATGCAAGGAATTTCTTCATCCAGACTCGGACTCATTGATAGCAATAAATGCAGGGGTGCGATTGCATAAAATCATTGGCCAGTCCATGCCAGTATTCGTCACTATCTGCTTGGGTGTAACCCCATACTCATTGCCTGTTTCCTGCTCATTTTGTGCTTTTTCATTCCTGAATAAGTGAGGTGCGCTACATGAATGTTTAGTACAGCAGCAATTTGAACAACTTTGGTGCTCCCTTTCTCACCTGAACAAATGAAAAAATCTTTCTGTGTGGTTTTCCCTTTGGTATTCCCATGAGGAAGGAAAATTACAGTTTATCAGCTTAGTTTGGCACTGATAGGCGCCTCAAATGAGCCAATGCAGCACACAAAAATGTCGCAAGAAAGCAAACACAGCTGATACTGAAGCAAAGCACATACCCACGTTCTTTTCCTACCTGAAAATGGACATCTGAACTTGATAGGATTAAAAACACCCCCCCCCCCTCCTCCTTTCCAAAAAAAAAAAAAAAAAAAACATAATAATAAGAAAAACAGGGTCGGTTGTGAATCGACCCTGTCCGCCTGTCCGATCACAGTCACATTCCCAGTTTCAGCATGGGAACTGATTATCCTTAACAATTAAATCTTGATCTAAATTAATAAGAAGTCAGGAGAGGTACACTACACGGTGCTAATGCTTGCAGTTAACCTGTTTATGCCCGTCACTCTATGATTGGCCATCGTCGCAACCACCAACTTTAGTACTCGTGATTGGAGACTTCTCTTGGTGAAAAATGACGAGAGAAGGATCCAACAAGTTAGCCATTCATTTATTTATGCTTTAGAATTAATGGGTCAAAAGACTCAAAACTGATTGCTTGTTTTTCTATTTTGCAATGGAATAAAGTATCGTTCCTTCTGGTATATATATCCATTGCTCGAGATTAAAAGTTGTGTTTCAAAAAGTGGTTCCTCTTCCTAAATAATTTCGTGTATGCTCTTTATGATCAGCGCAAATTGAGTGGAGTGCGCTCCGATCCCGCCGATCGCATGCATAAAACTACGAGTCAATGCCACCTGCACAGATCAAAGGCTTGGATTTGATTAGTTTGTTGGGCCTGCGATGTTTTATCGATCTCTAAACAGACGGCCTTTCACACCAGTGCCTCTGAATCATTAGACATGTAATAACTTCATGTCGTACTCTCACCACGAATTGTTAAGCAAATCACACAGCGTCACGATTGCGACGAAAATTAAGAAAGAAATCATCTGTTTACCGTGCCGAACTGATTTGCAAAGTTCCCTGTTGTCACCGCTTTTCTCTTTCTTTTTTCCTCTTTTGACAAAATCCAAAAAGCTAGGGAAAAGTTTATTTTTGTAGATTCCTAATTATTTTTTCGGCCGATTGTCATGGATTATAAAGACGATATGAAACTTTGGTAAAAATTTACATTTAATAAAATCCCAGAAAAATATGACAAGAAATCTTATCTGGGCAACACATGGTCATCTAGCAAGAATGGACACCTTGAAAGAATGATTATAATCACTTTTTTAATATATCACGAACCTTTTTTTACCAAATATATATATCACGAATTTAATTAAGAAAAAAAAAGAAAAAAAAAGGAAAAAATTCGTGGGCCATTTCATTGCCTGGGTTGCTTTATTCGAAACAAATGGGCCCGTTGCTTTCCTTGGGCTCATATCTGGAAGCTGGACTTGGACTGTCAGGTCGAACCATACGATAAGGAAAAGTATAAGGCCTTTGGATTAAGCAAAATTATAAAGAAATAAAGAAAGAACTCTCTCTCTCTCTCTCTTTTTTTTTGCGCTCCCGTCAAAAGTTGAAATATTATTCAAGCTTCGTAAAATGAAAAAAAAAATTACTGGCAAGTTTTTTTTTTTTTTTGGGTCTCTCTTCTCTTTGATTTTTGCTATGTCACTTCAAGTGTCGAGATTTTGCAATTTTGCATGTTGTGAAAGTTTAAGGTGTTTAGAATTGACAGAAAGTCAAAGTATTCGAGTAGTAGCATTTAGGTTAGACAAAAAATAAAATAGGGAAAATCAATCCAGATATGCACTGTTCTTGAAAGGTTATTGTAGGATAAACATGGTAGGTTTGAATTTTAACATGAAAAATAAAAGAGATAAAATAAAATTATGGATTTACATGTTTGTGCATGAATAAGAAAAATAAGTTGAGACGACTCAACACCGTGTTGTTATTGGTTATGAGAAAGTAAAAGAAGGGATTTCATAAGTAATTAAAAATAAATAAAAACAATTCGAAAAAATCATTTGTAATGTTGGTTGAATTTAAATAAGGAAAAAAAACTAAAAGAATGTATTACGACACTGAATACTTTTTGATGCATTGAAAAATAGATATAGACTCAAATTGTGAGGGAGAAAAAAAAAGAAATTCTTATCAAAAACTCACACAAGTCCCTCCTAATCCATCTATACTTGGATGAATTCAGAGGGATATAAAACATGCGAAATTATACTCTCTATCCCTATATGATCACCGTAGAATTCTATGGTTATCATTAAAATATTATCTAATATTTGAAATTTTTAGAACAATTGATAGTGGTCTAATAAAATTTTAAAAAAAAATTATCGATGCACAGAGGATCATAAATTGTGGCAACACGTGCTAATATAAAATCATCTTTGATTTGTTCTTAGTTGTCTATTGACAATCTCTTTTGAAATTCCTAAAACTTTCTTAATATTCAAACGTTAATGTGCAAGTTCTTCTGATTTTTCATGATTTTTTAAATGTCAACCTCATTTATTTATTTTGACGGAAAAGCAAAAGAAAAAGTTACGGTTTTCCTTTTCCTTTTGCTCAAACGTGAACAAACACAAACACTACCGTACTGGCGACGCTGACCGGTCCGACTGGAATTTGCGTTTGCCTCCATTCATTCCGTCGCTGTGAGATGGACGACAACCGAATTTTCACGGTACGATCCACGCTCCGAGTAGCTCGGACGAACCATTTCCTCTTCATTGTTCCTTTTTTATCTTGAATCAGGGTCGTGTTAACTGCAAGCGTCTGTAGCTTCTGAGTCGTTGGATTTGATGGTGGGGGTTTTGAGTGTCCTTGGCTGTCCTTTTTGTCGATTTGAAGGAATTGATTGTTAGAGCTTGGCCATAGGGTTTCAGACAGATTTATCAGCATATCTGAGTTTGAAATTCCTAGTCCTTGGGCAATGCCAAGGATCCTGCAATTCTTCCAAGTGCAATAATTGCTCTCTGACCTCTGTACATCGTTCATAGACCAGCATTTTCCGTAAAAAGATTGCGTTTTTATTCTGTTATGAGTGCACTTCTATCCTAAATCGACGATCAGTATCTTCTCCCCAGTCGCTACTGGTACCGCTACTTTTTTTGATAAAATACATGTTTGGATACTCTGCATCTGTGTCTGCCATAATGAGTGTCGACATTTGAAGCATTTGCATTCGGTTGCTTGCCTGAAAATTGTGCGTTTTTCTGGCTCTAGCCGGTTCAGGTTCCATCTAATGTTAAAATCCATTCCTGATAAGCAGTTGCTGTGGGGATGTTCGGCCGGCCTACATTGTATATCTAGCTAAAGAAGTGCGGTTGCATAGTCAAGGGATGCCCCTTGATAAAAGCCTTTAATAGTTTATAAAAAGTCTCATGTACATTTGGCGTCATTATTCACTGATACCAGTAGTTCATTATTTCCTTCAATTTCAGTAGGTCTTCCCTTCTTTGCCTAGTGCCTGCTGTTACTTGATAAGCCCCGTCACATGATGGGATTCATAAGATCATCTGCGGGTAAATCCCATAAAACGCAGTCCGAGTTGAATATGCTGGATCCGCTTCCTAAATCTTTCTCTCCTTTGGATTCCTCTCCATTCTCTTCCTCGATTATTCCATCTAACCGGCCTTGTTGGTTCCCCACAGTGCACGTGCTTCCGGTGCACATACTTGGGTTCCAAGGTGATCCGTCCCCTTCGTTGCCAAACCCTGAATTGCCATACTGGAATTCTGAGGCAGATGGAGGAAAGCCACTGCATGCTCCTATGAAGTTCATTGCAGGCGCCCCCATTGGCTCCCATGGCTTGCTTGGAGGCAGCATGTCAGGTTCCAGAATGGCCCTCGATAAGCCCAGCCTGATCTTCTCCACAGCATCCTCTTTCTCATCACTTTTAGTGGTGAGACTAGTGGATGTACTGGTGCCTTGTGATGCATTGGATTGATGGAGCTGGAAGTCGACGCGCTTCTTGGTCAGCAGGTGAAGCATTTCATCTTTGAAGCAGCCGAGGGCAGCCTCTGCGAGATGAGCCACATGCGGTGGGGGCAGTGCCGTAGCAATCTCAGCCATGAGGTGGGAGAATGGCTTGTGAGTAACTGGATCGATTCCCATTCCCGAAAGCTTCTTTTTCAGCTTCGTGTTCCAGTAGTTCTTGACATCATTGTCTGTGCGACCAGGCAACTGAGCCGCAATTATCGACCACCTGTGGCAAATTCCAATTGGGATTTCAATTCTTGGAAGAACAGAATGGCGGTAATGCAGAGGAGTTGAGAACAAGCTTCTGTGGAATAAAATGACTTGGAAGAATGGATTAGTTGATTGGTTTACCGGTTACCAAGGACAGCATGGAGCCTCATGATGGTTTGCTCCTCTGCGTCTGAGAATTCACCGTGCTTCAAGTCTGGTCGGAGGTAGTTAGTCCATCGCAGCCTACAGCTTTTTCCACATCTCTGCAGGCCTATACATTGATTATTGGTAATACGGTTACTCGTTTTTTACATGGGCCTTGGGCACTTGTTGAATACGTAGTATAGAAAGATTGTCATTGTCAATACACTGTTTTTCTCGTGTAATGTGCAATCTTTGGTATGGTGACAAGATCTTTTCCTGTGTGTGTGTGTGTGTGTGTGTGTGAGAGAGAGAGAGAGAGAGAGAGAGAGAGAGAACCTGCATTTTTGGGAATGAGGCGCCAGTTACGGGTTCCGTGTTGGGCGATGTAAGAGGCGAGCTTATTGTCTTCTTCAGGGGTCCATTGTCCTCTTTTGACATTGTCCTTCTCACAACAAGGAATGCGCCCCATCTTCTGTATTTTATCTTTAGAAAATTCTGATGCTTTGGCACGGATAGATGAATGACTCGGTAGTGTTTGGATGAAAAAAGCAAATGAAGATGATTTCTCTTCTTACTCTCTTTTCAAGGTTATTTTTCCCCTTCTTTGTGCGCTTCTTGTAAAGAAAATCAAGCGAGACTGTTGTCTAGCCAATTTTCTATCCTGTATGTGAATGTGAAAGAAATGGTGTGTTGATTTTAATAAAGGAAGGTGTCTTCTTATATTAAGTGGTTGCCTTGCATGTGGCTCTGTGCATTATAACCCAAGTTACCATCAAAGGTGCATGATTTAATTAAAGAATTCAACGCCACGGGGTGTGTGAGAGAAGGGCAGGTAGCTCACCCACAAGATGCTTGGTCAAAATCTCTCTCTCTCTCTCTCTCTCTCTCTCTCTCTCTCTCTCTCTCTCTCTCTCTCTCTCTCTTCGCGCGTGCGTGTGTATGTAGTTGACTGTATCGGGGTTCTGTTCTGCTAAAACTGGTGTGCTAACAGTTAAGGTCACACATAATTGCCTCATGGAAGAGCTTGTCTTTCACAAAAGTTGAGGCTGTTGCACGTGTGGGTCTTTCTGGCATTTGGTCTCTCACTTCTAGTTCTAACGTATTCGAAACATAATCATTTTGTGAATGCAAGAATGGCTGGTGCTTGCTGCTTTTTAGTATTACTTTAACATGAACAATTTAGTCCCAGCCGTCTGTTGATATCGTATCAGTACTCTCTATTATGAAGATTCTTGACATGAGAGTGAAGAATCTCGATGACTGAGAAGATGAAGTGTCAAATACGATCATTTTCGAGCTTCTGTTTGTCACTGATATAGTTCTTTGTCGATCTGCATGATTTATTATCATTATCTGTTAAAGACAAATTCAGAAACTAGAAAGATGACTGATTGGCCGAACCATAACTGGTGCATGCTATTGCTATTGACACAACTCAAGCATGTGACATGAGGGTACAAGTATATTCTCACTTGTTAGGTGTTAAAAATTGGAGAGAAGCTCCTGCTTCTTACCTAAACTCAAGCAACCACCTTCAAGTGAGACTAATGATTCTGCTCTTGGCATCTGAAGGGGGAGTTGAGATCCTAAGATGCAGGGATTATCTGCATGAAGTTCGTCCAGACTTGGACTCAATCCATTGTAGACCTGGTTAGTCGCAACTGTTGAAGTTGTTGTTGTTGTCCCATATTATTTGTGGATGAGTGGTGTATGCTCTTTATATTCATGTAGTCTCCATTCACCTAATAGCTTAAGCTTTTGGGTTGGACTTTCTAAAATGGTATCAGAGCCGATGGTTGATTGGTGGGCCTCCGATCTGTTTCGGCGAATATCTCAAAAAGGAATATGGTGATCGCGTCTCAAGAAAGAATCTGGTGCCAACGCGGTTTCCGGGCCGGTGGACGCTGTGGTGTAGCAGTGCGGACCCGATGGACGTTGATGGAGATTCAAGATTGAGATGGATTGAGATGGAGCCAACGCGATTTCCGGGCCGGTGGACGTTGTGGTGTAGCAACGGGCCCGATAGGCGTTGATGAAGATTCAACTTGAGATAAGTTGTGTTAGAGAAGTCCCATATAGGAGAATTGATGTGGTACTGAGCAGTTAATATACCCAAGTTGACCCATAACTCATTGGTTTAAGCTTTTGAGTGAAGGTGAGTCTAACTGGATATATTGACGGGCTCGGACCACGAGCTTTCTCTTGGCGATCTCCCCAGTGAAAAAGTATCGGACTTCCGCTGCGCGCTCCCAACAAATGATATCAGAGCTGGAGGTCCTGAGTTCAAATCTTTCCAGGCCCCATTTGCCTCTCCAATTAAATATGTCCACGCTTAGTACTAGACAAGAAGACCAGACTAAGCGTGATAGGGAGTGTTAAAATAATTAAATATTAAACAACGCCTTCTTCTAACAACTTAAGCTTTTAGAGCAGTTGGCAAGTGGTCCCACTAAATCTAACATGGTATCAGAGCCAGTGTTATTCCTTTCCGCGTATGTGAACCCACCCGATTAGTTAATTTCCACGTGCAGATTGCTTGCACGTGAGAGGGGGTGTTGAAGTTGTTCTTGTTGTCCCACATTGTTTGTGGATGAGTGTTGTATGCTCTTTATATTCATGTAGTCTCCCTCCACCTAATAGCTTAAGCTTTTAGGTTGGACTTTCTAACAGCAACCATTGATAGTAATTAATCCAGGGGCATGATTGTATCTGTTAATAGGCCGGTACATGCCAGTATTCATCACTATCGGCTTGGGTGCAACCCCATTCTTATAGCCTGTTTCCTGCTCATTTTGTGCCTTTTCATTCCATGTCGCATGTATCCCTGAATAAGTGCGCAACATGAATATTTAGTACATCAGCAGTTGAAGAACTTTGGTGCTCCCTTTTTCACCTTAGCGAAACAAGGAACTAAGGAAGGAAAATTACAGTTTCTTAGCTTAGTTTGGCATTGATAAGTGACTCAAATGAGCCAATGAAACTCAAAACTGTCGCGAGAAAGCAGACAAAGCTAAATATCCTGAGGATGACCCATTTTCTTGTCCAAGCTCCGATTTTCTTTTGCACAAAGTACATCTCCACTGGAAAATATATCGCCAAGGGCCAGAAGTTCAACGCACCCAACACTCCTAGAACCGAGTTGAAATAAGGAAAGACCATGGCGATTCCAGTTGTGGATATGACAAATACCGTGCGGAAGCACAGCCTGAAAAGATTCATCCGAATAGCCGGCACCAAGGGAAGCCTGAAGGTGTAGAATTTGTTCACAAATCTGCTATCAGGGTATGTGCTGCTGAACCATCTCTCTGCTGCTGCAAATATGGGCTGACTGTACATCTGCGCAAAGAGACTTGGCATAAATGATGTAACCATGTTTTCATAGTCTTAATCAGTTGTCAAGAGTGCATAACCAATTGAAGATCAGAAACAAGTTTAATACTGAGATAAAACTGAAGACAGGTATCGGTCAATTCCTTTTTTTCTCCGATAAGTCGGGTATCGCGATACATACCTGGTATCCTCCAACCAAGTGGATAATAATGCACACATTCGCAAAGTCGACCAACCAGAAGGGCTCAAAGAATCCCTCCCCGTTCACTATCCCGGTCAGGAGATTCCCTGGCGTTCCGTTGCCAAAGGCTGCATATCCAAAGCATCCGCAACAGAAGTAAAAGAAGGTGGTTATGAAGATTGCGGTCATGGAGGCCCTCTTCATCGTCTGGTTTTCTGGTGGAGGGGACTCCAAAGTGTCCTGAACGCGGCAGAAACTCAAGATTCGGTAAGCCTCTAGGCCTTGTGGATTGTGCTGAAACAGTAACTGAATTCAGTTCAAATAACAAAGCCAAGGTTCACCTGTATCTCAAGAAGAATGAGTGCGTATGGATACGCGAAAGCAATATCTCCAAGCGCCTCGAGGGCATTCCATAACTTCTTCTCAGCTTTAGCAGCCGGAACTCCTGCAATCCCTCCAGCAATTCTTCCATTTTCTGGAGGTTTCAAGAAATCGAGAGAGTCATCGCAGTAACTCCTAGGAGCTCTAGAGAATACTAAGAGAGTACGAAATTGTTCCTCCATTTTTCTGATAGCAAAAGGAACTGATTTAAATTTATTATGTTCGCTTCAAAAGGTTAACTATTCCGTCGAGTCTGAACAGATGACAGCAAACACACCAACCTATGACTTTTGCGAAGCCGAGTCCTAGTCCGATGGAGGAATAACAGAAGGACATGATTGCGGCGACAACTGAAAGCCATTTCATGTTGTGGATGTCCGGGATCAGCGACATTACAATCTGTATAATCCCAAATAGCAGCATGTAGAAGCTGCTACCATAGTGACACCGAGCATTGCGCCCTTCTCTGTGATAGCAATTCGATTTCCCAATTGCCCTGCATCCACAAAGGGATGCAAATTTTCCAGGTAAACCCCAAATTAACAGTCTCCAGCATAAAAGTACTATACATTTCTCTGAGCAGAGTACCTCATACAGGTTGCTGTAGTTATAACGTAGGCTATGTCAGTGCCATACAAGCTCAGATACTGAAGCAAACCACACACCAACATCCTTTTCGTACCTGAAATGGTCAAAGAACATATCAAGATCGACACACCAAGCACCGCCTCATCTAAATTAAGTTCCCCCGTGCGAAATCACACAACCGATGTGTATAATAAAGTAGGTGAAAGACATGAGTGTTTTCCTACCAAGAAATACTCTAACCGCCTCCATGTAAGAATGATTCCGCGTCCCTTTTACAGGGTCGGGTGTCCGGTAACAATCGGACAGAAGGAAAGCGGAAATGTAGGTGACTATCGCGAAACAAAGCAAGCACACCGGCCCAGCTATCCACCCCAGCTGTGCTGTGCTCCAAGCTAGAGACAGGACTCCGGATCCAATGACTGCGGTGATGATATGAGCAATGCAACTCCATAAGGTTCCTGAGTAAAGTGGAGAAACTTCAGATCGGTGCTTTTAATGCTCAGACCTCGGGACCGGATCCAAATTTGAAAAAGCACGCGATGGAACCACGCATGCATGCAGAAGACATAAATCATTTAAAGAGAGCCTGACCGGTTCTTCGCATATGCCCGTCGTCGTCCAAGGAACCGTCGGCGACCTCGAGGGAGTGATGGACTGCCATTTGTCTTATGCAGTGCGGAAGATTCAAATCCCTCTGATTTCCTTACCTATGTGACAACTGAAAAAACTGGGAGGAGCCGAAGTTATTTATATCAGCATGATCTTCTGCAATATATAGGCACATGCAAATCCATTCGGTTTCATTCGTACCACTTACAATCGACGTATGCTTCTTAGAACAGCAAGAATCATTTCAGTCGTTCTCACAGTAAAAAGAATATGGCCTTGATTGTGCGGTCGACAGATATCTCATATCAACATGGAAGCAATAAAGAAGTGATCCTAGAGTTTCCACGAGCAATCACCATTTCAGATGGCGATAAGGAGCTTTCTCAGGACAAGATCCGCCTTACTTTGGGAAAAGATATCGTCCCTCCTTAAAGAAAAGATCTCCCTCCACCCCCATACATATGGCCTTCGTCGATCTGAGTACGATTTTTCGCTTTCCGGTGTCAAATGACTGTAGAAGTTGTAAAATTCAAATGGGAGAGTGGGCGAGTGGTCAAGTCCTCATCTTTAATCCAAAGCTAGGAAAGATGACATGGACGGGATTCTGTCTTTGATGGTCCAAAGCCCTCCCAAAGCGCCAACTTGAACACAAAAGAAAAAACGACAATCGCCAGAAAAGCCAACCTCCCTTTTTTCTCTCTCAAAGCTTGAAGATCTCTTACACTTTGATGCTGGTTACGTCAAGTCAAGAACGTCGCCAACTGGAGTCGCCTTCACCTTTTGAACCGGCTTTGGCTGATTTTTCTTGACACGTTTCGGGGACTTTTCAGATTCGGTAGGCTTGACTTGAGGGAGTGTTGTGGAGGGTATCCCAACACTAGCAGGCTAGCAGCAGTAGTCTGAGACCGACACGGAAGTTCTTGCTTCGAGTAAATTTGCTTCTCAAAGCAATCCATTGCCGACCCTCCTTGCCTGGATGACGTTTGCCGCTAATCCCGCGCTGTGTCGTTTTTTTCGGGTTGCCGTGTCGGAATGCGTATCGGATCGATCCCCGTGTGTGCATCTAAACACAGATCATTCACGTCGGGAGTATAGTTATTTGACAAAGGGTAAATCTCGATTACCTCATTGACTTGGGTAATCAAAGTTTTTGGCAGTCTGCAAGTTGGAGAATTATTGAAGATTTGCTTTGCTGGTCCCATGTGCACATTACGAGCGTCCAAACACAGTAGACGAATGCTTTTATCATTCTTGCAATTCCTAGCCCCCGGACAAGAGGCGTTCATTCGAGTGTAAACCGACAGCGACATTCGAACAGTAATTCTCGTGAATCGGTATACATGGCTCGGGGGCTCCCCAACTTTTGATCGTTTGTCATGTCAGCTAACTAGAGAATCTCAACATGTTTATACCGATGATTATTCCATAAACAATTTCCAATGAAGAACAGAAATACCGAATGTTCGCATCCGTGTGTCGGTACCATTGAAGTTGTTGTCCCACATCGCTTGACAACGAGTTTTATGCTCTTTATATTCATGTGTTTTCCCTGCACCTATTATTTCTAACATGGTATCAGAATCATTATTGTTCATGAATGTGTGTCCACCCTCCATTAGTCAAATTCCACGTCTTTCAATACTCGGACAACGAGTCATGTACGCTCTTTATATTTATGTGTCTTGCTTGGCATTTATCCAAACTTTTCTTGCTCGAGTCTATCGATCATAATGCAATCTCTAGTAGCTCTACAATTTGAATTCAGCCCCGATGTATATATACACTCCTTTTGACATATTCCCTTTCCAAAGATGAGGATGAGTCTGGACGTTCGTTTAATTTTGTGCACCAGACAAGTAATAAATGAAGGCAACATTCATCGCCATGTCCTTATCTTCATCCTCTTCCTCAAGTGGAGAATCCTCGAGCTCGCGACTTTCGGCCTAGGAGATATTCTTTCTTTATGGTCCAAGATTCATAGGCCTCAAATTCAAGGGACCGCTCATATTCCCTCAATCCTCAATATCTCATCATCGTCCACATTTCTAAAGTGAATCTAACCGCATGTTGCTCTCTTCAAAGCAAAGTATTGCTCATTTGTCGTTCATTTGATAGAGGCGTGCGGACCATATCTCAACCGTGCCTGAAGAACCCTACCTAAGTTGGTACGTTTGTGACAAATTTATCCTATGCTAATTTTCGGGTCATAAAAAATTTTCAAACTGGTTTACCCGGGACATTTTTACCTCCATTAGCTTTCCTAAAATTTTATTGTAAAATCGTGGAGCTGGATGACACGCGACAATAACTCAGGCAAGTAAAAGATAAATTTACGTGTTACCCCGTTCTTTTGACGAAGGAAGGGTAGCAGTCTTTCGATAATTAGGCTTTATGAATCGAACTCCGCCATCAGTAAAAGATTTGCTCAGACATGGTCGAGAATCAATCTGTTCATCTACTGAATTTCCATATGGATTTACTAGGTCAACTTAATTATTGTCACGTGCAAAAAAAAAAAAATTAGTTATTGCCCTATGTCATTGACATCTAACTCAGAAATTTCATGGTAAAATTAACTGAGTAAATGTGTCATGCGTGTACCAATTTGATATTTTTGGTGACTTAAAAGTCAATTTAAAGTAAATTTATCACATTTAAATTAATTTGAAAATTTTTCGTTATATTAAACCTGAAGCATCGATCATGAGGCGACCGATAGCTTCAGTCCAAAAAGATATCCATAAAGATTAGCGTGGTCGCTCCCAATTGATTGGTTTTACCCCCTTCCAGCAACCTGATTGATTTCGACCCCCCCCCAAAAAAAAAAACACCAACAACAATAACAATAACCCGATTGATTGAATGGTCTAGTTAGGCTTTGGAAATATTTCATTGAGTGTCGTATGCTCTCGAGAGGTATCCCAGAATGCTAAAACGGAACGTCGTTTTTCAAGCGATAGTCAAAAGCTGCATGCACCGAAAGCAATTGCGTTTTCATCCGCTAGCTGTTGTTGGCTCCTGGGATGGGAACGAAGCCGTGGGTGCGTCCTCGTCCTTGTCTGTTTAAGTTCACGGATCCCCATCACCCATTAATGATTACGGGTCGCATCTTTCTACGATACTCTTTCTACAAAAAAAAAAAAAAAAAGTGGAACAAAAGGTTATCCCGGAGTTACAACGAGATATTGCCGGTGATAATTTTTTCCTATGAAATGAAGCTTGAAGCGACTGGGTGATGACAGCCAAATCATCTTTCCATCTAGAGACGCAAATTCGACTCCCGTTTGGATGAAAAATTTTCATTTATTTCTTCCTGGAAGATCCCATTCGAATGGGGACTTCTCTAAGCGTGAATCAGGTTTTCCATCAAACTTCCGAGAATCGGAGAAACCTCCAGCTAATACAAAAGGGGCATCATAGTTCCAAGAGCCTAATAATGGATGAGGACATTTTGGCGAAGTTAACTATTAGATGATCAATTTGTTTCGATCCGAGCCATAGATATCTTCAACTTGAACACCCATTTTCTTCTACTCTACCATAATGGAAGATTGCCGTAGAAACCCGGATCACCGATAGAGGAAAGACTCTACAGATCAATCACTATGTTCCATTGGTATAACTCCACCTCTGGAACTCGCAAAGTGAAGGTGACTAAGCCAGATCGTTCTTCATATCCGAATTCCGAGTGTTCCGAATCAACTAGCACTCTTTGCGGTCGAACTGAAGAATATGCCCCAAATACTCCACAGCCACGGACTTTCAAGCTCACCGATCTGCTGCTCTCTGTCTCATATTCCAACCACTTGATAGCACCTCCTGAATTGAACATCTTGATTAGACCTATGGGGGCAAACAAGGCTCCGCTCCGCAGTTCCTTCACGGGGACTACTGTGAAAACTTCGTATTCCCGGGATTTTAAGGTAACTGGAAATGATGTGTTCCGGGGGACATAAACTATCTCTCCTGCAATAACCATCAATACAGTCATCCTCTATCAACAGTTGATCATACATGCACGAAATTTGCAAAATGGTCATTTTTCATATGGCATGAAAACCCGGCACTGTAAAAACGAGTGATGCTTTCATTTAACAGCGTTTGTTAGAGGCGTGTGACTAAAGACTCCACCATGGATGCATATCATACCTGCAAGATGGGAATATAGGACGACGTTGCCTGTCCAGTCATCGCCAGCAACTTTGGGCAGATAATCAACATCGTCAGCCCTTATGACACCAGTAACTGTGCCGGGTTGTTCGTCGTGAATGAGATTCTTCTTTCCAACCTTACACCACCCAGCTCCCTGACAGTTGAAGACTCCCATGACACCAGAAATATCATTCATGTTCCATATCTTCAGAAGGCTGGAGAATGGTAAAGAGGCAGCTCACTGAGTTTGTAAAAAGAAAAAGGATATAAAAGTAGTAGTTGTGCATGACTGCTTAAAATGTTCAAAACTTATTTTACCTTTTTCCATCTCTTGCAGGATCAGTAAACAAACAATCCCTGGTTGGTCTGCCAGGAAGCTTGGCCCTCAATATTGAACCATCAGGAAGAACAAGCTTTTTCAGTAGATTGAAGTCATGCCGACCAGGTTTATCACTGCATCGAATGGGAAAACCGACAAGAGGATAACCTTCATCAACTTTAAACTTTTGAACCATAACAGATCATGAAAACGATATGTAAAAACTCTTACCTCACATAAATAGCGCATCCACCTACTGCACGGGCTGCACCATGATATTCAGCCATCGGGTGTAGGCTCTGCATCGCATTACAATGTACAAATTATAGTCAAGAAAGAAATTGAGAGAAGATATTATAAGCAAGAAGGGTAAGCACATCCTTAGATTTGCGCAACATAAGGAAACAGGACAAACATAGGCACCTATAACGTTTTTTAGCTTACATGAAACATATCCCAATCAGGCTGCATGAACTCCCCGAGGAAAATGGTATTGTAAGCAACTGATGCAATATGGATTGTGTGTGACGCTGGATCTCTAGGCCAGAAGTCATCTGAAGCCCTTATAACAGCTGTCCGCTTCGTGCTGAAATTTCAACCACAAAAGCCCCAATTCTAAGTGGAATCTTCAATGTAACATACAACACAAAAGGCACCTACTAGAACCTACCTGTACAACCCATCTGTGTTGTGACTCATACAAGATATGATGCTGTTGTCTGGAAAATTCCTAGAGATAGATGCCTCCAATGCCCGGTGATATTTCCTAGCAAGTTTCACTCTTCCACCGTGGCCTGCCCCCAGAGTTTCCAAGATATTCTGAACATCGACCTTAACACCATCAATACCAGCAGAAGCAAGATAGGAGTGGAGTTCGTTGTAAAAGCTGAAAACTTTCTCAGGATTGACGAGGCCAAGGCCATTAGTAGTGATGCTATTGAGAGCATCACAAGGCTCATTGGATTGAACTCCGGGAGATGAGATGGGGTATGCCATCTTGGACTCATAATGTTCCATTCCATCAACACCAGGCCTAACACCACCCCAGTAACCTGTGATCGCGTGCCACACGTATGCATACCTAAAATTTTGGGGACAAGTTTCTGGCATTAGAATTTAGAGCAACTACTTAATTGAGCTGAGTTTGAGCCAGAATCTATATATCCCAATATGCATACTTCAAGGCATGTTTTTCTTTGATTTCAGTGACGATATGACCAAGGCCCCATGCCGGATCATCTACTCTGCTGCCCTCTTGGCCATTTTGCTGGAACTTATGGTTCTCCTTGATATGAGTTAATCGGTTCGCAAAACTAATACAACAAAGATACTAGTGTTAACCAAATGAATTTGCAGCCAAAACTACAGAAAGTAAAAAAAATTATTCTGCCACTTACTTAGCAGTGTTGTCTGCTTTGGATTCTTTGCTGACGGGATCCATGCCAACAGATTGCCATCCATCATCAATTATGACAAACCTGGGAGGCACTCCACCTTTCTCTAAGCTGCAACGTGATGTCAATAACTTTCAACTAATATGAGAACCTGTACTCTGAATTTGATGGCACTACCAAGCAAATTTAACAAAGTTTGTTTACTAAGTAGTGTGGTGTGGTAAAATCGTATTCGGCAGTCACACTGGCCACCCACCTTGCTCCTGAGTCCCACTCATTTATAACCATTTAAAGTTTTGTCACTATTTTAGCGAACTAATTTCAAGAAATATTTCGTGTCTCAAGTGTTACTCTTCTTAAGTAGTTTATTTTAAGAGTGTTTACCTCTCTAGTCCTTGTTTCACACCCTCAGCTGTGACGTCTGTATAGAAAGCATCCCAGGTACACCAGCCAAACCAGTTCAGCATATCCGGCGTCTGGGCCACGAAGGAGGACATCATAGCTATGTTTACCATTTCAAAGCATTACATCATACATAAGACAGCCCTCTTGAGTATGTGTAAGTACCTTCTTTCTCTCGCGGTGAGAAAATGTCTCTAGGTGTTTCTCAACTGTCCTGTACACATTAAAGTAAGTACTATATGAGGATACATCAGGCAGATTCAAACCTCAAAATCTAGCCTATCACATCATCAGAGCCATTTTCAATATGAGTTCATTGACAACTCCAGCAAATCTCATGCCTTTACGGCGTAATTCCAATTGCATGAAGCCAACATATCTCGTAATAGCTAGAGTGACAAGATTTTTGTTGAGTATCAAAAAGCAACCTCTATACATGGGGAAAAAGTTGCTTCGCTTTGACTAAAAAGGTTGTAACTTTGGAGTGCATGGATCTCAAATACTATGATCGAACTTCAGAATTTATCATCTAGTAAGAATACAGACATCAATGAAGTAATCATAAATCTTACTTGACAGCATTGGTGATGACCTCAAATGGGTCAGAACCAGCCGCCACAAAAACCAAGTGACTTCCCTCAAATCCAGTAACCGCAGGATCACCTGCATAAGTCCACAGGTTAATCAATTTCAAACACGTACTTAAATTATGATGAGGGAAAATTTGATGATGTATTCTTTCCTCTTACCGCTTTCTAAACAAATTTCCAGCTCATTACGTTCATTTCCTTGCAAAACAGCTCTGAAATCGCCTTCGAGAATTGGCAAGAAAACAGTATACACCGCCCCCTGGTCGGAGGACCCATCTTCGCCGAAGTGAGAGCCATCTCGCGCTTCCACGACCAGGAACTGAGTCTCAAAAGGTATGTCTTGACCACAGTTACCCATCCTCTGCGTCATCCACCACATTTTGAAGCGAAACAAACACATAAAGCGCAGTCCCCTGAAATCAACCAACATTTAAACAAGAAGTTGGTAAGATGACCTTCATTATCAGAATAATGAAAGCATCTCAAATTCTAGCTCTAATCAAAGGTTAAGCCCACGGACAGAGACAGCGGATGAACTTGAAGGCATCACACGATTACGAATTTACACTCATGGCGGTCTCCTGCAACTGGTCCTGTATATTGTTTTCCACAGGCAGTTTCATTACATGGCAAGTCAGCATATGAACGAGAATAACATCGGTCGAATGAAAAAGTCCCAGACCAGGCAGTACTTGATGAGCTAAGTTAGGCGCTGTCGTACTAGAGCGCCTGCCTCCCTCGGTTCACCATATATTTAAAAGAAGAAAACCAACGAGCATTATTTGGCTGCGTTGCCTTGTGTGCTATGTTCGTCAAAGACAGAGGAGCTGGAAAAATAAGAATGAGCCAAGACATCGAAAGGGAAACAAACATACTCGAGCTTGCCGACGGGGAAAACGCGGCGACTCCCGGTCTGGTCGGACCTAACGCCGATGAACGCGCCGCTAGCCAATGCGCCGCCGCTCGCCGGCGCGACCTCGATGTTCGGGTGCACGTCCCTCAGCACGCAGCTCCCGAGCACCGTCAACTTCCCATCGCTCACGCTAATCCCAGCCCCGACCGTCATCGTTCGCGCCTCTCAACTCAACCCCGAACCCGTCTCGAGTCCCCCCCCACCAACGGGAGCCAGAGGCCAGAACGCGAAACGCGAGAGCAATGCACCACCACCACCACCACCACCAAGACGGCGGCCGCCACCAAACCAAGCACGGACGATCGTCGAGGGAGGAGCAGTGGCGTGCCGAGGCGAGAGATGCGGAGGGGCATTTATACTGGGGATGGGGAAGGGTGGCCATGGAAAGGCATGAGAGCAAACACGCACGCGACTCACGAGTCACGAGGTGTTGGCGACAACGATGCAAACTTCCGCTTTTCCGTATTAAATTATTATTATTTGTTTAGCTTATGAGGAGTCGGAATTATTTTCTGCGACACTCGCGGAAAAACGGCCTTGCGTCGTGTCCTCGGTTTCTGCGCGAAAGAAGAAAAAATACCTCGTTTTCTGGAAATGGCGGGAACGATCCCAATTCGTCGTACCGGTTCACTTTTAATAATTTAATTCGCCTTTTACGTACATAAAAAGCAAACGAAAAAAAAAAAGGCGGCCTGATGGGTGGGTCCTCGTCTCCGCCACAAGGGAAACTTTTTAATCTCGACCGTCGCAGCCGTGGCCCCCACGTAGCAGTGCCATCACATGGATCTGCTGAGAAAATTTACGCGTCGCCCCTCAATTTGTAGGATTATTGCAATTTACTCCCAATTTGCACTTTTATGTCCCTGGCTGGTGCGTCGAGTAATGAAAGATAATATTACAATGCCCTTTCTTTCTTTCTTTTTTCCATACCATCTCGTCCGGGCACATGATGGACGGCTGTGGGCAGCCAGGAGCTCAAAGAAAGGGACGGCGGCGATTTGCTTGTTGAGATCACGCGAAGTCCCGCGAGGTAGGACGGGACGCGACTGATCGTTTCTCCCCTCCCCCCCGGGGAAAGCTCAAAAGGCCCAAAACAAAGTCGAATAGAAGCGACGACTAATGCGCCACGTGTCTTCCCCTGGATGGTCGATATAAATAAACAGAGCTTACAAAACAATGAAGAGAAGGAGACGTGTTTGCTAATTTGAGAAATGCGTGACTCATAATTAGGTGGGCAGGTACAAGATTGGCTTGGGGATGGATCAGCGTGCACGTGCAGTGCATGAGATGACGTAGAGTTTGAGATGTTGCGTGGACGTGTTTGAATAAGTTGCTTTAGTCAAAAGGAAAAGAAAAAAAAAATATCTTCATAGCGCACGAATTATTGCCGACAGTAAAAGTATTCTTTATTGATTAACGTTTATATCTTCGTCACCCACGAAAATAATTAGGTATAAATTATCGCCGTATATTATGTTGATTAATTTCTTTTTTCTAAACTATATAACTAATCATTTTTTGAAAGGAGAGTGAGTGTCGCCAAGTCAGCTTGCAGCTAGATGCGCCGCATGCGAAACACACAATTAAGTCTCTTTCGAAGGAGAGCGCGTGTCGCCAAGTCAGCTTGTGGCCCACAGACAGCTCAGATCCTATGCGGATGGGATGATATATGACTCCATGTTTTTTCCCCCTTGTGCCTCAAATGTCGAATGAAGACCAACTAATGAAACCCGTCTATGTACACAAACAAAATCCAAGGCTAATGTTTAAGTAGTATTGAGAAATTAACTCTACGTAGTTAATGAATAATTAAACTAGCATTTTAAGCTGTTGTGCTTGTTTTACTCGATCAATCCAAAAAAAAAAAAAAAAATCTTTGACTCTCTCTTTTTTGGCGCAACCGAAACGGCATTCAAATTGAAAGTCTCGAGGTTATATATTGAAGGCAAGTTTTGTCCTCAAGTCACGTCCAACTTTTCCTCGATTCCCAGCGGAGAATGCTAAAACAAAAGGCACGTGATTCCACAGGCTATCTTTCGCTACATAAGTTAGGAAACGGTAACGCGATCTGCCCGTTCCTGCCCCTCCTCTCCTAGCCAGCCCAAGGATTCGCCCCCGAGAACCGCCAAGAAGATGACCTATTTCTCTCCGATTCGTTTTATGACAAACCTGTGTGGTCTGAGCCGAGAGCTGCGCGTGATCCCTCGGAGTTTTGATCTGTTTTTTTTATTATTATTATCTTTTTTTGTTTGCATGCAAGTGCACGTGAAAGTTGGAATCACTGGCACGCCATTTTCCTTTTTCTTTCTTTCGCGTGCCGCGTCAATTGGCCTACCTACTCCAGCGATCTTAAGGGCGCACTCCCCTATATTGGCCCGGCGCGTTCGGGATTTTCCTCATGGGACCGCACCTTAACGATATTTGAATCCAATAATCTCTACCTACAAGGGAAAATGAAAATGATCGTCTAACCTTTCCTTAGAAGGTTAGGTCCCCAACCTTGTAATCTGGGCCATTCGTATGGATGACCCAAATTATTACTAATATATATATAATTCTAAAAATTGCCCCCTAAAAATAGGAGATCTGGGCCGTCCGTCCAAAAATGGACGGCTAGGATTGCAAGGTATGGTGCCTAATCTTTTAAGGGAAGGTTAGGCGATCCAGATCCACAAACAAGAGGGATGAGCAAACTACTACAAGATCGTTGTTTCTTGACGTTGATGCGATGGCGAGCGTCTGTCTCGCCATGCGAAATGGACTTTGCAACCTTTGGTATTTGTGGTCCTTCCTTGTGGGCCGAACAATTAATCTTCATCGCGCGCGGTTTTATGGGCCTAAAAACCTAACTGCCAAGCAAAACCTGACTCACTTGAATCCTGATAGTGATGGGTCAAACCTTAAAATGGCTTTCATTATCCACTATGGTTATCTAATATCAAGCATCGTTGCCGCGCCGGTCGCTAGAGCTATCAATATGTGTACGTGATCTATTTTTTACCCATATTTTGAATAAATGGGCCTACATGAATTGTTAGCTTTTAGAGGGCCCACTAAAATGGGTCCAAAAAATTGAAACTAAATTTGATGGATCAAAAAATGGGTTGCGCATATAACCCACATAGAATCCATTTTCGACCCATCAAAAAGTAGAGTCATCTTTCTACTTAGTTTGGGTCATGGGCCGCCCACCGCCACCGCCAACCACCACCAGCCGCCGATCACCGTCAAACACTACCGTCTCCCCCCCACCACCACCCACCTTCACCGCCACCCACCACCAGCCATCGTCGCCACTGCCGCCTCCCTCGCCTATTGCTGCCAACCGCAACCCCCCTGCCCTAGAGAGTTGGTTGTAGCGTCAGGGAGGGTGCAGTCACTGCAGTGTGTGGCTAAGAATCTGCAAAAGAAAAATTCGAGCGCGGAGCGTGGGCCTCGTCAGTTTATATAATTGAAATCAATGAAATATCTTGGACCGAAAAAACAAATCAATGAAATATCGAGATTCATCTCGGCCACTCAGTGCGACCAACAAAAAAAAAAAAAAAAAATCTCGGCCATTCAGTGGTGATTTGCCTCGGTGAAATATCGAGATTCCCAGCTGCTAATCTTGGTTAGGGAAAATTTGTTTCTCTCTTGGACTGGTTTCCATATCTATTTGGTTGTTTTCCTTCTTCGCTTTGATTCTTCTCTCTATACTCTCGGCCAAAACTGCCTTCTACATGAGATTGACATAAATATAGGCCTAATTCCAAAAAAAACCTCAAACTTTGACGTTTGTCCCAAAAATATCCATAACTTTTTTTTGTCTCCTAAAAAACCTTCAACTTTTGGTTTTGTCCCAAAAAAACCTCAAACTTTGGTCTTTGTCCCAAATATACCCACAACTTTTTTTGCCTCATAAAAAACCTCAAACTTTTGATTTTGTCCCAAATTTACCACAGTTATTAAAAAAAAAAGAGTGTTTCGCGCCCAGTTGAACAGAACCCATGATTGTTCGACAAAGATCAAAATGTATTTCCAATTGTTTCAAGGAAGAATATTTGACACATTGCAGCTGCATTAATTCATTTCTAGACATAATTAAGTTACCCGAGATTCACATACAAATTTCAGTGGGAACAAGATATTAACAAATCTTCTTCTTATACTTCAAATTTTTACTGAAATGATGATCACAAGAAAGCATTAGGGGCAGCAGTTTTTCGTCACAGAGGCAGGGTCGGCAGCAGCTTGTTGTCACAGATGCAGGGTCGGCAGCAGCTTGTTGTCACAGATGCAGGGTCGGCACGATAGTCCTCGGTGGAAGGCTCGATTGGCATCAAGGACTATCAACGGGTAAGGAGCCGATGACAATGGTTTCTATTGTCTCGGGATAAGGCCACACCATCGGGTGACAGTTGAGAATCACTTGGAATTTCGACAGAAGCTAAACGGACGACGTCGGGTCGTCAGGAATTCTACGAGATGGGTTTTGAGGGTTTTTTTTGTGATTGAACTAGTAGATTTGGGACAATTCAAAAGTTGAAGGTTTTTTAAGAGACAAAAAAAAAGTTGTGGATATTTTTGGGACAAAGGCCAAAGTTTGAGGTATTTTTGGGATTAGATTGGTAGACTTGGGACAAAATCAAAAGTTGAAGGTTTTTTATGAGACAAAAAAAAGTTGTGGATATTTTTGGGACAAAGGCTAAAGTTTGAGGTTTTTTTTGGGATTGGGCCCCATAAATATACTAAGAGTAAGAGAAGCAAGTCGAGAGTCATTCTCGTGGATTCACAAAGAGGGAAGGGAAGAGAGAAGACCGGATTTGACCAAAAGATTCACGGAGTTCAATGGCCTCGAATCAATCCCCAAGATTCAACTAAGGATAGAGCTACTGCTTAAATCCATTTGGCACAAGTCCAATTAATGGGCAAAGTCGATCCCTGATTATCTATTTAACCAATGACTAAGTAGCACAGTCAAAATTTAGATGTCAAAATTCATTAGATTTTTATCAGTAATATCATTTTTTTTTCGTTTATTTATTAATTTTTTATTGCTTAGTTTGCTTTTTCATTTAATGTGAATTTTTTTATCAGGTAAAATAGATATGTGAAAGCTTAAAATAAGTTAAATGAGTAGTGTAGATTTTCCTAGAATATTAGTTTGTTTTGGTAATATGGGTCAAAACTGATCGGGTTGGATATGGGTTAGTTGCGGGATCAGGTTGAGTACGAGTGTCAAAACAGGTTAGACGAGTCAATATTGGTCGGACCATATTCGACCCGACCCGATCCACCCATTTGATACCTCTACTCATCGCTACCATTGCTCGTCCCTTGAACATCTTGACCATCCTCTATTCTTCAACTTTAAATTATTCTCTCTTTCTCCAACTCCCTCCCTAAGATTCCAAATCTCTTAGATCTGATATCGACTGAGGTCGGAGACTCTAATCAGCGAAGATAGAGGTTAGTAACTGTTGACACATGGATTTTGATCAGTCTTTTCTAGTTTATTTTCGAAAAAACAATTCATTGAAAATCCGTAAAAATTAAAATATTTTTATTTTTATTTTTATTTTATTTTATTTTATTTTATTTATTTTATTTATTTTATTTTTTTTTAATGAAAATGAATCGCCGAAGGGCAAGCATACTCTCCACCCTCGAGTCCTCATGATCAGAGTGTCCCACCTTTCAAGAGTTCTTTTACAAAAGAAGTCACTAAAGGAAGGAAGTTGAAGGTGCGGCGCGATAAAAAAAGAAAAGGGAAGGTGACGATGTTGTTATGGGGATGGTGGGATATAAAAAAATTTTGGAGGAAGTAGAGGACAGCAGGGAGTCTGTCCTCCACCATGCAATAAAAAAAGTGAGATTAAACAAAATAGAGAGAGAGAACCGAAAAGGAAAAAAAAGAAAGAAAGAAAGAGAGGACAGAGTGTTCGGAGATGACGGAGTTAAGAGGAAGGGTTCAAAGGAGACCAAGGGGGGCGACTAAAAAAAAGAGGGGCTGGCGTTTCTCATCGACAACCTGTGAGTATTCCTCATGGTCCGAGCTGCCAAACTCTTTACCCACAGCTCTCCGTGATCAGTTTTCGGGCGCCACTGAGAAGGCTGGGTCTAGGACTAGAACCTGGAAGGTGGAATGCTCTCCTTTTGCGGCTCAACTGAGCAGAGTCGTGACTGAAGCCTCGGTGGTCTTCAAGGCGCTCGTGAACCAGGTTCGTAGTGGCAGCGAGGTGGACCGGACCAGGCGGGAAGCGCGAGTAAATCGAGCCGTGGCAACGCGAACCCGTATCCATGGCTAGGCTAACGAGAGCCAGCTGAAACCGAACGCATGAATCTCCCCATCGTCATCTCCGCCTCCGTCGTCCTCCTCCTGTCGTTCCTCTCGCTCCGTCTCCTCGACGCCTACTACTGGTCGAGCATACGGTCGTTGCTCCCCTTCATCCGGTCGTCTCCGATCGCGGACCTGATCGTGTGAAACGGCATATACACGAGCGATGCGTCCCTGCCCTTCGACAACTCCATGGCCGTTCGCAGCGGTCGGGTCCTCCTAGTGGGGAGCTACTCGTCTCTCAAGGAGTTGGTGCACTCTGGCACCGAACGTTGTGGTTTCTGGGTTCATCAACTCCCATGTGCACATGATTCTCGGAGGACTGCAGATGGGCCAGGCGGAACTCCGTGCTGTTATCGCAAGGAAGAGTTTGTAAGGACGATTGAAGAAGCTGCAAGAAACGCCAAACCAGGTTCTTGGATATTGGGTGGTGGATGGAATAATGACCTTCGGGGAGGAGAATCGCCCGTAGCTTCCTGGTGATGAAGTTGCACCTGCAAATCCTGTCTGGGTCACAAGGGTGGATGGTCACATGGGCTCGGCTAACTCTGTGGCGCTAGGGGGTGACAGGCGGCGGTCAAGGGCGCCGGTAGGCTGAAAGCGCAGGTGGGCACAAGCTAGACAGAACCGGTCGGCGTCCAGAAGGTCCGGTGGTATGAGGAACGAGTCTCGGCGGCGCACGACGACGAGCGAAGAGGCGTGGTAGAATAGAGGAGACCAGGCCGGACCTGCGCGGAAGCCCGACGGTCGACGAAGCCGCCTGTGCCGACGTTCTGATGTCGGCCCGTTTTTATTTGCCTCGGTGCCGCGACGCAGGGAAGTTGCATGAAGAAGAAGATGAATAGTAAAGGTATGGGCTGGTTTACCTCTGTTTGTGGGTTGGTCTTGAAATAGTAGAGAGGAAAGTGGGCTCCGAATGGGCTAGCATGACAAGAAAGAGAAGGCTGGGCCTGGAATTTTGAAGCCCAATTCGGATGAGGAAAAGGGGCTCGGGCCTGAGGCCTGTTGGTGCCGACCGGGCCCGATTCGGGTCTTCTTGTTCGGGCCCGATCAGGCCCGACGGCCTGCTCCAGGCCCGGGTTCGAGAGCCCGACCCCCCCTGTCCTATTTAATTAATTAATAAAAAAAAGTAAAAAAAAATAAAAAATAGAAAAATTCCAAGTAATTAAAAGTCATAAAATTTCATAAAAAAAAAGAAATAGATAGAAAATGCATTTATTTGCTTATATTTTCTCAATTAGGCTTTATATGTGTTTGATTGTCGATTTGTCCTCCATGTTCAATTCACATGACTTAGTTTTAACTTCGCTTGTGAATGTCTGAATATTATGCATGTCTTAGTAGATAAATTAGCGCGATAATTAGAGTTTAATTCGAGACACTCGTTTTATCCTTTAATTGGCTGGACTTTGCTGACTATCTACTTTGAGTAAGTGCACGTTCCAAAGGTTTGATGCACCATTTTGATATTCCAATGTGGCGACTGATGATGATACCCATGGCGATGGAAGCTCAATGGGGCTTGGTGACTGAGGTGAAACGCACGAAGAATGGTTGCAGGCTGAGGCTGGGCGATTTAAGGTTAGTATCCAATCCGGTATATTCTACATGCCCGATCCGTATATCAGAGTTATTTTTCTAAAATATTGCCTTTATAGACTCGATTTGCATGTATTTGTTTCAGTCTAGTGGTTAGCTTATTTATCTGGTTAAGTGTTATCTATTGTCAAAGACATGCTTTTTATTGAAATATTTGTCGAGAAAAATAAAAAAATTTAAAAAAATCCATAAAAATCCCAAAAAATTGAAGAAAAATCAAGAAATTCAAAAAAATTCTCAAAAATGGGAAATGGCCACAAACAACTGGCCATGGAATATTTTGGGTAATTCGGTATCCAAACTCCCTAAAAATGACGATTTTGCCATTCGGGCTAATTGTCCCCAAATCTTCCCATTTTACCCCTGGTCCGAGGTCATACCTTCCTTAAGCCTTTATGGTTATATTAGGAAGTCATTGATCTGAATTGATGTGCATCGAAGTGATTTATTTATGTACTTGATTGCGCTTTCATTTAAATTGATTGTGATTGATAGGAACAGTCTTCCAATCTGCATGAAACCCTGAATCAAACCTACCTCATCCAAACTTGCGCCTGCATGAACTCTTAGTCAGGAAAATCACTCGCGTTAGGTACCGAAAGGGCGTTGGGTAATGACACCAGCGTAACCAAGTCCCCGAACCCAAAATCTCTGGTTCCGCAGAACTGATCGATCTCTCCCAATCGGTCAGTAAGGTTCCCGGTCTACCCTCCAAGAAAGACCGGTGGCGACTCCAAATGCATGTACAAGTTGCACATGTCACCACGACCATATTAAGGTCGAAAGCGATCGACTCTTATCGTCGAATCCCTCAAAAACACTCCCGCCGCGATTTGGTATGGGCCTGGGAGGGCCCGCGCCGATCCAAGGCCCACGATCGGTAATCCATTAGCCGCGTCCGCCTTTCGGACGGGTCGCGACAGCTGGCGACTCCGCTGGGGAGTTTGTTCTAGAACCTATGGTTCTAGACCTCAAGTGGACTTAGGCCGTAATTAAAACGCTGAGTGATTTTTCTAACCCTGCAGGCGCTCTTGAAGGTGAGGTAAGTCCGCTTATGATAGGTGTTATATGTTTTTGCAGATGGGAGTGATAAGGGGGGGTAGTCTGTGATTAACTTTGTTTTATGCAGGTTGGGCGTAGGAATGTATGTTGTGTGGATGATTAGAAGTGCTGATTGATAAACTGTTGTGCATGACTTGCATTGTGATGATCACGACACATGGACACACACAACCGCGCCTAAAACCCCAGGCGCCGCCTTTAGGAACACAATAGAAGGAATTGAAAATGGAATCTCCGTGAGGAAAAACACGGGGTAATCCACTTTTCAATTCCGCTCGCTTCGAACTATGGATCGAGTCCCAATGCAACGATAGCTGTGCAATGGAATCGGCTCTTTCTAGAACTCGAGGTGGGAACCTTAACCTTAGGTGCCAAACCCTCTGATTTTTAGAAGTTTACCATCACTTGTCTCATGCGCATGTCTTTGGGCGGTTGGTACACCTAAAACCGCACATAAGTCGACGAGTTTGGTTGGTAAGACTCTCTATCCCTCAAATCTATTACAGTTCATATAAATATAGGCATTTCATTCATTGCATTCTGGTGATTAGATTAAATGCCATTTCAAGGATAGATGTGTGTGTTTTTCCCAAACGTCCTTGATAGAAGACGAGGAGGATGATATCCCATGGCGAACACCGAGTGAGCAACAAAGGAGCCTACTATGGACATTATTGAGATATCGTCCAATGAAGATGACGAGTTGGGGCAAGTAATCCGGAAGTCACAGATCGAGCTTGGGGCATCCTTGAACGTTAGGATCACATTCCTTTGTTTTATTTTCCATTACTAATCCTCTTGTATAGGGTTTATTTTTACTGAGGTTTTTCTCTATCTCACCCCTTAGAGTGATTGTATTAGGGATCTACTGGTGTATACATCCAGATGGGAAGTTTGTTGTATTTCGTTCGACGGATCATTAGAATATGATAGTGGCATTTTCTCTAATCATCCGAATACTCCCAAGTCCAGTTTATAATTCCTTTAGAGGAAATTAAAATTGGAAGTCTTGCACGACCTTTTGGTCGTGTAAGGTAATCCAACCCCAATTTCGCTAGAAGGAATTATACACTTGAATCGGTTCATGCATGTGTTACGCCACTGGTAATCCACGATAATTGATCAAGAGTACCGGCATTGTTTCGAATTTAATGACGAGATAGATGTCCAAATTGCCCTCGTTCTTAACAAAACGGCTTTGATTTGGATGCCGTATCTTCAATTAAATTTAAAACGCGTCGTTGGTCAAAAACGATTATCGTGAATTACATTCCTTTCAATAGTATGCTTTCCTTCGAGGAATATTGATAAAAACTTTTCGCACAAGATTATCCTTGTAAAAGTTTTTGTCTTTATTAATCACGAGCAAGCATAAGATTGAAATGGGTTTATGCTTTCTTTTTCAAATTATTCCTTCTGATTCGGTCGTTTCATTTGCAGGTAAAAAATAGGTAATAGAGAGAAATCTTTTCCTGGATAAGTCTGAGGCTATTCTTTCATCTGATCATGAGCGAGTTAGAAAATCAGAACACATCTACTCGACTTATTATGGATCAGCTCATCCAAGTCTAAGATGTCCGGATGCTCGAAGAAATGGATCATATAAAAGCTAAAACAAACACGGGGGCTTTCATTCATTCTTGCCCAAACCAGATCATACAATTCATTGGGGTGGAAAAGTAAAGCAGAAGTGAGCCCTAATCAACGACACAAAGGAGCCCAGCTGGCCCTCCAGGTTATGGATGCTTTGTTTATACGCACCACTCCGCGTATCATGGTCCGCAAGCCTGAGGTGAAGGCGTTTGCGTTCATCATTGACTGCAACAACCTGAGTCTCGTGATCTTCGGCGACTGCTTCCAAGTCCCGAACAAGTCCATTCTCACGAGTTATATCCTCATTTATGCCGTTGAGCCTTTCTTCCAGCCACTCGCTTCGGTTCCTTAGCAGGGCGTTACGTCGATCGCGCTCATAGGTAGCCAGAGATAGGGCTAAGTCCTCCACCAGATTCCTCCTCTCGCGTAGCAATGTCGAAACCCGCTCTTTGGCGAACTCAACAGCCTTTTTGTGACTATCGGTCAGGTAGTCAGCCAACGCTAGGCGGTCGGACTGATCCTCATAACGGGCTCGCAGGACACGAGCCACGGTAAGTCCCCGGTGAGCAGCGCGGTAGACCTCCAAAGAGTTTGTAAAGAGCGTTGGAAAAATTCTGTATTCCCTCCCCAGCGCAGTACCCTCGAGGGAGGTGATGTCCAGGTCCCCGAACATGACTCGGATTTCATCCTCGGTTTCGGGATGATCAGCTATGTGAGCGTAGCCTCGACCCAAGAGGTTATAGAACTCTTCCCATCGAGCCAAAGCTTCGGCTGGGAAAGTGGGAACATGGGAAGAGGCCATTTTCGACGGAGAGGTGTGTAATGGAGAGATTTGAAGATGGAAGCAAATTATATGAGAGCGTTAATCCCCCAAACACCAACTCCGCATTTTATAGCGTCTCGAGAGTGGAGAAAAGTTGCAGCAATAATGCTTGTGGAACCGGGTTAATTAATGTAAAGCGAGGGCTGCTCCTCCCGTGAATCATCAGACATGTCCTGGTCCGCAATTTCAGGCCTGACAAATTCGGTCTCGCCATTATTAAAGCTGGGAGGGAGGCGAGCGCAACTATCGAAGAAGCCGCGAAAGGATTGTGTTGTTCCATCACGCATAAAGCTGGGCGGCGAGTGAACAGCTCGGCCACTTAAAAAGAGAAGACAGTGCTGAACAGGCATGACTATTGAGGAAAAGTGAAAGGCGAGCGCAACTATCGAAGAAGCCGCGAAAGGGTTGTGTTGTTCCATCACGCATAAAGCTGGGCGGCGAGTGAACAGCTCTGCCACTTAAAAAGAGAAGACAGTGCTGAACAGGCATGACTATCGAGGAAAAGTGAAAGGCGAGCGCTACTATCGAAGAAGCCGCGGAAGGATTTGGTTACCCCTTCGTGTCGGAAAGCTGAGCAAGAGGCAAACAGTTCCGTCGTTTCAAAAACAGAACGCTGAACAGACCTAGCTTTCGAGGAAAAGGAGGCAACAAATCGAAAGAGCGAGTATACAAAAGAGAACAGAGAACCCCGAGTGACGAGTTCGTTGAAAGACCTCAAATTCTCTAGAATCAAATTCGACATCAAAGCCATGGAACTCAACATTGCCCGTGACGAACATCAAGATCGCAGTGGTGACGACGGCAGTGGCCACGACACTCAACCCCGGAAAAGAAAAAGTCGCCAGCGCTACGCTCGGAAAGAAATCCAGGAGCTTGAAGCTTTCTTCGATGAATGCCCTTGCCCAAGCGAGGAACAAAAGATTGAATTGGGCCGGAAGCTGGGAATGAATCCTATGAGAATCCATTTTTGGTTTCAGAATAGACGTTTCAGACTAGGTGTCCAACACAGGCGTAAGGAGATCACGGCCCTAAAAGAGCAGAACCAAAACCTTCAAATGGAAAACATGTGGTATGAGAAAATCCTCAGTACTATTACCTGCCCTGACTGCGGTGGCCCTACTTCCCTCAGTAAATTGTTCCCCCGGTAAGCCTTCTACGAAGATGGAAGGTGCTCATTTATCCCCCTGCTCCCTTGAGCCATCTCCGGTACAATCAGATCCTGCTAATGGCGCGCATGAGCAGATCGATCCTACAGAAATTATACCAGTGTCTTCGGAGGAAGAAGATACGTGTCGTTATGATCGGAGTCACCTCATCGAAGCCCATGAATCTCCTCCACAACAGCTTCCGGTAAGATCAGATACGGTTCAAGAGGAGTTAGAGGTTAGTCGGCAGGCTATCAACGCCACTCTGGACGACGAGAAGAAGAAATTCACTTGGCCCCCGGAGCTTCATCTCAAGTTCTTGGACGCAGTTCGACAGATAGGACTCGACTTCATAGGTCCGACAAGCATACTTAGGGTCATGAACGTACCGGGACTTACCAAGCAATTAGTCGTGAATCACCTTGGTTGCTACAGAAGGGCGTTAGGACATCGTTATACAGAACTGAATCCGAGCAATAGACTCGGCTGCGAACCCAGCACCCTTATGACAAATGAGGCCCGGTCGAATCTGGACGACTATTGGGGATTTGATCAGGATATCCTCGCGAGTCATTTCAATATTCCTCAAGAACACGCATCACAAGTGCAACGAGTAAGCACTCCTCCGTCCGAGCAGCAGCTAGTCAGTGTTCATCCTGTCGCAGATCAGCCCACCACGCCCAGTGCTCAAGGGTTTGCCCAATCAGAGCATGTGGCTTCAGATGATCTAATGGGAGAATGCTTGGAGCATTCTTATTTCCCTAATCCCCAAGTGGGAGATGCTTGTGGTAGCCAATCGATCAAATCTCCTCTTATAATCCCAGACAAAGATGGAGGTTCCAGTTCGAAGAACCCGTCGGGCGATGCAGCTCAACCTACACATCAATCGTTCGAGGGGTCGGGTGATTTCTTCGATGAAGGACTTGATACCTGGTTCGATCAGTTGGAAGCTATTAAAGGTTGGCAACCATGATCTGCAGTTGGTAATGGCACACCTAAGCTGAGGCCAGATTGGTTAGTCATTGGACATGCCCAAAGAAAGAAGGGGATGTACGCGAGAAGGATGTATCTCCTATTGTAAAGTTCTCATCGGTGCATGCGTTTGTTTCTTCAATAGCCAGAGTTGATTTTGCATAATGTTTTTTTTCGCGAACGTCATCTCGTGTGTATACGGTAATTCCTTGTTATTAAGTTCAAGGTAAAATCAGCCCCGACGCGTGAAGGCAGAATTGATAGCATGAGTTACTAGCAGAATGTGATCGAGCTCGAAAGTGAAAGATTACTAGCGGCCCCAAACGCAATGACCACAAAATCAGGGGCAATCTTTAAGTTTCGAGCAACTACAAATCTATTTCTCACGAGGCATTCAAGTCAATCAAATATAAAGCGTCAGGCTGTGAGAATGATGCGTAGTCAATCTGTTGACACAGGCGAAAAAGGAGTCGCGTAGATCCGAAAGCAAAAACCTTTCTTGGCTAGTCAACAATGCAGAATGAAAGAGCATATATAAACAAACTCGCATTTATTTCATTCAGCAGGAAAGTTTACAAGTGGATCACTGAGGGGGAGCAGTAAACCCAAAATGAGTTCTGACAAGCATCACAAAAAAGCTTAACTGACTCTCCATGCTATCCATGCCTTGCTTACAACCCACACTCCGGGAATCGAGGTCTACAAGCTTGAAGAAAAGGAGACGACATTTCTCCTTAAGTTCGTTCACCTTGGTGTCATAGTACTCGAACTCAAGCTCTAAGTCCTGAGCCAGCACCCTCCCGCGAGCTATATCCATGCTCAGGTCTTCAAGCCTTTCCTCCAACCAGGCACACTGGAACCTCAGCACGAAGTTGTGCTGGTCTTGCTCAAAGGCGGTGTCAAAAAGAGCCAGACGCTCCACCAAGTTGTCCCTCTCACGGACCAGCATCGAAACCTGGGCGTGGGCGTATTCAATAGCCCTTTTATGGTTATCGGCCGTCAGCATGGCCAACATCAAGGACTCAGCTCGGTCCTGATAACGGGCTCGCACGATACCAGCCAAAGTGACCTCCCGGCTAGCAACTTCATAAGCCTGCAGGAAATTGTTGAAGAGAGTTGGGAAGATCACAAACTCCCTTTGCAGTTTCGTACCTTCAATACACACAGTATCCAGGGCCGGAATCAGAGTACGAACTTCAACCGCAGCTTCAGGATGATTGTTTATGTAGCCATAACCTCTACCCAAGAGATGGTAAAATCTCTCCCATTGGGTCGAAGTTTCAGCTAAGGCAGCAGGCACAGAGGAGGAATCCATATGCGATGGAATGACGGAGAGGAGAGTGGGAATGTGAAGAGTGTTTGAGAGGCTGAGTCTGATAAGGCTAAAGTGTTAATCTTCTTGACATCAATCTATCACCTTATAAATGCTCGAGTAAACAGGGAGAAGTGGTAATAATATTTTATGTGCAGTAGAGCCAAGCGGGTTTCGTTAATGCATCCCCGATGAGTCACGAATCCACCACCGTCCTGTGATCTCGGGTTTTACGAAACATAATGGCGCCGAAAGGTGGGCAGGCTTGTTACTCTAGAGACTGGGCCAGGGGGACAAGCGTAGTGCTCGACAAAGCGAAATCAACGCAAGAGATCTTCAGGCTCTGTTCACGTAGAAAAGAGCAAAAAAGGACAAAGTGGGAATTACGAAGCCTTGAGAAGAACGCTCGTCCGGTGGCCATCACAAAAGACGAAGTGGGAATTACGAAGCCTTGAGAAGAGCGCTCGTCAGGTAGCCATCACAAAAGGACGAGGTGGGAATCTCGAAACATTGAGAAGAGCGCTCGTCGGGTAGCCATCACCTTTGATCAAAGAACGGTGATCCGGCTCCTTTAACCTTTCAGAATTTGCAGAGAAAGTGAGGATCCAAGGAGGAACAAAGAAAGCTGAGTTAACGGAAAATCAAGCAGTGATATTCCGGTCAAAATGTTCAAGGGATTCTGTCATTTACTGGAAGCGCCAGACTTGGAGGTCTCCGAGCTTGAGCTGCTGGAAGAATTTGAAGATCTCAGGACCGAACCTGACACGAGGGCCATGGAGACCGATCCTTCTAATGATGAAACCCGCGGCTTGGTTAACGAGAACAGTACCCGCGACGGTGATCAGTGTCAGAAAGGGGAATGTCTCCAACGCAACACTTCAGGTCAAGTCCATAAACTCGAATTGTTTTTCAGGGAATACCCCTATCCGGACATGGAACAGAAAATCAAAATGGGCCAGGAGATAGGGTGGGAGCCTCGGAAGGTCAAGTGTTGGTTTGAAAACAAACGAACCCGGCTGAAGCAGCAACACGATCGGCACGAGTTAGCGATTGTGAGGGAGGAAAATGAAAAGCTTCAAATAAAAAACATTCAGTACAAAAAAGCTCTAAGCATCGCTATTTGCCTTGAGTGCGGTAACCCTGTTCCTACGGACGGAGTATTCGCTGAAGGGCCAGATCTGGGGGTTTATAATGCTCATTTGTTGCAATGCCCTTCGCAGCATCTTTCGGAACAGGCGGGTACCGCCGAGGATCTACAAGAGGAAACTAGTGCTATAAGGTCAAAGTCTACGCCCATTGTGGAAGGGAACATGCGTCATGACAAGTCGGGTCCGCTCAATGATGAACTCACCATCATGACCAGCCGATCTGAGACCACTAAATCCCCTCCAGAGCAACCTCCAACACGACCAGATTCCGAGAAGAGTAACCGCCAAGTTGCTGACACCACTTCGGCTAGCAAGAAAATAAGATTTCGTTGGACCCCGGAGTTTCATAGCAAATTTGTTGATGCGGTTCAACAGTTGGGGATCAGTTTTGCTTGCCCATCGCGCATACTCGAAATCATGAACGTGCCGGGACTGACTAAAAATATGGTTAAGAATCACCTTTGGCGCTACAAGAAACTACTGAGAGATGGACGAGCGTCGCTAGACCAAGATAGAGGCGGTTCAACACGACCAGATTCCGCGAAGAGTAGCCGCCGAGTTGCCAACCCTACTTCGGCTAGCAAGAAAACAAGGTTTTATTGGACCTCGGAGCTTCATAGCAAATTTGTTGATGCAGTTCAACAGTTAGGGATCAGTTTGGCTCGCCCATCGCGCATACTCGAGATCATGAACATGCCGGAACTGGATAGAAATAAAGTCAGGAACCACCTTTGGTGCTACAAAAGACTACTGAGAGATGGACGAGTGGCGCTAGACCAAGATAAAGGCAGTTCAAGTTTAAACGATGAGCATGGCTGTGATCGCAATCCTCATGAAGCAGGAAGCATCCAATCACCTCTTAACACCGATGGGACTGACAATTACACGGTCGATTGTTCAGGCATCAATCAGAGTACTCCCATGGGTTATCCTAGTACTCCTCAGGAGTATGTACCGCAATTTCAGCAAATCGGGACTCCCCAGTCTGAGCACCGACTGGCCGTTAATGCTAGTCCTACAGCGGATCTAACATTGGCAGGAGATGCACGTACAATCTTGTGAGACGATTACGGAGATTTCGGCTCGAAGAATCAGGTGGTCCATGACGAAAATGGCGAAAAGATTCATTCTCCAGTAGTCGACAATACTCAACCTGAGTGTCAGTCGCTCGATGGTTCAGACGATCTCCTTGAAAACATCTATTCTTGGTTCGATCGGCTGAATTCCCCCCTGAGTTACCCTGGTACTCCCCAAGAGTATGTACAACAATTTCAGCAGGTATGGACTCCCCAATTTGAGCATCAACCGACCGTTAGTGTTATTCCTACGGCGAATCCAGCATTGGGTACAAACCTACTGGACAACGATGAAAATACCAACTCGAGAAGTGAGGTTGTTCATGTCGAAAGTAGTGTGAGGAACCCATCGCCAACGGTTGAGGATGCCCGACTTGGGCGTCAATGGCTTGAAATTTCAAGTGAGTCCCTCAGTGAGCAACTCGGCGTGTGGATCACGCATAAACCGAGGAACCAGGTTGTTCATGCCGAAAATGGGAGAAGTCCGTCACCAGCAATTAAGGATGCTCAACTTGAACGACTCGAGCGGTCGGACGATCTCCTGAATGAGCAACTCAGCCTATGGGTCAAGCATTTTGGAACAAGTGCATCTTCGCAGTCGTGACCGGTACCGGCGACCGGACATCTGGTTCGAAGCTCGTGTGCTAAATCATTAGAAGGCTCAGGAGAGTGAGAGGTGAATACGTCGAATGAATGTGTTACGGATCTCGTTGTAAAGTTCCCGCGGGAACATTTTAATTAACGCTGAAAACTAACCGCTCTGAGTGTCAACATTACCCTTTGAACGTCTTCGAGCCAAGGGCCATGGATTAATCACTTAATCCGTGGAGCAAATTCCATGAACGATGACTATCACCCGCGGAGCATAATGGGATCTACCCCGTTCAGCACGAAATACGTTTGGTCACGAAGCCTCCCATTTGGTAAAACGATGTATCGTTCCTAAACGATCTTCAACCGAATACCAAAGTAATGTCTCATTTCTTTCCCTTCTCAGGTGATAAACGTGGATAAATCACTCAAGGAGCCATCTGTTCAAATAACAAAACAGACGTTGCCCAACCAGGGGCAGTTGAACCATTGATATTGCAAATATTCCAAGCATGGATAAGCGGATTTGATAGACGTGGTTCATATCAATACGCGACGTCAGAACGGGATGAGAACCAAGAGTAAAGTTGTATCGTCCCAATTTGTCTTCAATTTGGGAATATGAGTTAACACTTGTTATTTATCCTTGATAGGGACTCACCATCAAGGAGGACAGATTTTCACAACCTGTGTGCACTCGTAGGGGCACACGACCAAGGGTAAGATGTATCGTTCTAATTTTTTGAAAAATGCGTGAACGTACAATAACATGTTTCTTCCATATTTTCAGGGATCTCCAGCCGCGGGGGACAGGTAAGTATCCCTTTCCCCGATCCATTGAAGATGTTGAATAAAAACTGAGAAGAAAAGAAAAGCTTTCAGAATCTAATGTCTAGAAAAGACATAGAATTCAAAATTCATTGGCTTTCATGTTTTTAAAACAGGAGGTTGTCTGAACATGAATAAGAACATGCATGGTGCATCATAAAATCCCCTTGACAGGTAAAATTTTTGGAGAAAATGAAAGAGATTTTTTCCAATCAAAAGTTCAAAACTTTCAAAAGGACGTTTTCTCAAAAGACAAGAGGCAAAGCCTAGTCCAAACACGTCCTACACACACTGGAGAGAAGTGGAGCGGATTAGATAGCAAAATCTGGACCTACGGAAGTAGGGATTATTCGCAACAATTACATGGATTGGGATGACAGAGGCATTCGTTTCATATCCCCAAATACTACAGGTGACCATTGACAACCCCTTCGAACGGCGGTTTTCATTCTCAACCCTGTCAAGAACCACCCCCACATTGGGGCAAAATGGAGGTGAGTCCAGCAACATCAGGAGAAAATGGTTAGAAATTTTCTTGCTCGGACTAACATCAATCTTTGTGTGTTGTTTATATGGTAATCCAAATGCCATAGGATGATGAGAAGCATTCATTTCTCTATCCCACACACCATATCCTTTGCATAGCCAAGTTGAGCCTGCAAATTCATTTCATAAACCCATTGGTGATCATTGCAAGTTCCAAAACAAAGGCAAATTACTTCAGGAACGGAGAAGTTCAAGACTTAGGGTTTACGAAGAAACTACTAAGTTGATACTCAAGCGTGCTAAGAGCCAAGTCATATATCTAGCACAATTGCCAAGCATCCCACTTGCGACAAGGGATTAAAGAAATCCCAAGCATCAAGAAAAAGCAAAGTGCCTGGTAAAAGCGAGGCCGATGCTCGGGTAAACAATTTGATCGATCCCTGAAGAAACCTGGTAGGGAAAAGAAGAGGGAAAAACCCCTAATGGAGTCAGATCAAGAAGACTGCTCCCCAAATGATGTCAGTCGTGGAGCAAAAACACAGAAAGAGTTGTCAACCTCTTAATACCACAAGAGACGCTCTCTAAAGAGTTTGTGCACACCTCAAAAGCGGTTGCACGCCTCAAAAATTGAAGATGCAGATTGGAAAAGACAGGTGGCAAGTTTGCAATGATCACCAAGGTCAATCCCCTCATAAATTCTGGGCCAAAAACAAGCCTTTTTTGGTCTCCAATCCTACCAATGTTACAACCCTGAAACAGTCTTCTCTGACTAAGGCACTTGGGTTAACATATAGCTTAGCTCGAAGAGGTACGAGCAAGACTATTTCTTTCTCATTTTGCAGGGTTCTTGACTTGTAAACCCGGAGCAGATGGTGACGAGTTTCATTCAATGGCCTCGACTCCAAAGCGGGTCCCCCTTGAAAACTGATATCTAAGCCCAACATTACGGTCTCGTGGAAGACCTCCCGACCGATCAAAATGTACGCGCTGCGAATGAGCCTAAAACCTAGGCACAGGTTAGTAGGGAATTGAGTGCATCCCCTATAAAAACCACTATCTCAAAACAGGTGAGAAGACCTCATCGTCGAGAAATATTCCAATAGATGTTTTGAACAAACTCTTTTTGGAAATTTTCAAATTGTTTGATCCATATTTTCCGTACAAGGGATTTGTGATCACATTTGCATGCTGCAAGAATGCTTTGGATAACCTCCAGCATCAAAATACACATTTCACAATTAAAACTTAAGTCATACGGTTTTTGTCAAATGGATAGCCGTGGTCTTCCCAAAGATTACTAACGTTTTCTTGGTGAAGAAAAATCTTTCAGGCTCAAACTTCAGCACGATACCTGGAGAACCCAGCTCCCAGAATGTCGCATCAACAGACTCAGGTGAAGCTTTGTCAAAATAAAATCTTTCACTGCTTCAAAGCTGAATTCCCGACAAACTTCGGGATCTTTGAAAAAAAAAAAAAAAACCCCCTTTTAAAAGAAAAAGTCCTAGCATGACGTGGAGAACCCTCGTCCCAGGACCCCTTTCCAAAAAATCAAACAGTCTCATCGGACGTGGAGAACCCTCGTCATGAGACCCCTTTTCAAAATTCAAGCAGTCTCATCGGACGTGGAGAACCCTCGTCTCGGGACCCCTTTTTAAACAAAATCAAGCAGTATCATCGGACGTGGAGAACCCTCGTCATGAGACCCCTTTTCAAAATTCAAGCAGTCTCATCGGACGAGGAGAACCCTCGTCATGAGACCCCTTTTCAAAATTCAAGCAGTCTCATCGGACGTGGAGAACCCTCGTCTCGGGACCCCCTTTTTAAACAAAATCAAGCAGTCTCATCGGACGTGGAGAACCCTCGTCATGAGACCCCTTTTCAAAATTCAAGCAGTCTCATCGGACGTGGAGAACCCTCGTCATGAGACCCCTTTTCAAAACAAACAATGGTAGATACCGCCTGAAGGGTCAAACAAAGGTAGAAACCGCCTAAAGGGTCAATCAAAGGTAGAAACCGCCTAAAGGGTCAATCAAAGGTAGAAACCGCCTAAAGGGTCAAATCAAAGGTAGAAACCGCCTAAAGGGTCAATCAAAGGTAGAAACCGCCTAAAGGGTCAAACAAAGGTAGAAACCGCCTAAAGGGTCAAACAAAGGTAGAAACCGCCTCAAGGGTCAAATCAAAGGTAGAAACCGCCTAAAGGGTCAAAACAAAGGTAGAAACCGCCTAAATGGTCAAACAAAGGTAGAAACCGCCTAAAGGGTCAAAACTTAAAGGTAGAAACCGCCTCAAGGGTCAAATCAAAGGTAGAAACCGCCTAAAGGGTCAAAACAAAGGTAGAAACCGCCTAAATGGTCAAACAAAGGTAGAAACTGCCTAAAGGGTCAAAACTTAAAGGTAGAAACCGTCTAAAGGGTCAAAACAAAGGTAGAAACCACCTAAAGGGTCAATCAAAGGTAGAAACCGCCTGAAGGGTCAAATCAAGGTAGAAACCGCCATAAGGGTCAACACGAGGTACATACCGCCTTAAGGATCAACACAAAGGTCCGATCCACCATACAGATCAAAATCCTTAGCAAATCCCAAAGTGTGGGATGCGCCTTCCTTAGGTTCCTACCAGTTAGGAATCCCATAATGGTATGACCTACCATACAGGTCAGAGCTTAATCTCCCTAGGATATTCTGAATAACGAGTCCTAGGTATCTTCTTGAAAGTCGTCGCAACCGACAGCATCTGACAGGTGAGCTTCAGGTAAGCCTCTCTCACTCCGGCCCATGTTCGAATTGCAAGAGTAAACCGGTGATTAATTTGAACATTCGTCAAAAGGCTTAAGAATGCAATGTCATAGCATTTCCTCTCCCCAGTTAAGTCGGTCAAGATCCAGGTGTCATTTTGTCTTTGAAAGCAACCTCTGATGAGCTCACCCTCAAAGAGGGGCAGCTGTTGACACATGGATTTTGATAAGTCTTTTCTAGTTTATTTTCGAAAAAACAATTCATTGAAAATCCGTAAAAATTAAAATATTTTTATTTTTATTTTATTTTATTTTTTTTAATGAAAATGAATCGCCGAAGGGCAAGCATACTCTCCACCCTCGAGTCCTCATGATCAGAGTGTCCCACCTTTCAAGAGTTCTTTTACAAAAGAAGTCACTAAAGGAAGGAAGTTGAAGGTGCGGCGCGATAAAAAAAGAAAAGGGAAGGTGACGATGTTGTTATGGGGATGGTGGGATATAAAAAAAAATTTGGAGGAAGTAGAGGACAGCAGGGAGTCTGTCCTCCACCATGCAATAAAAAAAGTGAGATTAAACAAAATAGAGAGAGAGAACCGAAAAGGAAAAAAAAAGAAAGAAAGAAAGAGAGGACAGAGTGTTCGGAGATGACGGAGTTAAGAGGAAGGGTTCAAAGGAGACCAAGGGGGGCGACTAAAAAAAAGAGGGGCTGGCGTTTCTCATCGACAACCTGTGAGTATTCCTCATGGTCCGAGCTGCCAAACTCTTTACCCACAGCTCTCCGTGATCAGTTTTCGGGCGCCACTGAGAAGGCTGGGTCTAGGACTAGAACCTGGAAGGTGGAATGCTCTCCTTTTGCGGCTCAACTGAGCAGAGTCGTGACTGAAGCCTCGGTGGTCTTCAAGGCGCTCGTGAACCAGGTTCGTAGTGGCAGCGAGGTGGACCGGACCAGGCGGGATGCGCGAGTAAATCGAGCCGTGGCAACGCGAACCCGTATCCATGGCTAGGCTAACGAGAGCCAGCTGAAACCGAACGCATGAATCTCCCCATCGTCATCTCCGCCTCCGTCGTCCTCCTCCTGTCGTTCCTCTCGCTCCGTCTCCTCGACGCCTACTACTGGTCGAGCATACGGTCGTTGCTCCCCTTCATCCGGTCGTCTCCGATCGCGGACCTGATCGTGTGAAACGGCATATACACGAGCGATGCGTCCCTGCCCTTCGACAACTCCATGGTCGTTCGCAGCGGTCGGGTCCTCCTAGTGGGGAGCTACTCGTCTCTCAAGGAGTTGGTGCACTCTGGCACCGAACGTTGTGGTTTCTGGGTTCATCAACTCCCATGTGCACATGATTCTCGGAGGACTGCAGATGGGCCAGGCGGAACTCCGTGCTGTTATCGCAAGGAAGAGTTTGTAAGGACGATTGAAGAAGCTGCAAGAAACGCCAAACCAGGTTCTTGGATATTGGGTGGTGGATGGAATAATGACCTTCGGGGAGGAGAATCGCCCGTAGCTTCCTGGTGATGAAGTTGCACCTGCAAATCCTGTCTGGGTCACAAGGGTGGATGGTCACATGGGCTCGGCTAACTCTGTGGCGCTAGGGGGTGACAGGCGGCGGTCAAGGGCGCCGGTAGGCTGAAAGCGCAGGTGGGCACAAGCTAGACAGAACCGGTCGGCGTCCAGAAGGTTCGGTGGTATGAGGAACGAGTCTCGGCGGCGCACGACGACGAGCGAAGAGGCGTGGTAGAATAGAGGAGACCAGGCCGGACCTACGCGGAAGCCCGACGGTCGACGAAGCCGCCTGTACCGACGTTCTGACGTCGGCCCGTTTTTATTTGCCTCGGTGCCGCGACGCAGGGAAGTTGCATGAAGAAGAAGATGAATAGTAAAGGTATGGGCTGGTTTACCTCTGTTTGTGGGTTGGTCTTGAAATAGTAGAGAGGAAAGTGGGCTCCGAATGGGCTAGCATGACAAGAAAGAGAAGGCTGGGCCTGGAATTTTGAAGCCCAATTCGGATGAGGAAAAGGGGCTCGGGCCTGAGGCCTGTTGGTGCCGACCGGGCCCGATTCGGGTCTTCTTGTTCGGGCCCGATCAGGCCCGACGGCCTGCTCCAGGCCCGGGTTCGAGAGCCCGACCCCCCCTGTCCTATTTAATTAATTAATAAAAAAAAGTAAAAAAAAATAAAAAATAGAAAAATTCCAAGTAATTAAAAGTCATAAAATTTCATAAAAAAAAAGAAATAGATAGAAAATGCATTTATTTGCTTATATTTTCTCAATTAGGCTTTATATGTGTTTGATTGTCGATTTGTCCTCCATGTTCAATTCACATGACTTAGTTTTAACTTCGCTTGTGAATGTCTGAATATTATGCATGTCTTAGTAGATAAATTAGCGCGATAATTAGAGTTTAATTCGAGACACTCGTTTTATCCTTTAATTGGCTGGACTTTGCTGACTATCTACTTTGAGTAAGTGCACGTTCCAAAGGTTTGATGCACCATTTTGATATTCCAATGTGGCGACTGATGATGATACCCATGGCGATGGAAGCTCAATGGGGCTTGGTGACTGAGGTGAAACGCACGAAGAATGGTTGCAGGCTGAGGCTGGGCGATTTAAGGTTAGTATCCAATCCGGTATATTCTACATGCCCGATCCGTATATCAGAGTTATTTTTCTAAAATATTGCCTTTATAGACTCGATTTGCATGTATTTGTTTCAGTCTAGTGGTTAGCTTATTTATCTGGTTAAGTGTTATCTATTGTCAAAGACATGCTTTTTATTGAAATATTTGTCGAGAAAAATAAAAAAATTTAAAAAAATCCATAAAAATCCCAAAAAATTGAAGAAAAATCAAGAAATTCAAAAAAATTCTCAAAAATGGGAAATGGCCACAAACAACTGGCCATGGAATATTTTGGGTAATTCGGTATCCAAACTCCCTAAAAATGACGATTTTGCCATTCGGGCTAATTGTCCCCAAATCTTCCCATTTTACCCCTGGTCCGAGGTCATACCTTCCTTAAGCCTTTATGGTTATATTAGGAAGTCATTGATCTGAATTGATGTGCATCGAAGTGATTTATTTATGTACTTGATTGCGCTTTCATTTAAATTGATTGTGATTGATAGGAACAGTCTTCCAATCTGCATGAAACCCTGAATCAAACCTACCTCATCCAAACTTGCGCCTGCATGAACTCTTAGTCAGGAAAATCACTCGCGTTAGGTACCGAAAGGGCGTTGGGTAATGACACCAGCGTAACCAAGTCCCCGAACCCAAAATCTCTGGTTCCGCAGAACTGATCGATCTCTCCCAATCGGTCAGTAAGGTTCCCGATCTACCCTCCAAGAAAGACCGGTGGCGACTCCAAATGCATGTACAAGTTGCACATGTCACCACGACCATACTAAGGTCGAAAGCGATCGACTCTTATCGTCGAATCCCTCAAAAACACTCCCGCCGCGATTTGGTATGGGCCTGGGAGGGCCCGCGCCGATCCAAGGCCCACGATCGGTAATCCATTAGCCGCGTCCGCCTTTCGGACGGGTCGCGACAGTAACTTCTGGAAAAAAAAAGTGTCAGAAAAGTTCTAAACCTATTTCATTGGTGCCAATTAGTCCTAAACATTTTATTGGTACCAATTTAATCATAAACCTTTTGACCTAAATCTAATTCAGTCATTCTAGTTAATTTTGACTAGATATTGTTAACGTGGATCTCAGGCAGCTTACATGGACGGTCAACTCTAACGTGGATATTTTTTAATAATATTTTAATGATTTTCATTTTTTTTCCTTTTTTTATTGTCTTTTATTTTTTCAAAGTTCCTCCGATGGCCAACGAGAGCTGGCCTCGCTGGAGCGAGGGTGGCCCTCCCTAGATTTGGCGAGGCAAACCTTGCCTAGGCAATAGTTGGCCTCATTGGCGTTCGCCTTCGCCCATGGCCAGCCATCGGATGAACCTGGACAAAGAGATTTCAAAAAAAAAAAGGAAAAGAAAAAAAGAAATTAATAAAAAATAAAAAAATAAAAAATATTAAGATATTATTGAAATATGTCTACGTTAGCACCAGTTGTGCCACGTAAGCCGTCTGGCGTCCATGTCAACAGTATCCATCCAAAATTAACAAAAAGGACTAAATTGGATCTAGCTTAAAATGTTTAGAACGAAAGAATTACCAAAAAAATCCTAAATCTATTGCAATTGTGTCGATTCAGTTCTAAACTTTTTTTTTGGCCGATTCAATCCTCAATCTTTGACAGTTGTGTCATTTCAGTCCATCCGACGAATGGTGCCGGCCGGTCGGCGACCAAATTTTTATTATTTTTAATTATTTTTTATTTTCTTTTTCTTTTTTTCTTTTTTTCTTTTTTTTTCTCCCCCTCCCCCTACCCTCACTAGAACCACTTGGCCGATCGCCACATTCCGGCGACCGGCTAGAGGCGCGGCCGTAGAGGCCTCGCCCGGCCCGTGTCCGGGGCCGACCTCGCCGTCGCCGGGCGAGGCAGCGACGGCGAGGTCGAGCCCTGCCATGGCCTGGAGAGGCTCGACCTAGATATGAGGATCGAAAGGAACATCTTCTTCTTCTTCTTTGATGATCACCTGCATGAAGCTGAGATGGGTGTACGGCTAGAACTAGGGTCGTCACGACCACCATCTTCAACAAGAGAAGGAAACAATTCATCATGCCTCGCTTCACTCCAAACCGCGACTCTCATCTTGCTTCCTTCACCATGGTTGGGTGAGGTCGAGCCCCACCATGGCCGGGGGCCGTGCCTCTGGCCGGTCGCCGGACTGTGGCGACCGGCCAGGTGATTCTGGTGAGGGGAGGAGGAGGGGAGAAAAAAAGGAAAAAGAAAAAGAAAATAATAAAAAATATTTTAAAAAATCAAACAAATTCAAAAAATAATAAAATATTCTGCCGCTGGCTGGTCAGCGTCCACGTCAGCGCCGGCTGGCTAAAATTTGCCTGATGGACTGAAATGGCACAATTGTAAAAGGTTTAGGACTGAATCGGCAAAAACAAAAAGGTTTAGGACTAAATCGACACAATTGCAATAGGTTTAGGACTTTTTTGATAATTTCCCATGTTTAGAGCTAAATTGATACTAATGCAATAATTTTAAGATTTTTCTAACACTTTTCCCGTAATTTCTGGTTGGAGGTTGAGGACCTCCGGCGGCTTTGGACATGAGGCTGAGGACCCCAGTGTATATATGCCTAATTGGGAATAAGATGGAGTTCTTAGAAAAAAAAAAAAGGAGCTTTCTAAATTTTATGTTGTTAAACTATTTTTCTGGAACATTTTTTGCTACTTAAGTGAATCAAGTGATTACACTAAGATCATGTTTGTGTCGGGTTTTCTAGGTCGAAATGTTGGAATTCACTATATCTATTAAGTAGCTTGTGCTCGCATTTGAGCACCGAACTCGTGGGATCTTTGCTTGAGCTCTCACGTGATTCGACTTGAGGATTTTAAATCTATGATCACTCTCAACTGATTGGTAGAGCTGATATGCGACTTTCAAGAGCATATGCGGCAATTAAACTTCTTTTTTTTCAATGTTTTTGCCTCGTTTTAGTTGCCAATTTTAAAATCTCCATTTTATTTTGGTTTTCGGGCATTTTTCGGTATAGTACATTACGTTATTTTTCCTCTAAATGTTACCAAACTTGATGGATCTCCAATCTTTTAGTGGTTACTATAGTAGAATTATAAGTTAAATATATCTTTCCAAACGTGGTCTCTTCTGCTAAATTAGATCAAACATTTTTTTTGTTAGAATTTAGATCAAACAATTAGCATCAGGAGACATGTTCAAGTAGTTTAATTGTAGGGGTGAGCGGTTCCAGGTTCCGAGTAGGTTCCACCTGGAACCTGGAACCTACCCACTATACTCTTGAACCTAGAACCTATCCTGTCACAGGTTCCGGATCCGGCTCCAGGGTACCCTAGAACCTATCGTACAGCGCCCGACGACGGTCTTGACGGTGGCCTCGACCGTCTGGACGCCTAGCCTGAGCAAGCCGGAGTTCTCATTGGTGAATCCGGTCACCATGTAAATCGTGGCCATCTGGACAAAGGTACTTGAGCCTCCTCTAATCATGCTCTACCTAATATAAGACGGGAAAACAAAAGGAATTCATTCACCACTTGGTTAGAAGTTGTTCCGTCCTTTCGTGTTCGACAAAATTATCGTTCAACTCTTCGTCTCCACTCCACTCGAGTGGATTCTTTTGAGAGATGCATTTGAATTGCTCTGCGCATCGAAATCGAAAAAGGACACTGATGATTATATTGCAAGTGCTTCTTGAGACGTTGAGCAAGCAAGGACACTGACGATGATATTGTAAGTGCTTCTCAAGCGATGATCATCGTGGACAGCTTGGGAAAACATTTACTGTCATGCTCGAAATTCACGATGCACTTGGTCGTGGTCAATGTGGTCTTGATCCTTTCATTCAGATCTCCATACTTTTGGATCTTTTGCATGTTTGAGGGGTCTATGATTGCAGGATGATGGGGACGCGAAAAAGGCCCGCGGAGAACAGCTTCGCTGGGGAAAGACGTGAGAAGTGAGAACAAAAAGTAGAAATACTGATTCACTAAAATAGAAAGTAGGAATTAAAAAATTAGGGTTTTAAAAAATACGGTTCCGATTCCGGTTCCGGGTAGGTTTCATAGGGAATCGGGAACCGGAACCGGAACCAGAAACCGTGAATCGGACCCGGGCACATCGGAACCGAGAACCGGACAGGAACCGGCGGTTCGGTTCTTCGGTTCTCGATTTTACCCTGGAACCATGCTTACCCCTATTTAATTGGCCATTTTTTTAGAAATTTCTTATTTGTTAATTTTTTCATATTATAATTGTTTTAATTTGATTAATTTATTTTAGTATGATATTTCCATATATAAGAGGAAAAATTGCTATTTCCATATGAGTCAATATGGATTAAATGGCTCTATTGTATCGGACCCATTTTTGACCCATCTAAACCCGACCCACAACCCGATCAAGTCTAGTCTTGTGCGATTATCATAAAACATCAAGAATCTCATCTGAAGCTAGTGAGAACATAAATATAAGGTGTTGACGTCGAAATCCCTTAACCAGATGTGCCGAGCAAGTTGCTAACACCCAAAAGATTGTTGACGCTGAATCTTTTATTGAACGTAAACAGTTCGTTTTCCAATAAAAAATTCTGGGTCAGATTCGGACAGAGAGTGTCAAATGTAAAAGATGGATATATTGATGTAGATAGTACTATACAGACTCTTGACTAATCAATGGCCAGAATGGTCGACAACCCTCAATATGTCAACACTTAGGACACAACACCGGAACTTAATCGACGGTATCAAAAGGTACGTAGGACACAATGCCGGAATTTAATCGACGATACTAGATGATATAGGACACAATGCTGGAATTTAATTAACGACACTGGACGATAAGTAGATGTTGGAATTTAATCGACAACGCCAACCCGAGATATGAAACACATCAGAATCGAATTGAATCGACGACGAGAATCTGAAACTATAGCTAAACTAGACTAATGAAAGATAAAGACTTATTTTTGTTGATTTATTATGGTCGGGGGGGGGGGGGAGAATGTTGGACGACTAGCTCAGTATTTATAGAGACACGTAATAACCGTCGACCAGTTACTGCTCTTGACTTTTCACTTCCTGCTCCACCTTCAACACGTTCCCCTATCTTTCGACGGTTTCAAATGGGAGGATAACATCATCATCGACGGTTTCTTTTCCACACGCTACTCATTCTCTGAAGGTTTGCCGCCCATTGTGCAACTGCTTAGATCGCGATTTCTTTTGTCCGCCCTTCCTTTTTCCTTGCGAGTAATGCCGCCAAAATGTGTACCCGACACGTGGCATCTTTATGATCAATCAGACCCCGATCCCCGTACATTCGCCTGCAGCAGATCATGACTTCTTCGCGTGCTTATCACGTGACTTCTCGAGTGACTTTCGGTGTCAAAAGAAGCAGTTGCATATTCATAACAAATGGTCGGAGTCTTGAAGATGTGAGCTCGAACACCTTCTCCTCTCAATTATTCGATCATCATCACACGCCACGATGGAGTACACACAACCTCTACGGCAGTCCTCCCGGAAATTTCAAATCTTTAGGATGGGAAATATGTTCTAGAAAAAAGCGAGCGGTTGTTTGGTGGACCACAACTTTCATTTCACCATCAACTTAACCCACTGAAGTAGCTAAAGCCTAGACTTGCAATGTAGAAAAAAAGAAAAGGATAAGAGTCCCGCTGGCTGGCGCTCACCCATTTGGGGGAGGAAACGCTTTTTTCGTTTTCGTCGGGATAAGACCTGCCGTGCGGATTGACAATGCCAAGGCAACCGTATGATAAAAAGAACTCATTGTTTTTTTCCCCCTCTTGTTTTTAGGAGGATATGTCAAGATGAACCGATAATAACCGATGCCATGGAAACTTTTCTATAGTTTACGTAACATGATGCGATATGTCGATACCGAGTTTTAGATACAGCGATTTTAGTATTCGCACACAGATTGTCCCGTTCACGAAGGCTAGAGTGATGCCTCTATCAGACAAATTTATAGAATAATCTACACTTTCTTATGCGGGTTTTGCGAAGAGTAGTCTCGCTTTATAATGGTTTGTCCTGTGATCGAGTCCCGAAACTTGAATTCAAAGCCCGGCCCCAGCCTCAATCTTTGACCTGAAGTTTGATTAGGTAACCGTGTCACCACACGACTAGAAAAAAGCGTGCACCATTTTTAAACGAGAGTCGAGACCTGCTCATTTAATCACATCCGTGATTCATTTGCAGGAAAGAAAAGGGGGAAATCATCCTTATTTCTAAAATGTCATTGGGAATCATCAACTGAAATCACATACGCAAGTTCGCTACGTAAAATATATGTACAGAGCTATTATCATGATTGTTATTTTCGAGATAAAACTACCGCCGATGTATTAGCAAATTTAGCGACAAAGCTGTTTTCATTTCAGGTGTGATGGAATAGTTAAATATCAAACCACGCATTCATCTAACAGTTTAAAAAGCTTTTAGAACAGTCGACGATGATCACACTAAACTTCACATGGTATCAAGCAGGAAGCCCTGAGTTCAAAAATTTCCGTGCCTCGTTTAACTCTTCAATCGAATATGCTCGCGGTTTGGTCTGGATTGTTAAAATATTCGACATTGATCCTACAAAACATCACACAAGGAAATTTGACAAAAGTCGACTATCCTCGTTGGAGGACACCACACCTGTGATTGGAGGAAAATATTGCATCAGGTAAAAATTCACTTCGGGATGATTAGATGGACGACCAGCTAGATTGAAAATTACTAAGTTTTGGTCGTCAATGAGAAGTCTTCTAGAAGCTTTTCCCCCGTGCCAAACCCAAGTGCACATGTGGCTGTAACCTAATCTCGCTCACCCAATCCAGCGAGAGTTCCGGACCAGACCGGGACCAGCCCTTCTAGAACTCCTCGCACGTGCCCAGCCAATTAGATAGAGCCACTCAAAACCCTGGAACAGATGAAGTGGACTCCTTGAGCATGACAACAATTCAACCGATGTCAATCATCCCTCGTCATTTTGGAAAGTTAATTCGCAATAATATATGTATTGTAATTGACTTGAATGGGAAAATTATCCAATCATCTATAACTTTATATCGTAGATATATCGATTCAGTCTTAAATTTTTTTATTACGCCTATTCAGTCCCTAAACTTTTACACATCTTTTGGTGTATTTTCATGGAAAAGAACGGCCAATTTTCGTAGGAAAGGACGGCCGGCGGTGACTAGATCGGAATGCTCGCCGTTTCTGGCAAATGTTGAGGAAATGACTACATTGAAATTTGGAGCAAAAATTTAGGAGTACATAGACAAAATAGAAAAGATAAAGATTGAATTGGCATCCGCGTGATATTTATGACCGATTGAATAATTTCCCCCCAACTTGGATAAATGAAATCTCATTCGGGGACTTGTTTATCTCGATAGGTAGAGGACGCCTATGTCGATCTCTTGGAGGGGGGCCACACCGCGGCCTCGAGGGCTCTCGATCGCTCAGCCTTTTTTGTAGGCCCTTGCGACACGTCAATGGAGATCAAGGAGGGCATGGAAACAAAAGAATACGCAGATGTAGGAAGGAGTACACATGCAACTTTGCTCCCATGTTCCAGAAGAAAATGACACTGCGTCCTTACAAAGTTACCATTCGCAAGTAAGAGATGGGACTGTCACGAAAACTAAAAACGAAAAGAAAGTGATCTGATCTGGTCTTGCTTTGCAGTTCGCACGCGAGTTTTGAAGGCAAAATCTTCGCCTTCTTCCGATCTTCAAGCACGAGATTCTTGGGGTCCAAGAAAAAGGCCATTTGCACGAGACAACATAGACAAAAAAGGGCAAAATGACACAAATAGTCCCTAAATTTTGGCAGAATGTGCAATCTGATACCTGGACTTTTAATTTGTTCAATTTAGTCCATGAACTTTGGCAGTGATCCATAAACTTTCGACTTGTTCAATTCAGTTCCTGAACTTTTAGTGCATGTTCAATCTAGTCCCTGGACTATATGAACAAAGTTTAGGGACCATTTATGTTATTATCCCGACAAAAAAAGAATGTTTGTAGGCTACGGAAGCACGTTAGAGAAATTCCTTCTTTTTTTTTCTAACACGGGTATTGAGAAGACAAGTTGGTTATAAGACATTATGAGAAGCACCAAGTTCTCCTTGCAGGAAGCTGAAGCTTCCCCTATGTGACTCCAGATGCGAGATGCTACTCTACCTATCTACTTAGCAATCGCCGGCTGAAGCTGATCTTAGGCCTACTAAAGTTCCCTCAGAATATTATTCTTCTCTGGAGAGAGAGAGAGAGAGAGAGAGAGAATACAGAGATAACTTATGGGAGACCCCTCCACCCTTGTCTCCACTTTAACCCTTTGTTTTTTTGTTTTTTTTTTTGTAGGGGGGGGGGGGGGGGGTCGAAACCCTTTAACCTTTCAAGGAGCTGCTCAGGTCCACGCTTAGCGATAGTGATGGAAATGAAAAACAAGTCGATTAGCAATTTTTTCTCATGGCCAATAAAAGTAAATATCTAAATTGGGAAAACGTGATTTACGATTCTAAAAATTGAAGCACATTTTTCTTGAATTTGCTTCACAGCTCGCTAGACAACGGCGGGCCGGGGCAAAGTCCTTAGTAAGAAAGCTCCACAATTTTGGCTTAGCCCAACATTTATATGTATTTCTATACATCATACGTTGGCTTGAGCAACACATTAGGCTCGGCCAGGCGAACGATCACTTCTAATCGCCGCCTTAGGTCTTATCCAGAATCAGCACCGGTAGTACTCAAGGACCCAACACATGGACTCGACACTCCCAAGGTCTATGCAGGGGAGGCCATGCTCGACCCTCGCGGATCCTAATACCCGCACCGACCAAGGAACTCGATACTCAAATCGGGGGTCCTACTCCTAGTGCACCCGTCCCTGCCCACCCAATGTCCCAACCTAGACAAGGGTCCCAGGAAAATTCCCAATCTCATGAAAAATCAGTTTTCCCGGGTCTTGCCTTGCTCCATCTCTGATGGATCCGAAACCAGATTCGCCTTCTAGAAGCTAAGGAAGCCATGTCAGCACCCCCACCCCCCCCCCCCCCCCCCCCCCCCCCAAAACGCCCCCGTAGCTGCGGAGGAAATCGCTCTTTCAACAATACGCTTGACCCGCATCCGAATCCACTTTCACCCCTCCGTCTCAACTCCATGTTGACCCTATAAAACCCAACCACCCACCTCTTCTCCTCCGCCATTCCATTTCCATGTTCACACCTTGCCCACCCACAATCTCCAACAATCAATTTTCCCCTCTCGATGCTTGGTCTCGCAGCCTTATCGCCCCTCGCCTCCCCCCGCGGCGCTCTCTGTATTCCCGATTCCCCCGCCAATCGCCGCGCGCCCCTTGCGTCCCCGCCGCTCGCGGCGCTGGAGCCTCGGAGGCGGGCGGCGGCGGCGGCGAGCCTCTACGAGGTCCTGCGCGTCAAGCGGACCGCGTCGCCGACCGAGATCAAGGGCGCCTACCGCACGCTCGCCAAGCTCTACCACCCGGACGTCCCGAGCCGGGCCGAGGCCGGATCGGACGGCCGGGATTTCTTGGAGATCCACGACGCGTACGCGACGCTCTCCGACCCGTCGGCGAGGGCCCTCTACGACCTCTCCCTCGGGCCTCACCAGCGGAGGCGGGCCGCGAGCGGCGCCTGGTGTTGCCCGACCCGGAGGTGGGAAACGGATCAGTGCTGGTAGCTAGGAGCGATGGAGGATCAAAGGGATTTTTCCTCCAAGAATTTTGCTTAATTTGATGAGACAAAAGGAGGAAAAAAACAAAGAGGGAAAGTATTCAGCTTCTTGTCCACTTGGCCGGAGCTGACGATGTAGGACGGAGAGTAGTGTTTTGTAAATTCTACGCCCCAATTGTTTTGGATTGATATTTGAAAATATCATGTTGTAAATTATACCGAATCTAAATTTATGGAGTATTATATGCATTATATGTAAAGCAAATTCAACCCAAATCAACAATTACACGCTCAAATTTTGTCTCGCGAAAAGTCGTTCGATTAAAAAATCAATTTTTTTTTAAACGAGCATTGTATTTTATGAGCTATTTAATAGAAAAAAAATATAATATATTTTTTTATTTACCCATTTTTAGTAAGGGGTGTAAATTATTATTTTAAAAAAAATGTCCTTAATTCACCCTAGAAGTAGGGCATCTAGTTAGCAAAATGGATAATGGGTGACATGGACCTTAATCATTTTCGTAGTCACACTTAAAATCCAAAGATCTCGATTGTATCGCGTAAAAATTGTTTTAGATTGAAAAAGAAAAAAGTATATAAAGGGAAGAGAGAATTTATGTTCAGAGAAAAAAGAAGAAAGTTATTTCTTTGTTAGTTTTAAATTATGGGATGTGTTCACTGAAAGTTCAAAAACTTGTCACAAAAATGCAATTGAGTCCTAAAACTTACAAAATGTGCAATTAAGTCCTAAAACTTATGAAGTTGAAGCAATTAAGTTCTTTTGTTAATTCTGTCCAATTGGACTAACGAAAAATGACGATGTGATATTTTTTAGGGATATGTTCACTAGAAGTCCTAAAATTTGTCACAAAAATACAATTGAGTCCTAAAACTTACAGAAAGTGCAATCGAGTCTTAAAACTTATCAAATTGGTACGATCAAGTCCTTCCGTTGACACCGTCAATTATTCTAACTGAAAATGCTGAAGTGGCATTATTAAATTAATTTTCTATCCTACATGGTTTTTTTCATTTTCTTTGTAATTATTATTTAAACCAAATTAGAGAAACTAAAAAAAGAAAAAAATATTAAATTTAAGAAGCTAAAACAAAAGAAAAAAAAAAGAGGAGGGCAGGGCAAGACAGAGCCGCCGTCGGGGCGCAGCGGCCGCCGTCGCCCATCGTCGGAGGCACCGACAGAGGTCACCGGCCTTGGAGGAGAGTGGCTAGTGCTTGCCAGCCCAGGGCGAGGCCTCGCCGGCCCTCGTGCCGACGAGGCTCACCTAGATCTGGTTGACGTGTTTCCATCAAGATCTGTAAGTTTCTGAGAGGCAAAGGTCGCTGTGGTGTTGCGGAAGCCGAAGAAGGAACATTGCATATATGAAACCTGTGTTGTTTGTCAAGGGCCAAACTCGAGTGGAATAATTTCGTGATTAATCCTATCACGTTTACTAACCCTGCGCATTTTTCTTTTGAAGGATAGCAAGACTGAGTCTCACAGCTTCAAAACTACAAGAAAGGCTTCTCTCGTCTTGGTATTTCCAGTCATATTGGGGGCAGAGGTGGATTTGGGTTTGGTGGTGAGGCTTTTCGACCTGTGGCATTCCTTCTTCAGCTTCCAGATCTGCATCGAAACTCGTCGCCCAAATGTTGGCGAGCCTCGCCGGCCCACGTGCTGGCACCTCCGGTGATGGGCGACGGCGGCGGCCACGCCTCACCGACGATGCTCTGAGTTACCCTGCCCTTAGCCGCTTTGTTTTTCTTCTATTTTAGTTTTTTAATTTGACATTTTTGTCTTTTTTTATTTAAATAATAATTACAAATAAAATAATAAAATACTGTCAAGTAAGATAGAGAAATTAATTTAATAATGCCACGTCAGCACTTTCCGTTAGAAAAATTGGCAGTGTCAACGGAAGGACTTGATTGCACTAATTTGACAAGTTTTAGGACTCAATTGCACTTCCTGCAAGTTTTAGGACTCAATTATACTTTCGTGATAAGTTTTAGTACTTCTAATGAACATATTCCTATTTTTTATATTATTTTGCTGAGATGGCCCATCTCAGAAAAAATTAAAAATTAAAAGGGAGAAAATAAAAATCACCGATGAGGGCCTTCTTTTTTTTTTTTAAGTGTTCATCATCTTCCTTCTTTCATGAGCGTGCATCCTTTTCTTGTTCTTCTTTCTCTATTTCGTTCATCAGAAAAGCATTGACAGACCTCACTGCCTCTTCGTTTTCTCCTTGTCTGGGTCTCTTCCCTCTCTTCAAGCTCGACATGCGCCGGAGCTCGACCCCAAATCTGAGTTTGAGCTCTCGCCACGAGCAAAGGTCGAGCCCAGATCGAAGGCTGACCTTGAAGCTACAAGCGCAGCTCGGCCAAATATAGTGTCGAGTTGGAGGGGCACGGTGCTTGCCCATTGTGAGCTTCATGGCCACCATGGCCAGAACTGGCTTTGAAGCTCGCGGCCATGGCTGTTTGTGCTGGAAGCCAGATCTAAGCGGCCAAAGGCCATGGTGGACGCTGGTGAGTGCAAGATCTTGTGACCGAAATCAATTTGACAGAAACACAATTATTAGTTAATTTGATGTCAATTAAAGTACTTTTGTTAGAATCTAAAGAAAAGCTGCAATTCTTTGAGGATATGCTTCAGTAGCAGCGACGGGATATTTGAGAACTAGCTCCCACTCTTTCAATTAAAATCTAAAGAAAGCTTGCGTCCTTTGATTTTGATTTTCTTGGGGTTGTGTGGGGTTGAGGTGAAGGCACTAAAAGGGAAGCAGGAACAGGAAGAGAGGTGGTTGTGGTGGACCTGTGTCCGAAGAACCATCATCGCTCATTGCTGGGTTTCTCGTAGCAAATTCGTCCAGGCAGCTGGTCTCTTGAAGAAAAAATCCGTTGATCGACCAGTGAAAAAGAGAAAAGGAAACAATCAGTTGACCATAATCACGTGGACGTCAGAATACAATTTTTTTTTAATTTTTAATTTTATTTCTTATGTGGCATTTGGTGAGCGACATGTCAGCACTGCATGACTTAAAAATTAATAATAAAAAAATGCAGCATCAGCATTTTCTCGTAGTTTAATTGGACGAAGTTAACGGAATGACTTAATTGCATCACTTGACAAGTTTTGGGACTTGATTGCATTTTTTTGTAAATTTTATGACTCAATTGCACTTTTGTGATAAGTTTTAGGACTTCTAGTGAATATATAATCACTACTAATTGCTCTCATTTCTCTTTAAAAAGGGGAAAAAAAGTTGCTCGGCTTGGATTGATTAAGCACCAAAATTGTGTAGTCTATTTTAGTAACTGTCCACTTTCTTTACAGATTAAGTTAATTTCTTAAATCTGGTGTTGATTTCTCACACGATCAAAACATCTTTATCTGATTTCAATCTTACTATTTATGACAAGTAACACCATGGAATCCGATATATCCCAGAGGCTGCAATCTCGTACTTTTATGAAGCCCATATCATCTCTTTGAACTTTGTCCCATGTTCTCACTATAAAAAATCATTTCTATCGATAAGCACTCGTATAGTGTGTGAGAAAAAAACTTATATAATATAAAGTTAACTGTCAAACTTGATGCCCACTTAACCCAAGCATAGCTATTATGTTCACAAGTTCTTTATAACGTTATAAAGTCTGTTTAACTCTCTGCGCACTAAAGATGCTTTCCTGATTCAAAAAATCAATTATGATCAGAATTAATTTTTTCTGATTCTGTTCCCTGAACGAGTTTCAGAGAGTCAAAATGTATTTGTTAACAGCACAAAATTTCTGTACCTTGTAACAGATTTGAATTTGGTAACTGCACAAAATTTCTATTCCCAATTTTTTTTAAGTCAAATAATTACGTATTGTCACTATAAAGTCAGCATATATAGCTTCACTGATAAAATGATTACATATCATACATAATCCATAATTAGTCTATTTATTTCATGGAGCATGAAAATATACGCAAGATCCTTAAGAAATGATGCTCAATAGGCAATATGCCCTTAAATTTTTGCCATGGATTGACACAAAACTAGAGATGTCAAACAGATATGTTGGGTCAGGTTTAGGTCGAGTCGAATATGGTCATAGGGGAGATATATTTATAAAAAGTGAAAAGTAGATCTTACTTAGGGCTAAGAGTAGAAATATCAATTTACCGGCTCTTACATTTTCTATAGGTTCAATAAAAATCAAGATACGAAGAAATTAAAGAAAAATTTCTATTCCTAGTTATTTCGAATATTCATATTGACTCATTTAACCATTTTGACCCATTTTCATGCAATACTAATATAACGAACCATACCCGACCTATACTACTTAAACACTTATACGTTTAACCAAATCATGGAATATGTATTTTTTTTTTATAATTTATTAAGAAAAATAATATTGCTAAAACACTTTCATGCAATACAATGAGTTTTTTTTAAATAATTTCATTTTTCTTAAAAAGGGATAATTTTTTAAAAAAGTTTTTCAAAGAAGCGTTTTCTATTTTAATTTTTTCTTTTCCTTTTCTTCGGTGGGCGGCGGTGGACAACAAGGGGATCTCACTTTGTTTGTCTTGTTTCTTAAAAATGATTCGGCAACAAAGAATCAACTTTTTTATGATTCTTATTTATGTTCCAAATCTGTTCCCGAGAACAGAATAAAAAATTAGATAATCAGAATCATTTACATTATCAAACATGTTTTTCATCTTTTTCTATTCCGGAGAACAAAATTAGAGGTCAAATCATTACCAAACATGCGCTAAAAGCTCATATAAAATGAGCATATATGAAAAGAAGGCCATAGGCCCATATGTAGATGATGAAGAACCACAAGGCTGAATTATTTGAGATGGCTGTGCCCATAAGAAATCACAAAGCAAATCATAGAGAGTGATGAAACTAGGTGCAAAGTTTTATCCCATGATATGATTTATCACTCCTTGATAATCAATACCCTTAACTCTTCTTACTATAGAAAAAGTAACACAAAGATCAGATATCAACATAAAAGAAAATTTGATATCCGCAGTGATTATGTAACGAAACTCTTAAATTTCCAAGCACATATGCTCTTCTTTGGAACTCATACCCACGTTTTTAGCTTAAAATATTAAAAAATACATCTCAAAAATTGGTCGTGCACATGTTATCTTTAAGATCTGGATATCAGTAAAAATTTGAATTCATTACGCCGACATGGGGAGTACAAACTTAAAATCGTTCGAAGATCTTTAGCTCAGAAATATACACTTCAAATACACAAGCCTTTGGCCTTGATACTAATTGTTGATTTGACTAAACTGAACACCTAGAGAGGGTGAATAGGTGTTTGTGATCAAACTTGATAAAATATTACGGAAATAAAAAATTTGAGTTTGGTAGGAGTGGATGCCGTTAATAGAGCTACGCATTGCTTCTACTAGACAATAAATAAAGACGAGTAGATAGTAGAAGACAATGCACAAGAGTTTATAATGGTTCGATTTTTGGTAAGCCTATGTTCACTCTCCTACACTAGCAGCCTACTAGCTGGATTCCACTAAGTAATCAAATGAGAAAATACATAAAGATGTGATTGCTTGAACACAAACACTAACAATCTACTAGCACGAGAGATTACAGAAAGATGTGATTACTTGAACACAAGCACTTCCAACAGAAGCGAGCTCTACCAAGGCTATCCCACTTTACACATTTGACTATGTATAATACCTCTCACAAAATCTCACTTTAAGCACGAGCAGATAATTGAAACAGATGAAGCTCTATTGAGATATGGATATTGATCTCTTGATCTCTCTTACTTCTCTTCGAACTTGGTGTTTTCTATATCCTCCTCGTATTCTCTTACTTCCCTTCGAACTTGGTGCTTTTTATGTACTCCTCGTCTTCCAAGCTTGCCCGTTGGACAGAATCATCCCGAAGATCAATCTCCAAAACTAACTATTGGTTGATTGTCGAATAAAGATCACGAGCCGTTGGAGTAAGAGCAATCAGAGATTTGAGAGGATTTGCTCGCTCATAAAATCAAATCCTTAACTCAATAAATCAACATTCTAATAAAAGAAATTATTTAAAGAGTAATTGCCAATCAATCAAGATTTCCTCATATGAAAAGTAATAAGAATATTTTTGTGATTGATGGTCAATCAATTTAACGTAATTCTAACCAGATAATTACGGCGCGCATGGCAACACTTCTGCTTCAGAAATCATTTATGAAGCTGAAGTTGATTTTTCAACTTCTCAATCAGAAGTAGAAATTGATTTTTCAACTTTTCCATCAGAAGTTGATTTATACTTCTGAAATTTTCTACTTCTGAAATATTATTAACAAAATTTCCGGCGGAGCTGGCCGCCGCCGGCCGGCGACAAGCGGCGGCCGGCGGTGGGCGGCGGCGGCCGGGGGTGGGTGGCGGCAGGCCGGCGGTCGGCGGCGGGCGACCGGCGGCCGGCGACAAGCGGCGATAAGCGGCGATGGCCGGCGGCGACGATAGGCGTTGGTCGATGAAGACCGTTGTAGTTGAAGAAGTGATTTCTTTTTTAGAAGCTACAATTTTTAGCTTCTCAAAGTTGGCAAAAAATCCAACCAGAAGTAGAAATCTCTTCCAGAAGTAGAAATTCTCAATATTTTTACCAAACGGTTTTCAGCTTCAGAAGCACTTCTGAAGTGTCTTTACCAAACGGATTTCTTCTCCAGAATGACTTCTGGAAGAGAAATTCTCTTCCAGAAGTGTTACCATGCACCCCCTTAACCGTTAGTGAGAGAAATTTAATCTGCTAAAATAAGTAAGAATAAGATTTATTAAACAATGAGGATAAATTAAAGATCAAAATATATATCGTATGATTTTTATATTAGATTGCCTCGGCCACAAATTCTACCTCATTTTATCAAAATAAAAGTGTTAAGCACACAGAATCCTGCCTGCTTCTATCAAAATAAAAGCGTTAAGCACATTACAGATCAAAGACATATAGATATATTTATAGTAAATCCTCAAAATATAAATAAATGTCTTTTCAACAAAATATATGAGTTTTATTTCCTTCAAAATCAAATATAATTTTCTAATAAGGGGTGTATACATTGTAAAACTAAAAACGACTGAAAAAATTTACAAATTCAGTCATAAACCTGTTGTATCGATGCTTTATAGGATTATATTGATAAATTGTCAAAAAAAAATGCTCAAGATTAAATCAAATCAAAAAGACTACGACTGAATGGACATTCCAACAGACGTAAAACTTTTTTGATAATTTTTAGAGGCATTGCGAGATGAGAATGGAGCAGTTAAAAAGAGGAAAAACCAGGCCGTGTGGTTGGTTCTCGGTTGAGGTTGTTGGTGGAGTGATATGGGCGCGGTGGGACCGAAAGTCGTGGATCGTCCGTCAATTTCGAGGGCAATAGAAAGATCTCATTTCTCTATCCATCCAATCCCGACCACATCCTTCCAAAAGTTACAAAAAGTAAGCCAGGAAAAAAAAAAAGAAAAAGAGAGAGAACCCATTATTATAGAAGCTCGTCTTATAGATAATTATTGTGCAAAAAAGAAAAATCTTATTGTGTCCATAACACGTGAAAATTCAAAGCCGAGTTGCCGGTTATATAACAAGAATTGATATCGGATAAACAATTCCTTTTGATTTTCCAATCAATGTGATTCAATTTGATTCGCCACCCACCGAATCAATCCGGGAAAAGAGTCATAGAAAGCAAAGACTCCTCTTTTTTTTTTTTTTCGCTTCACTTTCTGTCCGCTTCATCGTTGTCCATAAGATTCGCAGGCTATTAATTTGGTATTTCTGCTAAAACCCCAACAATGAGATCAACGTTAAAAAAGTAATAGTCGCCCCCGCACGAGAAATTGCTTTCCTTTCAAGCGACCCCCAACGCCAAATTTGAATCCCCCTTCCTTCGTACCCATCATCACATTGCGTTCAAGATCGAACCTTTATCCTCACCGCGACTTCCCTCCCAATCCCTACACTGCACACCTCATCCTCGCCTCTCTCACTCCACGTCTCTCAGATCTCACTCCTCTCGCATTCTCTCCCTCCCCCTCTCCCTCTCCCTCTCCCTCTCTCTTAAATACCCAAAACCCTCTTTGAGATCTGAGCACACGAGATCAATCTGACCCACCAGAGAAACAGAGATCCCGTAGAGAATCGAGTCGGAGGAAAGGGAAGGAGAAGATGTGTTGCGGGGGCAGAGTGTGCATGCTCTGCACGTGCCTGATCCTGGTGGTGGTCCTGATCGGGCTGCTGTTCGGCTTCGGGGTGTTCAAGCACGGATTCCACAAGCTCAAGGACACCATCAACGAATGCGATCCCAACAGCCCCGCGAGTCTATGTGGGAGCGGGAGGCCCTTCCTGGGTTTTGCAGCTCCTCCTCCCTTTTAGGTTGCTCTGACTCGTTCTCGAATTTCTAGGTTGTTTTTTTTTTTTCTTTTTTCCTCCCTAATTTTGGGTCGTGAATCTGCGTTGGGGATCTGTTTGGGGGGACATCGTCCTTCCGGTTCGTGCCGACTGCCGATGGTCGTATGAAAAATCATCAGACGTGTGTAGATAAATATTCTTTCTCTGTTTGATGGAATACCTCTCATGTATTGCATTTGTTTAAGATTTGCCAATTGTCATGATTTGCGTTGCCGATTTTCTTCGTGATTTAGATGCTGCTATGGCATTAGACCTCTGAGCTCTCTGTGGCGTTCCATCCATGTCATTTGGGGTAAATACAAGGGAAAAGTGTGACCAACCGAAGGAAATTTTAGGGCTTGCCATACACAGCACTTGGGGGCACTAAAGTAGGCTTAACAAGTGCTTTTGAGATATTTGTTCACGATATCTTTGGTGCATAATTTGATGCTCGCTCCTCTTAAAGAGAAGCGAATCTATACGTCCCATTGAAAACTCCAAATTTGCGACGAAGCTTTTGAGTCTAAGTAGACGTGTACGTGTTCTTGGTCCGTGTGCATTTTGCTTGTGTGAGCAACTAAATAAACCATGTGACACCGCAACCATTATATCATACGGATAGAGACGGATTCACCGGTTCGCATCCCTCGATCCCACTTTATTTGTGCTCGTAAACGAGTTCAGACAGAGGATCCATACTAAATCTCGCTCAACGAGTTCCCTTATGCGGTGAAGTGGTGGGTAAGTTGGGTTTAGAAGGTCTTTTCGATCCCCCATCGACCGGGGAGAACTGCGGGCCCTAGGCTCGGTGGGAAGTCAAGGACGACGATGGTCGTGAGCGGGTGGACTCATGTGCTCGAGGCTGGCTCGTCATTTGGAGCTGAATTTTCTTGGGAAAATCTCTGATTATTGGGACTCGGCTTGAAAGTGAAAAGATAAGATACGATGGGCGGGCTCAAGCAAAATGGTTCTCCCGCGGCCCAGTCTCCCACTGGCCATATCCACGCCCGACCTTTTGCAAACGTCTGTTACATTTTTCCTGATTCCAATCTGCTAATTAAAGATTGCACTCGTGAATTGAGATCGGATTCAAATTACCACGTTTGCACATTTTCTCGAGGCCGTTACCATGAGCATAGACTTATATGTCGCTGGTTGAAGGTTGTTGGGATTTTGATTGAGATATCCTCGAGATTGTAAAAAATCCCATCACATGTTTGGTGCAATCCAAGATAGGATAATTTTTTTTCTGAAGAGCTTCTAAAATCTCACTTGCCCAAAATTTGAAGTACAAAATCAGCCATACGTTTAATAGGAGAAGGAATAAAAAGGGGCTTTTTTCCAATTTAGATTTTTTTTTTAAAATTACCAAAATAGAATAAATAAATAAATAAAACTTCCCCAATTGGGTGTTGCTTGGCAATCGGGCTGCCGAGCGGCACCCAACAGGCAAATGGGCTGTCGAGCGGGCCGGGCTCGATAGCCCATTTGCCGAGCGGGAGGCCCATGAGCCAATTTAATTTGTTTTTAGATTTCTTATTTTTTGTTTTTTAATTATTGATAGTTAATTAATTAATTTATAATTTTTTATCTTTTGAAGCTTTTTTTATAAGATAATCATCAAATCAATCATTAATTAAAAAAAATTATTAAGATAAATAATTTATATTTATGTAATTATTTAAAACTGCAGCGAAAGGTTAAAACCGCTGTAATAGATATATGAAGAACCGCAGCAAAATAATTAAAAACTGCAGCGAAAGATTAAAAACCACAACAAAAGAGTGGAAACGAGTAAAGAAAAGAGAATTTTGAAAGGGCATATCTCTTCGCTCGGGCGTCCGTTCGGGACGATTTTTTTTTTTATTTCGCGTAATTTTTCGAGACGAATCCATTGGAAAACGCTGTAGGTGGTTTAGCTGGGCTTTTTCCCCAAAAAATGTCACTTTCCTTATCAATTTTGTATTTTCTCCCTCCGATACCACATCTCGATCACATTCTTGTAAGCCACAGGGTTCCACTCCTTAGCGATAAGCACGGCGGCCACTAGCTTTTGCATGAATTGGACCATCTCCTCGTACCGCTCGGCCTACTCGGCGAACTTCGTTAGGTGTGCATATTGGTTCGTGCTCATGTTCTCGAGTGCTGAATCACACGTCAAACTCACTATGTTGCTCCGATCAATCCTTCGATTGGAGAGTGTTGGCTTCAACTTGAGAAGAAAGAGTGAGATCTCCTCGACCCTGTGTAACTGAAAGCGAGTCCAAGGATTTCTCCTTTTAGCTAAATAAGACGGCCAAACAAAACACAAGTACATGTCAATCAATATGACAAGCACGCCTATACAAAAGGTATGGCCTTTTCATGGTTTTGCTAACCAGATATACGCATATGACACATAGCACCCTTTTATCTATATCTTTCAATTAGTTCTTTACAAAAGTTTAAAGACAGCGTCAGTATCACAAAATACGATAACTACTCCAGCCTAACGTCACCCTCACAGCTGACAACATCACTGCTTAGCTACGCTAACTTGAAAATAGTTATCCCATAAGGGGTGAGCTCAATAACTCCGCGAATAAATGTCTAACCCAATGAAATGCAAGCATTGATAATCAACAATTCATAAGTTCAAATGCACACATCTCGGGCATTAAATTCTTTTCCAAAAACTCATGAATTTATATGGAATGTCTCCGGCTCCTTCGCAGATAAACCTCATATGAGTGTGCCGTCCTTGGGAATAAACCTCACTCGACATCTTACTCCAGAGGCATCTCAAGCTCACAAGGGTGGAGGCATCGCCTGCCTACGGAAAGCGTTGAAGGACATCTCGAATTCCATTCGGCACCCCCGGTGCATAGCCAGATAAACCTCACGGCGTTATAACGTAGGATAAACCTCATGATGAGTGTTTCACTTGTTTCATCATGAAATGCCATGCCATGCACACACAATGCAATCTTACCATCATTGGCATTCAGAAGTTCTATGAGATGAATGAATCATACGTTTCCATGACCATATTATTTTTAGAAAATCAATGCAATGCATGAATCAAGTATATGGGGCAAGAATTTAAGAATACAATTAGGATTCCAAACTATTGACGAACAATTCTAAAGTTAACCAAACAAACCATAAAAGTTAAAAATTCACTCGGCTCGATTAAAAAATTCCAATTTCTGAAGACAACAAATGGACGACGGCATGACGGTCGGCTAGGTCGGCCACGACCTAAGGCGGTCAGCTAGGGTGGTCGTGGTCAAAGGCCGCGGACGGCTGGGCGATGCGGATCGCGCCTACATTGGCTGGATTTCAAATTTCGTACCAAATGATCCTAAACTGTCAAGCACTAACCTACTCCTATTTTAAGCAGCTGAAATTCCTGGTTATTACATTTTGTCCTCAGGTTTTTCATATTAGATATCCTATCCGGCTTTATCCCACCTCTAGGGTAGGGATTTTTTATCCACTTATAACCAGATTATATGGGGATATATCCGAATCCAGCGTTCTTCCAAACACCGAATAGAATAAAATTTATCCTATCTATAATTATATCCGGCCCACCAAACACACTAATGTGTATCGAAAGGGGCTATCATACCCGACGAGTATTAGTTGGGTGCTCAAAAAATCCCAACAGCTATTTATGGAAAAAAAAAAAGGAAAAAGAAGCCACCTTAGAGTTCTGCCATGGATTAATCCCATTGAATTTTATCTAACTAGCTCCTTTATCCGTTATAAAGGAAAGAATTTTTTTTTTGCTCACGAGTGATTTCTAAGGCATTTTATTAAATTACGGGAAAACGAAAGGTGTGTTTAATCAAGGTTTCGTTTATTTTGCGAAAAAAAATATTTTTGAATATATATTAAAAAAATGGTCGCTTGTATCGCTTAAAATAATTAATCGATGACGAATATTTTCAATTTCATCGATAATTTATGTCCAAATATTTTCGTATATAAAGAAAATATTTTTGGTTCATTCGTTTTTGCAAAAGAAGATTCTAGAAAAATATTTTTGAAAACATTAATTTTTCACAAAACAAATAGAGCAATCAATATATTGTAAATTTTAAGGAAATGATTATACCAAATGAAAGGGAAGTCGTGGGAAAATAATAAAGAGATATGTGCATTGAGAGTCTTAAAACTTGTCATGAAAGTAAAATTGAGCCCTAAAACTTGCAAAATGTGCAATCAAGTTTTAAAACATATCAAATTAATGCATTCAAGTCCTTTTGTTAACTCCTTCCACTTGGCGAACGGAAAATGCTGTGATTTTTTTTATTCTTCTTCTATGTAGCGGTGGCATATCTAATACATAAGCGACATTTTTTTTTGGTTCAAATTTGATTTTTTATATAGTTGGCGGCGAGGGCTTGTAAGCCCTAGCCGAGGGTCTTGGCCCTCACTCGGATCGGGTGAGAGTTGTTGGCCTCACCAATTTTTGGTTGAGGACCCCCACCAACCATTCCCCCACCACTGCCAGCCCTTCCAGGCGATGGTGGGGCGGTTGCGGTAAGAGGTTTGCAGTCATGTTGTTTGGTCTATGATTTCTTTTAATTAAGTTAAATTTTGCTAAATAAATCTATATAAAAATCAATTTTGAATCAAAACGTCGTCGTTTTAACTGCTTTATGGGGAAAAAATGTTATAAAAATCATGTTAGTAATTTTAGTCAGCCAAGTTGGATAGAATAAACGGAAGAATTCGATTGTACCGATTTGATAAGTTTTAGTATTTAGTTTATTTTTTTTCTATTTATAAATTTTAGGCTTCCATTACATTTTTTGTGATAAGATTCAAGGCTTTTAACGGGATCCGAATCCCCTGCCTTAAAAGCAGGGGATCTTAATTTTTGGGCTTTTAACGGAAAAATGTTATAAAAATCATGTTAGTAATTTTAGTCAGCCAAGTTGGATAGAATAAACGGAAGAATTCGATTGTACTGATTTGATAAGTTTTAGTATTTAGTTTATTTTTTTTTCTATTTATAAATTTTAGGCTTCCATTGCATTTTTTGTGATAAGATTCAAGGCTTTTAACGGGATCCGAATCCCCTGCCTTAAAAGCAGGGGATCTTAATTTTTGGGCCATTGAATCCCCCCCCCCCCCCCCCCCCCCCCCTTTTATAGGGAGAAGATCCAATGGCCTATTTGGATTAAGATCCTTTGCCTTTAAGGCAGGGGATCCTGATCCCTTTTAACGAACGCATTAAAAATAAACAAGAAGAAGAATAAAACGCAGTCGCCGATCACCTCGGATAAGGATCCGAGCACCCTTGGTGGGCCCAGCGGAGCAGAAGCAACTCGCTGCCCCCCCCCTCCAAGTCACTCCCGGTCCCGGCAACTCCATGCATTATATATAGACACACAGTCCCCAAAGTCCATTCATACCCGACCCAATCGAGTCCAGGGATCGAAACTCAGAAGCGAAGGCGCGACAGCGAAGCCAGCTCAAAGGAATCAGCACGAAGTCAAACAAGATTCATTCCTCGATCTGAGAAGAAGCAGCAGCAGCAACCGAGAAGACCGAGGATGAAGATCACTGTAATGACCGCCGACGAGCAGATCATCTCCTTGGACGTCGATCCCCACGAATCCGTACTCCCCCCCAACTGTTCTAAACCCTAATTCTCAAGTCACGCCGCGTCCTCCCTCTCTGTGGTCTGTGTAATCACGCGTTTCGTTTGTTTGGTGTAGGTTGAAAATGTTAAAGCTCTGCTCGAAGTGGAGGTGGGGGTTCTCCTCCTTCGCAATCAGTCTCCGATTAGTTTGCGTCTCTCTTCTGCGAAAGCTGCCCTTAGCTCAAGTAACTCTTTGTTTGCTCTTTGCAGACGCGCGTGCCTCTCCAGCAACAGCAATTGCTCTATAATGGGAGGGAAATGGGGAACTCTGAGAAGCTGAGCGCTTTGGGCGTTAAGGATGAGGATTTGGTTATGATGGTCTCCGGTACTGCTCCGAGGTACGTTCGGTTTCCCTTAATTGGCTGCGCTCTTTGATGGGGGAGTGGAAGCTGCTGTAGAAGGAGAAGCATTACTGTCGCGACTCGTGGCTGTTTAGTTTGAAGAATGTCGGTAGGATTCGAAGGTTTAAGACTTCGCGTACTCTTGTAGGTGTGTCCAGTCGCATGCGTTGAACAGAACATGTAGGGATTACCTGTATTTCTGGAGCTGGGTCTATATAGTCTTCTGTTACTTCATAGTTTCCTTTTGTTCTCAAATGAAATCAGTTGGGACAGTGAGAAGATAGGACTGTTTACTTAAATCTTTTCCAACGAGAAGAGGGACCTTCTGCAGATTTAACTAACATTTACTGCTCATGCTGGATTAAAATCTTGCCCTTTCTGGCTTCCTTTATTAGATATACGAGTGATGTTGATAGTTTACTTACTATTTAATCCTTTACATCTTGATACTCAGATAATACTTTTTTTGTTTGCCAGCATAGATAATTAGGTTTGGTGTAATTGCATCTTGATCGTAGAGTGGATTGAGATCAGGACAGCGGGCACTTTTTTTTTTACTGTCTTTCACCATCACAGGGATCAGATGAAACTTCATTCCTGTGCGCTGAGTTTTCCCTTTATGATGCGATGAGGACGACATTATGATTGAGCGGTGCCTTTAATTGTTTCTTTGCAACCATTTTGGTGTCCCTTATCCTACCACCTCTTCCTTAATCTTTTGAGTCATAGAGACCTGGTTTTCCTTTTTCTGTCCTTCCTTTTATAATCGTTTGTTGGCAGTAGGAGCAAGTGGGAGAGAGGATAAGGTTTTCGTTTTTCCCTTTTTCCCTCTTTTTTGTGCAAATACTAATTCTTGAAATGGTTTAAAAAATTACAGTGCTGCGGGAAATGAGTTGGGCTTGAATCCTGATGGGTCTGCTGTCAACCCTGCAGCACTCCAGCAGCAACTTCGACAGGATTCTAACATGATGGCACAACTCTTTCAGGTAGAATGCTTGTCCATGTCTCTTGAAGCTTTTTGGTGTATTCATTTGAGGAAAGCATGTTTGATTTATGGCATTCTGGTTGAGGCGAATTCTCAATCAACTGAGTGCTGCCTATCCAAACTCTTGTGAATGCTTTGGTGCTGGCTTGGCTATCTTTGTTGTGCATTATGCTCTTCTGCGGATAATTTCTGTCCCGCACCACTTTAGCGTCGGCCCAAAGGTACGATGACAACTAGTCAAAATCAAAACTCAAGCATCCTATAATTTTCACTATTATAAATCAAGTAAGTAAATATAATATATGCACAAATATAAAGGGAGTAGGGATAGAGAAAGCTTGCTTGAGTCGATTTATAGTGGTTCAGCAGTAGCACCCGCCTACTTGGCTTCCCGAACTCGCTCAGAAGTTTCTGCAAACCCACTAATACAATAAAAAAAATATTACAAAAGATTGGTTGATCAAAGACCCAATTTTCCATGTACAAACTTGATCCCAAGCCTCGATGGCTTTAGACCAGACTTGAGGTTATTTCTACAAGCGGCTTCTCATACTTAGATATGCAATAAAATATGTGATCTACCCCCAAGATCGTAGAGGTCTTATTTACACAAAAAACAAACCAAACTAGCCATTAGACACTCCAAACGGTAACTTTTCCACCATTGCAGCTTCTGGGCACCTGCTCCACAAATTTTTTTACCCGTTTGATCCATAGAAAGATTGGGTAACTTACAAGCCTCTGGTTGTCTGGTTGGGGAATTTTTTCCGGTCTTAGTGCATTTTAAAAGTATCGCCAAAAGCTAAATAAGTGCCAACAAGGCTAATTTTTGCGACATTTCCAGAATTGCCGCCAAAACCTTCACATTTCATTACTTTTCTTCAAATTTAATCTAGCTTGAACACATAAAATATCATTAATAAGTGATGGTTTTGTTGTTATCAAAATACATATGGTCAACATTTTGTTCTCCTACATAACACCTCTGCAATATTGATCTCAAATTGGTTTGGAAAAGACTAGCACATAACGTTTTGTTTGGGCAAAAATGCAGCGGCCAATTGTGTTAAGCCTTGAAAATTCTGGCATAGTTAGATGTTTCATCCTCTGTTTATTTAAGAATATTGACATTTGGTTTCTCATTTGTTGACTATTCCATTGACTCCCAGAATGATCCTGAATTTGCACAAGCTATTCTGGGAAACGATCTAAATAGATTGCAAGATATTCTGAAGGAGCGCCATCGCCAAAGGTCTGAATTACGAAGGCAACAAGATGAGGAACTTGTGAGTATTATGTTTACCCGCGGATGCATTACACAGTCTCTATTCAACTGTGTTACCATGATCAGGACATTAGCTTTGGGCAACTGTGCAATACACACATTTCTAGATTCATTTAAAAAGCTAACTGTGTTTTGTACCTATTTTTTGGTTTGATAGAGCTGAAAAGGATATATATCTCGATACTTGAAATGAAAATTTTTTCAATCAAATATAGGGCTTGTTTTTATTGATGCTTTTTTGTAAGTTTGAGTTTGGTCCTTCATGCTTTTGTTATAGGCCCTTCTACATGCCGATCCTTTTGATGTTGAAGCGCAAAAGAAAATTGAAGCTGCCATTCGTCAGGTAAACTGTAATAATATTTACTGCTGGAAGATCTTTCCTGTAATTGACCCTTCCTTTATCATGGTTTTTTATCGTTCAAGTTCTAAATAATTTATTTTACAGAAAGGGATTGATGAAAATTGGGCTGCTGCTCTGGAATATAACCCTGAAGCTTTTGCAAGAGTGGTATGTATGATTTTAGGAGTCTATTTTATATTAGCTTTTTCTCACCCTAATTGTGTATATTAATATTTTCCAGGTGATGCTGTATGTTGACATGGAGGTCAATGGTTTCCCTTTGAAGGTACTGTGACAAGGTCAATGATAGAATACGCTCATCCTACCATTTCGACATGTATTAGCTATGAGGATAGCCTAAGAATGTAATACTTACTTTCTTATTGATGGTTTACGTCATTTTTTTAAATCAAAACATCTTTAAGGACTGCATTCAAACTTTGTTGGATGCATAAGTACTAAAAAATCTGTTCATCTTCTAAGTTCTGATGTTTTGATATTTTCTCACTCCTTTGCAATTATATTTTGTTGGACCTTCTTTCCTGAATGATTTCAAAATCCGCATCATGGAATTGTATCTACTTTTTCCCAGGCTTTTGTCGATAGTGGAGCACAGTCTACTATTATATCAAAAAGTTGTGCAGCGCGTTGTGGGTATGTCTTATTGTTCATGTTTGCTTTATACTGTTGTGCCTGACTTTCTCAATCATTTGTGTTCAGTATTTGATGTAGCTGTGTTTGGTTAGTTTGCTGTTAAAGGCACTATAGATCATAGAGAAAGTCAATAGTGCCATTTGCTTTTCTTGATCAGACTGTTGAGGCTTTTAGATCAGCGGTACAAAGGCATTGCTCATGGAGTTGGTCAATCTGAGATATTGGGTAGAATCCATGTGGCCCCAATCAAGGTAAGGGAAGGAAGTATTGGATTCAAATGTATACATACAATTGCCAGTATTTATCCACCAGAAGAATTTTTATGCTTAAAAACCTTTTTTTGGTTAATCCTAAGGATAGCCAAGACCATCCTTTTCCCCAACGACCCATTCGGCAAGATCGAAATCCTGCCCTTAAGTGGAAGGACTTTACTTTGTTATATTGAGTATATGTTTTTACGGTCCGTTGGAAGGAAGCTACCACCCCAAAAACTTGCGGTTGTGAGGAGTTTTGGAGTCAACTAACTTCAGACACATTTTTGCTGAACAATGAGTAGTTACACTGTGTTTTTCCTCTTGTAGATTGGGAATATATTTTATCCATGCTCCTTTTTGGTGCTGGATGCTCCAAACATGGAATTTCTCTTTGGTCTAGATATGCTCCGAAAACACCAGGTAGTTTTTTATTTTCCTCATGTACATTTATGAACCTTGGTTTTATCTTGGATGTTCTGAAAATTATATTAGTCATGATTAAACCACTTATTCAGTTTTTTGCCTTTTTAAATATGGGGTTCAGTTATGATTTTTTTGATGTAATCAATATCATGAAATTATAATTACCAAGTTTCCGTTGTTTTCAGTGTATAATTGATTTGAAGGAGAACGTTCTAAGGGTTGGTGGAGGGGAAGTTTCAGTACCATTTTTACAAGGTCCAGCACTATTCTAACCTTGACTTATTGTTCTCTGAGATTAAAGTCTTAAATCTGAAAGCTCTCTCTCCTTCACAATTTGATATGTCATTTGTTCTCCATGAAAACTAGAAACTGAAATATCCACTTTTTTACAGAAAAAGACTTGCCATCTCGTTTTCTGGATGAAGAGAGGCTTGCTAAGCAAGCATCTAGCTCAGGAGTCCCGGTACGTCTCTTTTGATTAGAAAATTATGGCTGGATGATGTGGTCCATCATTTATGATCTTTTGTTTGCATCATGTTCATCTGATGCAAACTCTTGATATCAAGCATGATTTGATAGAAATGAGTTTTTTCATCTGTTTTTTGATAGAGGAGTTAATATCAGCTGTATAATTTTCAGGCTACAACAGGCACAACCGATAAGAGTAAAACCACCGTGCCTTCTGGCAGTCATTCTTCAGGTCAGTTCCAATTTGCTTATATATCTATTGTACCTTGTATTTTGCTGATTTCTGTTTTCAACGAAATGTCACTAGTGGGATTTATGTCGTTTTCTCGTCCTCTTGTAACTGTCGCAGGAGCTGCGAACACACCCAGTAATGCAAGCAAGGTTGGGTTTGCTATCTAGTTCTGTTTTTATTTTCAAATGACATATTGCTAAAATTTTGTTTATTGCCCAGTGGAAAAGTGGTCTCCATATGCGGTTATGTAGGATATCGTATTTCTAAAATGATAGTTGGTCCCTAAACGTGATATGTCAACTCTACTGATCTGGATATGATAAAAACCAATTACCTAAGCTCAATGGTGCGCATTTGGCAATCAATCACCAGTTAGGGGTATGTGTATTTGTTAATGCAGGATGCAGATTTTGAGGCGAAGGTCGCTAAGCTCGTGGAGCTCGGGTTCGGAAGAGATGCGGTGATACAAGCTCTGAAATTCTTTGATGGTAATGAAGAACAAGCGGCTGCTTATCTCTTTGGGGGCTGAACCTGAACTGTAGATGGATAATTATTTTTACACCAGCGACATTTTTTTTCCAATTATTACGGGAGTGCTGCTGATTATCATTTAAGTTGATCAAGAGGATGTGCAACTTGTTGAGAACGTTGATTCAACAGTCCCCATTTTCAGCCACCCATCTTCCTTTTTTTTTTTTTTGTTTGTGATTCAAGTTTTTAAATTTATTTGTATGCAATATTATTTTTCCTTCCAACTCTGTTCCCCTTCTTAAATGAAGAAGTTGAAAATTCAAGAATTTTTTCACCTTGGTATATTAGTGATCCAACTTTTTTCTTCTATAGTGGGTTCTGAGAGAAAAAAACACTTTCAAAGCATGTAGAGGCAATTAATGATATGTATGATTGTATTACTATATGTGTGAAGACTTGTAATGATATATCAAGTTAATTTTTCAATCACAGTAGGCTTACAGTTACATCAAGGTTCTATTTTGAGTCCTTATCTTTTTGCTCTAGTTATGGATGAGCTAACAAAAGATATCCAAGATGAGGTGACGTGGTGTATTCTATTTGCAGACGATATTGTGCTTATTGATGAGATCAGAGCTGATGTTAGTGCGAAATTTGAATTATGAAGAAGCACATTGGAGTCTAAAGGATTTACGTTGATTATTTTATAAAAAATAAGCTTTAAAAGATAAATAATTATAAATAAAATAATTATAATAACCATCAGTAATTTTTTATTTTTCCAAAAAAATATGAAATAAAAAAAATTAAATGGTGGCCCCGCTCAGAAATTGGGCCGCCGATTGGGTGTCGCTTGGTGGCCCATTTGCCGAGCGGCACCTAATTTGATATTTATTTTTTAATGCTTTTTTGGTAATTTTTTTTAAAAAAATTCTACTTTGGAAAATTGCCCCCGTAAATATGCTTGCACATGAGGTACCCAAGAAAGATATTTTCAGATATCTGAGATCAATGTTGCAAAATGAATGAGAGATTGATGAGATGTAAGCCATAGAATCAGAATTGGTTGGATGAAATGACGCGGTGCATCAAGATTTTTGTGTGATTGTAAAATTCCTCTTAGGTTAAAAGAAAAATTTTATAGAACAACAGTAAGACCTATCATGCTATATGAAGATGAATGTTGGCCAACACAAAGATAACATGAACATAAAATGGGAGTATCGAAAATGAGGATGTTAAAATGGATGTGTGGTCATACAAGGCTGGATAAGATAAAGAATGAAGATATTCGACACAGAGACAACATGATCATAAAATGAGAGTAGCTGAAATGAGGATGTTAAGATGGATGTGTGGTCATACAAAGCTGGATAAGATAAAAAATGAAGATATTCGACGAAAAGTTGGAGTAAAATCGGTGACAGAAAAGATGAAAGAACATAGATTAAGATTGTTTGGGCATATTCTTCGAAGGTCAGTAGATGCTCCGATAAGAACAAAATTTGCTACCGAGAGCATAACACGAAGAAAAGAAGAGGTCGACCAAAACTCACTTGGAGGAAAGTAGTAAAACAAGATTTAATCGAGTGAAAAATAAATTGGCGTACGATTTGTCCTAGGTCGGAGTGGCGGAAGGTTATTAGCATTGTGGATGGGCAAAATTATGGGTGTGCATGGTCCGAGTTGGTTCGGTCGCGACATGGAATTGGGGACCGGACCATTAGTCCGGTCCTCATATTTTTAGGACTAGGGACAGGACCAGAACCGGACAGGACCAGGACCAACGGTCCGGTCCCGGTCCCGGTCCCGGTCCCAACCCAGTAGGACTGCTAAATATAATAAGGGAGTCAAAACACCAAATGTGAGTTTAATGAGGTATTTCACATCTCTAAGTTAACCACTAAATGTAAATTTTATCGTGACAAATATACTTATGCGTGTTCTGATTGTGGGAGCATCGCAAAATATCCAGTGATTATGAACACTCAAATTTTTTGCAAGGGAATATAAGGTGAAGAAGGGCAATTCTGATCCAACTTTGAAATACGGCGAGGAATATAACTACTGGAGCAAGGGCAATTTTGATCCAACAGAACAACTACACCTTAAGTTTTGTAAACCTCACCAGAGACAATAAAGGTACTTCTGAATAAAAGGTGAAGAAGCAACAACATTAGTAAATGCATCTGCAAACATCCCAAACTTGCATATATTTATATATAAATAATTATATATTATAGGCGATCCGGGCCGGGCCGGGCCGGTCCGATCCCAACACAAGGAACTGGGAACCGGATCGCCCGGTCACTGGTCCTAGTTATTGGGATCGGGGACCGGACTGTCCACCTCAAGGACCGGACCAACCGGTCCGGTCCAGTTTGCACACCCCTAAGTATAATTTTCATGTTCCTAACTGTCATTTTTAGTCATTTCCCCATATATATATAAGTCTTTTTTTATTTATTTTTATATATTTATCTCTTTTCCCAAGAGTGGTCTTGCTTTTATTTTATGAATTTTTGGGGTTCATCGACCGCCAACACTAACTAGTTTGGGATAAATGTGTTGTTGTTGATTGGTTAATATCAGTGATCCAATGGTTACAAACTATGTGGACATGGTGCTCTCAAGGCATGATCTCTAACAAGCACCAGAGAATGCCGCACGTATGTGCTCGAGAGTTGATTGCATAATTTAGTTTTCATTTATGTCATTTGTTTCATGGTGATTGTGTGACGGGTCGAGGTTTTCATGCCCAGACCGATCGTGCAGATGGCCGAGAGACGCCCCAAGACCTGCTTTGTCTTGGATTCTCTAGGGTTTCTCTAAGGTTTTCTACCTAATTTCATAGTATTCCTGAATGTTCCTAGGAACGGGCGAGTCGATAATTTAGCTAGGGCTTTAGAACATTCCTACTTAATGTTGGTGGTTGGGAAGATGGGAGTTATAATCCCGACCATCCGATCTAATCTAGATCAACGGTATCAAAGCCCCCCTCCTATATAAATGGGAGTCCTCTTAGTCATTTGGTATCCACAAATAAAACGATCAAAAGCATTCTTCCCCAGAGTTTCTTTCTCTAGAACTTTCTCTTTCTACAAAGATCCTTAGAAGAAGAAGAGAAAATGCTTAACTCGGGCGCTCCAGCCATCCAAAACAGCCCGAGTCGCCGCACGGGTCGATCAGAATCTCCCGGCCCGTGACAAGTGGTATTAGAGCAAACATCGTAGAGACGAGCTGTTCGCGAGGTTAACGAGCATCAAACTAGTCGAGGTAATGACTAACTAAAATGTGGATCAAGTTATTGTTGTTGCAGAGGGGGATCTTCCCCAAGACAAAGCTCTCCAGGAGAAAGCCCAGGGCAAAACATCAAAGAAAAGAGAAACATCATCGGATGCTTTGGTGGCGCTCACTGAGAAGTTCGACTCGATGAGAAGAACCGTGCAGGAGCTGCTCGTTGATCTTGAAGATTCCAAGGAGCAGGTCGACAAAATGGACCACAAGATCCGTGAAGACTTCACGATTGTCCTAAATGGAGCTATATCTCCGCTTCAAATGAAAGACGAAGCTCTCGAGGCGTCAGTTGAAGCTTTGAAGTTGGACGTCCAAGAGAAAAACAACTCCAACCAAGTCGAGATCGAGGCGTTAAAAGTGGAGATTAAAGAGCTCAAGACCGAACTGGTCTTGTGCAAAACCAGCATTACCAATGGTGTATCCACGAGTGGTACACTGGCCATCCAAGCGGCACCAAAGATAAAGGTGCCCGAACCAAAAAACTTCAAAGGCGAACGATCCGCCGTGGAAATGAAAAACTTCATCTGGAGGATGGAGTAGTACTTTGTCGCCGTGGGAATTCAAGACGATGCGGCCAAGGTAGGAACAGTTTCTTTATACTTGACTGATCAAGTTATGTTGTGGTGGCGTTTCATGATGGATGAAGCCAAGAAAGGTAATCAAGACTACGTGGAGACGTGTGATGAGTTTGCCGAACAACTTCGAAATAATTTCTGCCCAGTGTTCGCGGCACAAGAAGCTCGTAGCAAGCTTCATCACCTGGAGCAAAAGGGCTCGATCCGAGAGTACATCAAGGAGTTCACCGAGCTCAAACTCCAAATCACCAACTTGGGCGGTGAGGAGGCTCTCGGAGCGTTCATGGACAGATTGAAACAGTGGGCGCAAATCGAGTTGAAGAGGCGTGATGTCTAAAGCCTCACCAAAGCAATCTCCATGGCTGAGTCACTGGTTGACTTCAGCAAACCCGATTCGAAGTCCAAGGGAAGTGGATGGAAGGGTTGAGACAACGACCGCATGGATGATGATTCCGGGCGAGGTCGAAAAGACTACCGAGACAGAGGTAGAGAAAGGCGGGACGTAGGATCGTCTATACACCAAAATCAAGACAACTGTTCCAACTACATTAAACTGGAGGACAGGTTCAAGCATCCTCCCTGATCACCTTGTGCAACATGCGAAGGCCCTCATTGGATGTAAAAGTGTCCAAAAATAAACGACAGTAAGACTCTCTTGTTGGAAAACAGTGTTAAATAAATAACAAAATTGTTTAATGAGTATGGAGAATACTTACAATTCGAATGACAATAATAAATATAAGCAAGCTGCCTCAAATGTGAAAATACTAATTTGAGCCTTCAGAAGCAGTATTGAAAATTCATCAGATGCAAAAATTCGTCAGATGCAAAAATTCATCAGATGCAACTGCATCTGATCCCGTCAGATGCAGTTCCTTCTGAACCCGTCAGATGCAACTTAGATGCACCCGTCAGATGCAGTCTTTCTGGACTCGTCAGAAGCAGTCCTTCTGGACCCGTCAGATGGAGTTCCTTCTGGACTCATCAGATGGAGTTCCTTCTGACCCTCTTTCTGAGTCTCCTTCTGAGCCTTCCTTCTGAGCCTTATTTTGACCTTCCTTCTGACCCTTCCTTCTGAGCTTCCTTCTGACCCTTCCTTCTGAGCTTCCTTCTGAGGCTCCTTCTAAGCAACAAAATCCGAACGGAAATTTAACAATATAAATAAATTGAATTTAGATGGAATACCGAGGCCTGTGTCCAACACAGTTTCCTTAAAACAGATTCGTCCCCTCCAGTACGTGCTTTGAGGTTTCATGGACATCTGTCTCCTAAGATACAACGGTTTAGTAGCGATAGATGCTAGCACAACACTCTAACGCTTCCGGCGAACTTGAACAACACGAGAACACTATCGAAAACAATGAAAATGCAGACAATTCAAAAGAGGGAGATTTTCGCAGTTCTTTTCGTCATGTACTCTCTATCTTTGAAATAGAACGGGAAGCCACCTATTTATAGGCTAAGTGAGGCATTGCGGAAATAAATAATAACGGCTAAATTAATTCTGCCGTTATGTAATTAATTCTGTAACCACAGAATTATAGCAGCCGTTACTTAGTTAATACCATTTACACACCGGTAATTAACGTAAGCACGATTAACGGCTTGAGTTGGAAAAAATTAAAAACAGAAGGCAAAAATAGGCTTGTCGCAAGGCCCACTTTCCGGTCCGGCATTCGCGTACGCAGGTCGTGCGCTCGCACCCAAGTTCAACTTGTCGGGCTTCCGTCGGGGTCCGAGATTTGCACCCCCCCTGCGCGTGCGCGCGAGGCATAGTGCTTGTGCTATGATAGTTACCACTTAAAGAGAGTGTATCCATATATAAAGCACTTCAAGACCTTCTTCCTTTCCTATGTGGGACTAGTGCTTTGTCACTTCCCACTTCCAACTCAATGGTGTTCTTTGAGAAATAATTTCTCATTCACTCACCATCAAAATACCTCATATTTCCAACAATCCCCCACATGAATGAAAATTATTTTGGTTTTGACTCTGTGATAGTGTTCAACAAATGAAACCTGCATAGGATAGGTAGGTGCCACCCTTTGAACCTTCCATTGTGAAAGTATATTTAATTTACCAGCTGTCCAGTAGACATGATGTCCTTGAACTGTCCTGCTTTCTTAGTAAATGACCCATACACTTCACACAGGAATCATCAACGTTTGTTCAGTTCTCATGAGTATGTTCGTTTTGGCCATGAACATCGTCCTGGTTCTGCGAGAATTTCTAAAGAATTCAGCCATCAATAATTCTCCTTTGAAGCGGCCCCACTTCTCTCTCACATAGGTGATTACTTAATCTTGAGTAATTAATTTACTCCACTTAAGAATATTAAAGCAATAGTTGCTATCCTTTTCCTGATAAACCCACACAGTAATTTGTTTACTCCACATACTTGAGGGATATCAAATCACTGTTTCTTTTATAGGAATGATTTGAGGGATAGACCCCCACAGTGATATCTTAAGTTCGTATACTTAGGTTGTCCCTTTTGAACCTAGATCTTGGGATCTTCAGTCAGCTAGGTTGGGTTTTCCGTTATACAAACTTTTCTGTAATGGGCTGTAGTCCCATTCCTATTGTTGCCTTTTCAACTAACTCTCTGTTTAACCCTTTGGTTAGCGGATCCGCAATATTATCCTTTGACTTTACGTAGTCAATAGAGATAACTCCAGTTGAGAGTAGTTGTCTAATGGTATTGTGTCTACGACGTATATGTCTAGACTTACCATTATACATGTTACTCTGTGCTCTTCCAATCGCAGATTGACTATCGCAATGTATACAGATTGGTGGCACAGGTTTTTGCCATTTTGGAATATCCTCTAGGAAATGGCGTAGCCATTCAGCCTCTTTACCACATTTATCCAAAGCTATAAACTCGGATTCCATTGTGGATCTGGCTATAACAGTTTGTTTACAGGATTTCCAAGATACAGCAGCACCTGCCAGTGTAAATACATATCCACTAGTAGATTTTGAGTCTTTTATATCAGATATCCAGTTTGCATCACTGTATCCTTCTAATACAGATGGATACCTAGTATAGTGCAGGCCATGATTCCGAGTATACCGTAAGTACCTGAGTACTCTCACTATTGCTTTCCAATGGTCAGCACTCGGATTGCTCGTATATCTACTCAATCTACTAACTGTATAGGCAATATCTGGTCTAGTACAACTCATTAATTACATTAGACTTCCAATAATTCTGGAGTATTCTACTTGAGAAACACCCTCTCCTCTATTCTTGGATAGATGAAGACTATTGTCTAATGGTGTTCTAGCAATACCAGAATCATTCTTGCTGAATTTTCCAAGAATCTTGTCCACATAGTGTGACTGGTTTAAAACTAAACCTTCCGATGTTCTCGTGATTTTAATCCCTAAAATCACATCAGCAAGTCCCATATCTTTCATGTCCAATCTTGAATTCAACATATTCTTGGTAGATTTGATCATTCTGTTATCACTACCAACAATGAGTATGTCATCTACATACAAACATAGAATGACATATCCATTCTCTATCTCTTTAATGTAGACACATTTATCACATTCATTGATTTTGAAACCATTGGTAATCATTGCATTATCAAACTTTTCATGCCACTGCTTTGGCGCTTGTTTTAGACCATACAATGATTTTACCAATTTACAGACTTTCCTTTCTTGTCCTGAAACTACAAAATCTTCAGGTTGTTCCATATAGATTTCTTCATCCAAATCACCATTTAGGAAAGCTGTTTTTACATCCATTTGATGTACTTCTAGATGTTGACACTTGATTTTTTATCAGTCTTTCATAGTTTATTTTTTAAAAATTCATAAAAAATATATAAAAAGTTAAAAAATTAAAAAATCATCTTTGGTAGCCTTGACCAAGCTAAAGGAACCATTTTTGACAAAAAATAATTTTTCAATTTTTTAATATTTTCCAAAAATAGAAAAATACATGAAAAATGAAGAAAAACAGCATTCGATGTCGTAAAAATATAGAAAAATAGTCAATATTTTTATTTTAATTTTATTTTCATTTTGAACTCATAAATAGTTAAAATTCAAGTTCAATTGCATGTGTTTCTTCACGACGCATAGAGTTGAATTTGGCAAAAAAAATATCATTCGAGTCTTTTAATTTGTAAATTTCTACATCTTTTTTAGTCTTGATGTCCAATTAGATCGACCACCATCTACAATAAATGCCCCTTGCTGAATATTTTCATTTTTGTTTCACATGATTTCATGGTGTAAAACGCCGAGTGGATCCCCAAATATAATCGGGTCGGCATGAGCTCGATAGCTCGTCCAAGACCAAACCAGGGCACGGCGAACCCCATGTGAGTACTCTCGAACTCCTGCGATGCTTCCTAATGCTTTTCTTAGGTTAGATCGAGTGTAGAACGGCTAGGACAGCTAAATCATTCTTGAGCTGTGATTGATAAATAGGGCATTACTAGGAATGCCATGTGATTTATTTGCATATCTAGATTCCTTGAGTTGCGCATTTTATTACTGATTGTGATTGCTAGGATAATCACTCATATCTGCATGAATTTCTAGATTTATGGTTCTTACCTTACTCATCCGCATGAATCTCAGGCTAGAAAATTCAGCCAACTTAGGTACCGAAAGGGCGTCAACTCTGACGGTTGGCGTAACTAAGTCCCCGAAACCATTTCTCTGGTTCTCGCAGAATTGAATAGAAACTCCCAACTATTCGATTGGGTGGTCCAATCATACCCTAAAAAAATGATTGGTGGTGACTCCATGGCATGCACACTTAGCACATGTCACTAGACCACACTGAAAGTCGATCACGCATACCTCCGTTGCGATTTGGGTAATGGGCCTTGGGAGAGGTCCGCGTCCGACCAGACTGGACGGCCCATTAACACTCGAGAGCCCGACAACCTCAAGAGGGTCGCGACACTAGATTTCGCAATGCTGCAATCGCAAGTATCATCCTAATGGAGTTTATTCTCGTCACAGGAGAATAAGTATCAAAGTAATCTAAGCCTTCTTGTTGCCTGTATCCTTTGATTACAAGTCTGGCTTTATACTTATCAATGGAGCCGTCTGCTTTCATCTTCCTTTTAAAGATCCATTTGGACCCTAAAGGTTTACAACCAGGAGGAAGATCCACTAGCTCCCAAGTATGATTCTGCAAGATAGAATCAACTTCACTTTTTATTGCCTATTTCCATAGAGGTCCCTCAGAAGAACTCACAGCTTCTGTATAAGTTAGTGGTTCTTTTTCTAACAAATAAGTTAGAAAATCATTTCCAAATGATTTTTCCACTCTTGCTCTTTTGCTACGTCTTAGTTCATGATCTGAATCATGACTTTCATCATTCATAGTTTCATTTGTTCGTTTGGACGAACTTGAACCATCATTGGATTTATAAGGAAAAACATCTTCAAAAAATGAAGCATTCCTAGACTCCATGATCGTATTCTTGTGTACATCTGGAATCTTAGATTCATACACAAGAAATCGATATGCACTACTGTTATGTGCATAGCCTATAAAGATACAATCCACCGTTTTAGGACCTATCTTAGTTTTCTTTGGTGTTGGAACAATTACCTTAGCAAGGCACCCCCACACTCGTAAGCAATTGTAGGATGGTCTCCTACCTTTCCATAGCTCATAAGGGGTTTTATCCTCTTTCTTTCGAGGTACCTTATTTAAAAGGTAATTGCTCGACAAAATAGCTTCACCCCACATATTTTGAGATAAGCCTGAACTTAGTAACATCGCATTCATCATTTCTTTCAATGTGCGATTTTTTCTGCAACACCATTTGATTGAGGTGAATAGGGCGCAGTCACCTCATGTATAATTCCGTGTTGTGCACAGAATTCACCAATTGGTACTTCATACTCACCGCCTCTATCACTTCTCAATCTCTTGATTTTCTTATCAAGTTGATTTTCAACTTCATTCTTATAGAGAATAAATTTCTCTAAAGCTTCATCTTTGCTTTTAAGCAAATACACATAGCAGTATTTAGTGCTATCATCGATAAAGGTAATAAAATATTTATTACCACCTCTTGTTTGTACGAATTTCAAATCACAAACATCACTGTGAATCAATTCAAGAGGTACGGTACTTCTGTCAATCGATTGAAACGATGATTTCGTTAATTTTGTCTCAACACAAATTTCACATTTGTGTTTTGAATCAATTTGGAATGAGGGTATATGTTCCAAGTTAATTAATCTACGCAATGTATCATAATTAACATGTCCGAGTCTACCATGCCATAAATTGGAGGACTCAAGCAAATAAACGGAAGACTTATTATCTTTATTGATAATCGTCATAACATTGAGCTTAAAAAGCCCATCAGTTACATATCCCTTCCCCACATACATTCCAGATTTTGACAAAATAATTTTGTCTGACTCGAACACCATGCGAAATCCATGCTTGTTCAACAGTGATCCGGACACCAGATTCTTTCGAATTTCCGGTACATACAAGACAGTGTTCAGAGTCAGCTCTTTCCCAGAAGTCATCTTCAGAAGCACCTTCCCTTGGCCTTCAACCGCAGAAGATGCAGAGTTTCCCATGAATATTTTCTCCCCATCAATTGGTTCGAAAGTTGTGAACAATTCCTTATTGGAACACACGTGCCTTGTAGCACTAGTGTCAATCCACCATTCCTTTGGATTGGACCCAACCAAGTTCACTTCAGAAATCATTGCAGAGAGATTTATATCTGACACGTCTTTTGTCATGCCATTCACCATATTTGTCTCATAACTCTTCCTCTTTGGAAGACTGCAATTCACAGATTTGTGACCCGTCTTGCCACAGTTGAAGCATTTTCCTATAAACTTGTTCTTGGAAACTCTTCCTTTTGGTCCCAACTTCGGCTTGGTGACCTTCTTGTTCTTGTGGCCATGCTTATGCTCCACAACATTTGCCTTAGCTGTAGCAGGATTGAATCCTTTGCGTTCAGAGCTTCTATTGTCTTCTTCAATTCGAAGTCTAACAATCAGCTCCTCTAGGTTCATTTCCTTTCGCTTGTGCTTGAGGTAGTTCTTGAAATCCTTCCATCCAGGAGGTAGCTTCTCAATAATCGCAGCCACTTGGAAGGTTTCACTCATGTTCATTCCTTCAGCCTGAATCTCATGCAAGATCACTTGAATTTCTTGCACTTGACTGATTACAGCTTTAGAATCCACCATCTTATAATCAAGGAATCGACCGACAACAAATTTCTTTGCTCCAGCATCCTCTGTTTTATATTTCCGGTCTAAAGATTCCCACAACTCCTTTGCCGTCTTTATTGTACAATAAACATTGTACAATGAGTCATGTAAGCCATTCATGACATAATTCCTACACAGGAAGTCAGAATGCTTCCAAGCCTCAACAGCATTGAAGGCTTGCTTATCAGTTTCTCCATCGGATACCTTAGGAGGTTCCTCAGTCAAGAATCTCGCAAGATTCAGTGTTGTTAAATAAAACAACATTTTCTGCTGCCACCTTTTAAAGTTCGATCCGTTGAACTTTTCAGGTTTCTCACCATGGTGGGAAGAAGGCGCAGCAGAAGCAGAAGCAGAAGATGACCCAGGCTGATGGACAGCAGAGGCAGAGCTTTTGGTGATGTCATCAGCATGCACATCAACAGCTTCTTTTCCAGTAGCCATTTGAATTGTAAGTGTCGAATCGAATCGAATCTATTTTAAGATTGTTGGAAAACAATGTTAAATAAATAACGAAACTGTTTAATGAGTATGGAGGATACTTACAATTCGAATGACAATAATAAATATAAGCAAGCTGCATCAAATGTGAAAATACTAATTTGAGCCTTCAGAAGCAGTATTGAAAATTCATCAGATGCAAAAATTCGTCAGATGCAAAAATTCATCAAATGCAACTGCATCTGATCCCGTCAGATGCAGTTCCTTCTGAACCCGTCAGATGCAACTCAGATGCACCCGTCAGATGCAGTTCAGATGCACCCGTCAGATGCAGTCCTTCTGGACCCGTCAGAAGCAGTCCTTCTGGACCCGTCAGATGGAGTTCATTCTGGACCCGTCAGATGGAGTTCCTTCTGACCCTCCTTCTGAGTCTCCTTCTGAGCCTTCCTTCTGAGCCTTCTTCTGACCTTCCTTCTGACCCTTTCTTCTGAGCTTCCTTCTGACCCTTCCTTCTGAGCTTCCTTCTGAGGCTCCTTCTAAGCAACAAAATCCGAACGGAAATTTAACAATATAAATAAATTGAATTTAGATGGAATACCGAGGCCTGTGTCCAACACAGTTTCTTTAAAACAGATTCGTCCCCTCCAGTACGTGCTTTGAGGTTTCGTGGACGTCTGTCTCCTAGGATACAACGGTTTAGTAGCGATAGATGCTAGCACAGCACTCCAACGCTTCCGGCGAACTTGAACAACACGAGAACACTATCGAAAATAATGAAAATGCAGACAATTCCAAAGAGGGAGATTTTCGCAGTTCTTTTCGTCATGTACTCTCTATCTTTGAAATAGAACGGGAAGCCACCTATTTATAGGCTAAGTGAGGCATTGCGGAAATAAATAATAACGGCCAAATTAATTCTGCCGTTATGTAATTAATTCTGTAACCACAGAATTATAGCAGCCGTTACTTAGTTAATACCATTTACACACCGGTAATTAACGTAAGCACGATTAACGGCTTGAGTTGGAAAAAATTAAAAACAGAAGGCAAAAATAGGCTTGTCGCAAGGCCCACTTTTCGGTCCGGCATTCGCGTACGCAGGTCGTACGCTCGCGCCCAAGTTCAACTTGTCGGGCTTCCGTCGGGGTCCGGGATTTGCACCCCCACTGCGCGTGCGCGCGAGGCATAGTGCTTGTGCTATGATAGTTACCACTCAAAGAGAGTGTATCCATATATAAAGCACTTCAAGGCCTTCTTCCTTTCCTATGTGGGACTAGTGCTTTGTCACTTCCCACTTCCAACTCAATGGTGTTCTTTGAGAAATAATTTCTCATTCACTCACCATCAAAATACCTCATATTTCCAACATCTCTATTCTATCGTCAAGAAAGATAGTGTGGAGGAGTCTAAAGAAAAAGAAAAGGAAGAAGAGCCAAAGCTTGCTCGACTCGAAGGCATCCGAACACTCGACTCGATACCTATTCAATCACCACTGAAGAAAACTACAAGACCATCAACTCTCAACTTTATGGAAGTCAAGGTGCATGGCAAAACACTCTTGGCCTTGGTGGATGTCGCGACCCGTCCGGAAGCGGACGCGGCTAATGGATTACCGATCGCGGGTCTTGGATCGGCGCGAGCCCTCCCAGGCCCATACCAAATCGCGGCGGGAGTATTTTTGAGGGATTCGACGATAAGAGTCGATCGCTTTCGACCTTAGTGTGGTCGTGGTGGCATGTGCAACTTGTGCATGCATTTGGAGTCGCCACCGGCCTTTCTTGGAGGGTAGACCGGAAACCTTACTAACCGATTGGGAGAGATCGATTAGTTCTGCGGAACCAGAGATTTTGGGTTCGGGGACTTGGTTACGCTGGTGTCATTACCAACGCCCTTTCGGTACCTAACACGAGTGATTTTCCTAGCTAAGAGTTCATGCAGGCGCAATTTTAGGTGAGATAGGCTTGATTCAGGGTTTCATGCAGATTGGAAGACTGTTCCTATCAATCGCAATCAATTTAAATGAAAGCGTAATCAAGTACATAAATAAATCATATCAATGCACATTAATTCAAAATAATGGCTTCCTAGTATAGCCATAAGGGTTTAGGAAATGTGTGATTTTGGATCAGGGGTAAAATGGGAAGATTTGGGGACGATTAGCCCAAAGGGCAAAATCGTCATTTTTTGGAAGGGTTGGATACCGAATTACCCAAAATATTCCGTAGCCAGTTGATCGTGGCCATTTCCCATTTTTGAGAATTTTTTGGAATTTCTTGATTTTTCTTCAATTTTTGGAAGACGATTCGCCCAAAGGGCGAAATCGTCATTTTTAAGAAGGGTCGGGGTTTAAAACACCTGGGATGAGACTTGGCCAGTTGTTCGTGGCCATTTCCTATTTTTTGGGATTTTCCTGGATTTTTTTTAGAATTTTTTTGGAAGACGGTTTGCCGGAAGGGAAAAACCGTCATTTCGGAAAAGATCGGGGGTCGAAAGACTCGGAACAGGTCATGGCCAGTTGAATGTGGCCATTTCCTATTTTCTGGAATTTTTTATAATTTTTCTGAATTTTCCTAATGTTTTTGAATTTTTTTATGATTTTCTATTTTTTATTGCATTTTTGAGTTTTTTATTATTTTCTGAATTTTTTAATATTTAAAAATATTTTCCGGGCCGGGTCAGACCCGGCCCGCGCCTCGCGGATGCCCGGCCCGAACCTACAGATCGAAACCGGCCTAAAACGACACCGTTTTGCATTTTAAAAGATTTTTCTATTTTTTAACAATTTTTTTTTATCTTTTTATCCATTTTCTTTAATTATTTCTGAAAAAACCTGGATCGGACGATCTTTATTGTGCCACGTGGCGAATTCCCATCCATTCGATCAGAATAATTTTATTTATAAATACAAAAATTAAACCTCATCCGACGGATCAAAACGTGCCACGTGTCGGACTCTGGTGCGTCCGATCTTGAGCATGATCGGACGATCCACAGAGCGCCACTTGGCGAAATCTCGACCATCGGATCTAAATTTTTTTATTTATTCGAAAATCATTTATTTATTTTGAAAATCTGTTTTTTTATTTATTTTACAAAAGCCCAGATCGCGACACGTGGCGAAGCCACGACCGTCCGATCTGGGCGGTTTAATTTTCAGACCGCGGCCCCCACGCTGACGTGGCTGCCGACATGGCATGCCACGTCAGCAGTTTGACCGTTGACCGGACCAGGCCCGCCGGAGAAGACGACCGGCGCTTCGCTGGAACAGTGATTATTCCGGCGAAGTCGCCGGAATCCTCGCCGGAAGACACGAACCGGACCCAATCTTTCATGATTTTTGATCCTTTTTTTACCACACGGCTCCTCAGCACTTCAACACCAATATACAATCAAGACACGACGAAAATAACGCCGGGGAAAGGCCGTGCCGGACATCCACAGTCCCGGCGCCGGCGACCCATTTACAAACACATCTTTTTTATCAAACTCGATTCTAAACCTCCGAACAACTTTCAAAGAGAGTTTAGGGACTTACCTGAGCTCATTTCGAGCTTGCCGTCAGCCATATTTGCCGAACCAAGTCCTCGACCCGTACATTCCTCGGGAGCTCCGGCCGGACGTTTTTTTTTTTTTATAGAGTCCCTGTTCGAGAGTCGCCGACGGCTATGGAGGCTTCAACGACGATCTGTGCGTGAGCTGAAGGTCCGGGGTGCTCGCCTCTCTCTCGGTTTCGCTCTAAAAAAAAAAAATCCTCTCTCTCCCTCCGCCGAGCTCCCATTAACCGAGATTCCTCCTCTTTCGTGCGTGGCCGACCGCCTTTAGGTCGTGGAACGTCCACCATCGATCGTCTTCCACTCACGACGTCTTCTTTTTTGTAAAAAATGCCGAGGCGGGCCTCCCCCACCTTCCCCTGTTCTCTGTGCGCTTCGCTGGCCGGTGGGTTGCAGACCCGGTCGGACCGGGTCGGGTCGGGTCTGACCCGACCGGCCCGGTTCGACCAATTTTGCCAAATTGGGCACGAAATCGACCCATTTTCATGAAATTGAAGGCAAAATCGGACTCCTTGACATGTTTTCTATCAAATAGGGGTATTTTCGTGAATCAATTGGTTGAAATTTAGTGAAAACCCCAAATTGTCCCTAGGTTCCGAAAATTAATTTCGCTTAATCGAAGGTGCAAATGATCGAATTATCCCAAATTGAAGCCACCAATGGATTCCTCATGATGAAAACTGTCGGGTAGAGATGTTTAATTTTAATGGGTATGCCCGTGTGAAATTTAATTTCAAGAATTGTGAAACCGGGGACTAAATTGAAAGAAAATTGTGCAATTAAGCCCTTTTGGCTAAAATTGATCAAATTGGAGGGAATATTGACCCAATTGCACTTCAATATTTTAGAATCCAATGTCATAGCTTATAAAAAGTGAGAATTGAAAATTAAAAGACTCGAAAAGGATTTTTTATGCCCGATTCGGGTTTATGTTTGTGAAGGAACATAGTGACCCAAGCCGAATTTTCAGGATTTAAAGTGACACACTTGAAGAGGAAAATTTAAAAAAAATATTAAATATTTTTGTGTATTTTTATGACCACGAATGGTATTTTTTTTTTGATTTTTTGGGTATTTTTAATAATTAAATAAATTCAAAAAATATTAAAAAAACCAAAAAATATGTTTTGTTCAAAATTGGTTCCTAAGGCTAAGCCAAGGCTTCCAAAGTTGATTTTGTGATTTTATGGCCTTTTTTGATATTTTTAATTAATTTTAAAGGATAAAAATTATAATAACAGATGGTCAAAAATCAGGTGTCAACAGTGGACACGGGTGCAACAAATCTGTTTATCTCAACTGAAGCGGCGCGGTGGTTGGATCTAAATGTGAAACCCAACGAACACTACTTCAAGACGCTAAACTCTAAAGACCGCCAAGCTAATGGCATAGCCAGAGACGTCGAGATTCAAGTCGGCGGATGGAAAGGAAAGCTTGATTTCGAGGTAATTTCGCTTGATGACTATGATTTAATGTTGGGAATAGATTTCTTTGACACAGCTGAGGCGATGGTCGATCTGAGGACCAAGTCGCTCATCATCACTGACTCAAAATGCCCATCGATCGTGACGATGATCAATGGGGTGGGAAACGCGAAAAGAATCAACACGATCAAGCTCGTGGAGAAGAAGAAAGGAGTTGAGGTGCCGTTCGGGCCAAGAAACAAAACTCGACCTTTGGGGCTGCTGATGGATAAGTGGGAGCTGCCAACATAAACTCAAGACACTCTACCCATTAGTGTGCTGTTCCAGGAGCTGGAAGACATTGATGCGGTCAAAACAAAGACCAAGTTGCTGATGACTCAAGAAGCTGTGCACGCTCCATGCAAAAACCAAGTCCTGAAGCCAAAGAAGAAGCGCTCTCGTGGACGCAAAAATAGAAACCAGAAGAAGCCGATGATCCAGTTGAAGGATGCAGGCGGCCAAAACAAAAATTCTGCTACGAAAGAGAAAGACCCCGAGCTTGGAGCATCGAGGATGGCGTTTGAATCGGTGGGGGAGAATGTGACGGGCCGAGGTTTTCACGCCCAGACCGGTCGTGCATATGGTCGAGAGACGCCCCAAGACCTGCTTTGTCTTGGATCCCCTAGGGTTTCTCTAGGATTTTCTACCTAATTCCATAGTATTCCAAAATGTTCCTAGGGACGGGCGAGTTGGTAATTTAGTTAGGGCTCTAGAACATTCCTATTTAATGTTGGTGGTTGGGAAGATGTGAGTTGTAATTGTAATAGCCTGGGCTCATTGCACTTCCGTTGCGCCACTGCTTGCAAGATATTGTCCGCTTTGGACACATAGTCCTCATGATTTTGTTTCTCCGAACGCTGCCCATACAACGCCCGAAAAATGGGTCTTGCAAATTACAAAGGCCCAAAGCATATAAAGCCCCCAAGACCCCACTCTCTAAGCAATGTAGGACTCAAGGGTGGGGATGTTACATTCTCCCCCCTTCGGGTACAACGTCCCCGTTGTGGCCCTATCTCACCCATTTTTGGGTCACAGTCGTCCGCCGGTGCAGCCTCCCCTGCCATCTCGGCCACGCTGCCCACCCTCAAGGTTTGGCCCCACACGCCTACGGGAGTTGGCTCTGATATAAACTGTAATAGCCTGGGCCCATCGCGCTTCCGCTGTGCCACTACTTGCAAGATATTGTCCTCTTTGGACACATAGTCCTCACAGTTTTGTTTCTCCGAAAGCTGCCCATACACCGTCCGAAAAACGCGTCTTGAAAATTACAAAGGCCCAAGGCATATAAAGCCCCCAAAACCCCACTCCCTAAGCAATGTGGGACTTAAGGGTGGGGATGTTACAGTAATCCTAGCCATCCTATCCAATCTAGATCAACGGTTGTAATCAGAGACCCCCTATATAAAAGGGAGTCCTCTTAGTCATTTGACATCCACAAATAAAATGATCAAAAGCATTCCTCCCTAGAGTATTCTATCTAAAGCGTTCTCTCTCTACGAATATCCTTAGAAGAAGAAGAAGAAGAAGAATAAGAAGAAGAAGAGAAAAGGCTTAGCTCGAGCGCTCCAGCCATCCAAAACAGCTCGAGTCGCTGCACGGGTCGATCAGAATCTCCTGGCCCGTGACAATTGCGTATTTCTTTGAACCTATTTTCGAAGATTTGTCTCGGCAACGGTCATTTGGTATTTTGTGTTTGAACGATGATGTCTCTTTACTCAACAACACTCGTCTTCTGATTTAACCGTCCACTAACTGCGCATATTCGAAAGTTCGTGGGATGGATGGTTGATCTCAAGACAACCAGAACTGTAAAAAATTATGTATGGGTTAATTGTCATGTTGAAAATTTTCGTTGGACCACTTAAATCGGAAAAAAAAAATGATCACTTAAGTGCATTTCGAAAAAAAAAAGACATGACATTTGTAATTAAAATTCTTAAGTGACGTGGCATTTTAATTTTTTTTTAGTGACATGTAAGTAAATACATGGCATGTGCCATCGTCTTTTTTTATTTTTATTTATTTATTTATTTATTTTAACTGTTTCCTCTAGTTAGTCGCCAGGCTATCGATCAGTCATAGGGAGGGCCGACGAGGGTGAGGTCGAGCCTCGCCATGGGTAGGCGAGGCCGATCTTGCCGGCCTTCCTCAGGCCAATCGGTGGCCAGAGGAAGAAGGGAGGAAAAAAAGAAAAAAAGAAAAAAAAGAAAAAAAAAGATTGAATTGCATTAAACGGCGTCGTTTCATGTTATAGATGTTGATTGGGCCTCCGGCTAGCCACTTCGGTTTCATATATTAATAAAAAAAGGCTATGTCGTACTTTCTATCAAACATATCGGATTTGGTACTTAAGTGATTTTTTTTAAAATTAAAATTTAAATGATCAAAAAGAAACTATTGGCACTAAAATGAATGTCATTGATAACTTGTGATGTACCCTCCTATCTCAAGAATTATGTCACTTAGTGCTAAGTTGGTTCTCACGAAAGGGTATGAAAATCTCTTCGAATGCCTAAGGCAAGAACATTAGGAAGGTGTTGATAAAGCTCTCCCTCTTTATATAAAGTGGAGTGAAACCAAAGATCTGAGAATGAGTTGAGAGGATGAGATACTAGGAGGAAATGGAGATGGAGCCTGGATTGTCTAAAGCCAGCTTATCTGGTTGGTGATTTACCCATTATGTTTGTCCTGATTGACTTGTTTGATCTCATCTTAGATCGAGCTGGTTCTGCAATGTTGGGTTCATAATTCCTTATGTTTCTTTTCTTTCTTCTACGGATTTTACGTAATGGGTTGAGCTAACAGATTGAATTTGCAGGACGTTAAGGTAAATTAGGACAGCGATTCGGGTTCAGCCACCTTAAAGTTTAGATCTTGATGATTGCTACACCATCTTTCGACTTGTGGATTAGCTCACGAGAGAATGAAAGTCGGTTGGATGAACTCATTCACATCAAGTCTCCAGGCATTTCCACATTATTAATCTGGAGCTTACACCTCTTGAGTCATAATTAGCAATCAAGAAGTTACCGGTAGGAATATCAACACGCAACTCATAAACAATAGGGTCAACAGCACATCAAGTTTCTTTAAAAATTCCGTAGAAATAAAGGAATATGTAGCGCCAGAGTCAAACAACACATAAGCACACCGCGAGGCAAGTGAAATAATACTTGCAACAACGGCGTTAGAAGCTGCGTCATCATCTTCTGTCACAGCAAAAACTTTCACTGTCATCTTCTGCTTTTGCTGACTATCTTGAGGCCTACCAGCTGAAGAGCCTGTCTTCTTCATAGAACAAGTAGTTGCTATATGTCCAGGCTGCTCACAAACAAAGCATACCATACTATCTGTAGGTGCATTCCTCTGAGTGGAACAATCACGTGCCATGCGTCCTGTTTTTTCGCAAATAAAGCACGCTCTTGTCTTGCGGTGACAAAGGCCTCCATGATGTTTCCCACATGTAGCGCTAGGGCCCTGAATAACTTGACTCTTTCCCTTTTCACGATTACTAATGCTTCTTTGCCTGGTGCTACCACTTGCTTGATTTTCCTGAAAATATGTGAATTTTGGCCTCTTATGCAATAAAACACCCTGTGTACCGCTGATAGAAAGCTCTCGTTCAATTTTGATTGCTCGTTCCAGCATATCCTTATAAGTAGGCAATGAAAGAGACACAAGTGTAAAACGAATCTCGGGTCGAAGTCCTCTTACGAAGTGCTCAACCTTTCCCCTTCATCGGCTACCAAACATCCCGCAAATCTACTCATATGGTTGAAACGGCCTACATACTCCATAACAGTCGAGTCACCTTGGGATATGTGTAGAAAATCATGCTTCATTTGCGCTTGGAAAGATTGCGGGAAGAATTGGGTATTGAAAGTCTCCTTGAAGTCCTTCCAAGAAATAATAGTATCTTCGTCTCCAAAGGCGGATCTCATTCCCTCCCACCAGTACTCGGCTTCACCTTCTAGATAAGGCATAGTAAAGTCAACCTTTCTCTCCTTAGGAACCTCTTCGACTCTTTTTAATCCATCGTTCTGCCGCAAGAGGATCTATTTTTCCATCATTGGTGGGTGGTTTCTCCTTTCTAAACTGGGCGAAAGTGTAGCCTCCATCACCCTTAGGTTCAATAGCTCCAGCTACATTATCTTGGGTCCCTTGTTGCTGGCTCTCTCCTCTTGATTTCAGAGATTCTGCTCTTGTATCCTCTTCTCCTCTTGAAAGCTTGCCCTTAGAACTTCGAGGAACATCCCTAGAATCAAATGTGATACTCTCTTGCTCCTACTACTCTTGCGATAGTTGACAAGCAGCTCTGGATCTGAACTCATGATTATCTAGATCCAAGAATGAAACTAGCTATATCTTAGTATCTCTTAGGCTAACGCATTAAAATCTATCACACTATCTCACAACGTCCCATATCTAACTACAAAGATCATAACATATGCTCTGATACCAATAAATGTTACACCCCAGAACTACTACAAGGCATAACATGGCCGTCCTTTCTCAGAAGGACGCGGCCTTCACAAAACAAAACTCAGCCTGCTAACAAATGTGTACATCCATATATACAATAAAAGGTCTCTTGGTACACTATCAGAGCTTTCTATAACAACAAAAAGATCCAAAAACTTAACTAACAAAAGGGCTATTTGAAAAGCTCAACATAACTCTTTCCACTTAATAACAAGTGTCCCCTACCCAAAAATCCTTTAGCTAGCGCTACGCTTAGGTCCTACTGGCGACTCGCTGAACCTGAAAGACAAGGGAAATGGAAGGGATGAGCTAATACGGCTCAGTGAATAATACATTTCTTCTAAGCGGATCGAACAATCACTATGTATATGTAATACTCAAAATATAACTCATTTATGTCAAACTCCAAGCATAACAAATGTTTACAATCGAAGCGAGATATATAATAACTTATTATAGTATATTCATTGCAAAAGTACTTATTTTGAACCACAAACTCAAAACGAATATCAATGGTCAAAGCCATTGATCAATCTCATCAAAACAAGTCAATGGTCTATCCATCGACTAATCTCAGCAAAACACATGTCAGTGACCTATCCACTGATTAATCTCATGCTCAAGAGTCTAACTATAGTTACGTATAACGCCCGTGACAAAAGGCGCCAAGATTCCCCATTGGCAAGGTCTCCACCTATAATGCCGGTGGCTCGGCTCACAAGGATATCCTAACTAGTATGCGCATACCCACAACCCCCTCAACTGGATTTACAGCTATCTTGAGCATCATAAAAATCCAACAACATCATTCTCATTGTTGGGGTTATTCCATATCGGTTGTGGAAGGGGCTGGTGGTTGGTTTATAAGGGTGAGGGAAATCCTCAATCTTTGAGCTAGCTTTTGGGTTGAGAGAGGCCTAAGACTACCCAACACTGGTATCAAAGCCTAGGTTACCAACAAGTCTAGACCCAACAGTCACACAAGAGAGATACGGGTTGTCGCGGCCTCCGACTCATGGCCTGATGTGTGAGGGGGAGATTGTTGGGATTGTCCCACATCGCTTGTGGAAGGGGCTGGTGGTCGGTTTATAAGTGTGAGGGAAAGCCTCAATCTTTGAGCTAGCTTTTGGGTTGAGAGAGGCCAAAGACCACTCAACACTCATAACCAAAATACATATCACGGTCAACCCAAAACCAGTAGCTCAAATCATATCAAATAGACAAAAACAACAGTAAAGGTTCGATCTTGTTTTATGCAACAAATATGGTATTTTTCTCAGTTCATAACACATATAGTATATCTCTTTCAAAATATGCACTTTTTCAACACAAAGAACAAATAGTATTACTCACCTGATACGTCAGAACCAAACTAGAAAGATTACTCGGATCGGCACGTTCGAGATCCTATCAAAAGTACAAGAAACGGATCAAAAACTGAGTAATAAGCTACCTTAGAATACGACTCAACTGAATAAGGCCTATTTGTAACTAAGATGACACCTACGCATCAACAAAACATTCGTTCATAGCAAAAACGTATGTTGTCCGCTTTGCGCAACCTGCGCTATAAACTGTAACGGGCCATAATTTCCTCATCCGGGCTTCGATTTAAACGATCTTACAGTCCAAAGAAAAATCTTTTAACGTACAATTAGAATCCCGACATGGCTTGTCCAAAATTCATTCGAAAATTGACAAAAATGGGCAAAAATAGTTCTAGTCACGTACTGTTCACTTCGTGCACCAGATTTGAAAATCTTATTTCGGGCAAACCGCAACTTCAAATGAAGATTCGTCGAATCCTACGGCTTGATAACATCCTAAAGTTTCATTTCCATGCAAAAATTCGATTAAACGACCAAGAAATCAGACCTGGCTACTTATATTCCACCAAAATCCGAAATTGAGCCCTAACTTCGAAAATCACTTCGATCGGAGGAAAGAGATGTGCGAATACTTACGGATGGTTGCTGGTCAATGCCGAGATAGCTTGGCGAGGCAACTTGAGAATCCCCTCTTCCCTTCTTCTTCTTTTCTTCATTCTCCTCTTTCTCTCTTTTCTTCCGTGCTCTCCTTCTTCTCTTTCTTTTATTTTTCTGTTGTGGTCTGCTGATGAAGAAGAGATGAAGATGTTGGGCTGGGCTTGGTTAGAGAAAAATGGGCTTTTTATGCTAAATATCACAATCTACCCTCCTTAAAAAAATTTCGTCTTCGAAATTTAAATGGCTGAACTTACCTCAACTTTCGAACAAATGAGGATACTTGCGTCTCACCTCCTCCTTGAGTTCCCACGTAGCCTCTCTTTCGGTGTGATTCTGCCACTGGATCTTAACATATGGAATAGTTCGTCGTCGTAATACTTGTTCTTTCTCATCAACTATCTGAATAGGTTGCAAATTTGCCCTTAATCTCAATGGAGTGAAGTCTAGTACACGATCAGGATTCGACACATATTTTCTCAATAAAGATACATGGAACACATTATGCACCATTGATAAAGCTGGCGGCAAATCAAGTTTATAAGCAACTTCGTCAATCTTCTCCAATATCGAGAATGGTCCAACATATCTTGGACTCAACTTTTCACGAGTGTCAAATCTCATAACACCTTTCATATGTGACACCTTTAGGAATACGTGATCTCCCACATCAAATTCTACATTGCGCCTTTTGAGATCTGCATAACTTTTCTGACGGCTTTGAACAGCTTTCAGATGCTCTCGGATCAGCCTGACTTTTTCCTCTGACTGTTGTATGAACTCAGGGCCAGTTAGTCTTTTCTCGCCAACATCATCTCAACAAATAGGACTTCTGCATTTTCGACCATATAAGGCTTCAAAAGGAGCCATCTTTATATTGGAATGATAACTGTTATTATTAGAAAACTCCGCCAGATTTAGATGTTCATCCCACGAATCTCCAAAGTCAATAACGCATGATCTCAACGTATCTTCTAGTGTCTGGATCATTCTCTCTGGCTGTCCATCTATTTGCGGATGAAAAGTCGTATTGAAGTTAAGTTTCGTACCCAATGCCCCTTGTAAGCTCTTCCAAAAGTTAGACATGTGTTGACACATAATTTCGGATCAGTCTTTTTTTAGCTTATTTTTAGAAAATTCATAAAAATTCATAAAAAGTCAAAAAATTGAAAAATAAACTTTGGTAGCCTTGGCCAAGTCCAAGGGACCATTTTGAACCAAAAAATAATTTTTCATATTTTTTGCATTTTTTAGTATTTTTAGAAAATAGGAAAATACTTGAAAATTCAGTAAAAATAGCATTCGAGATCGCAAAAATATGGAAAAATATTCAATATTTTTATTTTAAATCCTTTGTCTTCTAGACCTCATAAAACGTCCAAATTAAAATTCAATTTTATGTTTTCCTTTGTTACGCATATGATTGAATTTGGTAAAAAAATATCAATTAAGTATTTTAATTTATAATTTTGGCATTTTTAGGATCTTGACATTCAATCTAATTGTCCCTCATTTCAATTTAGCCCAATTATTTGGACAAATCGCTCAATTGCATGAATTGAGCAAAATTGCATTTTAGTCCTTGAATTTGGGCATAATTGAAATTACTTTCAGTTCAGGGACTATCATTACCAATTGAAGCCACTACCCTATATTTTCCATCATTCCAGATCGATTGGCATAAGTGGTTTGGTCCAATTTGATCATTTGAATCTTCAATTTCACAAATTCTCGAATTGCAATTAAGGATAAATTTGGGGCTTTTATAGAAATTGACATGAACTTTTAGGAAAAATCACATTTCTAGACAATATTCAGGCCCTAAGTTCGATTCTAAAGTTTAATTTGTAAAAATTTCCCACGAAATTTGGTTAATTTTGCAAAAATATAGTCGGACCGGTTCTGACCGGTCGGACTGGTCGAACCAGTCTGCTACAGTGTCATCTTCAAGCCTCATATTCCTGCGCCAATGGCAGATTTGGCAGGCAAACTTTGATCGAGAAATTGGCCTTCCAATCAGTCATGATTAATAAAATTGATTGAGCGGCTTTGATCCTCAGTGTTCCCTCCGTCGATTGAAATCGGTCCGACGACTTGGGTCCATCGGAGCAGCACCGACCAAGGTCAAATGTCCATCGGCCATTTTTGAGCCAAACACAGAACCAAATGCAGGTGGAATTCGAGCGAAATTAGAGTTACTGGATGAACAGAATTGATGACCAATTCGTCCCGGACGTTCACTGGTGTCCGGTGACCATTTCGCACGTGATTGCACGTGCAAATGGTCATCACAAGAGATCCCCCGCACGTCCGATCTTAGGGAGAGGGGGTATAACTGAAATTCGGGGATTTTTTGGAAAGAAGAACTGATTCTGTTGAAGAGGGAAAAGAACAGAATAGAGAGAGAGAGAGAGAGAGAGAGAGAGAGAGAGAGAGAGAGAGAGAGAGAGAGAGAGAGAGAGAGAGAGAGAGAGAGAGAGAGAGAGAGAGAGAGAACTCGCTCTCCGACCCCCGTTGTCGAGAGCTTGAGTTCAACCTGCAAGTGATCTCCGGCAACGATTCAGGGCAAATCGAACCGTGATTTCACGTCTGGAAGGTTCCTTGAGCTCCGTGGAGTCGATCGCACCAGCTCTCGTTGCTTATAATCCCGGAAAACGGTAAGCCGATCCTCGAAACTCGACTTCTGACCTTCAATGGCGAAGTCCTGTCCTCGCTACAATTCTTTCAATTGATGTGTGCATATCGTATCTGTGCCATCACTAAGCATGTTTATGTGTTTTGATTGCATTGAAATCGAGTGAAACCTTACATTTGAACCCTGTCACCATGGCCGATTCAGTCGAAGCTCCCCTAGCTCAAGCTAGCCTAAATCAGGTCAATCGGACTTGTAGGTAAGTATTTTGAATTCATATGGATGTAATTTTTTGAAGGAATTAGCTCGACATATTCTCTGTTGCTTGATTAGTGTAGCCATGGCCGGACTGGTCAAAGCTCGATTAACCTAGATTCTGAGAATGATCATGTTTGATTCTGCAATATGTTGCGCGCGATGTTGAAACGAATCGAATCGTACCGATCTTTGCCCGATTGTGTCGAGGTTTCACCGTTGGATCGTCGCCGGAGGCTGTCGGCCGTCCATTGCAGGGAAAGAGTGCTCGAGGAAGAAGACGATGACGTGGCGGTCAAAGTGGTCAGTGCGCTGATGTGGCGCTGACGTGGCATGCCACGTGGCAGCCACGTTAGCTGATCCGTTAGAGTCTGGTTTGAATCTGTTAGGTGATACAATGGTCTAGGTTGCGCCACGTGTTGGCTTGATGACCGTTCGATCCGTTTTATAAATTCTGGTAATACAAATCGAATTTTCAAAATAATAAAAAATAAATCTGTTGATTGGACGGTCGAGGATTAGCCGAGTCGTCTGATCGTGGCCGTAGATCTAGGTAATCAGATCTGACGGTCAAGGAGTAGTCGACTTTTGATCTAAGCCATAGGTTTAGTAAGCTGATCCTAAGGCCGTGGAATAGCCACGTGGTTCAATAGGAGCCGTCAGATTAAATCCGAATAAAAAAAATCGGAACGGCGTCGTTTTAGGCGTGGGTACGTGTGGGTCCGGGTATAGTCCGGGTTCCGACCCGAGTGGGTCGGGTCGACCCGGTCCGAATCATATTTTTTAATAAAAAATTCAAAAATGATTAAAAAAATAAAAAATCAGAAAAATTCTAGACAATTATAAAAATGTTAGAAAATCCTAGAAAATCCCAAAAAATGTAGGAAAATTCTGAAAAATTTCTAGACACTCCAAGGATTCCCAAAAATTAAGGAATGACCACAGGCAACTGGCCAATCCTATTTTTGGGATTTCTTATTTGTTCTTCTGGAAATTGATGAATTTACCCTTTTGGGGTAAATCGCCTCTGCTTTGCATACAAGATCGGTCGAGGATGCTAAGATAAGGATTAGGGTCAGTTAGGTAACCAATTCTTCTGCTTGAGTTCTCGAATCTCGTCTTTTTTTTCAAAAATGACGATTTTACACCTCAAAGTGTAAATCGTCGCCCCTATTCCAATCGAGTCTTGAAAATTGCTTAAAATTAGGATTTGAGTCAGGTGGTCGACCATTCCTAGTGTTCGAGATTTTCACTTCTCATCTTCGCCTGAAAATGACGATTTTACCCCTCAAAGGATAAAATCGCTTCTAAAATTTCAGAAAAATAGGAAATTGATTGGTTTGATGATTAATCCAGTTTTCATCACCTTTAGATTCCACATTTCATCTGAGATGACAATTTTGCCCTTCTGGGGCAAATTATCCCTAAACTTCTCAAAATTACGATTTTGCCCCTCATGGGTGAATCATGTCAAAATCACTTTTGAGCCTTGATTGACATTTCTCTAGGCTGATAGGGCCTTACTAGGGATGCCACGATGCTTTCATGTGATTTATCCGCACGTTTTGGATCCTTGATTTGCGCATTTATTTTTACTGACTGTGTTTGCTAGGATAGTCATTCCTATCTGTTTGAACTCATAGATTTAGGATCCGTACCCCATTCATCTGCATGAATCTTAGGATTAGATAAATCGTTCAACTTAGGTACCGAAAGGGCGTCAACTCTGACAGTTGGCGTAACAAAGCCCCCGATCCCATTTCTCTGGTTTTCGCAGGATCGAATAGATTACTCCCGACTATTCGATAGGGTTTCCAATCGTACCCTCCACGAAACGATTGGTGGCGACTCCTTGGCATGTACACTGATCACATCTCACTAGACCGTACCGAAGGTCGACCACGTATACCAAGCCGTTGCGATTTGGGTAACGGACCTTGGGAGAGGCCCGCGTCTGGACCGACGACCGGACGACCAATTAGCCCTCGAGAGCGCTGGGGCGTAGTCGCTCGAGAAGGTCGTGACAACACGAACCAATGATCTCTATCAGAAACAATGCTCATTAGAACTCCATGTAGCTTAACTATCTCATTCACGTACTGCTTCGCCATGTCTTCCATTGAAAGGCCAAATCGATATGACAGGAAGTGTGCAGACTTAGTTAATCGATTGACGATTACCCGTATAGAGTTTTTACCACCAGGAGTCCTCGGTAAGTCGACAATGAAGTCCATGGTGATATGTTCCCATTTCCATTTAGGTATCTAGAGTGGATGTAGTTGTCCACCTAGTTTCTGATGCTCAATCTTTGCTTGCTGACAAACCAGGCATTGATCGACAAACTTCACTGTATCTTTCTTCATATTGATCCACCAAAAATTTCCTTTCAAATCTCTATACATCTTAGCGCTTCCTGGATTAATCGAGTATCTAGTGGTGTGAGCCTCCTGCAATATTTCCTTTTTCAATTATGCATCATCGGGAATACATAGCCGACCACGAAACCTCAATGATCCATCCACGTGGATACTAAAATCTAGTTTCCCTCCAGCTTCTACACCTTCTCTAATCTTCCATAACTGAGGATCATCGTTTTGCTTAGCCTTGATTCTATCAATCAGTGTTGGCTGCACTTGAAGATTAGCTTACCGAGCACCTAGCTGATCCATCAACACCTCCAATTTCAGTTTCGTCATATCCTCGAGAATATGCTGCTGAGAAGTGAGCAATACTGTCATGTTTCTTGAAGATTTACGGCTCAAGGCATCCGCCACCACATTTGCCTTTTCTGGATGATAGTTGATAGACAAGTCATAATCCTTTAAGAGTTCTAGCCTTCTTCTCTACCTCATGTTCAATTTTGTCTGAGTAAAAATATATTTTAAACTTTTATGGTCAGTATAAACTTCACATTTCTCACCATACAAGTAGTGCCGCCATATTTTCAAAGCAAAGACAATTGCTGCTAACTCCAGATCATGAGTAGGATAATTATTCTCATGTGCTTTCAATTGTCTCGAGTCATAAGCCACAACTTTACCATCCTGCATAAGAACACAACCTAGACCTTCTTTGGACGCATCACAAAAGATAGTGAAATCACCAGTTCCTGAAGGTAAGGTTAATATGAGAGCTGTCACCAACTGCCTCTTTAATTCTTGAAAACTGTGCTCACACTGATCTGACCACATGAACTTGACGCCCTTCTGAGTTAGGCGAGTAAGTGGACTAGCAATTTTGGAGAACCCCTCCACAAACCGCATGTAATAACCTGCTAACCCAAGAAAACTCCTTACTTCTGTAACATTTGTAGGGCGATTTCACTGAACAACTGCTTCAACTTTCTTCGGGTCAATAGAAATATCATCCTTAGAGATGACATGGCCCAAGAACTTTATATGATCAAGCCAGAAGTCGCACTTGCTGAATTTAGCATATGACTTCTTCTCATGCAAAGTCTGTAAAACCAGCTTCAAGTGTTGTTCGTGTCTCCCTATACTCTTTGAATACACCATAATATCATTGTCGCGACCCGTCCGGAGGCGGACGAGGCTAATGGATTACCGATCGCGGGTCTTGGATTGGCGCGGGCCCTCTCAGGCCCATACCAAATCGCGGCGGGAGTATTTTTCAGAAGGATTCGACGATAAGAGTCGATCGCTTTCGACCTTCAGTGTGGTCGTAGTGGCATGTGCAAATTGTGCATGCATTTGGAGTCGCCACCGGTCTTTCTTGGAGGGTAGACCGGAAACCTTACTGACCGATTGGGAGAGATCGATCAATTCTGCGGAACCAGAGATTTTGGGTTCGGGGACTTGGTTACGCTGGTGTCATTACCAACGCCCTTTCGGTACCTAACGCGAGTGATTTTCCTAGCTAAGAATTCATGCAGGCGCAAGTTTAGGTGAGGTAGGCTTGATTTAGGGTTTCATGCAGATTGGAAAACTATTCCTACCAATCACAATCAATTTAAATGAAAGCGCAATCAAGTGCATAAATAAATCTCATCGATGCACATCAATTCAAATCAATGGCTTCCTAGCATAGCCATAAGGGCTTAGGGAAGGTGTGATTTCAGTCAGGGGTAGAATGGGAAGACTTGGAGGCAATTGGCCCGAAGGGCAAAATCGTCAATTTTTGGAAGACTTGGATACCGAATTACCCAAAATATTTCATGGCCAGTTGATTGTGGCCATTTCCCATTTTTGAGAATTTTTTGGAATTTCTTGATTTTTCTTCAATTTTTGGAAGACAATTCGCCCAAAGGGCGAAATCGTCATTTTAAGAAGGGTCGGGGTTTAGAAACACCCGGAATGAGTCTTGGCCAGTTGTTTGTGGCCATTTCCTATTTTTTGGGATTTTCTTGAATTTTTTAGAATTTTTTTGGAAGACGGTTTGCCGGAAGGGCAAAACCGTCATTTCTGGAAAGATCGGGGGGTCAAATGACCCGGAATAGGTAATAGCCAATTGAATGTGGCCATTTCCTATTTTCTGAAATTTTTTTAGAATTTTTCTGAATTTTTCGAATTTTTTTGAATTTTTTTTTTATGATTTTCCATTTTTTTATTGATTTTTTGAATTTTTTATTATTTTTTATAATAATAATAATAATAATAATAATAATAATAATAATAATAATAATAATAATAATAATAATAATAATATATTATTCGGACCGGGTCGGATGACCCGACCCACGACCCGAATCGGATCCTAATCTGTGCACCCGCGACCAAAACGACGCCGTTTTTGATTTTTTTGAGAATTTTCTAATTTTAATTTTTTTTTAAAACATTTTTTTAATATTATCCGAAAACCCCGGATCGAATGGTCCAGGACGCGCCACGTGGCCTCCTCTGGCGCGTCCGATCTCCGGTCAGATCGGACGCTCCTTAGAGTGCCACTTGGCGCGATATCAACCATCGGATCAAAATATTTTTATTATTTTTGAAAATCATTTATTAATTTCTGAAAATCATTTATTTATTTTTTTTTGAAAAATCCAGATCGCGACACGTGGCACGTTCTCCACCGTCCGATCTGGTTTTATTTTTATTCACGGACGGGGCCCACCACGCTGACGTGGCTGCTGACGTGGCATGCCACGTCAGCGTTGACTCGTTGACCGCCGGCGACTTCGCCGGAGCACCCCGAAACCGAGCCAAATCTTGGTATTTTTTGTTCGTTCCTTCGGCGTTCGACTCCCTAGGACTTTATCATCAACATACAACTAAGAACGACACCATGCGCACGTCAAAACCAGCGAACCGGACCTCCTCAGTTCCGTCTCCGGCGAACGATCCACAGTTAAAAAAAGTTCACTCCAGCTCGGTTCTGATTGTTCGCATGGCACCCAAAGGGAGTTTGAAGACTTACCTGAGGTCACCTCATCTTCGGTGACTGCCGTTTATGCCGGTGTGAGCCCGCGGCCCGGTCGAGCATGGTAGAGCTCCGGCCACCATTTCCGGCGAGGTTTGATGCAAAAATACAGACATAAAGAGGCTTAGAGATAGTCCTAGTCAAGTATTAAGGCAAAAATCTCAATGAATATGGCTTGGGAAGGCGCGGCCGGGAGCCAAAAATCAAAATGTCCATTTGGACATTTCATCAAACCCTCGGCATGCATTTAAGAAAAACAGAGGCCGGGAGAGAAACCAACCTATCTGGAGGTCGCCGGCGACCACGAACGCTTTGGTGACTATCGGTGAGGGCTGCTGAAAGTCTGGGGATGCTCCCCCGTCTCTGGTTTTGCTCGCGCTCCCCTTGCTCTCCCTCGGCCGAGCTTGGTTCAAGAACCAAAAATCCTCCACTTTCAGTGCGTGGCCGACCGCCCTTTTCCGCGACCCTCACTTTTTGCCGCTGGCGAGCACCACCCTCCGGACATGTCTCCCACCATCAACGTCCTTTTCGTTAAAAAAAACGTCGCGGCTCCACCTTGCAAGCTTTCTTTATTCTGCTCTGTTTTCCAACCGTTGGGTCTGCAACTAAGTTGCAGACCCGGTCGGACCGGGTCGGGTCGGGCTTGACCCGTCCGGCCCGGTTCGACCAAATTTGTCAAGTTGAGCCCCCCAAATCGATCCCTTTTATGAAATTGATGGCAAAATCGGACTCCTTGACATGTTTTCTATCAAATAGGGGTATTTTCTTGAATCAATTGATTGAAATTTAGTGAAAACCCCAAATTGTCCCTAGGATCCGAAAATGATTATCGCCAAATTGAGGGCCCAAACGATCGAATTAGTCCAAATTAAGACCACCAGTGGATTCATCACAATGAAACCCATAGGGTAGAGGTGTTTAATTTCAATGGGTACGCCCGTATGAAATTTAATTTCAAAAATTGTGAAACCGGGGACTAAATTGAAAGATTTTTATGCAATTAAGCCATTTTGGTTAAAATTGATCAAATTAGAGGGCCAATTGACCTAATTGCATTTCAAGACTTTAGAATCTAATGTCGTAGCTTATGAAAAGTGAGAATCGAAAATTAAAGGACTCGAAAGGGAATTTTTAGGCTCGGTTCGGGTTTATGTCTGTGAAGGAACATAGTGACCCGAGCCGAATTTTCAAGATTTAAAGTGACACACTTGAAGAGGAAATTAAAAAAAAATTATTGAATATTTTTGTGTATTTTTCTGACCACGAATGGTATTTTTCTGATTTTTTGGGTATTTTTAATAATTAAATAAATTCGAAAAATATTATAAAATACCAAAAAATATTTTTTGTTCAAAATTGGTCCCCGAGGCTAGGCCAAGGCTTCCAAAGTTGATTTTGTGATTTTATGACCTTTTTTGATATTTTTAATTAATTTTAAAGAATAAAAATCACAATAATAAATGGTCAAAAATCAGGTGTCAACAATCATCAATGAACACCACAATGAATCTATCAAGATACTGCCTGCATACTCGGTTCATCAAGTCCATAAAAGTAACATGTGCATTCATTAGTCCAAAATGCATGACAAGAAACTCATAATGCCCATACCTTATTTTGAAAGCAGTCTTTGGCACATCCTCTGCTTTTATCTTCAACTGATGATAACTAGAACGAATGTCAATTTTGGAAAATACCCGAGCACTTTGGAGTTGATCAAATAAATCATCGATCCGAGGCAAATGATATTTATTCTTGATCGTCACCTTATTAAGTTCTCTATATAGTCTATACAAATCCGCATGCTACCATCCTTTTTCTTCACAAAAAGAACGGGTGCTCCCCAAGGTGAGACACTAGGTCTAATGAAACCCTTATCTAAAAGTTTCTATAGATGCGTCTTCAACTCTTTCAATTCAGCAGGTGCCATCCGATAAGGTGCTGTCCTAGGCAATAGCTCAATGCAAAATTCAATATCTCTATCCGGAGGTAAACCATTTAAGTTATTAGGAAACACATCCGGAAATTCTCTAACAATTGGAATATTTTCCATCTTTACAACTTCTTTACTGGTGTCTTTTACGCAGGTCAAATAACCACATCAACCCTTCCTTAGAAGCTTCCTCACTTTCATAGCTGAAATTAGTTTTGGAAAAGTTCCTTTACAACTTCCCGAAAAAGAAAACTTGGGCTGATTCGGAAGTCGAAAGATAACTTTTTTCAAATAACAATCAACAGTAGCATGATATGTTGATAGTCATTCCATCCTAAAAATAATATCGAAATCCCATATATCTAACAATATCAAGTCTCCAGGCATTTTCACATTATTAATATGGAGCTTACACCTCTTGAGTACACAATTAGCAAGCAAGAAGTCACCGGTAGGAGTATCAACACGCAACGCATAATCAAGAGGGTCATACAGCACATCAAGTTTCTTTGCAAATTTTGTAGAAATAAAGGAATGGGTAGCACCGGAGTCAAAAAACACATAAGCACATCGTGAGGCAAGTGAAATAATACCTGCAACAACGGTGTTAGAAGCTGCGATATCATCTTCTGTCACAGCAAAAACTTTCATTGTCACACTATCTCACAACGTCCAATATCTAACTATAAAGATCATAACCTATGCTCTGATACCAATAAATGTCACACCCCAGATCCACTGCAAGGCATGAGACGGCCGTCTTTTCTCAGAAGGACGCAGCCTTCACAAAATAAAACTCAGCCTGCTAACAAATGTGTACATCCATATATACAATAAAAAAGGTCTCTTGGTACACTATCAGAGCTTTTTATAACAGCAAAAAGATCCAAAAACTTAGCTAACAAAAGAGCTATCTGAAAAGCTCAACATAACTCTTTCTACTTAATAACAAGTGTCCCATACCCAAAAATCCTTTAGCTAGCGCTACGCTCAGGTCCTACTGGGGACTCGCTGAACCTGAAAGACAAGGGAAATGGAAGGGATGAGCTAACACGGCTCAATGAATAATACATTTCTTCTAAGCGGATCGAACAATCACTATGCATATGTAATACTCAAAATATAACTCATTTATGTCAAACTCCAAGCATAACAAATGTTTGCAATCGAAACGAGTTATATAATAACTTATCATAGTATATTCATAGCAAAAGTACTTATTTCGAACCACAAACTCAAAACGAATATCAATGGTTAAACATATTAATCAATCTCATCAAAACAAGTCAATGGTCTATCCATCGACTAATCTCAGCAAAACACATATCAGTGGTCTATCCACTGACTAATTTCATGCTCAAGAGTCTAACCATGGTCACGTATAATGCCCGTGACAAAAGGTGTTCAAGATTCCTCATTGGCAAGGTCTCCACCTACAATGCCGATGGCTCGGCCCACAAGGATATCCTAACTAGTATGCGCATACCCATAAACCTCTCAACCAGGTTCACAGCTATCTTGAGCACCACAAAAATCCAACAACATCCTTCTCATAACCAAAATATATATCACGGTCAACCCAAAATCAGCAGCTCAAATCATATCAAATAGACAAAAACAACAGTAAATGTTTGATCCCGTTTTATGCAACAAATATGGTATTTTTCTCAGTTCATAACACATATAGTATATCTCTTTCAAAATATGCACTTTTTCAACACAAAGAAGAAATAGTATTACTCACCCGATACATCAGAACCAAACTAGAAAGATTACTCGGATCGGCACGTCCGAGATCCTATCAAAAGTATAAGAAACGGATCAAAAATTGAGTAATAAGCTACCTTAGAACACGACTCAACTGAATAAGGCCTATTTGTCACTAAGATGACACCTACGCACCAGCAAAACACTTATTCATAGCAATAACATATGTCGTCCGCTTTGCGCAACTTGCGTGATAAACTTTAATGAGCCATAACTTCCTCATCCGGGCTTCGATTTAAACAATCTTATAATCCAAAGAAAGCTCTTTTAACGTACAATAAGAACCCCATGGCTTGTCCAAAATGCATTCGTAAATTGGCAAAAATGGATAAAAACAGTTTTGGTTGTGTACTGTTCACTGCGCGCACCAGATTTGAAAATCTTATTCCGGGCAAACCGTAATTTCAAATCAAGATCTGTCGAATCCTACGGTTTCATAACACCCTAAAGTTTCATTTTCATGCATACATCCCATTAAACGACTAAGAATTCAGACCCATCGACTTATATTTCACCAAAACTTGAAATTGAGCCCTAACTCTGAAAATCACTTCGATCGGAGGAAAGAGATATGCGAATACTTACCGATGATTGCTAGTTGATACAGAGATAGCTTGGCGATGCAACTTGAGAATCCCCTCTTTCCTTCTTCTTCTTCTTTCTCCTCTTTCTCTCTTTTCTGCCCTGCTCTCCTTCTCCACTCTCTTTTATTTTTCTGTTGTGGCCTGCTGATGAAGAAGAGATGAAGATGTTGAACTGGGCTTGGCTTAAAGAAAAATGGGCTTTTTGTGCTAAATATCACACATAGTATTCCTAAATGAGACAGAGGCGCGCACGGAAAAGTAAAAGCACAATAAGAATGCGAGAATCCTCAAGAAAAGTGAGATGAACCTGGAAAGATGGTTAGAAAATTTACTTCGTGGATTTGATGTAATGTAAGCGAAGAGAACTTTCCCATCCACGAAAGAGATGTGAGCAGCGGGAAGAATATGAGCATCAGCCACACCATCATTTCCACTCGCTTCGTCATTAGCCGAAACCATCCCAACAGCACCTGCAAGTGCAGCTTGTTGACCCACCTTGGCTCTCTTGTTCTCACCGCAAAGGTAAGCCAAGATCTTCCCCTTCACCGTCTTGCAGTCGAGGGTTCGGACTTTGCAGAGCAAACTGTGAGCAAACTAAGCAATACTCGGAGTTGGTGTATTGGTTTATGAAAAGCGAAAAGGGACTATATAGAAGTGGATATGACTGAGGAATAGAGAACATTTGGGAAAAATATCAGCAGATTAAACTCACGCTTCTGCAGCCGACACATTTTCAACCGTGCATTCGTACCCTTGATTAGTGGATAGAATTTGTTCGATGGCAACCCATCGACTGAAAGGCTCTATTCCTGTGTTGCGACCCTCTCCTCGATGCGGGCGGATGACGCCGTTGAGGGGGGCTAATGGGCCACCCGATCGCTGCTTGATCGGACGCGGGCCTCTCCCAAGGTCTATTACCCAAATCGCAACGGCTGGATGTACGTGGTCGACCTTCAGTGTGGTCTAGTGACATGTGATACGTGTACATGCCAATGAGTCGCCACCAATCGTTTCGTAGAGGGTACGATCGGAAACCCTATCGAATAGTTGGGAGCGGTCTACTCGATTATACGAAAACCAGATAAATGGGTTCGGAGACTTAGTTACGCCAACTGCTAGAGTTGACGCCCTTTCGGTACCTAAGCTAAATGGTTTTATCTGATCTAAAGATTTCATACAGACGAGTGAGGTATAGATCATAAATCTAGGAGCTCATGCAGATGAGAATGACTGCCCTATCACTCACAATCAATAAAAATAAATGCGCAAATCAAGGATCCAATACATGCGGATAAAACACATGAAAGCAGCATGACATCCCTAATGATGCCCTATTATCCTAGAGAAATATCAATCAAGGCTTAGGAGTGTTTTCGACATGATTCGCCCATGAGGGGCAAAATCGTAATTTTGAACAATTCAATGATAATTTGCCTCAAAAGGGAAAATTTGTCATTTTGGATGAATTGGGAAGTCAAAAGATGGGGAAATAGGGTTGGCCATCAATCCAATCTATTTCCTATTTTTCGGGAATTTTCAGGATTTTTCTGGAATTTTAAAGGGATTTTACCCTTTGAGGGGTTAATGTTGACACCTGATTTATAATTGCCTTTTATTTTGATTTTTATTTCCAAAATTAATTAAAAATAACCAAAAAATCATAAAATTACAAAATCAACTTTGGAGGTCTTGGCCTAGCCTCAAGAGTCAATTTTGAACAAAAATATTTTTTGTAATTTTTAATAATTTTTCAAATTTTTTTATTATTAAAAATACCCAAAAAATCAGAAAAATATCATTCGTAGTCAGAAAAATACACAAAAATATTCAATAATTGTTTTTTTAATTTCCTCTTCAAGTGTGTCACCTTAAATCTTGAAAATTCGGCTCGGGTCACTATGTTCCTTAACAAACATGAACCCGAACCGAGCCTAAAAAATTCATTTCGAGTCCTTTAATTTTCAATTCTCACTTTTTATAAGCTATGACATTGGATTCTAAAGTTTGGAAGTGTAATTGGGTCAATTTGCCCTCCAATTTGATCAATTTTAAACAAAAAGACCTAATTGCATAATTTTCTTTCAATTTAGTCCCCGGTTTCACAAATCTTGAAATTAAATTTCATGCGGCCATACCCATTCAAATTAAACACCTCTACCCTGTAGTTTTCATCATGCTGAATCCATTGGTGGCCTCAATTTTGACTAATTTGGTCTTTTGGACCCTCGATTGAGCGAAAATCATTTTCGGATCCTAGGGAGAATTTGGGGTTTTCACTAAATTTCAATCAATTGATTCACGAAAATACCCATATTTGATAGAAAACATGTCAAGGAATCCGATTTTAGTATCAATTTCATGAAAATGGGTCGATTTGGGGCCCAATTCGGCAAAATTGGTCGAACCGGGCCGGTCGGGTCAGACCCGACCCGACCCGACCCGGTCCGACCGGGTCTGCAACTTGCAGACCCACATGGCCATGACGCCGAAAGCAGGAAAACAGGGGGGGCGGCACCGAGCGTGGGTGCGTGATTTTTTTAAAGGAAAAAGACGACAAGGAGGAGTGGGGGACTCAGTGGACGGAGTCGGCGCCACTGAAAAAGGCCGGTCGGCCATGAAGGAAAGGAGGGAGCTCGGTTTTGAGGAAAAACGCGGGCCGAGAGAAAGGGGGGATTTTTGGGCAAAACTCGGGAGAGATTGAGCGAAGCCGAAGTGCGAGGGAGCATCCTCGGACCTTCAACGACTCAGGCCAATCACCACCGGAGCTCTAGTCGCCGTCGGCACCCCCCAACAGGACGGTATATCCTCCCGACTTCGACTTCGACTTCACACACGCACACCAACCGTTCGACGAAATGCCACAATGACTGTGTCGTTTTGTAACTCTCGGCCGTGGCATCCCAGGCCTCATTTCGTGTGGCTTTGATCTTAAGACAGCCCTAGAACCGACTCTAAGCCCATATTGATGTTTGTTTTGCATTAAAAACGTGCCGACGACATGAGCCGAAGCTTCGCCGGCCGCGGTTCGGACCGAGAGCTCGACAGGGGACTTCGAGCTGTCACCGAGGATTGGTCGATCTCAGGTAAGCTTCCTGACCCCCCATGGATGCTCTCTGAATGATTAGAATCAAGCTTAAAGCAAGAACAATTTTCTGCAAATTGCTCGCCCCGAGACTGTAGGGTTCGGTTTGGCTGTTTTCCAGCGCTACTTCTGCCATGATTTGATGCCTTAGTGATGTGGGACGCATGGGGATTGATCTAATGTCAAAATTTGGAGGTTTCGGCGACGTTTTTACGTCGATTTAGCAGCTCCGGCGAGGCGCCGGCGATCGTCTTCTCCGGCAGCCCGAGACCCGGTCAACGGGTCAACGGCTGACTTGGCTTCCCACGTCAGCAGCCACGTCAGCTCGGTGGGGCCGGCTCGTTTAAAAAAATAAAACCCAGATCGGACGGTCGTGGCTTCGCCACGTGTCGCGATCTGAGATTTTTGAAAAATTATAAAGATTTTCAGAATTAATAAATAGTTTTCGAAAATAATAAAAATATTTTGATCCGACGGTCGATATTGTGCCAAATGGCACTCTGAGGATCGTCCGATCTAATCCAAGATCGGACGCACCAGAGGAGGCCCCGCGGCACTATGTGGACTGTCGGATGGGGTGATTTTTGGAAATTACAAAAAAAATTAGTTTCCGATCGAACGGTCAGGATTTCGACACGTGGTACGTTTTGGACCTTCCGATTGAGGGTTTTCGGAAATAATTAAAGAAAATGATTAAAAAATTTTAAAAAAATTGTTAAAAAATAGAAAAATGTTTAAAAATACAAAACGGTGTCGTTTTAGATCGGTTTTCGACCCATAAGGTCGGGCCGGGCGTGACCCGGCCCGGAAAATATTTTTTAATATTAAAAAATTCAAAAAATATTAAAACAATTCAATAAAAAATAGAAAATCATAAAAAATTCAAAAAATTCAGAAAAATTCATAAAAATTCTAAAAAATTCTAGAAAATAGGAAATGGTCACATTCCACTGGCCACGACCTGTTTTGGGTCTTTCGACCTCCGGTCTTTCCAGAAATGACGGTTTTGCCCTTCCAGCAAATCGTCTCCCAAAAATAATTCTAAAAAAAATCCAGGAAAATTCCTAAAAATAGGAAATGACCACAATCAACTGGCCAAGACTCACTCCGAGTGTTTTGAACCCCGACCCTTCTTAAAATTGATGATTTCGCCCTTTGGGCGAATCGTCTTCCAAAAATTGAATGAAAATCAAGAAATTCCAAAAAAAATTCTTAAAAATGGGAAATGGCCACAATCAACTGGCCATGTAATATTTTGGGTAATTCGGTATCCAAATCTTTCAAAAATTGACGATTTTTCCTTTCGGGCTAATCGCCTCCAAATCTTCCCATTTTACCCCGGGTCCGAAATCACACATTCCCTAAACCCTTATGGCTATACTAGGAAGCTTTTACTTTGAATTGATGTGCATCGATGTGGTTTATTTATGTACTTGATCGCGCTTTCATTAAATTGATTGTGATTGATAGGTCTAGTTTTTCAAATCTGCATGAAACCCTGAATCTGACCTACCTCTCTCAAAATTGCGCCTGCATGAACTCTTAGCTAGGAAAATCACTCGCGTTAGGTACCAAAAAGGCGTTGGTAATGACACCAGCGTAACCAAGTCCCCGAACCCAAAATCTCTGGTTCCGCAAAACTGATCAATCTCTCCCAATCGGTCAGTAAGGTTTCCAGTCTACCCTCCAAGAAAGACCGGTGGCGACTCCAAATGCATGCACAAGTTGCACATGCCACCACGACCACACTAAGGTCGAAAGCGATCGGCTCGTATCGCCGAATCCCTAAAAAAAATACTCCTGTCGCGATTTGGTATGGGCCTGGGAGGGCTCGCGCCGATCCAAAGCCCGCGATCCGCACGCGATCGGTAATCCATTAGCGTGTCCGCTTCGGACGGGTCGCGATAGTTAAGTCGTCATTTTGGACAAATATGAGAATTGAATATCTCAAATATTAGGGTTGGTCGTCCACCTGACCCAAACCCTAACTTTGAGTAATTTTCAAGACCCGACTGGAATGAGGAAGACGATTTACCCTTTGAGGGATAAAATCGTCATTTCAGGGAAAATGATGAGATTCGAAAGTCCCAGCAAAAGAATTCACCACCTAAATGGCCCTATCCTAATCTAAGCATTTTCGATATATCTCAATATGCGGAGCAGGGACGAATTACCCCTAAAGGGTATAATCGTCAATTCTTGTAAGAACGAATGAGAAATCCCAAAAATAGGATTGACCAGTTGTCTGTGGTCAATCCTCGATTTTTGGAATGTCTAGGAATTTTTCACAATTTTGCTACATTTTTTTGGAATTTTCTGAGATTTTCTAAATTTTTTTTTGGATTTTCTAGGATTTTTTGATTTTTTTTAAAACCATTTTTTTAGCTTTTTTTTTTATTTAAAAATGTCTCGGACCGGGTCAACCCGACCCATTCGGGTCGGAACCCGGCCCGGACTCGCGAGACCAGCTCCCTAAAACCACGCCGCTTCCGCCATTTTTTATTTTCGATTTATTCGGCTTTGATCTGACGGTCCCTGATGGACCACGTGGCTAATCCACGATCTTCAGATTGACTTACCAAATCCTACGGTTCAGACTGATTGAAGACTTGACTTGGACCGTCTGATTCAATTACTTAAACCTACGGCCACGATTAGAACGTGAGACTTGATCTGGACCGTCTATTCTCATTAACCCAAAACGACGTCGCCTGACCCTTTACCTAAACAGCACCGTTTCTATTCTGATTGATTTTCTGATTAAAACGATTTTCGGATAATCCTAATTTCTAATCGAAAGGCCACCATTTATTAGGCTCGATTAATCTCAACCGTTGGATCTCCCTATTCGAACAACAACCTCCAACGGCCAAGCTGACTGTACTGACACGTGGACCAATGACCTACCGCCACCTAAGCATTTTGACTCGTTGACTCGCCAGGTCAGCATCGTCTTCAACCTCTTGACCCCGGCAAAATGGACGGCTGAGGAACTCCAGCGCTGATCTAACGGTGAAACTTTGATGAAATTGCGCGAAACCAACGCCAATCGACTCGAAATCGTCTCTATTCTAACATGTCTAAGAATCGGAGCACGCAATTCGCAGAATCAAGAGCATCAAGCAGAGCGCCGAGTACGGCCATGGGAGTTCGATTGCTTGATTAACACAAAATCATTACAATTCCATCATAGGATAGCATCAATTGATGTTCAGGAGACTTACCTCGAGCTCCGATTGAGCTCGCTCGGCCCAGATTTGGCTGGGCAAGAATGAACAGGGGCCGGTTATGGAGGCTGTTTTCGAAGACTCGATTCGAGATATTCATGCAAAGTCAATGCGAAACAGATACGCGACGATGGTCAGTGATGTTCAAGGAACGAAACGCACACACTAAATGCAAGAATCATTGCCAGAAATGAAGTTCGCCATTGAAGCTCAGTATAGAGTTCGAAGCTCTGACTCACCTGTTTTCGCGGTCGTAGCTTGCGCGGTCGATGGCGATCTCTTCCTGGGTGTCTAGGCAACCTCTCCGCTACACTCACCGGCTTTGGTTTGGCCTGGAAATGGCCTAACCGACGCCTCACAGTTCGAACTCGAGCCCTCGACAATGGCGGTTGGAGGGCGAGCTCTCAGTCTTTCTCTCTCTCTTTCTTTCGATTCAGTTTCCTCTCTGCGAACTGAATTCACCCCCCTCTTGCTTCGCGAAGGTCTGTTGGCTTATATAGCATTTTCAGCTTTGGCGCCGAATCGGGAAGTTGGAATAGGTGACCTCCGCACGTGAAAACACGTGCGAAATGGTCACCGACGACCGGCAATTGCCGGGCATTAAGTGGCTATTCTGTTCGGGACCTCCGGTGGTTGTATTTGGCACGAATTTGACCTGCATTTGGTAATCGTTGACTTTTGCAGGTCCGGCGTCTTGACCGGTCGATTACTATCTGCTCCGGCGGTCGTTGATCACCATTCCGGTCCCGATCGACAGGGAATGGTCTAAAGAATTAAACGCCCAACAATGCCTCTCCGATTATAGTTGATTGGTCCGTCAATTTTATTGTTGAAATTCAACTTTGTACTGTTCATTCGCGCGTAGACCTAAGGAAGGCGATGACACTGTTCTGGACCGGTTTGACCGGTCCGACCGGTCTGAACCGGTCCCGACTTGTAATTTTCCAAATAAAACCCAAATTAATAGGAAATTTTTGTAATTGAACCTCAGAATCGAATCTAGGGCATGGATTTTATCTAAAAATGCGGTTTTACCCAAAAGTTCATATCAATTTCAACAAAAACCCCAAATTTTCATATAATTGCAAATTAGGGATTTGCGCAATTGAAGGCTCAAATGATCAAATTGGGCCAATTTACCTATGCCAATCGATTCAAAACGGTAAGACCCATTAGGCAGTATGTTTAATATGTCTTGATAGCCCTTGAATTGAAAGTAATTTTAATTGTGCCCAATTTCAAGGGCTAAAATGCAATTTAGCATGTAATTTGTGTAATTGGGCATCTTATGCGAACAATCGGGTTAAATTGAAGTGGGGGACAATCAGATTGAATGTCAAGGTCATTAAAAATGCCAAAATTGTAAATAACAAGACTCAATTGATATTTTTTCTCAAATTCAATCATATGTGCTATAAAGGAACACCTAAAATTGAATCTGATTTTGGAATTTTTGTGACGTTAAAAAGACAAGGGATTTAAAAGAAAAATATTGGCTATTTTTTCATTTTTTTGTGACCTCAAATTCTATTTTTCTCGAATTTTCTAATATTTTTCCTATTTTCTAAAAATACTAAAAAATGTAAACAATTATGAAAAATTATTTTTTGCCAAAAATGGTTCCTTAGGCTTGGCCAAGGCCACCAAAGTTGATTTTGTAATGTTTTGACTTTTTATGGATTTTTTTTATAATTTTTTCAAAGAAATGACCAAAAAAGGCTGATCGAAAATTAGGTGTCAACACCCTGTTCAGCTCAAAAACATTATAAGTCAGCATCAAGAAAAAGCATAACTGTTTAAACTACAAGGACCTACTAACCGAAGATGAAAAGAAGCTGACATTTAGAAAGAAAATCCACGTGTCTTATAACTTTAGATGCCGCTTGTTTCCAAGAGCAACATACGTCGTGAATTCCTGGTCGATTGTGCTGGCAGCGGCTGTGGTCATCCACAGGGCGAGATTAAGCACTGTTCCTGGTTGGGGCCCTGAGTTGCCGACGGAAGAAACCACCACAATCCACCACAATCCCATTCCTAGCTGCGTGGAATGATCCAATGACAATTCCATCCATGAAAAACTCGGTTGGATCATTGCCCAGAGAGACCGATAGAACATTGACGCCATCGTTTATGGCGGCATCAAAAGCCTGTCAATACGTCAGCGTTAGAGCAGTCAGGCTAGCACACTTTGTAAACCGCAACATAGGCCTTTGGAGATCCTCCCTTAGCTGTTCCCTTGCCATAGCCAAAAAACACTTGCTCCGAGGACCGAGCTTCCTTCTGCTGTCGATAGAGTGTGGGAAACTGGGAACCATGACAATGACGATCCCGTGCCGTATAGAATGTGTAGTTCAAAAGTCCAGCATATGCGGCATATCCTTTGTTGAAGTAACCTCGCTCCGATCAGCCTCCTCGGTACAGAGGAACGAGAGATTGGATTCACTATGTCGGAAAGGCACATTGACCCAATTGTTCAGGTAGGTTCATTTCTTTTTAATTTTGAGGTTTCAAAGTCTAGTATGACGAAATTGACCATCATTTCATGAAAGAAGAGCACCTGGAGAAAATATAGAATTTCCAGGGGTGCTAGGGGAAAGCTCGAAAATAAGTAAAATCAGAAGCTCCAAGGTAATTTCTTGTAGGGTTAAAAAGCTCGTTAGAGTAAAAATTTCAGCTTGCGATTGAACAAGCAATTGTTGGTGCGAATAGATGAACACTAGTTTTCATTAAACCACCAGAAATGCCATTTTCCTCCTTTCTGCTGTAAAAAATGAAAAAAAGGATTGTAAAGATGCATACATCAACCCGTTGGAAACGCTTGGAATTAAACTCAGAGAGAGGCAAAGAAAAGAGGGAAATATTTGGGAGGAACAGAACCTGTTGCAGGAAAATCCATCTTTTATGTCTCGTTGACAGATTCCGCGCCACTTTCTCAGGATCGGACTCATCCCTTCTTCGCTAAAGGTCTTCGATTCGGGCCAAACGCCTGTAGAAAAAAAAAAAAGAAAAGAGAAACCATAAGCATCTCATGTAGAATTCCAAAGAAGAAACCATTGTTGTCACAGTGTGATGCATGCATTATGCACCAAGGAAGCAAAATCATTTTGTGAATGATCAAGATTCAATATACTGAGACCCTACCACCATTCACTCAGGCTCTAGGAAACTCATGCAACTAAAGCAATTCCAGGGGTCTACCGAGATGTGATGAAGAATGTAATCTAATCAATTTGAGCCAAAAAAGAAAAAGAAAAAAAATGCCATAGTGGAACTGGAAAAAAAAAAAAAACCTTAGAAATTCCAAACATGATGAAAGATACCGGTATCAAGGTTGCCCATAATTGTATCTTCACCAAACCTAACCTTTCTAAAGATGGAACTCTGATGAATCACCCCATTTCTCTCAAGCCCCAGGAAATGACATGACATTGTTGTGTGCAATTTCCTTCCTTTGCTTGGGAACACAGATAAGACATTTGGGTGCTCTGCATTGAAAGATGAGCAATAAATTTCCGTGGAAACAGAGCAAATTCTCATGGCTTCACATACCAATTCGACAAACATATATATCAAAATCACATGGTGATATAGACAAACTCTCAGCTCGCGATTTTTGCCGCTTCATCCTCTTTGAGCATCGCAGCAAAACCATTGATTTGATGAGTGTCTGAATAGAAAATTGCCTCCTAACCCTTCTCATTGCTGTCCAAATAAGTTGAGGTACGTAACGTAGATATCACATCTTAGTAATGAAGATAAACTACAGTTTCATTCTTGTGGAGTATAAATTCGAATTATACCTTCCCAAGGACGATCCGAGTAAATCAAAATGAGAATTGGCGACACCTTCAATATCTGCTGCGGTCGGTTCTGGACCGTGTGCATGAGATCCTAAGTACACGATACAAGGCTAAAGCACAAAGAGCGGAGAAAAAATAAGGCCATCGACAAGCAAACGCCCTTGAAATAACCAATCTAAGAAGCAGAGCGAGAGACAACATGGCTAGAATTCAAAGGTAGTACCACAAAAAAAAAAAGATATTGGAAAAAAAAAACCAGATGAAAGATGAGAAAAATAAACCTTTCTGCCAAAGTAATCGGTAATCAAAATTGAAGACTTTTATGATTGAAAACAGCAAACATTCCATAAATCATATTTCCTACATACAAGAAGGCAAAATGTGAGCAATACATTTTTCAAGGCAAATGCGAGTGAATGCACTGGACACAAGAGCAGGACTGAGAAGAGAAATTAGGAATGAAAGGGGAGCTCCATCGCTCTCTGCTTCTTCTGACTCAAAACAAACTCGAATACAATATCATACCAATTCCTCTGTTTTCAGACGACAAGTGCAAATGAAGCGTTTTGCTCTGTTTTCACCTTTTCATTTTAGCAGACAAATTGCTTGACAACAAAAATAGTGAAACTTCCTTCACCACCATATCAATACCACCATTTGTGGAATGTTAACCATGCAAAAGGAAATCAAAGTTCCCTTTGATTATCTTCAGCTTGATCATTCTGCAGTTATGAATCATCCGTATGCTTATGGTTGGAAATATCAATTCTATATTGCTATCAAAACTTTAGTGGCTTCAAAAGGGGAGAGGGAATGCGAGACCAATCCTACTCTTGTAAAGTTGATGTGATCTTATGTAGTATAATATGCCCAAAAAGCCCATATTTTCCTTAAGCCCAGTCCAGCCCTTACATTTTTTTCCTTTTTTCTCTTCAGCAAAACCAACGTGAAATAAAAGAGAGGCAGTAGGAGTGCTCGACAGAAAAGAAGAGAAAAGAGAAAAGAGAAAAGAAGAAGAATAAAGAAGAAAGAAGGGAGGAAAAGAAGAGAAGAGATGGGGGTTATCTCGTTACCTCACCAAGCCGTTCCGGCATCGATTATCAACCACCGGTAAGTGCTGCAGCCTTTAGTTCCTCCGATTGAATTGATTTTTGAAGTTAGGGCTCAATTTCGAATTTTGATGGAATATGAGTTGTCGGGTCTGATTTCTTGATCTCTTAGCCGCGCTTTTGGTTGGAAATGAAACTTTAGGGTGTCATGAAGCCATAGGATTCGGCGAATCTTGATTTGATGATACGGTTTTTCGGGAATAAGATTTTCAAATCTAGTGCACGCAGTGAACAGTACGCGACAGAACGTATTTTGCCCATTTTCGCCAATTTTCAAGTAGATTTTGGGCAAGTCATGTTGGGATTCTTGTTGTATGTTAAAAGAGCTTTCTTTAGACTACAAGATCGTTTAAATCGAAGCTCGGATGAGGGAGTTATGGGCCGTTGAAGTTTATCGCGCAAGTTGCGCATAACAGAAAACTTATGTTTTTGCTATGAGCGAGTGTTTTGCTGGTGCGTAGGTGTTGTCTTAATGGCAAATAGGCCTTATTCAGTTGAGTCGTGTTCTAGAATAGCTTATTACTTAGCTTTTGATTCATTTTTCATACTTTTGATAGGGTTTCAGACGTGTCGTTCCGAGTAACATTTCTAGTTAGCTTTTGACATCATCAGGTGAGTGATATTATTTCTTTTTTATGTTGAAAAAGTACATATTTTGAAAGAGATATATTATATGTGTTATGAACCGAGAAAAATAGCATATTTGTTGCATTAAACATGATCGAACTTTTACTACTGTTTTTGTCTATTTGATATGATTTGAGCTGTTGGTTTTGAGTTGACTGTGATATATATTTTGGTTATGAAGAGGATGTTGTTGGATTTTGTATACTCAAGATAGCTGTGAATCCGGTTGAGGGGTTTGTGGGTGTGCGCATACTAGTTAGGATATCCTCATGGATCGAGCCAACAGCATTGTAGGTGGAGACCTTGCCAAGGGTGGAATCTTGATCGTCTCTTGTCACGGGCGTTATATGTGACCATTGTTAGACTTTTGAGTATGAGATTGGTCAATGGATAGACCATTGACTTGTGCTTTTGATGAGATTTACCAATGGATAGACTATTGGCATGTGTTTTGACGAGATTGGTCAATGGATAGACCATTGACATTATTTTGACGAGATTAGTCAATAGAAAGATCATTGGCATGTGTTTTGACGAGATTGATCAATGGATTAAACCATTGTTATTTACTTTGAGTTTGTGGCTTGAGAAAGATATTTTTGCTATGAACCTATTATGTTAAGGTACTATATAACTCGTTTTGATTGTAAAGATTTGTTATGTTCCGAGTTTGATTTAAATGAGTTATATTTTGATATTAAATGTGCATAGTGATTGTTCGATCTGCTAGAAGAAATGTATTACTCACTGAGCTGTGTTTTCTCACCCCGATCTTCTTTTCATGTTGTCATTAGAGCGAGAGCATTATCGATTGGGACCTTTTGAGAGTTCGTATTTTGGGTTGTTGAGGCTGCATCCTTTGGAAGGAAGGATGGCCGTGGCACCCCCTTTTTCTGCAAGGAATTGGGGTGTGACATATAGTGCATGCAACAGTGCAAGTTGAGAACAGTGAGCAAAGAGTCGGGAATAATTTCTTTTTTGGATTTTCCTTTGGCTTCTCCATCGCCAGGAAAGTCGCTTTTGTTTTTGCTTTTATGAATTATTTTAGCAAATGCTGCGTCTCAACAAATAGAAAGGCAATAGGCATGCTACTTTGCTGGTAAATGGGTTTGGGATGGGGACGCTAGTATCATAGATGAGGTTTGACTCCCGCTCTCTATAAAGAGGCCGAGCAAAAATTAGAGAGAGGAAACATCTTTCAACCTTTGACCTTTTATGTTGCTAGAAAATAAATAAATTAAGTGAAAGTTGATGAATGATGAACAAACATAGTAATTTAAAATGACTAAAGTATCCCTGATCTAATCCCATAGATTTTCATCTTCTAAAGTAATATCAGTTATGATCCATTCTTTCTTTATTTGTTGTACTACATTTTGTGTATGAATAGATCTGTGCCCCTTTTTATGGGGGACCTAAAATTTATTAAGACTGATAGGGACGATCAATTCCAAGGAAAAAATTATTGAAAAATTCCTAAACGTATTGCAATTGTACTAATTCGATCTTAAATCCTTTGTAATTGTGCCAATTCAACCTATCCGGCTGATGCTAGCCAATGTTGGTGTGGCAATTTTTAATAATATTTTAATTTATTTTTCATAAATTTTGTTGTCTTTTAATCTTCTTTTATTCTTATTTTCTTCTGGCCGGCCAAAGTTGGCCGAATCGATTGAATTAGCACAAATGCAAAAGAATAGGACTCAATTGACAAAGAAATAAGACTGAATTAGTATGATTACAATAGGTTTAGTACTTTTTGGTAATTCTCCCTCTTACTGCAAATAGGCAATGGATATTGACAGAAATAGTTATCTGTTGGGTTAACGTTTGATTGGACCATGTTGGAGAAATATGATTCAGGGACCAGCAATGCTGATTTTGAATTCGTTTAACGTCTTCATTGTTTTGTTAAAGGATATGTTCATTGAAAGTCCAAAAACTTGTCACGAAAATACAATCTAGTCGTAAATTAACAAGTTTTAGGACTTGATTGCACTCTTTACACGGTTTAGGATTGCGAATTCGAATTGCATGTGTAATATAATGAGATCCAATTATATGTCAACCTGTTTGGTTTTGGCTTCAAGGGCAGAAACAATGCAAAAAAAAAAAACAGAGCATGAGATAGATTGAAGATGACTCCACCATGCTCTTGATCTGGATCTTTACTTCCTTTTTATTAGCTAGTAAACTTGTCAATACACAGAACAAATTCCATTTTTCTCCCCCAATTAAACGAAAATACTTTGTTCGCACTCGATAGAAAGGGAAACAAAAATCATAATCCCTCAGAAATTTCTCTACCCCAATGACAAAAGTGAAAGTCTAGAACCATCAAAGCCTATGTGGTTCACAACCAGAGGACTCCTCACATAGTGCACCCCATCAGACCATATTAACCGTCCAAACACATAATCAACGGGCTGGCCGGCGACATTAGGTTTCAACACCACCTTGAATTCCTTCTCTTCATCACAACTTTCGAACACCAGGCTCTGCGGTTGGACGGAGACCGACACTCCCGCTGGCGCCTTGACGCGCGCATGATACGTGCCAGGGGTGCCCACATTCCTCACTCTTCTCGTGACCACCACGGTGCCGTTGAGCTCCGGGACGGTGATGGAAGGGTAGTTCATGTCCGCCGTATTAAAGTGTTTAGAGCATTTGGGAGTCTCCTTGGTGAATAATCTCAGTTGGGATTCGTTGTAGCCTCGGGCGCATAGGAAGTCCAAGTAGTCGTTGGCCGTCAAGTCGTACATGAGACCGGGGTCCATCGCACGGTTTGGCCGGATGTGTCCAGCACTGTAGGAAAATGGCGTAGCCTTGACAAAAGATGAATCGAGCATCTGCTCTACCTTGTTGTCTTGTGTTCTTGCTGTGTAATTGTTGGAGTTACAATCAAAGGCACAACAAAAGAAGTAAGAAACCGCTTGCTGTTATCATAATAGATGTTGCGCGGAACAAGTGATCGATCGAAAAATAGACAGAACAAGCAAAGTAAAATGGACACCAGATGTACGTGGTTCGGTCGTAAAGACCTACGTCCACGGGGAGAGCAGCAATGAATTCCACTATAGAACGAGCGATACATGGAGATTACAATCCACTCGAGTTACACAAACACACTATTGGTGTTTCCCATCCCCAATTACATCCAAAAACGCACACAGTGTTTAGCCCCCAATTCCTAGCGAAATAATCTCTCAATTTCGCAAAGAAATTAAAACACAAATCTAACCTCAAGATTTAACCGACTTCGACACTTGAATTCTTGATGTAATTTCGCGAACAAAACGAGGACCCAATGCCTAGCACTCGCGTAAAACGGCGCTTCCGGAACGACGCGAAGACCCACACTCAAGCACTCTCAAACGGCGCTTCGACGATCCCGATCTTCGTAAAAGGGTCTTCGCGGCGTCCTTCGCTTTTTTTTTTTTTAAGACCGAGTAAACCCTCTTCCCTGAACACGAAGGCTTCTCAATCAAGCCCCACGAAATAGTGCTTCGTAAACTCCCTAAATAGCCGAGACCGACGAAAGAAAAAAAAATAGAGAAATAACCACCAATATATTCTTCCCTATTTTGGATAGCATTATACGGCAACCCACGTTTTTTTTTCTCATCCTTCTTGCAGATAACCACCAAAAACGAAACTCTGCCACTTCCTTTATCTTTGTAGCAGATTTCCTTTTTTTTTTTTATTTCTTTTGGCGTCTTTCGCCAAACTTGCTCCCCAAGAGATACGTATATTACTTCTTTGATGACGTCAATAGAAGAGAAGATTCGGTCAAAGATTCAAATATCGAGACATATTATAACAATCTCCACCTTGGCTCGATGTTTGAGCTAAGTCGCAATCGCTTCGTTAATAATTCCGAACTTCATCTGCTACTCTCCCAACAGCCCCAATAAGCTCAACCGCAACAAACATCATTCAAGTTCAAGCAGAGCTTGAACTTCGCCATAACCGAGGACATCATCAGAACACCAACTCCACATGCACTTTTAACTACTCCACAAGGACTATCTGACACAAGCTCCTCAATCACAGATAAAACAAAACCTTTGTTGCATCCATATCTGTCAAGAGATCGAATACGTACCTTGTCAATATCAGCAGTTACAGCAACTGTTGGCTCTACAAGCTCCACCTCGCTACAAGCACCGTCTGTGTCGATTACCACGCTAGTACCTGCTACCTCAGGAGTTTCTGGTTGCAACTCCACCTCAAGCTAAACACCGTCCAGATCCGTATTAACACTGCCACAAACACTCTTAGCTAGAAGTACTGGAGACTCGTCAGAGGTAACTTCTCTGCTGCAAACAGGTGAATTTATACTCGGACACCACAACTGATCGCCACACTCACCTTGTGCATAGCCATGAAATATGCACATTGCCCTCACATCGAGCTTACCATCACTAACTCGATAATAACACGGGCAACTAAACATTCTAAAAGTAGAATCAACAGCAATATTACCTGACCACACTTCTTCCGGAGTCTGATATCCAATCGCAGTTGATGGTGATCTATTTACCAGGTAGCTCGCCATACTAAGCGCATCTGCTGGAATTCTCCCAGCCATACCAGCACTAGAGATCCTTTTACGGGTCGTCTCTAGTAACTCGCTGCTCATCAATTCTGCACACTGTTTAATTTACTAGCACTAGTGCGGTGTTTCACTATGCTCTTTTCCATGCAGAATTTATTTACCAGCTTCGAGCAGGACTCCATGTCACTGTCAATTCGCACATGCTTGATCAACTTACCAGTCTCCACTCCGATCAAAGCTCTCGACTGCATATTCCTGGCAACAGCATCAAACTTGTGCTTCCGCACAAACACCCAGGCCTTCCTCGAGTAGCCATTAGACTCTCGAACAGATGTCGACGTCTCAGGAGCGAAACTTATCAATGTCTCACCTTGAAGTTTATACCGGCCGCCATGCTTGATTCCATTCATTATCACCAAGGCACCTCAAACAATTTTCAGGACTCCACCTCGAGAAGAATACCTGCATCCAGCTGAATCTAGAGCACCCAAGGAAATTAAGTTCTTTTTCAATTCTGGAATATGTCTTACCCCTGTCAATGTCCTCACAATACCATCATGCATTCTGATTTTAACATCACCAATACCCACAACACCGCATTCAGCGTTGTTTCCCAACTGCACTTTACTACTATCCATGCATTGATAAGAAGTAAACCAGTTTCTGTTTGGTGTAGCATGAAAAGAATAACCAGAATCCATAATCCATCCGTCAAACGACGAATTCTCAGTGACAGACAAAACACAATCGACACCATCAGAATTTTCAGCTACAGCTGCAATATCATCAGTAGATTCAACTCCAATTCCCTTAGCCCTTTCGTTTTTCAGCTTAAAACAATTTCTTCTAAGATGCCCCCTTTTGCCACAGTTCCAACAGACATCACCGCCAGTCCTAGACTGACTACGTCTATTCATGCTCATACTACTTCTGCTAACATGTATACTAGCTCTTCCTCTTTCACCTACTAAAGCAGTAGATACAGATTCTCCAGATTCTCTTCTACGAATATCCTCACTCAGAATTAAATCTCGAATCCCATCAAACGTCAAACTAGTTGACCCAGAAGAATTGCTAACAACAGTAACAGTAGTATTCCAACTATCAGGCAATGAGGATAATAGAATCAAAGCACGTACCTCATCTTCAAAGTCAATCTCAACTGAACTCAATTGACTAACTATCACATTGAATTCATTGATATGATTAGCAACAGATGTACCTTCGCTCATCTTCAAGTTAAACAAACGTCGTATCAAATAGACCTTGTTGATCGCAGAGGGCTTTTCGTACATGTCCGACAAGGCTTTCATCAAACCCGCATTGGTCTTCTCCTTGACAATATTAAATGTGACGTTACGGGCCAACGTCAATCGAATAACACCCATTGCTCGTCTATCCAGCAATTCCCAATCGGGTTGCTTCATCGTTTCTGGTTTTTGCCCAGACAAGGGCTCGTGCAGCTTCATCTGATATAAATAGTCTTCTATTTGCATCTTCTAGAAACCAAAGTCCTTCCCCTCAAATCTGTCGATTTTCCCTTTAGCTTCCTCTGTCGCCATCGATTCGCTTCAACTCAAGCAAGCCTAGCTCTGATACCAATTGTTGCGCGGAACAAGTGATCGATCGAAAAATAGACAGAACAAGCAAAGTAAAATGGACACCAGATGTACGTGGTTCGGTCGTAAAGACCTACGTCCACGGGGAGAGCAGCAATGAATTCCACTATAGAACGAGCGATACACGGAGATTACAATCCACTCGAGTTACACAAACACACTATTGGTGTTTCCCAGCCCCAATTACATCCAAGAACGCACACAGTGTTTAGCCCCCAATTCCTAGCGAAATAATCTCTCAATTTCGCAAAGAAATTAAAACATAAATCTAACCTCAAGATTTAACCGACTTCGACACTTGAATTCTTGATGTAATTTCGCGAACAAAACGAGGACCCAATGCCAAGCACTCGCGTAAAATGGCGCTTCCGGAACGACGCGAAGACCCACACTCAAGCACTCTCAAACGGCGCTTCGACGATCCCGATCTTCGTAAAAGGGTCTTCGCGGCGTCTTTCGCTTTTTTTTTTTTAAGACCGAGTAAACCCTCTTCCCTGAACACGAAGGCTTCTCAATCAAGCCCCACGAAATAGTGCTTCGTAAACTCCCTAAATAGCCGAGACCGACGAAAGAAAAAAAAATAGAGAAATAACCACCAATATATTCTTCCCTATTTTGGATAGCATTATACGGCAACCCACGTTTTTTTTTTCTCATCCTTCTTGCAGATAACCACCAAAAAAGAAACTCTGCCACTTCCTTTATCTTTGTAGCAGATTTCCTTTTTTTTTTATTTCTTTTGGCGTCTTTCGCCAAACTTGCTCCCCAAGAGATACGTATATTACTTCTTTGATGACGTCAAATAGAAGAGAAGATTCGGTCAAAGATTCAAATATCGAGACATATTATAACAATAGAAAAAAGAACCGAAAGAGAGATCACATGAAGATATATTACCGGTCGTCATGATTGTCGATTGAATCATGACAGGACTCTAACTGGGATAGAGGGTTTTGAGGAGACCAGCGATGCCGGCGACATGAGGACAAGACATCGAGGTGCCGGATTCTATTAAAGATATGCACTAAAGCAACTATTTAATGGCAAAGACATATTTATTCATTTGTCCAATTATTTACATATATGAATAAATTCCATAGGATCGGTTGTGACTGGACCTATTCTTGAGACGTTGAGAATATGTATGACGGGTTCACAGTTAAACCGAATCTTTAAATAGTTCCCGGTCAATGAATCATTGAGTGGATATCAATGATTCTGTGGAGACCGGTGTGTTCTTAGCTTTACCATTAAGTATTGGATACTTGATGAAATGACGAGTCACAAGTCATTGGGTATAACGATATCCGAGTTAGAACACAAGTGCTTGTCCTAGTCAAGTTCACTGAACATGACACGCATTGAACGATTAGCGACATGGAAGCTTTTAGCGTGGTCAATGTCTAATCGTTCATGCTTTGGTCTTATGTAAATAATCCTTAGACCTGAGGTACAGTGTTGACTTGTGTGTTGGATGACTATGGTCCATGAGGACACATATTGACGGTTCCTCGATCCGTCTCTGTACTTGATGGTCATAGTTCATGCACATACGAAGTCACACATGTGCGCAGAATGGAATCTGTCTCCTTGTCACATGCAAGGTATGATATCCTATGCGATTTAATTATGACAATGCATTGAAATCCTCGGCCGAGGTTGTAACCGAGAATAAAATGTTTATGTCTCGTATAAATGCATGTTGATTAAATTTGTGCATATGATCGAATTGGTGACTTGACGAAATTCCATGGTCTTTGTTCAATCGGGATATAGTAAGACAGAGGGATTAAATTACGTTGTAGCTAAAGCTGACAGGTTCATTATGTTCTTAAAGAATTCACATTGTCTGGGTAGCCATGGCATATTACTATATGTCACTTATGACTTGTAAGACTTAGAGGTTGATCGGGACAATTGATTCTCTTCAAAGTACTAATATGTTAGTGCATGTCTTACTGCTAGCTCAGTAATGAACCTAGGAATGTCACACACCCTAACCAATATATGGCGACGTTGAACGGAAAGACGATGTTGCAAATGTGTTTGCAATCACGGCTATGGAATTGAATCGAATTGAAATTAAATTAAATGAGATTTAATTTAATTCTTATTTTTTGGTCATTGACGTGTATACATACGATGTACACGCACATCCTAAATCGACACAATTGTTATGCCCGATTTGCATACGTATTGATTATCTTTTGTTTGGTATTAATATATATATATATATATATATATATATATATATATATATGTTTATGTATAAAAGCTAAAACTAAAGGAAAAAATAAATAAATAAAGGTCAGCAAAGTTGCTGACCTTGTGTGTTGTTGCAAGCTTGCATAACATTGTTGTGTGATTAGCAACTGTTGCTAATCATCAGCAACAGTTGCTGAAAATTGACATTATAAAAGTGTGCAAAATGAGTATTTGTGGAGTGTAGAACAAAAACGAAAAGGAAACGAAAAGGGAACATCTCTTATCTTTCATCTTTGTCGTGACCAAAATATTGAGGGTATGAAGAATTATTTCTCCACGTAATTGCTAGCACAATATAGTGGTGCTTATTTGTGACTTGTTCGTCCCGTTCGACGTGCGATTGGTGGTGTGTCTAAACTAAAGGTCCGACATTTGTGGGACTCGAACAAAGAACATCTGAACCAACTTATTCTAGGCATGCTTCAAGAGGTAACCCGTTATCTCTCTTTTCGTTTAATATAATTTTCGATTGAAACACACGAACTATGCCTCTGGAGATACATGTATGGGTTTATTATTTCCGCTGCGTTTTATAATTTTTAATTTTGCCTATGCAAGTTACGCGAATCCCAACAGTGGTATCAGAGCCAATCCTTAGGCGTTATCGTGCGTTTATTTGATTTTAGTTCATGATAATTTTTGCGATCAAATGGCCACTTTTATGTTAGTGAATTGTTCGCTCTTATGTGGCCTACCAAAGTTGATTATTTTATATGATAAATTTTATCAACTGAGCAAAAATTAGAATTAAATTAAATTTGAATCGAAAACCTATTACTAGTTTAATTTTACGTATGGATTCCGCGAAATGGTTCGTGATTGTGAATCTAGATGCGAAGTCACTACTACCGCTTAAAATCATTACGTGAAAATTGTTTCGTCGGCGTAGATATATTGATGTGGCTTGCGTTGCTCTGCCATGAATTTGTTTCAGTGCAGATTTTTTTTTGTGCCTTCCGAAGCATTAAATTATGAATTTGTTGCTTATGTGGATGGGTGGTGGTCATGGAAAAATCCCTAATCAATGTGATTGTTGTCTGGATGAATATATGATGATTACATGTATTTATTTTTGGGATTATAATTATTAAAATGAAGGCAGCGTCCTTCTTTTATTTTTCATGTAATTTTTATTTTTAGCATAGTTTAGCATAGTGATGTAAATGCTACGAGGACTATGTTGAGGAGCCATAAAGCCGGAGAGCTCTTTGGCCCGGTTTTCAAAGAGTTTGAGGAACCAAGAAGAAGCGAAGAGCAGATCTCCATTATTAAAATATTAAAATGGTTAAATGTGGTCTCATTGGCTCGAGACCCATTAAACCATAATTCCATAATCACCACGTAGGATAGATGTTTATGTGTTTGATATCTATTTATTTATTGTATTTTTGTGAGCATGTTAAATCGGTTAATGTGCAAAGTGAGACCTTTAATAATGACCGAAACCTCCTTAAAATAATATTAAGTCGTAACGGGTTTCGGACTCGTGGCCTTCCGTCATCATGATTTGATCCTATATTATAGTGGTTGATTGATCCGCTATGGATACATAGGGGTCAATTGTCATTCATAATAATGGACTACTCCATTAAGCATATGATGTTGTGGGGTTGAAGCTGAACGATTTCCAATAACTGTTAGGTGAGGGGATCGTTTGCGTTTTCAATACTTGCATGAGATGATGGGCTAGACTTAACTATGATTATGAACTCAATAACTGTTAGGTGAGAGTTTCATGGTCTAGAGGCCGAAGTTATGATTGGGACTCGCATATAATGCGTTGAATAAGTTGATTCACTTACTAAGCTTATAGAACATCAATAACTGTTAGGTGAGGCGGACTATGAGCTGGTGGGACTCCAATCCCCACTAGTAATCTTTACCCAACAAAGATTGCCGTTTCCCATTTTAAGGAGTATGGGATCCAGATATAAATTTAGTGGGATGATCTATTTCATTTAAAGGTCAAAATGAAATAGTTATTTCGAAAAACAACAACTAACAATTTATTTTCTACATAGATAATTATTACTCTAAAAATGGTAAACACAAACCCACTCATTTCGATACTTGACAAGAATTGTTTGACTGGACCCAATTTCACCAACTGGCTAAGAAATTTGAGAATCGTTCTCAATTCGGAAAAACTCGAGTATGTACTTAATGAAGAGATGCCAACCTCCTTTCTTGAGGGTGGGACCCAAGAGGAACGAGTCACTTATGATAAGTGGCATGATGATGACCTAAAAGTTAGGTCATATATGCTGGCTTCAATGAATAATGAATTTCAGAAGAAATATGAAGCAATGAAAGATACTAGATCGATTATATTGCACATAAAGGAATTCTTTGACGAGAATGGTCGTGCCTCTAGATATGAGATATCTAAAGCATTGTACCGTATGAGGATGGCTGAAGGATCATCAGTTAATGATCATGTCCTGAAAATGATATGGCACATAGAAGAACTGGCTGGGCTGAATCTTGTCATGAACAATGACTTAGCTATGGATTTGATCCTCCAATCTTTACTCGACTCCTTCTCAAGTTTTGTCCAAAATTTCCACATGCATAAGATAAAGAATACTCTTGCTGAGTTACATGGCATGCTGGTAGTTTACGAGAAGGAAATGCACAATACGAGGCCAAATGTAGTGGCTTTGGCTAAGGCTTCTTCTTCAAAGAGTGAAACTGTTTTGAAGAAAAGGAAATGGAAGAGGCCTGTGAAAGCTACTGTGCAACCAAAGCCCAAGGTTGAAAAAGGAAAATGTCATTATTGTGGTGTCATGGGGCATTGGAGGAGGAACTGTAAGAAATACCTCGCGAGCTTGAAGGTCAAGTCCAAGAACCAACCTTGCGAAGGTATGGTGTCTATGCTTATTGAAACTAATCATATGATTAGTGCTGAATCCAGCTTATGGATTCTGGATTCCGGTGCAACCTCACATATTTGTATGTCCTTGCAGAATCTGAAAATAAGCAGGATGTTTGGGCGAAATGAGATTGTCCTGACATTTGCAAATGGGGCAAGAGTTGCTGCATTAGATATAGGGACTTTTCGTTTATATTTGCCTTCTGGACATATTTTGGTTTTAAAGAATTGTTTGCATTATAAGAATGTTGTTCGAAACATCATCTCTATACCTTGTCTAGGTAAAGAGAATTATGAATTTTCTTTTATAGACGATGTATGTTCTATTTATTATAATAGAAGATGTATTGGTTCTGGCTTGTTAACCAATAATCTTTATACCATTACAACATCCGGTAATGCGATTACCAATGTCAATAAGCAAAATAGTCATGATATAAATACCGTAACTAACAAACGCCCTCGAGATAGTCCAAATCCAAAATATGTTTGGCATCTTCTTTTAGGTCATATTGGAGAAGATAGGATTAACAAGTTGAGTAATGATGGATATATTGATCCAATCGGTTTTGAACCATACTCGACTTGTGATGCATGTCTTCTAGAAAAAATAACTATAGCGCCCTTTGTAGGACCTAGTGCGCGAGCTACTGACATATTGGGATTGATGCATACAGATGTATGTGGATCAACTAATGAAACTGCTATGGTGGTTATTCTTATTTCATTACTTTTACCGATGATCATTCACGGTATGTCTATTTGTACTTAATAAAGTATAAATCAGAATCCTTTGAAAAGTTCAATGAATTTAAATCTGAAGTTGAAAAATAAATAGGAAAGAGAATTAAGGCTCTTTGATCTGATCGAGGAGCTGAATACCTTAGTACTGAATTTTTGGATTATCTTAAAGATAATGACATTTTATCACAATGGACACCTCCTGCAACTCCAGAACATAATGGTGTATCTGAAAGAAGAAATCGCACTTTATTAGATATAGTGCGATCTATGATGAGTTACACTAATTTGCCTGTATCCCTTTGGGGACATGCCCTTGAGACAGCTGCATACGTACTGAACAGAGTGCCATCCAAATCTGTTCCAACTACGCCTTATGAGATATGGCATAGTAAGAAATCAAGTCTTAATCATATCAAGATTTGGGGTTGTCCAGCTTTTGTTAAGAATCTGAGAACAGAGAAATTGGAGGCTAGATCTGAACAAGGTCGCTTCATTGGATATCCAAAAGAGACTCTTGGATATTATTTCTATTTTCACTCTGACCAAAGAGTTTCGGTTAGTAGGCATGCTTCTTTTCTGGAGAATCAGTTCGTCTAGGAAGGTGGTGCTAGGCGAAAAATAGTCTTGCAAGAAGAAAATAATGAAGTACCAAACAACCAAGTTCAGACACCGATCTCTGATCCAATGGGAGCTTCTGATATACAACCTCTTAGGAGAGGTGCGAAAACGTCTCGTCTTCCTACTCGCTATAGAGATTCAGTTGAAGATATTGAGCCACTATTCATTGTGAATGATAGTGATCAACTAAGTGATTCTAACACCTATGAGGAGGCGATGTCGGACATCGATTCTAGTAAATGGCTTGAAGCCATGAAATCCGAAATGGATTCGATGTATTCCAACGATGTTTGGACTCTAGTTGATCTGCCTGATGGTATTGTACCAATTGGCTGTAAATGGATCTTCAAGAGGAAGATGAACGCTGATGGTCAGGTTGGAACTTACAAAGCACGGCTGGTGGCGAAAGGATATCGTAAAAAAAAAGGAATTGATTACGATGAAACATTCTCACCTGTGGCCATGCTGAAATCCATTCGGATTATGTTGGCTATAGCTGCCCACCTTGATTATGAGATATTCCAGATGGATGTCAAAACGGTTTTTCTAAATGGTTTCCTCGAAGAGGATATCTATATGGAACAACCATAGGGTTTTGAATCTAGTGGTGAAAGTCAGAAGGTGTGCAGGCTTAAGAGATCCATTTATGGACTCAAACAAGCCTCCAAAAGTTGGAACATCCGTTTTGATGAGGTAATCAAATCATTTGGCTTCATCAAGAATCCGGATGAACCTTGTGTATACAAGAAGGTTAGTGGGAGCGCAATTACATTTCTAGTTATGTATGTCGATGATATACTTTTGATCGGAAATGATATACCGATGATATCATCGATCAAACTATTCTTGTCACATAAATTCTCCATGAAATATTTAGGAGATGTAACCTATATTTTAGGTATCAAGATCTATAAAGATAGATCGAGACGATTGATTGGCCTCTCATAGTCTACGTACTTAGATAAAGTGTTAACACGATTTAACATGCAATGTTCCAAAAGAGGATTATTGCATTTTAGGCATGGAATCCGTCTTTCCAAGGAGATGCGTCTCAACTAGAGGCGTCAAATGGGTGGGTCGGGTCGAATATGGTCCGACCCATATTGACCCATTTAACCCGTTTTGACCCATATTCATCCAATGCAAATTTAGTGACCCATACCCGACCCGACCCGTATTACTTAAATACTTTATATTTAGCTAAATTATGAAATATTTATTTCTTATAATTTATTAAGAAAAATTATATTGCTAAAACATGCAATTGAATTTTTCTGAAAAAATTTAAATTTTTTCTTTATAAAATAATTTTTTATTATAATCGGCCACTTGCGACCTCTGCTCGCCACTGTTGACCGTTGCCTGCTTCCTGCCATCGTCGTCCCCTCAAACTGTTGCTCGCTACCTCCGTCGTCGAAGCTGTAGCTCTCCCCGTACGGGTTGCCGCTTCTGAAGGCGTATGGGGCGTAATCGGAGCTCGGGAATGGAGGTGCTCCAGCCGGTTTCGACGTTGACTCGCACTCAATTCTGGTTTATCTTGTCGAGTTAAGTTAAAAGACTTCAATACTAATTGACTCGTACATGCACTGTGGCGGCGGTCGACGGCCGGCGGCGGCGGAGGGTGGTGGTTGGTGATGGTGACCGGAGGTGGGCAGTGGTGACCATTGGCGGCCAAAGTAGAGCGATGGCCAAGGCAGGAGAAAAAAGAAAATTGAAAAGAAAAAAAATTATATAAAAAAATTATTAAAATATTAAAAAATTAGATTTTTAAAAAAATATTCACAAAACTTATTTGTGATTGCCTTAAGATAGTTTTCTTAGCTAACCCATTTATGGCCCATTTGAAACCCATTTATGACCCATAAAGTTTTTAAACAACTCATTTATGACTCATTTAAGTACTTAAGCTAACCCATTTTTGACCCACCACCATCAAATATGGGCCAAATGTGGGTTCTAGACCCATTTTGCCACCTCTAGTCCCAACACTCCTGAAGAAAGAGAGCGGATGGCAAAGATACCTTACGCATCCGCTATTGGAAGTATAATGTATGCTATGCTATGTACGCGACATGATATTGCGCATGCTGTGAGCATTACTAGCAGATATCAGTCTGATCCAGGGAAAGAGCATTGAATAGCAGTCAAGAATATCCTTAAGTACTTGCGAAGGACTAAGAACTTATTCTTGATTGTCGCGACCCGTCCGAAAGCGGACGCGGCTAATGGATTACCGATCGCGGGCCTTTCCACTGCACCGGAGTGCGGATCGCGGGCTTTGGATCGGCACGGGCCCTCCCAGGCCCATACCAAATCGCGGCGGGAGTTTTCATTTAATGGGTTCGACGATAAGAGTCGACCGGTTTCGACCTTCAGTGTGGTCGTGGTGGCATGTGCAACTTGTGCATGCATTTGGAGTCGCCACCGGTCTTTCTTGGAGGGTAGACCGGAAACCTTATTGACCGATTGGGAGAGATCGATCAATTCTGCGGAACCAGAGATTTTGGGTTCGGGAACTTGGTTACGCTGGTGTCATTACCAACGCCCTTTCGGTACCTAACGCGAGTGATTTCCTAGCTAAGAATTCATGCAGGCGCAATTTAAGGTGAGGTAGGCTTAATTCAGGATTTCATGCAGATTGGAAGACTGTTCCTATCAATCACAATCAATTTAAATGAAAGCGCAAATCAAGTACATAAATAAATCACTTCAATGCACATCAATTCAGATCAATGGCTTCCTAGTATAACCATAAAGGCTTAAGGAAGGTGTGATTTTGGACTAGGGGGTAAAATGGGAAGATTTGGGGACGATTAGCCCGAAGGGCAAAATCGTCATTTTTGGGAGGTTTGGATACCGAAATACCCAAAATATTCCATGGCCAGTTGATTGTGGCCATTTCCCATTTTTGAGAATTTTTTTGGAATTTTTAGAATTCTCCGAATTTTTTTGAATTTTTTATGATTTTCTATTTTTTTATTGATTTTTTAAGTTTATTATTATTATTATTATTATTTTGAAAATATATTTTTTATTTAATTACTACTTAATTAAGATAGTCGGATCCGGATGGGATTTTTAGATCCGAACCTGGATTGGGCCGCTAGGCTCAATCTGAACCAAGGAAGAAGACACGAATTGGGCCCAGTTCACATAAGGAATCCAAGCCCACTTTTCTTTTTAGGTCTATTAAACCCATTTGCCTGAGCCCATTCCTCCTCCCACCATCATCAACGCAGGCCCAATCTAAGACCAAACCATGCACGTATCCAACCAACATAAAAAGATATAACTCTTACCTTACTATTCATCGTCTTCCACGCTAGACATCCGCTTCCCCCATGAAAATAGGATCGAGCTCGCCGCTGCTGAGGATCTGAGTTCCACGATCCGGACCTGCTCGGGATCATTTCTGTCGGAGGCTAGCCGTTGCGTCCCGTCGCTCACGCCGTTCAGGACCCCATCGAAACCGCCGACCTCTATCGGCGTCGACCATGTGAAGCGTCGACCATGTCGTGCTCGACTCGTGACGCGGCTCCTCCTCTGCGTGCGGCTTGAAACCACTCAGGAATCACTCGTCAGACCGCAAAGGATCTCAAGTGAGTTTTAGGAAACACGGATCAGTGCACGTCGGCACCAAGCGGCAGCTGCGAACGGCTAGACGGTAACTCCGAGCAAAGGGACAGCGACAGCCTGACGTCGAAACAACAACCCGAGGTGTCAAGAAGCTGAGGGACACCTCCGGGAGAGTGCTCCCGCGGCCGAGGGAGGTGCAGTGGTCGCGGTATGCGGTGATGATTCCATCCTTGGTGATGGCGACCTCCATGCCGATGGCGACGGTGGCAGGACCCCCGGACAGCTTGGCCTTAGAGGGAGTCGGCGGCGATCTCGGCGCGGCGCATCAAGGCCATGAGGAGGAAGGAGCCGACCAGCTTCTGGCCAATCGTCTCGACGGTCCGGGACGGGGCATCACATCTGGGGCGGTAAGGGGGATGGAGGTCTCGACGGAGGGTCTGGTAATGCCCGTGAGGGCTGGTTGCGGTCTCGAAATGACACAGACAAGGCTAAGGAGAGATCGGGTGTACGTCGGAGACTTGGAACCGTGACGTCGGGAGGCATGAACCGTAGCTAGGACGACGGAACTCAGCCGAATCGCAACCGGCTGCGAAGGCGACGACTCGCAACGGCTGAGCTGGGTAATCATGGGTTCGTCGGTTTAGGTGCGGCATGACCGGAAGTAAACGGGACATGAGCACTAGCCGCGTTAGCTCCCGATCTCGCAAGTCTCCCGCGGGTCTGGTGGCGACACAACGAACTGAGAGTTCTGAGGAAGTGTGGTGGTGGTGGTTGATGGCGACGATGAGGGTGGAGCGGCTCGACGACGAAGGTAGGAGGTGGCGGTCTTGCTCATGCAGATGGAGGTCCACTTGCATGGGGAGACGTCATGGTTGTCCTAAGACGAGAGTATATGAGGAGGTGGTGAGGGAGATGAGTTCAACCATGAAGAGGCCAGCAGCTCCTGGATGGCAGAGGTCGTCCGGAATGAGCTTCCCCCGAAACCTTGACCCTCTTCACCATTATCAATGGCTTTGCCGAATCAGCAGATTATCGATTACCCGAGGTTCAAGCTCGTCCTTGTCGGCGATGGAGGCACAGTTAAAACGACTTTAGTGAAGAGATATCTTACTATTGTTCTCCTGCTAGAAAACTTGCTGGGGATGCGAACCTTCACTTTGTTGAGTCTCCTACCCTTGCTCCTCCAGAAGTGCACATTGACATGGCCGCACAGCAACTGCATGAGGCAGAACTTGCTCAAGCAGCTATTCAGCCACTTCCTGATGATGACGCCTTTGAGTAGAGGATTGATGAACTGAAGGGTGTTTCAAGTTTTTTTTGTAGTGCGTTTTTTTGAATCCTTGCGCTGTCTTCCCCTTTTGCAGATGAACAGAAGCCTCCGGTTATCTCTCGGGTCCATGGAATGCATCGCTGGATACTCTCCCCCTTTCTCCTTCGCTTCATCCCCAGTTGCTCTATTTTCTTCTCTTCTTTTTTTTTTCTTTCTCTTTTTTTATTCCTTTTGGCCGACCGGCCTTCGTGGGCACCAGTCCACCAAAGCGATCCACCACTCTCCTCGTACTCGTCCCCCTCTTTTCCTAAAACAATTCACGCCGCCGCCTCCACCCATGCTTTTTTTTTCTTCCTTTTGCCTGTCGCGAGCCTGGGTCTGCAAATGAGTTGCAGACCCGGTCGGACCGGGTCGGGTCGGGTCTGACCCGACCGGCCCGGTTCGACCAAATCACCCAAATATATTATAAAATACCAAAAAATATCTTTTTGTTCAAAATTGGTCCCCGAGGCTAGACTAAGGCTTCCAAAGTTGATTTTATAATTTTATGACTTTTTTTTATTTTTAATTAATTTTAAAGCATAAAAATCACAATAATAGATGGTCAAAAATCAGGTGTCAACAGCTGCCCCTCTTTGAGAGGAATCTCGTCAGAGGTTTCTCTCAAAGATAAGGTGGCGCCTGATTCCTAACCGACTCGACTGGGAAAATGAGTGAAGAAATGCTACGACATTGAATCCTTAAGGCCCTTGATAAAAGCTCAAATTAATTCCCGGTTTGCTCTGACAATTTGAACATGGGCCGGAGTGAGAGAAGCTTACCTGAAGCTCACCTGTCAGATGAATGCTGCGCGCGGAATCTGAGGGTTCGTCGTTATGCTCCCGGCTGCGACGACTTTCAAGAAGATACCTAGGGCTTGCCAAGACACCCTAGGAAAATTAAGCTCTGACCTGTATGGTAGGTCATACCATTATGGGGTTCCTGACTGGTAGGAACCTAAGGAAGGCGCTTCCCACGCTTTGGGATTTGCCAAGGATTTTGATCCGTATGGTGGATCAGACCTTTGTGTTTACCCATGAATCGACCCTTATGGCGGTTTCTACCATATTTGACCCTTCAGGCGGTGTCTACCTTCAAGTTTAGTTTGACCCTTATGGCGGTTTCTACCTTTGGTTGACCCTTCAGGCGGTTTCTACCTTTAGTTTGACCCTTCAGGCGGTTTCTACCTTTATTTGACCCTTCAGGCGGTATCTACCTTGAGTTTGACCCTTCAGGCGGTATCTACCTTGAGTTTGACCCTTCAGGCGGTTTCTACCATTGGTTGACCCTTCAGGCGGTTTCTACCATGAGTTGACCCTTCAGGCGGTATCTACCTTTGTTTTGACTTTGAAAAGGGGTCTCATGACGAGGGTTCTCCACGTCCGATGAGACTACCTAAGCTTTGAAAATGGGTCTCATGACGAGGGTTCTCCACGTCCGATGAGACTGTTTGATATTTTTGAAAGGGGGTCCTAAGACGAGGGTTCTCCACGTCATGCTAGGACTGTTTGATATTTTTGAAAATGGGTCCTAGGACGAGGGTTCTCCACGTCATGCTAGGACTTGGGTCTGTTGAGGCGACATTCTGGGAGCTGGGTTCTCCAGGTATCCTGCAGAAGTTTGAGCTTGAAAGATTTTTTTTTCTTCACCAAGAAAACGTTAGTAATTTTTGGGAAGACCACGGCTGTCCATTTGACAAAAACCGTATGACTTAAGTTTTAATTGTGAAATGTGCATTTTGATGCTGGAGGTTGTCCAAAGCATTCTTGCAACATGCAAATGTGATCACAAATCCCTTGCACGGAAAACCTGGATCAAACAATTTGAAATTTCCAAAAAGAGTTTGTTCAAAACATCTATTGGAGAATTTCTCATCCAAGAGGGCTCCTCACCGCTCTGTGATAATGGTCTTAAGGAATGCGCCAACTTCCTATTAACCTGTGCCTAGGTTTTAGGATCATTCGCAGCGCATACATTTTGATCGGTCGGGAGGTCTTCCATGGGACCATAATGTTGGGCTTGGTTATTGATCTTCAAGAGGGACTCACTTTTGAGTCAAGGTCATTTGAATGAAATTCTTCACCATCTGCTCCGGGTTTACAAGTCGAGAACCTTGCAAAATGAGAAAGAAATAGTCTTGCTCGTACTTCTTCGAGCTAAGCTATATGTTAACCCAAATGTCTTAGTCAGAGAAGACTGTTTCAGGGTTATGACATTGGTAGGATTGGGGACCGAAAAAGGCTTGTTTTTGGCCCAGAATTTATGAGGGGATTGACATGGGTGATCATTGCAAATTCGTCACCTGTCTTTTCCATTCTGCATATTCAGTTTTTGAGGTGTGCAACCGCTTTTGAGGTGTGCACAAGTTCTTTAGAGAGCGTCTCTTGTTGCATTCAGAGACCGATAATTCTCTCTATATCTTTGCTCCGCGCTTGACGCCATTTGGGGAGTAGCCCTTTTGATACTACTCTTTTAGGAATTTCCTCTTTTCCCGACCCGACTTTACTGGGGATCAATCAAACAGCTTATGCGAGCATCGGCCTTGCTTTTACCAGGCACTTTGCTTTTTCTTATCTGATGCTGGGGATTTCTTTAATCCCTTGTCGCAAGCGGGATGCTTCGCAATTGTGCTAGATATATGACTTGGCTCTTAGCACGCTTGAGTATCGACTTAGTAGTTTTTTCGTAAACCCTAGGTCTTGAACTCCCTCGTTTCTGAAGTGATGTTGCATCCGTCTTGGAAAGTGCAATGATCACCAACGGGTTTATGAAATGATTTTGCAGGCTCAACTTGGCTATGCAAAGGATTCGGTGTGTGGGATAGAGAAATGAATGCTTCTCATCATCCTATGGCACTTGGATTACCATATAAACAACACACAAAGATTAATGTTAGTCCGAGCAAGAAAATTTCTAACCATTTCCTCCTGATGCTGCTGGACTCACCTCCATTTTGCCCCGATGTGGGGTGGTTCTTGACAGGGTTAAGAATGAAAATCGCCGTTCAAGGGGTTATCAACGGTTACCTGTAGTGTTTAGGGGATATGAAACGAACGCCTCCGTCGTCCCAATCCATGTAATCGCTGCGAATGGTCCCTACCTCCGTAGGTACAGATTTTGCCATCTGATTCACTTCCCTCATCTCTCAAGTGTATGTAGGATGTGTTTGGACTGGGTTCGCCTCTTTTTTGAGTAAACTTCCTTTTGAATGATTTGACAAATAATCATATTTGGAAAAATTCATTTCTTTCTTTCCCAAAATTTATCCATCGAGGGGATTTTGTGATGTATCGTGCATGTTTTATTCATGCTTTGGGCAACCTCCCGATTTAAATCATGAACATCGATGCATTGGATAATTTCCATGACGGCTAAAGGGATTTTAACATTCTTTATCTCCAGCTAACTGGGAAAGGGATACTTACCTACCTGTCGCGGCTGCAGACCCCTGCAAATGTAAAGAAAGCATATCATTGTAGGTTCACAAATTTTTCAAAAATCGAAACGATACATCCTACCCTTGGTCATGTACTCTGACGAGTAGTACATGGGATGTAAAAACTTGTTCCTCTGCAAGGCGACTCCCCTGCCAAGGATAGACAACGAGTATCAATTCATATCCTCGAATTCAATACAAATTGGGACGATACAACTTTACTCTTGATTTTCATCCCATTCTGATGTGGCGTGTTGATATGAACAACATCTATCAAATCCGCCTATCCATGCTTGGAGTGTTTGTAACATCAATGGTTCATCTGCCCCCAGCTGGGCAGCGTCTGTTCTGCTATTTGAACGCATGACTCCTTAAGTGATTTATCCATATTTATCATCTGAGAAGGAAAAGAAAGAAGACATTATTTCGGTATCCGATTGGAGATCGTTTAGGAACGATACATCGTTTTACCAAATGGGTGGCTTCGCGGCCAGATGCATTTTGCATTGAAGGGAGGGATTCCATTATGCTCTGCGAACGATGATCATTGCTTGGGGAGCTCGCCCCTGAGCTTAAAGATGCTCAGAAGGTAAGGCGGATCTTCGTACGACTAGTTTTAAGCGTAAATGAGAAATGCCCCCATGGGAGCCTTACAATGGGATTGCCAATACATTCATTCAGGCTATTCAACCTCTTTTCTCCGAACATTTTTTTTTACAAATCGCGCCTTGAATCAAACACCTGATCGTCGGCTCTGTATCACTATTGCAAGAGTCCGCCAGCTTCAGGCTGATCGAGCCAGAAATTGAGTTCCTCTCCAAGGAAATCGCTCGAATCTCCGAGCCATTGATGCTCCAGTCGAGTGTTACCGACCGCTGGCGATAGATCACTCTCGCCTTGGATGATTTGATTCCTCGAGCTGGAACCTCCCTTGTTGACAAGCAAATATGTAGACATGTCCCATGTGAATGTTGGATTTGCCATGGGAAGAGCACTAGCAACAGGTTGGTACTCAAATTGGGAAGTTCCTATTTGCGGGAACTGCGGTATATACACTTGAGGGGTATTGAGACTGCTTGGTGGAGCGTTCTGATTTGGGTTAGAGGAGTCGGTGACATGGTTGTTGGTCTCGTCAACACCGAAACATGGCTGGGTGTTCCCGGCTCTACAATCATCGTGGTTGTAGTTATGACCAACATTTAAGTTCGAACCAGCTCCATCCGAGCTTAGTGTCACCCGTCCCTCTTTTAGCAACCTCTTGAAATATCCAAGGTGGCTCGCGACGTTAACTTTAGAGAGTCCCGGCACGTTCAGGATTTCGTGTATGCGCGTTGATCGTGCCGTGTCGATCCCCAACTGTCGAACTGTATCAACAAATTTCTGATGGAGTTCAGCAGTCCAAGAAAATCGCGCTTTCTTGTCAACAAGAACAGCTTGCCGACTAATCTCTATGAGATCTGATTGTGTTGGAAACTGCTCTTGTAAGCCTTCGACGGTATCTGACTGCACCGGAAGACATTGCGAAAGGCATTGTAACATATGAGCACTACCAATCTCTAGAAGTGGCTCTTCGGAGAATATTTCACTGATGAGAATATGGTTATTGCAATCAAGGCAAGTGGCACTGCTCAGCGCTTCCTCATACCTAGCGCTTTCTGTTCGAAGCTTTTCATTTTCTTCCTTCAGAATCGCTAGCTCTTGCTGTCTATGTAGATTCCCCAGCCGGGCTCGTTTGTTACGAAACCAATTATTGACCTTCCTAGGCTCCCACCCTAACTCTCGACCTAGCTCAGCCCTCTGCTTCTCATCTGGATGGGGGCATTCCTCGAAGAAAAAATCAAGCTCCCGGTCTTGACTTGAAGTACGGTGAAGGGGATGTTTTCCTTTCTGACGCTGATCACTGCTATGGGCATTGTTTTCGTTACCACAACCTTGAGTTTCATCGTTGGAAGTGTCAATCTCCATGACCATCGTGCCGGATTCGGTCCCGTGATCTTCAAATTCTTCCAGCAGTTTAAGCTCGGAGACTTCTAAGTCGGGCGTTTCCAACAAATGACGGTATCCTTGGAACATTTTGGATCGAAGTATCACTGACTGATCATCGCAGAAGTCATCTGATCCTTCGAAATATTGGTGTATGGGTTGGGTAGTATCGCCCGACTGGTTCTTCGAACTGGAACCTCCATCCCTTCTCGAGAACATGAGAGGGGAGTTGACTGATTGGTCCCCATAAGCATCTTCTACTTGGGAATTAGGGAAACAAAAATGCTCAACGCATTCCCTTGTTAGATCCTTTGAAACCACATGCCCTAGTTCGGCAAGTCCTTGGGCACTAAGCGCGGAAAGCTCATTAGTAAGCGGAAAAACAGCGACGGATGGGTGCTGCGCCTGCTGCATCTGTGGCACACACTCTTGAAGAAAATTAGGATGACTCAGATGAATATTCTGATCAATTTCCCAATAAGTGTTGAATTTGTAACCGAGGTTAACATGACGCTGTCTTAGCGCTCTTCTGTAACAACCGAGGTGATTTGAGACCATAGCCTTGGTAAGTTCTGGTGCATTCAGGGCTTCCATTACTTTCTTCGGGCGTGCATAGTCGAGCCCTATTCGCCGAACCACGTCTAAGAACCGGCGGTGAAGCTCAAGGGGCTACGCGAAAATCCTCTTCTCTTGGTTCAGAATAGCGTCGACAGCTTGACGGCTGATCTTTAACCCTTCTCGAGCAGGATTTGATCCTGCCATAAGTCGTGGTGGAGAAGACTCGTGGTGACTCTCATCATAGTGGCATATATTCCCTCCTCCAGAAGGCACTGGCACTATCTTTGTAGGATTGATTTGTTCATGCACATCACCAGTATTTTCGATCCTAGCAGAAGGCTTAACGGGAAGCAATCTACTGAGAGTGGTAGGGCCACCGCAGTTAGGGCAGACAATAGTGCTAAGAACTTCTTCATACCTCACGTTCTTTGTTCGAAGCTTCTCGTTCTGTTCCTTTAGAAATGCGGTCTCCCGTCGTTTGTACTGCTTACTCAGCTTGGTTCGTTTATTTTGAAACCAATTCAAGATCCTCAAAGGGCTCGTCCCTAGTTTTTGACCCAACTTCTTCCTCTGTTCTGTGTCCGGGAAAGGGCATCCCTTGAAGATAGCTTCAAGTATCTGGACCTCATCCGGAGTGTAGAGCTGGCGACGCTTTCTTTTCTGGCGCGGATCATCGTCGCTGGCGTCTTGGTCGCTGAGGGCTTGAGTCTCCTGGATGGTCGAGTCGATTTCCATATCCTTCGTGACGAATTGATTTCCGAGGTCTTCAAATTCCTCTAGCCGTTCAAGTTCGGAAACATTCAGGTCAGGCGTTTCCAACAGATGATGGTACCCCTTGAACATTTTGGGTCGAAATGTCTTTTCCTGATCTTCGTTCGCTTGATCTTCTCCACCCTTTCTCAGATGTCCGCCCTCTCTGTAATTATCAGAGATTAGGCGTGTTCCAAGAAGCGTCGCTTTGAAATCGAGTAACGAGCGTCTGACGGGCGTTCCTTTCGAGACTTCGTGATTCCCCCCGTCCGTTCTTACTCTCTCTTGCCTGAGTGGAGCGTGCAGATCTCCCGTGTCGACTTTTGCTTTATCGAGCATTACGCCTGTCCCCCTAGCTCGGTCTCCAAAGTAATAGGTCCGCCGGCCTTTAGGTGTTGTTACCTTTTCTAAGCCCGAAATCACGGGACAGAGGTGGATCTGTGACTCACCAGGGATGTATTAATGAGGCTTGATTAGCCCTGCTGCGTATAGAAAAATTATTGCAGCTTTCCCTTTCTCGTTCGAGCGTTAAAGGGCGAGAGGTTGACATCGAGGAGATTAACATTTCGATCTAACCTCTCAAACACTCCTCCATCATTCCTTCTTTTCTCTGTCGTTGAATCGCAGATGGCTTCCTCTCCTGTACCCGCTGCCTCAGCCGAAGCTTCAACCCAATGGGAGAGGTTTTATCACCTCTTGGGTAGAGGTTATGGCTACATAAACAGTCATCCTGAAGCTGAGGTTGAAGTTCGTACTCTGATTCCGGCCCTGGATACTGTGTGTATTGAAGGTACGAAACTTCAAAGGGAGTTTGTGATTTTCCCAACTCTCTTCAACAATTTCCTGCAGGCTTATGAAGTTGCTAGCCGGGAGGTCACTCTGGCTGGTATCGTGCGAGCCCGCTATCAGGACCGAACTGAGTCCCTGATGTTGGCCATGCTGACGGCCGATAACCATAAAAGGGCTGTTGAATACGCCCACGCCCAGGTTTCGATGTTGGTCCGTGAGAGGGACAACTTGGTGGAGCGTCTGGCTCTTTTTGACACCGCCTTTGAGCAAGATCAGCACAACCTCGTGCTGAGGTTCCAGTGTGCCTGGTTGGAGGAAAGGCTTGAAGACCTGAGCATGGATATAGCTCGCGGGAGGGTGCTGGCTCAGGACTTAGAGCTTGAGTCTGAGTACTATGAGACCAAGGTGAACGACCTTAAGGAGAAATGTCGCCTCCTTTTCTTCAAGCTTGTAGACCTCGATTCCCAGAGTGTGGGTTGTAAGCAAGGCATGGATAGCATGGAGAATCAATTGAGCTCATTTGTGATGCTCATTAGAACTCACTTTGGATTTACGGTTCCTCCTCAGTAGTCTGTTTGTAAAGTCTCCTGTTAAGTGCTATAAATGAGAGTGTATGCACATTTCCGCTTATCCTTCGCAAGATTCAATATTGCCTTTGGTTTCGCAATCATAGTGTTTGAGGCAACTGACGATCTTTCCGCTTTCGAGCCTGCTCACGTTATGTTTGTAACCTATGCTGTCACGTTTGCCTTCGTGCGCTTGGTCGATTTATCTCGAACCCATCGTGACAAAAGATTGTTGTAGCTAAACATGATGATGTTAGCAAGCATCATTGTGTGAAATCAACCCTAGGCCTTAAAGAAGAAAGGAACTGCTCCGATTGAAACTTTACAATGCGCAAATAAGAAATAAGTTCTACTTGTGTACAAGCCCCCCCTTTTCTCTGGGTATGTTCGATCACCACCCCATCATGTCTGGGTTCAGGTGCGCGGTCATCGACTCCAGATCATGGCCGTGAAGGTTTGCTAGCCTCCTCCTGATGGATTCTTCGAACTGTGACCACCATCTTTGTTTGAGAAGAAAAGAGGATGGTCGACCTCTTTCCTATCAAAAGCGTGTCTCACTCAGAGATCAGGGAAGAAAAATTGTTCGAAGTGTTCCCCCACTAGATCATCTGAGATCATATGCCCTAGTTGGGCGAACTCCTGAACATTAGACGTCGTGGGTGGATCAGCAGCAGGAAGAGCGCCGGTGGACGGCCGCTGCTCGAGCGGGGAAGTGTATATTTGTTGCACCGGTGGCACGTATTCTTGAGGAACATTAAGATGACTGATAGGGCTATATTGACCAGTTCTCCAACAGTTGGTGGTAGAGCTACCGGCTTGGTTGGTATCGAGACTCGGCAGGGCTCTTCTTGAGGCATGGCTGTTGCATTCGTAGCCGTACCTAATGTTCAAGTTCGAGTCGGGCTCTTCTAGGCGCCGTGCGGCATGACGCCGTCGTAGCTTCCTGCGGTAACCATTAAGGTGGTTTGCGACTAACCTTCTAGCGAGCCCCGGTTCATTCATGACCTCATGTACGCGTGTTGGACATAATGAGTCATTCCCTATTTGGTGAACCGCATCAAGGAATTTTCTGTGAAGCTCTGGAGACCATATGAACTTCTTTTGGCGACTCAGGATAGCATCCGTGACTCGGCGATCATTCCTCGATTCACTCTCGGCGGGGTCTGGTTGTGCCAGAGGTTGTTGCAGGGGAAGCTGGTTGACTTCGAACTGGTCTGTGGTGATAGTAAGCCCATTGTCAGGGAAATTGTAGTAACGCGCCTCCCCTCTTTCCAAAGATGGTTTGAGGGAGTGGGGTGGCGGACGACCACCTGCGATTCTCATAGAAAACTTATCACGGAACATTTCGCGAGTGTCGATAGAACCACCGCAGTTAAGGCAAGCGGCGTTGATGAGGACTTCCTTACACCACATGTTTTCTGCTCGAAGCTTGGCGTATTCTTCTTTTAGAGTTTCGAGCTCTTGACACTTTCCCCGAACCACTGATCTGGCCCGTCTGTTTTGAAACCAGTGCTTGACCCTTAAGGGTTCCATCTCTAATTTCCGGGCTAATTTTCTTCTTCGTCTCGTATCCGGGTAACGACACTTATTGAAGGCGGCTTCGAGTATCTGGATTTCCCTCTCAGTATAGAGCCGGCGACGTCTTCTTCCACGAGATGGGACATCGCCGCTGCCGTCGTTGTTGCTGCTACTGTCGTCGTCGCCACCACTGTCATCGTCGCTGCCCTGATCCTGAACCTCGTTGCCAGCAGGGTTGGGTAGTATGGTTTCGACATCTGGCTCGATCTCAAAGACTTCGAGGTCTCCCAACTGCACATTACCTAGGACACTTGGGTCAGTCATCTCCAACAAATGACTATGACTGTTAAACATACTGGATCAAGAAAAGGTTTGTTCGTCCTCTTTTATTCACTCAAGGTCTTGTAATCCTCTTCCTATGTTTACTCTCTCTAAACTTTCTTTTGAGTGACTTTGCGTACTCAGGAGTCGCTCTTCGAGCATGGAAGACGATCACCAGGCGAGCGCTCTTCTAGAGATTTTGAGTTTCTCGTCTTGTCGTCTTCCTTCCTTTTCATGGTGGAGAGATCACGGATCGCTTTTCTTTCCTCGATAGCCGAACCTGTCCCCCACTATCTCTCAAAAGACTAAATTACGTCCACCACCCGCTCAGCTTTTCATCATGACAAAGCTATCAACCCTATTGCGGCTCCTTCGATATTTGCGCTCGACTCCCGCTCCATCTCAATAATGGTGAAATAGACAACTCTTTTACAACTTTTCAAACTCGTCAGGCCTGAAATCGCGGATCGAGACATGTCTGATGCTTCACGGGAGGAGCAGCCCCTGCTTTACATTAACTACCCCGGCTCCACAAGCATTATTGCTGTAACTTTTCTCCATTTTTGAGCTACTATGAAACGAGGAGAAGGTTAGTGCTCTCATTTGCCCAGCTTTCACTTTCATTCATTCCATCGCACTCGTCTTCCTCTCCATCCTTCCAACAAGAAATGGCTTCGTCTTCTGCTTCTTCCTCTGACTCTTCCCATGCTTGCGTCTTTTCAATCGCAGTCCCGGCCCGATGAGAAAAACTCTATAATCTCTTGGGTCGGGGCTATGCTTACATAGCCGATCATCCGGAGATCGAGGCTGAGATCCGCGTTCTATTTGCGGCCACCGACACTACTTCCATCGAGGGTACTGAGTTGGAGAAGGAGTATAAAACATTCCCAGCCCTCTTTGCAAACTTTCTAGAGGCTTACCGCGTTGCTCACCGTGAAGTTCTCGTGGCTCGTGTCTTGCGAGCCCGCTACGAAGACCGCTGTGACTGCCTGACGTTGACTAACTTCGTGGCTGACAGCCACAACAAGGTTATGGAAACTGCCAACGAGCGGGTCTCGACGATGCTTCGTGAACGTGGACATTTGGTGGAGCGTTTGGCCTTGTGCCTGATCACTTATGAGCACGATCGTCGTAACATCATGTTGAAGTTTCAGAGCGATTGGCTGGAAGAGCGACTCGATACTGTTACGGCGGATGTATCCCGTGGGAGGGAATTGGTCCGGGACTTGGAACTTGCTGCTGAAGATCACAGGGCCAAGGTTGCTGACCTTAAGAATGAGTGCAAGCGCCTTCTTCTCCAGCTCGCGGATCATGATATACGGAGCGGTGAGTGTAGGCAGGGAATCAACCATATGGAGGGCCAATTGAGCTCCTTCGTGCTGCTGATTAGGGCTCAGTTCGGCTTTACTTTTCCGCCTCGCTAATCTGTATTAATCTGCTTTGAAAGTCTTTCGATTGAGCGAAAGTGAATGAAAGCTCATGTGTGTGTGTTTTAGCTTTTTATATGGTCCATTTCTTCGAGCATCCGAACATCTTCAACTTGGGTGAGCTGAACTATAATATCAATAAGTTGAGCAAATATGTCCTGATTTTCTAACTTGCTCATGATCAGATGAAAGAATAGCCTCAGATTCATCCAGGAGAAGATTTCTCTCTATTACCTATTTTTCACCTGCAAATGAAACGACTGAATCAGAAGAAATAATTTGAAAAAGAAAGCATAAACCCCTTTCAATCTTATGCTTGCTCGTGATTAATAAAGACAAAAACTTTTACAAGGATTAATCTTGTGCGAAAAGTTTTTATCAATATTCCTCGAAGGAAAGCATACTATTGAAAGGAATGTAATTCACGATAATCGCTTTTGACCAACGACGCGTTTTAAATTTAATTGAAGATACGGCATCCAAATCAAAGCCGTTTTGTTAAGAACGAGGGCAATTTGGACATCTATCTCGTCATTAAATTCGAAACAATGCCGGTACTCTTGATCAATTATCGTGGATTACCAGCGGCGTAACACATGCATGAACCGATTCAAGTGTATAATTCCTTCTAGCGAAATTGGGGTTGGATTACCCTATACGACCAAAAGGTCGTGCAAGACTTCCAATTTTAATTTCCTCTAAAGGAATTATAAACTTGACTTGGGTGTATTCGGATGATTAGAGAAAATGCCACTATCACATTCCCATGACCCGTCAAAAGAAATACAACCAAGCTCCATCTGAATGTATACACCAATAGATCCCTAATACAATCACTCTAAGGGGTGAGATAGAGAAAACTTCGATAAAAATAAACCCTATACAAGAGGATTAGTAATGGAAAATAAAACAAAGTAATGTGATCCTAACGTTCAAGGATGCCCCAAGCTCGATCTGTGACTTCCGGATCACTTTGTTGACACCTGATTTTTGACCATTTATTATTGTGATTTTTATTCTTTAAAAAATTAATTAAAAATAGCAAAAAAATCACAAAATCACAAAATCAACTTTGGAAGCCTTGGCTTAGCCTCAGGAACCAATTTTGAACAAAAAAATTATTTTTCGTAATTTTTAATAATTTTTCGAAATTATTTAATTATTAAAAATACCCAAAAAATCAAAAAAATACCATTCGTGGTCAGAAAAATACACAAAAATATTCAATAGTTTTATTTTAATTTCCTCTTCAAGTGTGTCATCTTTGGTCTTGGAAATTTCCTGACTCGCATGGAGGCTGATTGGCATCGGATGCTTCTGCTCCACGCATGTTATCTTGTAATTTCTAAGCTTGAGTTTTCGGTGTCCGAAGACCACCCCTATCATGAGGAAGGGAAAATGGTCAAACTTTGAGATAAAGCTTGGCAAGATATTATGTTTTATATTCTAGAGTAACAGTACAGGTGTTTGGAGAATAAAAAAAAAAGGAAGAAATGGCCGACCGAGAGAGTGGACGAAAAACGGTCGGCCAACGCAAGAGAAGAAAATAAAAAATTAAAGGCTCTTGATAAAGGTTTTCAAAAAAGGGAGCGAATGGGGGGTGTGTGCAGAGCTGAGGCCGAAGAACTGCATGGAGGGGAGACACAGCCGCAGCTACCATTTGGATACACTAACGCCGTGCTCTTACCGCAACCCCGACCAACTACTGGCGACTGGCCTCGGCGCCAAACAGACCGAGATCTAATACAATTCGCACCGCCGGCGTCACCCTCTCCACCTCCCTCGTGCATGTCCTCCCCAAAGCCTACAACGCCCTCTCCGACTGCGCTGTCACCTCTCACCACCCCTGGAAGGACTTACCCTTTGCCGTTCTCGTCACTCTCTTCGGCGCCCCCCTCACTCTCCTCGTCGACATCACCGTCAATCCCCACGTGCAGCGCAGCAACCGCGAGCCACAAGAACCGCGCCAGTCACTTGCAGCCACCTCCTCCGCCTCTGTACAGCCCAAGTCCTTCAAACCTAGCCGCGCCTGACGCTTCCAAGCTCGTCACTGTCCAACTACAACCCGAGCTCCCATCATGCCGACGTGGCGCCAGATCTGCCAGTTCATGTCTACAACTTCACCGATGCCGCTGCACCACTTCACCATGTTCGGATGACAGTCATCCGAGACCCGCGACTCCATCTTCTTCCTCCTCATTCCACCCTCCATGCTCAACCCGACACCATGCTGCCGCCTCTGTCTTCGTCCATCATTGCATCGTGCTCAGTCCATTGACGTTCCGAGCCAGCTCTCACCCTCGCTCACCACCGACCAGTGAAGCTCGCATGACATCGTGTCCCCATCCCAGCCATGGGCGACGAGACCGCCGACGCCCGAAGCACCGCGAGGCTCCGGACCTCGAAACTGCCACCATGGTCATCAGCATCGCCACCAGTGGGAAACGAACGAGAAGTGGATGAATGGAGTGGGCGAGGTCGAGCTTCATATCCGGCAACTGCCTCCTTCCTCTGTTTCCGGCGACCCCCAAGTCCCCTAAGTCCACTTCGCTGCTCCGTCGGCCCAGACCCCTGGTCCCTCAGCGACGGCCTCAACAAACCCAAACCCAGATCCAAGCACCCCAAGAACCCCCTCTCCGACGACAACGTTCGTCGCATCATCAATGAGCTCGTTACCTCGGCGCCTTGCGCTGGATGGTTCAACTTGCACGATGACTGGGACGGGCACTTCTATGGCAAGCACGTCGTCTCCGCTATCATCAGGTCCTTGGTGGGGAAGTGAGAAGGCGAATATGACGTGAGGGTGGTGATGAGCGAGTCCCGACAACGAGCGGATCCGGTGTTTCCACGAGGAAGTCGACGCGAGGGATAGTGGCGGTGACATGATGAATGAGTCCGGACAGCGAGTCGATTGAGGGTTGTTGGTGTCAAAGCAGAGTCGCCGTCGGGTCTTCGCAGAGCAAGGTGACGCGAGGATGGAGACGATGAATAGTGATAATAAGGTTAGTATGGGCTTTTCAAGTGGGTTGTGGTAAAGGAAGAGAGTCCGGTTAGTGGGTTGGGTTGTTCTATTTTAAAGAATTTAAAGGTTGGAGCGTGAGGGAGTTGGGCCAATGGTCTGAATTAGAGGCCTGACACGTATGAGGAAAACAAATATGAGGCTTGGGCCTCTTGTTTTATTCGTCGGGCCTGGATTGGCTCTTCCTATTCGGGCCTGATCAGGCCCGATGACCCGATCCAGACCCAAATCCAGAGCCCGACCCAGACCGGTTTTAATAAAAAAAAAATTTCAAAAATCAATAAAAAATAGAAAATCATAAAAAACTAAAAAAATTCAGGAAAATCCCAAAAAATAGGAAATGGCCACAATCAACTGGCCAAGGCTCATCCCGGGTGTTTTGAACCCGATCCTTCTTAAAAATGACGATTTCGCCCTTTGGGCGAATCGTCCCCAAAAAAATTGAAGAAAAATCAAGAAATTCCAAAAAATTCTCAAGAATGGGAAATGGCTACAATCAACTAGCCATGGAATATTTTGGGTAATTCGGTATCCAAATCTTCCAAAAATTGACGATTTTTCCCTTCGGGCTAAATCGCCTCCGAATCCTCCCATTTTACCTCTGGTTCGAAATCACACATTCATTAAGCCTTTATGGTTATGCTAGGAAGCCATTGATCTGAATTGATGTGCATTAAAGTGATTTATTTATGTACTTGATTGCGCTTTCATTTAAATTGATTATGTTTGATAGGAATAGTCTTCCAATCTGTATGAAACCCTGAATCAAACCTACCTCGCTTAAAATTGCGCCTACATGAACTCTTAGCTAGGAAAACCACTCGCGTTAGGTACCGAAAGGGCGTTGGTAATGACACCGACGTAACTAAGTCCCCGAACCCAAAATCTCTGGTTCCGCAGAACTGATCGACCTCTCCCAATCGGTCAGTAAGGTTTCCGGTCTACCCTCCAATAAAGACCGGTGGCGACTCCAAATGCATGCACAATTTGCACATGCCACCATGACCACACTGAAGGTCGAAAGCGATCGACTCTTATCGTCGAATCCTTTGAAAAAATACTCCCGCCGCGATTTGGTATGGGCCTGGGAGGGCCCGCGCCGATCCAAGACCCGCGATCGGTAATCCATTAGCCGCGTCCGCTTCCGGACGGGTCGCGACAGCTGGCGACTCCGCTGGGGACTCTTGTTCTAGAACCTATGGTTCTAGACCTCAAGTGGACTTAGGCCGTAATTAAAACGCTGAGTGATTTTTCTAACCCTGCAGGCGCTCTTGAAGGTGAGGTAAGTCCGCTCATGATAGGTGTTATATGTTTTTGCAGATTGGAGAAATAAGGGGTGTAGTCCGTGATTAACATTGTCTTATGTAGGTTGGGCGTAGGAATGTATGTTGTGTGGATGATTTGAAGTGCTGATTGATAAACTGTTGTGCATGAATGGCATTGTGATGATCACAACACGTGGACACACACAACCGCGCCTAAAACCCCGGGCGCCGCCTTCAGGAACATGATAGAAGGAATTGAAAATGGAATCTCCGTGAGGAAAAACACGGGGTAATCTACTTTTCAATTCCGCTCGCTTCGAACTATGGATCGAGTCCCAATGCAACGATAGTTGTGCAATGGAATCGGCTCTTTCTAGAACTCGAGGTGGGAGCCTTGACCTTAGGTACCAAACCCTCTGATTTTTAGAAGTTCATCATCACTTGTCTCATGCGCATGTCTTTGGGCGGTTGGTACACCTAAAACCGCACATAAGTCGACGAGTTTGGTTGGTAAGGCTCTCTATCCCTCAAATCTATTACAGTTCATATAGATATAGGCATTTCATTCGATGCATTCCGGTGATTAGATTAAATGCCATTTCAACGTCCTTGATAGAAGACGAGGAGGGTGATATCCCACGACGAACACCGAGTATGCGAGGAGCATACTGTGGACATTATTGAGGTATCATCCAACGAAGATGACGAGTTGGGGCAAGTGATACTGAAGACACAGATCGAAACTGGGGCATCCTTAAACGTTAGGATCACATTCCTTTGTTTCATTTTTCATTACTAGTCCTCTGGTATAGGGTTTATTTTTACCGAGGTTTTCTCTATCTCACCCCTTAGAGTAATTGTATTAGGGATCTATTGGTGTATACATTCAGATGGAACTTGGTTGTATTTCTTTTGACGGGTCATGGGAGTGTGATGGCATTTTCTCTAATCATCCGAATACTCCCAAGTCGAGTTTATAATTCCTTTAGAGGAAATTAAAATTGGAAGTCTTACACGACCTTTTGGTCGTATAGAGTAGTCCAATCTCAATTTCTCTAGAAGGAATTATACACTTGAATTGTTTCGTGCATGTTTTACGTCGCTGGTAATCCACGATAATTGACCGAGAATATCGGCGTTGTTTTGAATTTAATGACGAGATAGATGTCCAAATTACTCTCATTCTTAAACGGCCTTGATTTGGATGCCGTATCTTCAATTGAATTTAAAACACGTTATTATGCCTCGCACTTTTGAGTAATTCGTTCCTCTCGAAATTGATCAAAAGCAATTATTGTGAATTACATTCCTTTCAATAGTATACTTTCTTTCGAGGAATATTGATAAAAACTTTTCGCGCAAGATTAAAACCCTTGTAAAAGTTCTTGTCCTTATTAATCATGGGTAAGCATAAGATTGAAAGGGGTTTTTGCTTTCTTTTTCAAATTATTCCTTCTGATTCTGTCTTTTCGTTTGCAGGTGAAAAATAGGTAATAGAGAGAAATCTTCTCCTGGATGAATCTGAGGCTATTCTTTCATCTGATCATGAGCAAGTTAGAAAATCAGGACATATTTGCTCAACTTATTGATATTATGATCTTAGCTTACCCAAGTTGAAGATGTTCGGATGCTCGAAGAAATGGACCATATAAAAGCTAAAACACACACACAGGAGCTTTCATTCACTTTAGCTCAATCGAAAGACTTTCAAAGCAGATTAATACAGATTAGCGAGGCGGAAAAATAAAGCCAAACTGAGCCCTAATCAGCAGCACGAAGGAGCTCAATTGGCCCTCCATATGGTTGATTCCCTGCCTACGCTCACCGCTCCGTATATCATGATCCGCGAGCTGGAGAAGAAGGCGCTTGCACTCATTCTTAAGGTCAGCAACCTTGGCCCTGTGATCTTCAGCAGCAAGTTCCAAGTCCCGGACCAATTCCCTCCCACGGGATACATCCGCCGTAACAGTATCGAGTCGCTCTTCCAGCCAATCGCTCTGAAACTTCAACATGATGTTACGACGATCGTGCTCATAGGTGATCAGGCACAAGGCCAAACGCTCCACCAGATTTCCACGTTCACGAAGCATCGTCGAGACCCGCTCGTTGGCAGTTTCCATAACCTTGTTGTGGCTGTCAGCCACGAAGTTAGTCAACGTCAGGCAGTCACAGCGGTCTTCGTAGCGGGCTCGCAAGACACGAGCCACAAGAACTTCCCGGTGAGCAACGCGGTAAGCCTCTAGAAAGTTTGCAAAGAGGGCTGGGAATGTTTTATACTCCTTCTCCAACTCAGTACCCTCGATGGAAGTAGTGTCAGTGGCCGCAAATAGAACGCGGATCTCAGCCTCGATCTCCGGATGATCGGCTATGTAAGCATAGCCCCGACCCAAGAGATTATAGAGTTTTTCCCATCGGGCCGGGACTGCGTTTGAAAAGACGCAAGCATGGGAAGAGTCAGAGGAAGAAGCAGAAGATGAAGCCATTTCTTGTTGGAAGGATGGAAAGGAAGACGAGTGCGATGGAATGAATGAAAGTGAAAGCTGGGCAAATGAGAGCACTAACCTTCTCCTCGTTTCATAGTAGCTCAAAAATGGAGAAAAATTACAGCAATAATGCTTGTGGAGCCGGGGTAGTTAATGTAAAGCAGGGGCTGCTCCTCCCGTGAAGCATCAGACATGTCTCGATCCGCGATTCCAGGCCTGACGAGTTTGAAAAGTTGTAAAAGAGTTGTCTATTTCACCATTATTGAGATGGAGCGGGAGTCGAGCGCAAATATCGAAGGAGCCGCGGTAGGGTTGATAGTTTTGTCATGATGAAAAGCTGAGCGGGTGGTGGACGTAATTTAGTCTTTTGAGAGATAGTGGGGGGCAGGTTCGGCTATCGAGGAAAGAAAAGCGGTCTGTGATCTCTCCACCGTGAAAAGGAAAGAAGACGACAAGACGAGAAACTCAAAATCTCTAGAAGAGCGCTCGCCTGGTGATCGTCTTCCATGCTCGAAGAGCGACTCCTGAGTACGCAAAGTCACTCAAAAGAAAGTTTAGAGAGAGTAAACATACGAAGAGGATTACAAGACCTTGAGTGAATAAAAAAAAGAGACGAACAAACCTCTTCTTGATCCAGTATGTTTAACAGTCATAGTCATTTGTTGGAGATGACTGACCCAAATGTCCTAGGTAATGTGCAGTTGGGAGACCTCGGAGTCTTTGGGATCGAGCCAGATGTCGAAACCATGCTACCCAACCCTGCTGGTAACGAGGTTCAGGATCAGGGCAGCGACGATGACAGTGGTGGCGACGACGACAGTAGCAGCAACAACGACGGCAGCGGCGATGTCCCATCTCGTGGAAGAAGACGTCGCCGGCTCTATACTGAGAAGGAAATCCAGATACTCGAAGCCGCCTTCAATAAGTGCCGTTACCCGGATACGAAACGAAGAAGAAAATTAGCCCGGAAATTAGAGATGGAACCCTTAAGGGTCAAGCACTGGTTTCAAAACAGACGGGCCAGATCAGTGGTTCGGGGAAAGTGTCAAGAGCTCGAAACTCTAAAAGAAGAATACGCCAAGCTTCGAGCAGAAAACATGTGGTGTAAGGAAGTCCTCATCAACGCCGCTTGCCTTAACTGCGGTGGTTCTATCGACACTCGCGAAATGTTCCGTGATAAGTTTTCTATGAGAATCGCAGGTGGTCGTCCGCCACCCCACTCCCTCAAACCATCTTTGGAAAGAGGGGAGGCGCGTTACTACAATTTCCCTGACAATGGGCTTACTATCACCACAGACCAGTTCGAAGTCAACCAGCTTCCCCTGCAACAACCTCTGGCACAACCAGACCCCGCCGAGAGTGAATCGAGGAATGATCGCCGAGTCACGGATGCTATCCTGAGTCGCCAAAAGAAGTTCATATGGTCTCCAGAGCTTCACAGAAAATTCCTTGATGCGGTTCACCAAATAGGGAATGACTCATTATGTCCAACACGCGTACATGAGGTCATGAATGAACCGGGGCTCGCTAGAAGGTTAGTTGCAAACCACCTTAATGGTTACCGCAGGAAGCTACGACGGCGTCATGCCGCACGGCGCCTAGAAAAGCCCGACTCGAACTTGAACATTAGGTACGGCTACGAATGCAACAGCCATGCCTCAAGAAGAGCCCTGCCGAGTCTCGATACCAACCAAGCCGGTAGCTCTACCACCAACTGTTGGAGAATTGGTCAATATAGCCCTATCAGTCATCTTAATGTTCCTCAAGAATACGTGCCACCGGTGCAACAAATATACACTTCCCCGCTCGAGCAGCGGCCGTCCACCGGCGCTCTTCCTGCTGCTGATCCACCCACGACGTCTAATGTTCAGGAGTTCGCCCAACTAGGGCCTATGATCTCAGATGATCTAGTGGGGGAACACTTCGAACAATTTTGCTTCCCTGATCTCTGAGTGAGACACGCTTTTGATAGGAAAGAGGTCGACCCTCCTCTTTTCTTCTCAAACAAAGATGGTGGTCACAGTTCGAAGAATCCATCGGGAGGAGGCTAGCAAACCTTCACGGCCATGATCTGGAGTCGATGACTGCGCACCTGAACCCAGACATGATGGGGTGGTGATCGAACATACCCAGAGAAAAGGGGGGGGCTTGTACACAAGTAGAACTTATTTCTTATTTGCGCATTGTAAGGTTTCAATCGGAGCAGTTCCTTTCTTCTTTAAGGCCTAGGGTTGATTTCACATAATGATGCTTGCTAACATCATCATGTTTAGCTACAACAATCTTTTGTCACGATGGGTTCGAGGTAAATCGACCAAGCGCACGAAGGCAAACGTGACAGCATAGGTTACAAACATAACGTGAGCGGGCTCGAAAGCGGAAAGATCGTCAGTTGCCTCAAACACTATGATTGCGAAACCAAGGGCAATATTGAATCTTGCGAAGGATAAGCGGAAATGTACATACACTCTCATTTATAGCACTTAATAGGAGACTTTACAAACAGACTACTGAGGAGGAACCGTAAATCCAAAGTGAGTTCTAATGAGCATCACAAATGAGCTCAATTGATTCTCCATGCTATCCATGCCTTGCTTACAACCCACACTCTGGGAATCGAGGTCTACAAGCTTGAAGAAAAGGAGGCGACATTTCTCCTTAAGGTCGTTCACCTTGGTCTCATAGTACTCGAACTCAAGCTCTAAGTCATGAGCCAGCACCCTCCCGCGAGCTATATCCATGCTCAGGTCTTCAAGCCTTTCCTCCAACCAGGCACACTGGAACCTCAGCACGAGGTTGTGCTGATCTTGCTCAAAGGCGGTGTCAAAAAGAGCCAGACGCTCCACCAAGTTGTCCCTCTCACGGACCAACATCGAAACCTGGGCGTGGGCGTATTCAACAGCCCTTTTATGGTTATCGGCCGTCAGCATGGCCAACATCAGGGACTCAGTTCGGTCCTGATAGCGGGCTCGCACGATACCAGCCAAAGTGACCTCCCGGCTAGCAACTTCATAAGCCTGCAGGAAATTGTTGAAGAGAGTTGGGAAGATCACAAACTCCCTTTGAAGTTTCGTACCTTCAATACACACAGTATCCAGGGCCGGAATCAGAGTACGAACTTCAACCTCAGCTTCAGGATGACTGTTTATGTAGCCATAACCTCTACCCAAGAGGTGATAAAACCTCTCCCATTGGGTTGAAGCTTCGGCTGAGGCAGCGGGTACAGGAGAGGAAGCCATCTGCGATTCAACGACAGAGAAAAGAAGGAATGATGGAGGAGTGTTCGAGAGGTTAGATCGAAATGTTAATCTCCTCGATGTAAACCTTTCGCCCTTTAACGCTCGAACGAGAAAGGGAAAGCTGCAATAATTTTTCTATACGCAGCAGGGCTAATCAAGCCTCATTAATACATCCCTGGTGAGTCACAGATCCACCCCTGTCCCGTGATTTCGGGCTTAGAAAAGGTGACAACACCTAAAGGCCGGCGGACCTATTACTTTGGAGACCGAGCTAGGGGGACAGGCGTAATGCTCGATAAAGCAAAAGTTGACACGGGAAATCTGCACGCTCCACTCAGGCAAGAGAGAGTAAGAACGGACGGGGGGAATCACGAAGTCTCGAAAGGAACGCCCGTCAGACGCTCGTTACTCGCTTTCAAAGCGACGCTTCTTGGAACACGCCTAATCTCTGATAATTACAGAGAGGGCGAACATCTGAGAAAGGGTGGAGAAGATCAAGCGAACGAAGATCAGGAAAAGACATTTCGACCCAAAATGTTCAAGGGGTACCATCATCTGTTGGAAACGCCTGACCTGAATGTTTCCGAACTTGAGCGGCTAGAGGAATTTGAAGACCTCAGAAATGAATTCGTCACGAAGGACATGGAAATCGACTCGACCATCCAGGAGATTCAAGCCCTCAGCGACCAAGACGCCAGCGACGATGATCCGCGCCAGAAAAGAAAGCGTCGCCAGCTCTACACTCCGGATGAGGTCCAGATACTTGAAGCTATCTTCAAGGGATGCCCTTTCCCGGACACAGAACAGAGGAAGAAGTTGGGTCAAAAACTAGGGACGAGCCCTTTGAGGATCTTGAATTGGTTTCAAAATAAACGAACCAAGCTGAGTAAGCAGTACAAACGACGGGAGACCGCATTTCTAAAGGAGCAGAACGAGAAGCTTCGAACAAAGAACGTGAGGTATGAAGAAGTTCTTAGCACTATTGTCTGCCCTAACTGCGGTGGCCCTACCACTCTCAGTAGATTGTTTCCCGTTAAGCCTTCTGCTATGATCGAAAATACTGGTGATGTGCATGAACAAATCAATCCCACAAAGATAGTGCCAGTGCCTTCTGAAGGAGGGAATATATGCCACTATGATGAGAGTCACCACGTCAGAGCCCAAGAGTCTTCTCCACAACGGCTTCGGGCAGGATCAGATCCTGCTCGAGAAGGGTTAAAGATCAGCCGTCAAGCTGTCAACGCTATTCTGAACCAAGAGAAGAAGATTTTCGCGTGGCCCCTTGAGCTTCACCGCAAGTTCTTAGACGTGGTTCGGCGAATAGGGCTCGACTATGCACGCCCGAAGAAAGTAATGGAGGCCCTGAATGCACCAGAACTTACCAAGGCTATGGTCTCAAATCACCTCGGTTGTTACAGAAGAGCGCTAAGACAGCGTCATACTAACCTCGGTTACAAATTCAACACTTATTGGGAAATTGATCAGAATATTCATCTGAGTCATCCCAATTTTCTTCAAGAGTGTGTGCCACAGATGCAGCAGGTGCAGCACCCATCTGTCGCTGTTTTTCCGCTTACTAATGAGCTTTCTGCGCTTGGTGCCCAAGGACTTGCCGAACTAGGGCATGTGGTTTCAAAGGATCTAACAAGGGAATGCGTTGAGCATTTTTGTTTCCCTAATTCCCAAGTAGGAGATGCTTATGGGGGTCAATCGATCAACTCCCCTCTCATGTTCTCGAGAAGAAATGGAGGTTCCAGCTCGAAGAACCAGTCGGGCGATACTACCCAACCCATACATCAATATTTCGAAGGATCAGATGACTTCTGCGATGATCAGTCAGTGATACTTCGATCCAAAATGTTCCAAGGATACCGTCATTTGTTGGAAACGCCCGACTTAGAAGTCTCCGAGCTTAAACTGCTGGAAGAATTTGAAGATCACGGGACCGAATCCGGCACGATGGTCATGGAGATTGACACTTCCAACGATGAAACTCAAGGTTGTGGTAATGAAAACAATGCCCATAGCAGTGATCAGCGTCAGAAAGGAAAACATCCCCTTCACCGTACTTCAAGTCAAGACCGGGAGCTTGATTTTTTCTTCGAGGAATGCCCCCATCCAGATGAGAAGCAGAGGGCTGAGCTAGGTCGAGAGTTAGGGTGGGAGCCTGGGAAGGTCAATAATTGGTTTCGTAACAAACGAGCTCGGCTGGGGAATCTACATAGACAGCAAGAGCTAGCGATTCTGAAGGAAGAAAATGGAAAGCTTCGAACAGAAAGCGCTAGGTATGAGGAAGCGCTGAGCAGTGCCACTTGCCTTGATTGCAATAACCATATTCTCATCAGTGAAATATTCTCCGAAGAGCCACTTCTAGAGATTGGTAGTGCTCATATGTTACAATGCCTTTCGCAATGTCTTCCGGCGCAGTCAGATACCGTCGAAGGCTTACAAGAGCAGTTTCCAACACAATCAGATCTCATAGAGATTAGTCGGCAAGCTGTTCTTGTTGACAAGAAAGCGCGATTTTCTTGGACTGCTGAACTCCATCAGAAATTTGTTGATACAGTTCGACAGTTGGGGATCGACACGGCACGATCAACGCGCATACACGAAATCCTGAACGTGCCGGGACTCTCTAAAGTTAACGTCGCGAGCCACCTTGGATATTTCAGGAGGTTGCTAAAAGAGGGACGGGTGACACTGAGCTCGGATGGAGCTGGTTCGAACTTAAATGTTGGTCATAACTGCAACCACGATGATTGTAGAGCCGGGAACACCCAGCCATGTTTCGGTGTTGACGAGACCAGCAACCATGTCACCGACTCCTCTAACCCAAGTCAGAACGCTCCACCAAGCAGTCTCAATACCCCTCAAGTGTATATACCGCAGTTCCCGCAAATAGGAACTCCCCAATTTGAGTACCAACCTGTTGCTAGTGCTCTTCCCATGGCAAATCCAACATTTACATGGGACATGTCTACATATTTGCCGGTCAACAAGGGAGGTTCCAGCTCGAGGAATCAAATCATCCAAGGCGAGAGTGATCTATCGCCAGCGGTCGGTAACACTCGACTTGAGCATCAATGGCTCGGAGATTCGAGCGATTTCCTTGGAGAGGAACTCAATTTCTGGCTCGATCAGCCTGAAGCTGGCGGACTCTTGCAATAGTGATACAGAGCCGACGATCAGGTGTTTGATTCAAGGCGCGATTTGTAAAAAAATGTTCGGAGAAAAGAGGTTGAATAGCCTGAATGAATGTATTGGCAATCCCATTGTAAGGCTCCCATGGGGGCATTTCTCATTTACGCTTAAAACTAGTCGTACGAAGATCCGCCTTACCTTCTGAGCATCTTTAAGCTCAGGGGCGAGCTCCCCAAGCAATGATCATCATTCGCGGAGCATGATGGAATACATCCCTTCAATGCAAAATGCATCTGGCCGCGAAGCCACCCATTTGGTAAAACGATGTATCGTTCCTAAACGATCTCCAATCGGATACCGAAATAATGTCTTCTTTCTTTTCCTTCTCAGATGATAAACATGGATAAATCACTTAAGGAGTCATGCGTTCAAATAGCAGAACAGACGCTGCCCAGCTGGGGGCAGATGAACCATTGATGCTACAAACACTCCAAGCATGGATAGGCGGATTTGATAGATGTTGTTCATATCAACACGCCACATCAGAATAGGATGAAAATCAAGAGTAAAGTTGTATCGTCCCAATTTGTCTTGAATTTGGGAATATGAGTTGACACTTGTTGTTTATCCTTGACAGGGGAGCCGCCTTGCAGACGAACAGGTTTTTACATCCCATGTACTACTCATTAGAGTACATGACTAAGGGTAGAATGTATCGTTCCTATTTTTGGAAAATTCGTGAACATACAATGATATGCTTCTTTTACAATTTGCAGGGATCCGCAGCTGCGACGGGCAGGTAAGTATCCCTTTTCCCAGTTGGCTGGAGATAAAAAATGTCAGGATACTCTCAGCCGGCATAAAGATTTTCCAATGCATCGATATTCATAATTTAAATCGGGAGGTTATTTGAAGCATGAATAGAACATGCACGGTACATCACAAAATCCCCTCGACGGATGAATTTTGGAGAAAAGAAAATGAATTTTTCCAAATATGATTATTTTTCAAACCATTCAAAAGGATGTTCCCTCAAAAGAGAGGCAAGCTCAAATCCAAACACATCCTACATACACTTGAGAGATGGGTGGAGCGAATCAAATAGTAAAATCTGGACCTGCGGAGGTAGGGACCATTCGCAGCGATTACATGGATTGGGACGACAGAGGCATTTGTTTCATATCCCCAAACACTACGGGTGACCGTTGATAAACCCCTTTGAACGGCGTTTTTCATTCTTAACCCTGTCAAGAACCACCCCACATCGGGGCAAATTGGAGGTGAGTCCAGCAGCATCAGGAGAAAATGGTTAGAAATTTTCTTGCTCAGACTAACATTAATCTTTGTGTGTTGTTTATATGGTAATCCAAGTGCCATAGGATGATGAGAAGCATTCATTTCTCTATCCCACACACCGAATCCTTTGCATAGCCAAGTTGAGCCTGCAAAATCATTTCATAAACCTGTTGGTGATCATTGCACATTCCAAGACGGATGCAGCATCACTTCAGAAACGAAGGAGTTCAAGACTTAGGGTTTGCAAAAAAATTCCTAAGTTAATGCTTAACCTTGTTAGACCTTTGATCATAGGTCTATCACGATCCCATGAAGAGGAGAAAAAAAATGGGATTTCAAAAATGAATGAGAAAAATCCACGGCATTAAGAAAAAGCAAAGTGCCTGGTAAAAGCAAGGCCGATGCTCGTGCAAGTTGTTTGATTGATCCCCAATGAAGCCGGATGGGAAAAGAGGAAATCCCTTAATGAGCCAAATCCAAAAGGCTGCTCCCCAAATGCTGCCAAACACAGAACAAAGACATAGAGTGAGTCGGTCTCTGAATGCAACAAGAGACGCTCTCTAAAGAGCTGGTGCACACCTCAAAATCGGTTGTGCACCTCAAAGACTAAAGATGCAGAAAGGAAATGACAGGAGGCAAATCAGCAATGATCACCAATGTCAAACCCGTCACGAATTCTGGGCCAAAAACAAGCCTTTTTCGATCCCCAATCCTACCAATATTACAACCCTGAAACAGTCTTCTCTAACTAAGACACTTGGGTTAACATATTGCTTAGCTCGAAGAAGTACGAGCAAGACAATTTCTTTCTCATTTTGCAGGGTTCTTGACTTGTAAACCCGGAGCAGATGGTGAAAATTTTCATTCAATGGCCTTGACTCAAAAGTGAGCCCCCCCCTTTTTGAGACCAATACTAAGCCCAACATTACGGTCCCGTGGAAGACCTCCCGACCGATCAAAATGTATGCGCTGCGAATGAGCCTAAAACCTAGGCACAGGTTAGTAGAGAATTGAGTGCGTCCCTTATAAAAAAACCACTATCTCAAAACAGGTGAGAAGACCTCTTTGTCAAGAAATATTCCAATTGATGTTTTGAACAAACTCTTTTTGGAAATTTCAAATTGTTGATCCAGATTTGCCGCGCAAGGAATTTGTGATCGCATCTGTATGTTGCAGGAATGTTTTGGATAACCTCCAGCATCAAAATGCATATTTCGCGATTAAAACTTAAGTCATACGGTTTTGTCAAATGGACAGCCGTGGTCTTCCCAAAGATTACTAACGTTTTCTTGGTGAGGAAAAATCTTGCAGACTCAGACTTCTGCAGGATACCTGGAGAACCCGCGTCTCAGGACCCTTTTTCAAAATCGAGCAGTCTCATCGGACGTGGAGAACCCTCGTCACGAGACCCCTCTTCAAAATTCAAACAGTCTCATCGGACGTGGAGAACCCTCGTCATGAGACCCCTTTTCAAAGCAAAATCAATGGTAGAAACCGCCTGAAGGATCAACTCAAGGTAGAAACCGCCTGAAGGGTCAACCAATGGTAGAAACCGCCTGAAGGGTCAACTCAAGGTAGAAACCGCCTGAAGGGTCAACCAATGGTAGAAACCGCCATAAGGGTCAGCTCATTGGTAAATACCGCCATAAGCATCGACACAAAGGTCCGATCCACCATACGGATCAAAATCCTTGGCAAATCCCAGGGCATAGGATGCGTCTTCCTTAGATTCCTATCTGTTAGGAATCCCATAATGGTATGACCTACCATACAGGTCAGAGCTAAATCTCCCTAGGATATCCTAAATGATGAGTCCTAGGTATCTTCTTGAAAGTTGTCGCAACCGGCAGCATCCGACAGGTGAGCTTCAGGTAAGCCTCTCTCACTCCGACCCATGTTCAAGTTGTTAGAGCAAACCGGGGATTAATTTGAGCTTTCATCAAAGGATCTTAAGGATTCAATGTCATGGCATTTCTTCTCTCATTTTCCCAATTGAGTCGGTTAGGAATCAGGTGCCACCTTATCTTTGAGAGAAACCTCTACGAGATTCCTCTCAAAGAGGGGCAGCTGTTGACACCTGATTTTTGACCATTTATTATTGTGATTTTTATTCTTTAAAAAATTAATTAAAAATAGCAAAAAAATCACAAAATCACAAAATCAACTTTGGAAGCCTTGGCTTAGCCTCAGGAACCAATTTTGAACAAAAAAATTATTTTTCGTAATTTTTAATAATTTTTCGAAATTATTTAATTATTAAAAATACCCAAAAAATCAAAAAAATACCATTCGTGGTCAGAAAAATACACAAAAATATTCAATAGTTTTATTTTAATTTCCTCTTCAAGTGTGTCATCTTTGGTCTTGGAAATTTCCTGACTCGCATGGAGGCTGATTGGCATCGGATGCTTCTGCTCCACGCATGTTATCTTGTAATTTCTAAGCTTGAGTTTTCGGTGTCCGAAGACCACCCCTATCATGAGGAAGGGAAAATGGTCAAACTTTGAGATAAAGCTTGGCAAGATATTATGTTTTATATTCTAGAGTAACAGTACATGTGTTTGGAGAATAAAAAAAAAAAGGAAGAAATGGCCGACCGAGAGAGTGGACGAAAAACGGTCGGCCAACGCAAGAGAAGAAAATAAAAAATTAAAGGCTCTTGATAAAGGTTTTCAAAAAAGGGAGCGAATGGGGGGTGTGTGCAGAGCTGAGGCCGAAGAACTGCATGGAGGGGAGACACAGCCGCAGCTACCATTTGGATACACTAACGCCGTGCTCTTACCGCAACCCCGACCAACTACTGGCGACTGGCCTCGGCGCCAAACAGACCGGGATCTAATACAATTCGCACCGCCGGCGTCACCCTCTCCACCTCCCTCGTGCATGTCCTCCCCAAAGCCTACAACGCCCTCTCCGACTGCGCTGTCACCTCTCACCACCCCTGGAAGGACTTACCCTTTGCCGTTCTCGTCACTCTCTTCGGCGCCCCCCTCACTCTCCTCGTCGACATCACCGTCAATCCCCACGTGCAGCGCAGCAACCGCGAGCCACAAGAACCGCGCCAGTCACTTGCAGCCACCTCCTCCGCCTCTGTACAGCCCAAGTCCTTCAAACCTAGCCGCGCCTGACGCTTCCAAGCTCGTCACTGTCCAACTACAACCCGAGCTCCCATCATGCCGACGTGGCGCCAGATCTGCCAGTTCATGTCTACAACTTCACCGATGCCGCTGCACCACTTCACCATGTTCGGATGACAGTCATCCGAGACCCGCGACTCCATCTTCTTCCTCCTCATTCCACCCTCCATGCTCAACCCGACACCATGCTGCCGCCTCTGTCTTCGTCCATCATTGCATCGTGCTCAGTCCATTGACGTTCCGAGCCAGCTCTCACCCTCGCTCACCACCGACCAGTGAAGCTCGCATGACATCGTGTCCCCATCCCAGCCATGGGCGACGAGACCGCCGACGCCCGAAGCACCGCGAGGCTCCGGACCTCGAAACTGCCACCATGGTCATCAGCATCGCCACCAGTGGGAAACGAACGAGAAGTGGATGAATGGAGTGGGCGAGGTCAAGCTTCATATCCAGCAACTGCCTCCTTCCTCTGTTTCCGGCGACCCCCAAGTCCCCTAAGTCCACTTCGCTGCTCCGTCGGCCCAGACCCCTGGTCCCTCAGCGACGGCCTCAACAAACCCAAACCCAGATCCAAGCACCCCAAGAACCCCCTCTCCGACGACAACGCTCGTCGCATCATCAATGAGCTCGTTACCTCGGCGCCTTGCGCTGGATGGTTCAACTTGCACGATGACTGGGACGGGCACTTCTATGGCAAGCACGTCGTCTCCGCTATCATCAGGTCCTTGGTGGGGAAGTGAGAAGGCGAATATGACGTGAGGGTGGTGATGAGCGAGTCCCGACAACGAGCGGATCCGGTGTTTCCACGAGGAAGTCGACGTGAGGGATAGTGGCGGTGACATGATGAATGAGTCCGGACAGCGAGTCGATTGAGGGTTGTTGGTGTCAAAGCAGAGTCGCCGTCGGGTCTTCGCAGAGCAAGGTGACGCGAGGATGGAGACGATGAATAGTGATAATAAGGTTAGTATGGGCTTTTCAAGTGGGTTGTGGTAAAGGAAGAGAGTCCGGTTAGTGGGTTGGGTTGTTCTATTTTAAAGAATTTAAAGGTTGGAGCGTGAGGGAGTTGGGCCAATGGTCTGAATTAGAGGCCTGGCACGTATGAGGAAAACAAATATGAGGCTTGGGCCTCTTGTTTTATTCGTCGGGCCTGGATTGGCTCTTCCTATTCGGGCCTGATCAGGCCCGATGACCCGATCCAGACCCAAATCCAGAGCCCGACCCAGACCGGTTTTAATAAAAAAAAAATTTCAAAAATCAATAAAAAATAGAAAATCATAAAAAACTAAAAAAATTCAGGAAAATCCCAAAAAAATAGGAAATGGCCACAATCAACTGGCCAAGGCTCATCCCGGGTGTTTTGAACCCGATCCTTCTTAAAAATGACGATTTCGCCCTTTGGGCGAATCGTCCCCAAAAAAATTGAAGAAAAATCAAGAAATTCCAAAAAATTCTCAAGAATGGGAAATGGCTACAATCTACTAGCCATGGAATATTTTGGGTAATTCGGTATCCAAATCTTCCAAAAATTGACGATTTTGCCCTTCGGGCTAAATCGCCTCCGAATCCTCCCATTTTACCTCTGGTTCGAAATCACACATTCATTAAGCCTTTATGGTTATGCTAGGAAGCCATTGATCTGAATTGGTGTGCATTAAAGTGATTTATTTATGTACTTGATTGCGCTTTCATTTAAATTGATTATGTTTGATAGGAATAGTCTTACAATCTGTATGAAACCCTGAATCAAACCTACCTCGCTTAAAATTGCGCCTACATGAACTCTTAGCTAGGAAAACCACTCGCGTTAGGTACCGAAAGGGCGTTGGTAATGACACCGACGTAACTAAGTCCCCGAACCCAAAATCTCTGGTTCCGCAGAACTGATCGACCTCTCCCAATCGGTCAGTAAGGTTTCCGGTCTACCCTCCAATAAAGACCGGTGGCGACTCCAAATGCATGCACAATTTGCACATGCCACCATGACCACACTGAAGGTCGAAAGCGATCGACTCTTATCGTCGAATCCTTTGAAAAAATACTCCCGCCGCGATTTGGTATGGGCCTGGGAGGGCCCGCGCCGATCCAAGACCCGCGATCGGTAATCCATTAGCCGCGTCCGCTTCCGGACGGGTCGCGACACACTTGCCCCAACTCGTCATCTTCATTGGACGATATCTCAATAATGTCCATAGTAGGCTCCTTTGTTGCTCACTCGGTGTTCGCCATGGGATATCATCCTCCTCGTCTTCTATCAATGACGTTTGGGAAAAAACACACATATCTATCCTTGAAATGGCATTTAATCTAATCACCAGAATGCAATGAATGAAATGCCTATATTTATATGAACTGTAATAGATTTGAGGGATAGAGAGTCTTACCAACCAAACTCGTCGACTTATGTGCGGTTTTAGGTGTACCAACCGCCCAAAGACATACGCATGAGACAAGTGATGGTAAACTTCTAAAAATCAGAGGGTTTGGCACCTAAGGTTAAGGTTCCCACCTCGAGTTCTAGAAAGAGCCGATTCCATTGCACAGCTATCGTTGCATTGGGACTCGATCCATAGTTCGAAGCGAGCGGAATTGAAAAGTGGATTACCCTATGTTTTTCCTCACGGAGGTTCCATTTTCAATTCCTTCTATTGTGTTCCTAAAGGCGGCGCCCGGGGCTTTAGGCGCGGTTGTGTGTGTCCATGTGTTGTGATCATCACGATGCAAGTCATGCACAACAGTTTATCAATCAGCACTTCAAATCATCCACACAACATACATTCCTACGCCCAACCTGCATAAAACAAAGTTAATCACAGACTACCCCCCTTATTACTCCAATCTGCAAAAACATATAACACCTATCATATGCGGACTTATCTCACCTTTGAAAGCGCCTGCATGGTTAGAAAAATCACTCAGCATTTTCATTACGGCCTAAGTCCACTTGGGGTCTAGAACCATAGGTTCTAGAATAATTTCCCCAGCGGAGTCGCCAGCTATCGCGACCCGTCCGAAAGCGGACGCGGCTAATGGATTACCGATCGCGGGCCTTTCCACCGCACCGGAGTGCGGATCGCGGGCTTTGGATCGGCACGGGCCCTCCCAGGCCCATACCAAATCGCGGCGGGAGTTTTCATTTAATGGGTTCGACGATAAGAGTCGACCGGTTTCGACCTTCAGTGTGGTCGTGGTGGCATGTGCAACTTGTGCATGCATTTGGAGTCGCCACCGGTCTTTCTTGGAGGGTAGACCGGAAACCTTATTGACCGATTGGGAGAGATCGATCAATTCTGCGGAACCAGAGATTTTGGGTTCGGGAACTTGGTTACGCTGGTGTCATTACCAACGCCCTTTCGGTACCTAACGCGAGTGATTTCCTAGCTAAGAATTCATGCAGGCGCAATTTAAGGTGAGGTAGGCTTAATTCAGGATTTCATGCAGATTGGAAGACTGTTCCTATCAATCACAATCAATTTAAATGAAAGCGCAAATCAAGTACATAAATAAATCACTTCAATGCACATCAATTCAGATCAATGGCTTCCTAGTATAACCATAAAGGCTTAAGGAAGGTGTGATTTTGGACTAGGGGGTAAAATGGGAAGATTTGGGGACGATTAGCCCGAAGGGCAAAATCGTCATTTTTGGGAGGTTTGGATACCGAAATACCCAAAATATTCCATGGCCAGTTGATTGTGGCCATTTCCCATTTTTGAGAATTTTTTTGGAATTTTTAGAATTCTCCGAATTTTTTTGAATTTTTTATGATTTTCTATTTTTTTATTGATTTTTTAAGTTTATTATTATTATTATTATTATTTTGAAAATATATTTTTTATTTAATTACTACTTAATTAAGATAGTCGGATCCGGATGGGATTTTTAGATCCGAACCCGGATTGGGCCGCTAGGCTCAATCTGAACCAAGGAAGAAGACACGAATTGGGCCCAGTTCACATAAGGAATCCAAGCCCACTTTTCTTTTTAGGTCTATTAAACCCATTTGCCTGAGCCCATTCCTCCTCCCACCATCATCAACGCAGGCCCAATCTAAGACCAAACCATGCACGTATCCAACCAACATAAAAAGATATAACTCTTACCTTACTATTCATCGTCTTCCACGCTAGACATCCGCTTCCCCCATGAAAATAGGATCGAGCTCGCCGCTGCTGAGGATCTGAGTTCCACGATCCGGACCTGCTCGGGATCATTTCTGTCGGAGGCTAGCCGTTGCGTCCCGTCGCTCACGCCGTTCAGGACCCCATCGAAACCGCCGACCTCTATCGGCGTCGACCATGTGAAGCGTCGACCATGTCGTGCTCGACTCGTGACGCGGCTCCTCCTCTGCGTGCGGCTTGAAACCACTCAGGAATCACTCGTCAGACCGCAAAGGATCTCAAGTGAGTTTTAGGAAACACGGATCAGTGCACGTCGGCACCAAGCGGCAGCTGCGAACGGCTAGACGGTAACTCCGAGCAAAGGGACAGCGACAGCCTGACGTCGAAACAACAACCCGAGGTGTCAAGAAGCTGAGGGACACCTCCGGGAGAGTGCTCCCGCGGCCGAGGGAGGTGCAGTGGTCGCGGTATGCGGTGATGATTCCATCCTTGGTGATGGCGACCTCCATGCCGATGGCGACGGTGGCAGGACCCCCGGACAGCTTGGCCTTAGAGGGAGTCGGCGGCGATCTCGGCGCGGCGCATCAAGGCCATGAGGAGGAAGGAGCCGACCAGCTTCTGGCCAATCGTCTCGACGGTCCGGGACGGGGCATCACATCTGGGGCGGTAAGGGGGATGGAGGTCTCGACGGAGGGTCTGGTAATGCCCGTGAGGGCTGGTTGCGGTCTCGAAATGACACAGACAAGGCTAAGGAGAGATCGGGTGTACGTCGGAGACTTGGAACCGTGACGTCGGGAGGCATGAACCGTAGCTAGGACGACGGAACTCAGCCGAATCGCAACCGGCTGCGAAGGCGACGACTCGCAACGGCTGAGCTGGGTAATCATGGGTTCGTCGGTTTAGGTGCGGCATGACCGGAAGTAAACGGGACATGAGCACTAGCCGCGTTAGCTCCCGATCTCGCAAGTCTCCCGCGGGTCTGGTGGCGACACAACGAACTGAGAGTTCTGAGGAAGTGTGGTGGTGGTGGTTGATGGCGACGATGAGGGTGGAGCGGCTCGACGACGAAGGTAGGAGGTGGTGGTCTTGCTCATGCAGATGGAGGTCCACTTGCATGGGGAGACGTCATGGTTGTCCTAAGACGAGAGTATATGAGGAGGTGGTGAGGGAGATGAGTTCAACCATGAAGAGGCCAGCAGCTCCTGGATGGCAGAGGTCGTCCGGAATGAGCTTCCCCCGAAACCTTGACCCTCTTCACCATTATCAATGGCTTTGCCGAATCAGCAGATTATCGATTACCCGAGGTTCAAGCTCATCCTTGTCGGCGATGGAGGCACAGTTAAAACGACTTTAGTGAAGAGATATCTTACTATTGTTCTCCTGCTAGAAAACTTGCTGGGGATGCGAACCTTCACTTTGTTGAGTCTCCTACCCTTGCTCCTCCAGAAGTGCACATTGACATGGCCGCACAGCAACTGCATGAGGCAGAACTTGCTCAAGCAGCTATTCAGCCACTTCCTGATGATGATGATGACGCCTTTGAGTAGAGGATTGATGAACTGAAGGGTGTTTCAAGTTTTTTTTGTAGTGCGTTTTTTTGAATCCTTGCGCTGTCTTCCCCTTTTGCAGATGAACAGAAGCCTCCGGTTATCTCTCGGGTCCATGGAATGCATCGCTGGATACTCTCCCCCTTTCTCCTTCGCTTCATCCCCAGTTGCTCTATTTTCTTCTCTTCTTTTTTTTTTCTTTCTCTTTTTTTATTCCTTTTGGCCGACCGGCCTTCGTGGGCACCAGTCCACCAAAGCGATCCACCACTCTCCCCGTACTCGTCCCCCTCTTTTCCTAAAACAATTCACGCCGCCGCCTCCACCCATGCTTTTTTTTTTCTTCCTTTTGCCTGTCGCGAGCCTGGGTCTGCAAATGAGTTGCAGACCCGGTCGGACCGGGTCGGGTCGGGTCTGACCCGACCGGCCCGGTTCGACCAAATCACCCAAATATATTATAAAATACCAAAAAATATCTTTTTGTTCAAAATTGGTCCCCGAGGCTAGACTAAGGCTTCCAAAGTTGATTTTATAATTTTATGACTTTTTTTTTTATTTTTAATTAATTTTAAAGCATAAAAATCACAATAATAGATGGTCAAAAATCAGGTGTCAACATTGATATATGGGGAAGGAGAGTTTAAAGTTGAAGCTTATACTAATTCCGATTTTCAATCGGATCCGAATGACTATAAGTCTACATCTTTGTTTCTACACTCAATGGTGGTGCAGTTAGTTGGAAGAGTTCCAAACAGAGCATAACTGCCAATTCCACCACTGAAGCAGATTATGTAGCCGCTTCTGAAGCAGCAAAAGAGGCAGCTTGGATGAAGAAGTTCATTTCTGAACTTGAACTAGTTCCTTCTATTGAGCAGCCCATTACTTTGTTTTGTGACAACAATGGGGCAATAGCTCAAGCTAAGGAATCAAGGTCTCACCAGAAGTCCAAGCATATTGAAAAACGCTTCCATCTCATCAGAGAAATAGTTGGGAGAGGTGATATCGCCTTGCAGAAAATTGCCTCGGCGGAAAACGTGGCAGATCCCTTTATTAAGGCTTTACCTCAGTCTTCTTTTGAAAGGCATCTTGACAAAATGGGTCTGAGGTACCAGACCAATTGGCTTTAGTGCAAGTGAGAGATTGTTAGAGATATGTCCTAAAGCAACTATTTAATGGCAAAAACATATTTATTCATTTGCCCAATTATTTACATATATGAATAAATTCCATAAGATCGGTTGTGACTGGACCTATTCTTGAGACGTTGAGAATATGTGTGACAGGTTTACAGTTAAACTGAATCTTTAAATAGTTCCCGGTCAATGAATCATTGAGTGGATATGAATGATTCTGTGGAGACTAGTGTGTTCTTAGCTTTACCATTAAGTATTGGATACTTGATGAAATGACGAGTCACAAGTCATTGGGTATAGCGATATCCGAGTTAGAACACAAGTGCTTGTCCTAGTCAAGTTCACTGAACATTACACGCATTGAACGATTAGCGACATGGAAGCTTTTAGCGTGGTCAATGTCTAATCGTTCATGTTTTGGTCTTATGTAAATAATCCTTAGACCTGAGGTACAGTGTTGACTTGTGTGTTGGATGACTATGGTTCATGAGGACGCATATTGACGGTTCCTCGATCCGTCTCTGTACTTGATGGTCATAGTTCATGCACATACGAAGTCACACATGTGCTCAAAATGGAATCTGTCTCCTTGTCACATGTAAGGTATGATATCCTATGCGATTTAATTATGACAATGCATTGAAATCCTCAGCCGGGGTTGTAACCGAGAATAAAATATTTATGTCTCGTATAAATGCATGTTGATTAAATTTGTGCATATGATCGAATTGGTGACTTGACGAAATTCCATGGTCTTTGTTCGATCGGGATATGGTAAGACAGAGGGATTGAATTACGTTGTAGCTAAAGCTGACAGGTTCATTATGTTCTTAAAGAATTCACATTGTCTGGGTAGCCATGACATATTGCTAAATGTCACTCATGACTTGTAAGACTTAGAAGTTGATCGGGACAATTGATTCTTTTCAAAGTACTAATATGTTAGTGCATGTCTTACTGCCAGCTCAGTGATGAACCTAGAAATGTCATACACCCTAACCAATATATGGCGACGTTGAACGGAAAGACGATGTTGCGAATGTGTTTGCAATCACGGCTATGGAATTGAGTCGAATTGAAATTAAATTAAATGAGATTTAATTTAATTCTTATTTTTTGGTCATTGACGTGTATACATACGATGTACACACACATCCTAAATCGACACAAATTGTTATGCCCGATTTGCATACGTATTGATTATCTTTTGTTTTGTCTAGATATATATATATGTATAAAAGCTAAAACTAAAGGAAAAAATAAATAAATAAAGTTGCTGACCTTGTGTGTTGTTGCATGTTACGCAAGCTTGCGTAACATGCAACGGTGCATGTTATGCAAGCTTGCATAACATTGTTGTGTGATTAGCAACAGTTGCTAATCATCAGCAACAGTTTCTGAAAATTGACATTATAAAAGTGTGCAAAATGAGTATTTGTGGAGTATAGAACAAAAACGAAAAGGAAGCGAAAAGGGAACATCTCTTATCTTTCGTCTTTGTCGTGACCAAAATATTGAGGGTACGAAGAATTATATCTCCACGTAATTGCTAGCACAATATAGTGGTGATTATTCATGATTTGTTCGTCCCGTTCGACATGCGATTTGTAGTGTGTCTGAACTAGAGGTCCGACATTTGTGGGGCTCAAACAAAGAACATCTGAACCAACTTATTATAGGCACGCTTCGAGAGGTAATCCGTTAACTCTCTTTTCGTTTAATATAATTTTCGATTAAAACGCACGAATTACGCCTCTGAAGATACATGTATGGATTTATTATTTCCACTGCGTTTTATAATTTTTAATATTGCCTATGCATGTTACGCGAATCCCAACAGATTCTGCATTGAAAGGCGTTTTACGCTTGTCGAAATCTTCACCTGTCGGACCAACTGCCATTGTATAAGCAGCAATGATGTTCACTCCCGGTGCAGTTATATCGGGCTGAAGTACATAGACGACAATTAGATCTTTTGGCATAGAACTAACCAGTTAAAAAAGGTATTTGATTGACCAAAACGAGCGTAGATTCCATAAGAAAAGTAATGGACGAATCTCACTACTATACCTTCAGGATTGCAGGCTCGACGGTGTTTGGTACCTTGGATGAGAAGGAGGCCATGAATGGAGCAGGTGTCGTGTTCAACATTGTCTTCACATCAGTCATGTAAGCCACAGGATTCCTAAATGAAACAGAAACGTGCACGAGTGCGCACGGAGAAGTAAAAACATCCATAAGAACTTGAGAATCCTCAAGAAAAGTGGAATGAAACATAGAAAATGGTTGCGAGCAGGCGAAAACAAAGAGCTGCTGAGAAAATTTGCTTTGTGGAGCTGATGTAAGCGAAGAGAAGATGCCCATCAACGAAAGAAATGTGAGCAGCGCGAAGAACATGAGCATCGGCAATGACATCGTTTCCACTCCCTTCATCGTTAGCCAAAACCATCCCCACAGCACCAGCGATCGCAGCTTGATGGCCCTTGTCGACTCTCACGTTATCACCTCGAAGGCATGCCAAGATTTTCCCCTTCACCTTGTTGGGGTCGAGGGTTCCGGCCTTGCAGAGCAAACTGCAAGAGCAATACTAAGAATTTCCTGAAATGGTTTATGAAAGTGAAATGTACTATACAGAAGAGGATCGACTGAGAAGCAGAGAACAATTCGAAAAATATCAGCAGATTAAACTCACGCATCTGCGGCCGACGCATTTTCAGCTTTCGCATCTGCACCGCTGATTAATGGATAGAATTTATTGGATGGCAACCCATTGGCCGAAAGGCTCGACCCCTTTCACAAAATTCATAAATACAGGACAAGTTAGTATCAAGAAAAAGCATAACTGTTATACTACGAGGACCCAATACCTTTAGGTGCTGCTTGTCTCCAAGAGCAACATACGTCGGGAATTCCCGGTCAATCATGCTTGCAGCAACGGTGATCATCCACGGAGCAACATTAGACACGGTCCCCGGTTGGGGTCCGGAGTTGCCGGCAGAAGAAACCACCACAATCCCGTTCCTAGCTGCATGGAAGGAGCCAATGGCAATTCCATCCGTGAAAAACTCGCCTGGCTCCCCGCCTAAAGACACCGATAGAACATCCACACGATCGCTTATCGCGGCATCAAAGCCTGCCAAGATGTCCGCGTCAAAGCACTCATTCCCATCGATTGGTGGCCAGCATACTTTGTACGCCACAACACGGGCCCTAGGAGATCCTCCCTTGGCTGTTCCATTGCCATACCCAAAAACACTCGCTCCTGGGACGAAGCTACCTCCCGCTGTCGACAGAGTGTGGGAACCGTGGCCCTCATGATCCCGTGCAGTGTGGAATGTGTAGTTAAGACGATGTCCGGCATATGCGGCATATCCTCTGTTGAAGTACCTCGCTCCGATCAGCTTCCTTATTTGTGGAGGTCACATGAAACAATAGTTCAAGGTTCATTAGCTTATATTTTGATCTTTTAAAGTCTAATATCGCATAGTTAATCATCACGACGACAAGTACGTACAGAAAATAAAGAATTCCGAGGGCTGTAAGCAAAATCCTTAAAAATAAATAAAAGAATCGCTAAGGTTTCAAGAGAAGCATGACCTTTCTATGATAAAAACCCCGCGAAAGGAAAGAGGTAATCTATTGCGGGGTTGTAACACCAGACAAAGAGAGTAAACTTCGGCAAATTAAACCAATGTCGCAGAAGATGATAGTACTAACGATCTCATCTCCTCGACAACACAGATTCACGAGCTTGCTTCAACAAAGCAATATCAGCCCATGTGAACAACATAAATGCAAGAGGGAACAAGAAACATGGATGAGCTCCTGATGAAGCAAAGCCACTTTCCATCTTGAAAAATGCAAAAAAAAAGTCAAATGTCATAGCTTGCCAAACCATAAACAAACTAGCCAGAAGTCCCTAGGTGAGGTGGGTTGCCCGTTGCACATTATAAATGGACACAAAATGGCTGGGCAGATCAAGGGGCTCGCACTTCAATTAACACAGTTGAAAAAAACGTAGGTTTGTGTACTTTTTAGTTTTTGCAACATGATTTGACTGAGATAACCATTTTTTTCCCTTTAATAACTCCAAAGGCGCGTCCTTTCTAATGAATTTCAAAACTATTAAAGTTCTGCTTCGTTAAAAACTTCAAATCTTTTTGAAACCTAGTTTTCATGAAACCACCAGAAACACACTTTTCTCCTTTTTGCTGTAAAAACTAAGAGTGGAATTGTACTGAAAAACACATCGCAAACTGGTCAACCGAAGCAAAAAAAAAAAATATTAACACTTGCAAAAACATGGGATTAAACTCAGCGAGGCAAAGAAGAAAAGGAAATCATTTGGGAGGAATAATACCTGTTGCAAGAAAATCCATCTTTTCTGCCCTGCTGACAGATTCCGCGCCACTTTTCCGGAATAGGACCCATCCCTTCATCGCTAAAGCTCTTCGATTCTGGCCAAACACCTGCAGAAGAAAAAGATGAGAAAAGGAGAAACCATAGGCATCTCCCGCTGCAAAAATGTCAAAAAGGGAATCATTTGACAAAGCCACAGTGTGATGCATGTATGAAGCACAAAGGAAGCAAAATTGTTCTGTGAATACTCAAGGTTCATATCCTGAGACCCTACCACCATTGCCTGAAGCTTTTCCATGGAAAAAGTCATGAACCCTTTTGAAAGGACAATGAGATCAGTGGTTTTGTGTTAGTGGATAAAACCAAGAAAAGTTAGCAAAGCACGAATACAATATGAATCTTTCCATATGCTTTATCCGAAAAATGACAGAGAGAGTTTATCCCTGGGAGAATTCTCAATCATTGATTCTCTAGATTTTTTTTTTTTTAAATCCTTATTAAATGTAACTAAGGGACGTTTTTCTTGATTTGGCAGCTTATAATTTTTCTGATATCATCTTCTAAAGTAATATCAATTACGATTCCTTCTTTCTTTATTTGTTGTACTACTTTTTGTGTATGAATAGATCTGAGCCCCTTTTTATGAGGGACCTAAAATTTATTGAGACTGATAGAGACGGTCAATTCCAAGAAAAAAATTATCGAAAAATTCATAAATCTATTGCAATTGTGCTAATTCGATCTTAAATCATTTGTAATTGTGTCAATTCAACCTATCCGGTTGGATGCCAGCCAATGTTGGTGTGACAATTTTTAATAATATTTTAATTTATTTTTCATAAATTTTGTTTTTTTTTAATCTTCTTTTATTCTTATTTTCTTCTGGCCGGCCAAAGTTGGCCGAATCGATTGAATTAGCACAAATGCAAAAGGTTAAGACTCAATTGACAAAGAAATAAGACTGAATTATTATGATTACAATAGGTTTAGTACTTTTTGGTAATTCTCCCTCTTATGGCAAATAGGCAATGGATATTGACAAAAACAGTTATCTGTTGGGTTAACATTTGATTGGACCATGTTGGAGAAATATCATTCAGGGACCAGCAATGCTGATTTTGATTTCGTTTAACGTCTTCGTTGTTTTGTTAAAGGATATGTTCATTGAAAGTCCAAAAACTTATCACGAAAATACAATCTAGTCGTAAATTAACAAGTTTTAGGACTTGATTGCACTTTTTGCACGGTTTAGGATTGCGAATTCGAATTGCATGCGTAATATTATGAGATCCAATTATATGTCAACCTGCCTGGGTTTGGCTTCCAGGGCAGAAACAATGCAAAAAAAAAAAAAAATAGAGCATGAGATAGATTGAAGATGGCTCCACCATGCTTTTGATCTAGATCTTTACTTCCTTTTTATTAGCCAGTAAACTTGTCAATACACAACAAATTCCATTTCTCCCGCAATTAAACGAAAATACTTTGTTCGCACTCGATAGAAAGGGAAACAAAAATCATAATCCCTCAGAAATTGCTCTACCCCAATGGCAAAAGTGAAAGTCTAGAACCATCAGAGCCTATGTAGTTATCCTGTTCACTGGTGCTTCACAACCAGAGGACTCCTCACATAGTGCACCCCATCAGACCATATCAACCGTCCAAACACATAATCAACGGGCTTGCCGGCGACATTAGGTTTCAACACCACCTTAAATTCCTTCTCTTCATCACGACTTCCAAACACCAGGCTCTGCGGTTGGACGGAGACCGACACTCCCACTGGCGCCTTGAAGCGCGCATGATACGTGCCAGGGGTGCCCACATTCCTCACTCTTCTCGTGACCACCACAGTGCCGTTGAGATCCGGGACGGTGATGGAAGGGTAGTTCATGTCCGCCGTATTAAAGTGTTTAGAGCATTTGGGAGTCTCCTTGGTGAATAATCTCAATTGGGATTCGTTGTAGCCTCGGGCGCATAGGAAGTCCAAGTAGTCGTTGGCCGTCAAGTCGTACACAAGACCGGGGTCCATCGCACGGTTTGGCCGGATGTGTCCAGCACCGTAGGAAAATGGCGTAGCCTTGACAAAAGATGAATCGAGCATCTGCTCTCCCTTGTTGTCTCGTGTTCTTGCTGTGTAATTGTTGGAGTTACAATCAAAGACACAACAAAAGAAGTAAGAAACCACTTGCTGTTATCATAATAGAAAAAAGAACCGAAAGAGAGATCACATGAAGATATATTACCGGTCGTCATGATTGCCGAGTGAATCATGGCAGGACTCCAACTGGGATAGAGGGTTTTGAGGAGACCAACGATGCCGGCGACATGAGGACAAGCCATCGAGGTGCCGGATTGTGTATTGAAAGGCGTTTTACGCTTGTCGAAATCTTCACCTGTCGGACCAACTGCCAATGTATAAGCAGCAATGATGTTCACTCCCGGTGCAGTTATATCGGGCTGAAGTACATCGACGACAGTTAGATCTTTTGGCATAGAACTAACCAGTTAAAAAAGGTATCTGATTGACCAAACCAGCGTAGACGCCACAAGAAAGTTAATGGACGAATCTCACTACTATACCTTCAGGATTGCAGGCTCGACGGTGTTTGGTCCCTTGGATGAGAAGGAAGCCATGAATGGAGCAGGTGTCGTGTTCAACATTGTCTTCACATCAGTCATGTAAGCCACAGGATTCCTAAATGAAACAGAAACGCGCACGAGTGCGCACGGAGAAGTAAAAACATCCATAAGAACTTGAGAATCCTCAAGAAAAGTGGAATGAAACATAGAAAATGGTTGCGAGCAGGCGGAAAAAAAGAGCTGCTGAGGAAATTTACGTCGTGGAGCTGATGTAAGCGAAGAGAAGATGCCCATCAAAGAAAGAAATGTGAGCAGCGGGAAGAACATGAGCATCAGCAACGACATCATTTCCACTCGCTTCATCGTTAGCCAAAACCATCCCCACAGCACCTGCAACCGCAGCTTGATGGCCCTTGTCGACTCTCAAGTTACCACCTCGAAGGCATGCCAAGATCTTCCCCTTCACCTTGTTGGGGTCAAGGGTTCCAGGCTTGCAGAGCAATCTGCAACCAGTTCAAGCAATACTCAGAATTTCCTCGAATGGTCTATGAAAGTGAAATGTACTATACAGAAGAGGATCGACTGAGAAGCAGAGAACAATTCGAAAAATATCAGCAGATTAAACTCACGCATCTGCGGCCGACGCATTTTCAGCATTCGCATCTGCACCGCTGATTAATGGATAGAATTTATTGGATGGCAACCCATTGGCCGAAAGGCTCGAGCCCTTTCACAAAATTCATAAATACAGGACAAGTTAGTATCAAGAAAAAGCGTAACTGTTAAACTACAAGGACCTAATACCTTTAGGTGCTGCTTGTCTCCAAGAGCAACATACGTCGGGAATTCCCGGTCAATCGTGCTTGCAGCAACGGTGATCATCCACGGAGCAAGATTAGACACAGTCCCTGGTTGGGGCCCGGAGTTGCCTCCAGCAGAAACCACCACAATCCCGTTCCTAGCTGCATGGAAGGATCCAATGGCAATTCCATCCATGAAAAACTCTTCTGGATCCCCGCCTAAAGACACCGATAGAACATCCACGCCATCGCTTATTGCGGCATCAAAGCCTGCCAAGATGTCCGCGTCAAAGCACTCATTCCCATCGATTGGTGGCCAGCATACTTTGTACGCCACAACGCGGGCCCTAGGAGATCCACCCTTGGCTGTTCCATTGCCATTCCCAAAAACACTCGCTCCTGGGACGAAGCCACCTCCCGCTGTCGACAGAGTGTGGGTACCGTGGCCCTCATGATCCCGTGCAGAGTGGAATGTGTAGTTAAGATGATGTCGGGCGTATGCGGCATATCCTTTGTTGAAGTACCTCGCTCCAATCAGCTTCCTTATTACAGAGAAATGAGAGATTGGGATTCACTAAGTTGTGAAGGTCATATTAAACAATAGTTCAAGGTTCATTAGCTTATATTTTGATCTTTTAACATCTAATATGCGAAGTTAATCATCGCGACGACAAGTGCATACAGAAAATAAAGAATTTCCAAGGGGTGTAAGCAAAATCCTTAAGAACAAATAAAAGAATTGCTAAGGTTTCAGGAGAAGCATGACCTTTCTATGATTAAAACCCCGCGAAAGGAAAGAGGTAATCTATTGCGGGGTTGTAAAACCAGACAAAGAGAGTAAACTTCGGCAAATTAAACCAATGTCGCAGAAGATGATAGTACTAACGATCTCATCTCATCGACAACACAGAATCGCGAGCTTGCGTCAACAAAGCAATATCATCCCATGTGAACAACATAAATGCAAGCGGGAACAAGAAACATGGATGAGCTCCTGATGAAGCAAAGCCTCTTTCCATCTTGAAAAATGCAAAAAAAAGTCAAACATTCTAATGAATTTCAAAACTGTTAAAGTTCTGCTTTGTTAAAAACTTCAAATCTTTTTGAAACCTAGTTTTCATGAAACCACCAGAAACACACTTTTCTCCTTTTTGCTGTAAAAACTAAGAATGGAATTGTAAACAAGTACTCTGAAAAACACATCACAAACTAGTCAACCGAAGCAAAAAATATATATATATATTATTAACCCTTGGAAAAACATGGGATTAAACTCAGTGAGGCAAAGAAGAAAGGTAACCCTTTGGGAGGAATAATACTTGTTGCAAGAAAATCCATCTTTTATGCCCTGCTGACAGATTCCGCGCCACTTTTCCGGAATAGGACCCATCCCTTCATCGCTAAAGCTCTTCGATTCTGGCCAAACACCTGCAGAAGAAAAAAGATGAGAAAAGGAGAAACCATAAGCATCTCCTGCTGCAAATATGTCAAAAAGGGAATCATTCGACAAAGCCACAGTGTGATGCATGTATGAAGCACAAAGGAAGCAAAATTATTCTGTGAATAGTCAAGGTTCATATCCTGAGACCCTACCACCATTCCCTGAAGCTTTTCTATGGAAAAAGCCATGAACCCTTTTGAAAGGACAATGAGATCAGTGGTTTTGTGTTAGTGGATAAAACCAAGAAAAGTTAGCAAAGCACGAATACAATATGAATCTTTCCATATGCTTTATCCGAAAAATGACAGAGAGAGCGAATTCTCAATCATTGATTCTCTAGATTTTTTTTTAAATCCTTATTTAATGTAACTAAGGGACATTTTTCTTGATTTGTCAGCTTATAATTTTTCAGATATCAGCAAATAAGCTTTATGGTCTCACTTTCGTTTAACCGTGCGCAGAAGATGCTGACACAGTGATGCTTGAAGTAGCAGAATTGTTGTGGTCAGCTTCACGAACACATTAAATGATCAGGAAACCAAAAATTTTCGATAAAACGTGCAGCCATCAAATCAGGTTCCGAAAACTCATGCAACTAAAGCGATTTCAGGGGTCAACGGAGATATGATGATAAATGTAATTTAACCAATTTGAGCCAAAAGAAAAGAAAAGAAAAAACAACTCCATAGTAGAATTAAATAAACAACTCTGCAGTCCCGAATATCATGAAAGATACCTGTGTCGAGGTTGCCGATGATTGTATCTTCACCAAACCTAGCCTTCCTCAAGATGGAACTCTTATGAATCACACCATCTCTCTCTATCCCCATGAAATGCCATGACCTCGTTGTGAGCAATTTCCTTCCTTTGCTTGGAAACACAGATAAGACTTTTGGGTTCTCTGCATCAAAAGATAAACGATGATTTTTGCAGAAGGAACGGAGGAAAAAAGAGCAGCGTTCTCTTGGCCTCACGGACCAATTCATCACACGGAGATCAAAATCATGTAATAATATAGCCAAACTCTCACTCGCAATTTCTTCCGCTTCATTCTCTTCGAGAACCGCAGCGAAACCATTGATGTGGTGAGTGTATGAATAGAAAATTGCCTCCTGAGCCTTCTCATTGCTGTCCGAATAAGTTGAAGTACAGACCAAAGAAATCACATTTTTATTAGGAATGAAGAAAGACAACAACTTTCATGCTTGCAAAACATAATCGGAATATACCTTCCCAAGCAGGATCCGAGTAAATCATATTGAGAATTGGTGACCCTTTCAATATCTGCTGTGGTCAGTGCTGGACCTCGTGCATTAGATCCCAAGTACACGATGAAAGGCTAAAGCGCAAAGAAAGTAGAAGAAATGAGGCTATTGAAAAGCAAACGCCCAGAAATGATCAAACTGAGAAGCGGAGTGAGAGACGACATGGTTAGAATTCAAAAGAAGTACAATAAGAAAAGGTTTTGGGAAGAAAAGGAAAAAAAAAAAAACATAGATGAAAGATGAGGAAAATAAACCATTCTGCCAAAAGAATTGGTTATCAAAACTGAAGACTTCCATGATTGAAAACAGCAAAAGTTCAATAAAACTTAAATTTTTTCATACAGCAAGCCAAAAAGCGAGCGTTACCTTTTTCAAGGCAAAGGTGGGTGAATGCACCAGACACAAAAGCAGGACCGAGAGGAGAAAATGGGAATGAACGGAGAGCACCATTGCGCTCTGTTGCTTCTGCAACTCAAAACAAACTCGAATATAATAGAAATTCCTCTGTTCTTTGTTGAGGAGTGCGAATGAAGCGTTTGGCTCTGCGCTCCCCTGTTTTTAAATCTCGGCTTTCGGTTTTTTATGAGGGAAAGACAGCGAGGCTTTCTTCGTTACCGATCAACACCTCATTATGGAATGCGGGATCATGCAGGAAGGATGTCGAATTCCCTCTGTTGATTGATCATCAGCAAAAATCTCGTTACCGATCAACACCCCCATTATGGAATGCGGGGATATGCAGGAAGGATTTCGAATTCCCCTCTGTTGATTGATCATCAGCAAAGATTGCAGTTTCGAACTTGTGATGATTATGGTTGGAACTTAAAACATTATTTAATGCCCTTCACCAAAATTAGTGGTTTCAAAAGTGGGGAAGGGGAGGGACTGTGTGAAAGCCCAATCCTCATTTTGTAAAGTCGACGTGCTCTTTATGCATTCAAGTTGAGGACAGCGAGCATAGAGCAGGGGAATAATTTCTGGATTTCTCTTGTTCGGAAAGTTCTTTTCTTTCCCTTTTTGTTTTAGCTTTTCTCTTCTGAGTTCTCTCTCAGCAAATCGCAACGTCCCTACGTCATCTATTCCCCTATGAAATGAAATGAAATGAAATGAGACAAACAGAAAGCATCTTTCAACCTTGCCCAAAAAATTCCGACCAAAAAAAAAAAAAAAAACCTTGCCCAAAATAAAATAAAAAATTAAACAAATAAAGTCAAAGTTTGACTAATAATGGCTGGCACATTGCCGAACGAAATAGCAAAAAATTAGAAACCTTGAATTGATCTGTGTAAACCTTACCATACCGCATATATCCTCGTCTTCTAAAATTGTATCGATCATGATTCTTTCTTCCTTTATTTATTTTTCTGCTTTCCGTACACGCAGGTGTGTCGCGGCTTTCGACTATGCGCAAGTCGCTTGAGAGTACTTGTTAAATAAACAAGTCTCTGCAAAAAAAAAATCTGAACATATCCCGTAGTTATCTTTCCGACGATGCGGTCGATCGTAGATTTGATTGCAAGGAGGAGCCTCGCCTGAGACCAGAGCAACCGGCTAGAGGTAGAAGAAAGAAATATAAAAGGAAAGAGAAAGAAAAAAAATTATTAAAAAATCTTAATATATAATTTGTCCACAGCAGCGCGAATATAGATCATAGATATTTGTAATCAATCATTTCTCACTTTGAGGAGGAACAATAGTATTTCATTACTATAAATATGGATTTTTAAAAAGAATAAAACATGTATTTGGAGGTTCTTTCTATTACTAGCTGTGGGGTGCGAATTTATGGATCATTTCCGTATAAAAGGGGAATCTTTTGTTACAATAGAAACAACATAATATGGATTGTTATTTATCGAATCATAAAAACCCACTTTATGAAGACCCCTTTTCAAGCCAATATCGATTCATACGAGATAAATAATTAGGACAAATCTCAATACACCCATTGCCAAATAGCTGCCAAGAAGCACAAGCCAGAAAACACAATATTTTCTTTGCATCGAGGGGGAGATTCTTAAACTACCTTTTTTTTTTTAATTGGACTTGCTAATATTTAGGACTCATTAAAAAATGGAGAATCATCCACTCATGGAAAACGCCCTCGTCCATGTGATGTCAGTTGGCCAAAGTTGGCCGGATGAAATGAATTGACACAAAAAAAAAAAATATTTAGGTCTATTGATCAATGTATCTCTGATCTTATCGCAGCTATCTTCATCTTCTAAAACAATATCGATTATATATGTACTCTTTTTATTGACTGCATAGTGTTTATTTAAGACTCGTGTACTAAATGACGATCAGGATTATGTGCACTAGGCGACTGATCACTGATTAATGAGGTGCACTTGGATACCCCCAGTCCCACGGTGTCGCGGTGTTTGATTATGTGCGAGTCACTCAAGAGTACTTTGTATTATAAATAAGTCTTTGTAAAGCTTTTAAATACATCTCATAATTTTCTTTCCGCCGATGCCATTAATCGATATGTTGCGAAACTAATAATACAGGTAGGAATCTGATTAGCAAGAGCCAGTTATTCTACCATGGGAAAGAAATTAGAAGGGGGAAAAAACACAAGCTATACACGTATTTTCGGCATGAAAGTATCATTCTTTACGCCCAAGACTGTATTGGCGACGGCGAATAACCTTTACCAGAATCCTCGAGCTTCACTCCGCTCCGACCCGGACGTGTTTTGCCTTTTTGCCTGGTGCTGCTGCTATTGATGGCCAAACTGCGTGAGAACACTCTCGCGCGACGCGCTGTTAATGCTAATCTCTTTCCATTGTCCTTAGATTTGGCATTCTCGGTATCAAGCCGGCTCAATTAATAAGGCAGCTTTGCAAAGTTTGTCTACATCGAATGCTATGTCTCCTGTCCAGTGATTGGTCTGCGAAACGTAATGGGAGGGATGGAAACATGCGACGAAGTCGAAGACACGTCCGTCCCTATCCGTTTGATACGCCCGAACGATAACGTACATGACAATTCTGATCATTAGATGTCGAAAGTCGAAACCTCAGTCTGCATCGCCTGTTAAATCTTGGACAATGTTTCAGGATTCTGGAGTATCCTATGCATTCGAGTTATGAAGGTTATCAAATTAGCCCAATGTAATCAGACCAAACCCAGTAGTATCGAGCATAATCAAATCTAGTAAGTCTTTGAATACGACACAGACTGACACTTACTCATCAGGTGAACTCTTGCACAATTGTCGCCATTGTTCTCTGCCTTCTGTTTCTGCCCTCTGCGGAGTGTTTTTTCTTTCAACATAAGCAATTTGGTGGGAAAGTACCAAAAAAATCCTAAACCTATGTGATAGATACCAATTCGGAGCATAAACATTTTAATTTGACCAATTTAGTCCTAAATATTTTTACTTTGGTACTAATTCAGTCCATCCGGCCAAGATAGCCGCCCATCTTACGATCAAATTCGAAGCACAAACGCCTCTGAAGAATTTGTTGTTCCGGATCTGCGCGCTCACTCTGGCTCTGGTGCTTGCTCTATATAGTCGAGTGCTCCGCAAGTCTACGAAGCCATTCAGCTGCCTCAGCATGCAACCTTTATCTCCTTTGCATGTCTTCTCTTTTGATCTAGAGTTAAATTTAGATTTGTCTGCTTTTCTATTATGATCTAAGCATTTTATGTATTCATTTAACCTGTTGATATTGTTGTTATCTCTATACGATGGTTGTGCTGGGGATGCCGAACTTAGGTGTGCACCGCCTTTTCACAAAACCGTAGTTATTGGAGAGAAATATCCAGGTGTGTGTTCGTAACTAATGTTAATGTGAAATTCAATGATCAGTTGTCGATGGTTCATTGATGTTGTGATACTCGTTTTTATGGAATAAGCGTGTCTCTACAAGTTATACCCGGTTGATTTATTTTTTTGATTTATTTATTTTATTAGATTTGTATCTCTATCTTGAAGTTATGTATCTCTAAAATGAAAATATTATTTTTGACCGAAAAAAAAAACTCTTTTGCGCTAGAGCTGTTGGCTGGGTTTGGTTCAACTTTGCAAATGAGATTTGAGAGAATACAAATACCTTCAGCCTAAGGGGCTTTGAAGAAATGCAAAAAGCGTTTGGTAAACAATACTTTGAAAAGTAACTTTGGTCTAACTAGCGTAAGAGCAAAAATGCAAAAAGCGTTTGGTAAACAATACTTTGAAAAGTAACTTTGGTCTAACTAGCGTAAGAGCCTGGGTCCACCGCACTGCGCCACTTGCAAGATATTGTCCGCTTTGGACACACAGTCCTCATGATTTTGTTCCTTCGAGCGCCGCCCATACAACGCGTCTTGCAAGTGTAAGGGAGCCCAAGTCCTTATAAGCCATTTCATGGCCCTCTCCCTAAGAAATGTGGGACTAAGGGGGATGTTACATTTTCCCCCCTTCGGGCACAACGACCCCGTTGTGGCCCTACCTCGCCTACTTTTGGGTCACAGTCGCCCGCTGGTGCACCCTCCCCTACCATCCCGGCCACGCTGCCCACCCTCCAGGTTTGGAGGGATGTTACATTTTCACCCTGTCGCGACCCTCTCCCGGAGGCGCGGGAGCGGGCTAATGGGCCGCCCGATCGCTGGCTTAGATCGGACGCGGGCCTCTCCCAAGGCCCATTACCCAAGTCGCAACTGCTGGATGTACGTGGTCGACCTTCAGTGTGGTCTAGTGACATGTGATGAGTGTACATGTCAAGGAGTCGCCACCAATCGTTTCGTGGAGGGTACGATCGGAAAACCCTATCGAATAGTTGGGAGTGGTCTATTCGATTCTGCGGAAACCAGAGAAATGAGTTCGGGGACTTAGTTACGCCAACTGCCAGAGTTGACGCCCTTTCGGTACCTAAGCTGAATGGTTTATCTGATCCTAGGATTTCATGCAGAAGAGTGAGGCACAGATCCTAAATCTAGGAGTTCATGCAGATGGGAATTACTACCCTATCACTCACAACCAATAGAAATAAGTGCGCAAATCGAGGATTCAGTACATGCGGATAAAACACATGAAATCAGCGTGGTATCCCTAATGAGGCCCTATTAGCCTAGAGAGATATCAATCAAGGCTTATGAGTGATTTGGACATGATTCGCCCATGAGGGGCAAAATCGTAATTTTGAATAATTCGGGAAAAATTTACCCTTAAAAGGGTAAATCTGTCATTTTAGACGAATTGGGACGTCAAAAGACAGGGGAAATAGGATTGGCGATCAATCCAATCCATTTACTATTTTTTCAGGATTTTCCAGAATTTTTCTAGAATTTAAAAGTGATTTTACCCTTGGAGGGGTAAAGTCGTCATTTGGACAAAGACGAGAAACTGAAAATCTCAAATATTGGGGTTGGTCGTCCACCTGACCCAAACCCTAACTTCAAGCAATTTTCAGAACTCGATTGAGACAAGAAAGACGATTTCCCCACTAAAGGGCAAAATCGTCATTTTGAGAAAAGAGGCGGGACTCGAAAACCCAAACCTAAGAATTGGTCGTCTAATCGACCCTAATTCTCACTTTGGCATTATCGGCCTTATCTAGTATGCACAACAGAGGCGACTTACCCCTAAAGGGTAATGTCGTCAAGTTTCGGAAAATTGGATAAGAAACCCCAAAAATAGGGTTGACCAGTTGTCTGTGGTCAACCCTCGATTTTTGGGGATTTCTGGAATGTCTAGGATTTTTCCACAAATTTTTCCACATTTTTTTGGAATTTTCTGGAATTTTCTAGCATTTTTTTTTGGATTTTCTGAAATTTTTCCGATTTTTTTTTTATTTTTAAAATCATTTTTTATTTTTTAATTAAAAAAAATATGATTCGGACCGGGTCGACCCGACCCACTCGGGTCGGAACTCGGCCCAGACCCGGACCCGCGCGAACCCCGGCTCCAAAACGACGCCGCATCTCATTTTTTATTTTCGGATTATTATAATCTGATCTTACGGCCTACACTACGCCGCGTGGCTTGTCTGCGCCCACTAGATCTGATTACTAGATTCTACGGTCTAGATTAAGCGAAGACTCGACCTGAGCCGTTTGATTGACTTACTAAAACTAATGGACAAGATTAGAACCTGAGACTTGATCTGAGCCGTCCAATCCTACTAGCCTAAACGACGTCGCCTACCCACTTAGCCAAACGACACCGTTTCCACTCTTTGTTTATCTTCTGATTTCGAAAATCATTTTCAGTTAATTCTATTTATCAATCGGACGGCCACTAGAATTTAGGTTCGATTTATCTCAGCCGTCCGATCCTTTAATTCGAATAACAGACCCTAACGGCCATGCTGACTCGACACTACGTGGACCAATCACTGAATGACATCTGGACATTTGACTCGCTGACCGCGCCACGTCAACTTCGTCTTCAACCTCGCGACTCCGGTAGAACGGACGGCTGTGCTTCTCCGGTGGTGATCTAACGGTGGAATCTTGACAGATCGGAGCGAGACCGGCGGCAATCGACTCGCGATGATCTCTATTTTAACATATCTAGGAATCGCAACATTTTATTCACAGAATCGCAAGAATCATGTAAAGTGCCGAATACGGCCATGGGAGTTCGATCGCGTAATCTATCTAAAATCGCAGCAATTCAATCACAGAACAACACCGATAGAGGTTCAGAAGACTCACCTCGAGCTCCGATTGAGCTCGCTCGGCCCAGATTGGGCTGGGGAAAGATGAACAGTGGCTCGGCAATGGAGGTTGGATTGGAAGACTCGATTGGGCGTGTTAAGACAAAATCGATGCAAACAAGATACGCGACGACGGTCAGTGATGTTCAGGGAATGAAACGCACACATTAATTGTATGAATGATTAAGAAATGCGCGAATCGCCATGGAAGCTTGAAGAAAAACTCGGGACTGCAACTCACCTGTTCTAGCAGATTCCTTGTGCGCGGCCGACTGCGATAGCTTCCTGGCGCTCTGGTCAAGCTTCAGAAAGCCTTCTTTGGCTGTGGTTCGGCCGGAAACAGCCCAACCGGTGCCTTGCAATTCGAGCTCGAATTCTCGACGACAGGGGTCGGAGAACGAGCTCTCTCTCCGTTCTCTCTCTCTCACGCGATCCTGTACTCCTTGCTCTAACTGAAACTTCCAACCTCCTCAACTGAAAGTCTCTACAGGCTTATATAGCCTTTCGCGTTTTTGGCGCCGAATGGGGGACGATTGATTGGTTCAAATAGCACGTGTCATCACGTGATTTTAGGTCAAAACGGCGTCGGGGACGATGGGTGAATCGTCCAACTTCATTTGGTTCTCCGGCGGGCTTCATTTCACGCGAATTTGTCACGAATTTAAGCTGTGTTTGCTTTTGTTGACTTTTGCAGGTCCGAAGGTTTGACTGGCCGATTGCTCCCTGTTCCGGCGGCGTTAGATGGTGCTGTTGGTGTCGATCAACGGGGGAAGATGGGAGGAACAAAATGCCCACACTTCTTCTTTCAATTGGTCGCGAATTGACCTTCAATTTTGTCTTCAAAACTCAGTCGATCACCATTCATCTGCTCGAGCTCTTTGGGGAAGACGACACTGTAGCGGACCGGTTTGACCGGTCTGACCGGCGGTCTGACCGGTCTGAACCGGTTCCGAACAGGATTTTTCAAATTAATCCCAAATTAATGGGAAAATTTTGCAATTAAACCTCAAAATCGAATCTAGAGCATGAATTCCATCTAGAAATGTGGTTTTGCCCAAAAGTTTTCATCAATTTCTACAAAACCCCCAAATTCCAATTTAATTGGAAATTGGGGATTGTGTAATTGAGGGTGCAAATGATCAAATTGGGTCAAACCACCTATGCCAATCGATTTAAAATGGTGAAATCCATTGGGTAGCATGTTTAATTTGCAATGATAGCCCTTGAATTGAAAGTAATTTCAATTATGCTTAATGTCAAGGACTAAAATGCAATTTCAGTATATAATTTTGTCAAATCCGTGCAATTGAGCAAATTGCGCAAACAATTGGGCTAAATCGAAATAGGGGATAGTTAGATTGAATGTCAAGATCTTAAAAAATGACAAAATTGCAAATTAAAAGACTCAATTGTTATTTTTTCTTCAAATTCAATACTACGGGTTACAAAGGAACACCTAAAATTGAATCTAATTTTGGATTTTTTGTGAGGTCAAAAATACAAGGGATTAAAAATAAAAATATTGGATATTTTTCCATATTTTTGTGACCTCAAATGCTATTTTTCTTGATTTTTTAAGTATTTTTCTATTTTCTAAAAAATACTAAAAAATGTGAAAAATATGAAAAATTATTTTTTGGTCAAGAATGGTTCCTTGGGCTTGGCCAAGGCCACCAAAGTTGATTTTTTAATTTTTTGACTTTTTATAAATTTTTTGTGATTTTTCAATAAAATAAAACTGAAAAAAGCCTGGTCAAAAAATCAGGTGTCAACACACCCCTTCTGGCACAACGACCCCGTTGTGACCCTACCTCGCCTACTTTTGGGTCACAGTCGCCCGCTGGTGCACCCTCCCCTGCCATCCCGGCCACGCTGCCCACCCTTAGGGTTTGGTCCCCACACCCTATCGAGAGTATCTCGGCCACGCTGCCCACCCTTAGGGTTTGGTCCCCACACCCTATCGAGAGTTGTCCGCTTTGGACACACAGTCTTCACGATTTCGTTCCTCCGAACGCTACCCATACAACGCTCGAAAAACGCGTCTTGCATGTGTAAGGGAGCCCAAGCCCTTATAAGCCATTTCATGGCCCTCTCCCTAAGCAATGTGGGACTAGGGGGATGTTACAACTAATGTTTGGCAAAAAGAATTTGTAAAATGAGCTTTCTTTTCATATTTATTTTTTAATAAAATATAATTAAAAATGAAAAAGGAAAATAAGACCCTAGGCAAAGGCCGGCAGCCTTCGACAAGCCAAATTTGGAGCCAGCGGCGGTCGGCCAAGGCCGCCAGGGGTCAGGTGACCGTCACCTAGGCCGTGCGACCCCTTGCGGCCATCGCCGGGGTCGCGCGACCCCAACCTTCTGGCTGACCGGTAGTTAGGGATTCTTTTTTTAATTTTATTTTTAATATAAAATAAGGGACAATATCGAAATTTAAGAAAAAATAGTGAGGACATTTTTGGAAAAAAAAAACCTTAGCTGAGCATTTGACCAAATATTGAAGTCTCAAGGGAAAAGTGTCAAAAAAGTCCTAAATTTATTGCATTAGTGTCAATTCAGTCCTAAGCCTTTTTTGTATCCTAATTTAGTCCTTAACTTTTTGTATTAGTGTCAATTAAGTCCTAAACTTTTTTTTTGTGCTAATTCAATTCTAAACCTTTTGACATTGATGCCAATGCAGTCCTAAATCTTTTATATTTCCAATTGAGTTAATCCGGTGAATTTTAGCTAAAAATTGCTGATGTGGACATCGATTATCCTACATGACACGATTAGCGCTAATTTGGATATTTTTAATATTATTCTAATATTTTAAATAATTTTTAAGCATTTTTCATTTAAAATATTTAAAAAAAAATATTTAAAAATACCCACATTAGCTCTAACCGTGCCATGTAGGATAATTGACATCTACTCCAATGATTTTCGATCAAAATTGACCAAATTGACTCAATTGGCATAAAAGCAAAATATTTAAAACTAAATTGGCACTAATACAAAACGTTTAGAACTGAATTGGTATCAATAAAATGTTTAGAATTAAATTGGCACCAATACAAAAGGTTTAGAACTGAATTGGCACAAAAAAAGTTTAGGACTTAACCGGTACTAATGCAATAGATTTATGACTTTTTTGACACTTTTTCCGAAATCTCAATGCTAGTCTCTACCAGCATTGAGTATTCAGCATTCCCAATGCTAACTTTCATCCCAAAGCCCCTTAAAAATTATTGCCAAAAGCCCTACATTTTGTTCAAGGGGCTTTGGAACTCTAATGGGCTTTGAAAAAGCTGAACCAAACACATTCGTTATCTGCAACCTTCCTTGCATATAGCCATTTGGGCCTATATCCTACCACCATACCACGTACCAATCACTTGAAAGGAATTGCTCTTGTTTAGCAAGTTGTTCACTCGATGGGCCTGCGTCAATCTATTTAGGCATACTTAGGGCCTGTTTGGTAACGTTTCTATTCCCTGTTTCTGTTCTCCGAAACAAAAAAGATTGAAAAACATGTTTGGTAATGCAAATAATTTTGATTCTGATTCTGCTTCCGAAAACACTTTTGGACAGAAAATAATAAACAAAAAAAAGTTGTTTCTAAAAAAAAAAGAACACTTTTGATATTAAAAAAAGACAACGATAATCTTCTTTCACTTTGTCGAGCGCCTGCGAGGCGTGGGTTGGGTCAACCCGACCCTGTCCAAATAATTTTTTAATAAAAAATTGGGATACAAATTTAAAAATCCAAAAAATGAAAATTCATAAAAAAAAAACTAAAAAATGAACTTTTTTTCAAAAATTCCAAAAAAAATCTCAAAAATTAGGAGATGGGTCTCAACTGGCCAATCCTCTTTTTTCTTTACGATTTTTCCTTCAACTTCTCCCAAATGATAATTTTTCTCCTCATGGGCAAATCATTCCAAAAAAATCAAAAAATTCCAAAAAAAAATCTCAAAAATTAGAAAATGGTCCATTCAACTGGCTAATCCTGTTTTTGGTGATTTTTCCTTTTGATATGGTCCATTCAACTGGCTAATCCTGTTTTTGGTGATTTTTCCTTTTTGATTTTTTCTAAGCCTTCTTGATTTGTTGTTGGAGTATCATGCTGCATCAGTGACTATCTGCATGGTATCCAAGGGCAAAATTGAGCCACGTATGTGGCAGATATGGATTTTATTCATTCTAAGCAATAAAAGATAATCGGAGTCAATTCTTTCATACTCGACATATGCATAGCCTCAAGCAAAGCATTTAAAAATAAAAAATTTAGCGTATTACCCTTCCAAGGAACAAATTTGAAGCATCCCTATTCTAGCTAAAAAGATGTCATGGTGCGAGAGGATCACACTTGTGGGATCTGAGTAAAGTCATCAAAAGTGAATGATGCCGAAGCGCGATAGAAACCAAGGCTAAACAGAATAGAATTCGATAAACGAGGAATAATCACTGTTCACTCAAAACGATATCAAATCGTGATATTCTCAATATTCAATAATCTATCATAAACTGCTCTTTCACGAACCATAAACATCCTTATATAAGGTGCTAACCCTAATTGACCTAGGAAACACAAAATTACAAAAACGCCATTAGAATTAATTAAAATACGTAAAAACATTAAAATTGCAAAAAAGCCTAAAACAGAAAGATCGTAAGTGCATCATTCTCCCCTTCTAGGAAAAAGATTCGTCCTCGAATCTGGTAGGTCTTCATTGATATGAATCTCCTTAGGTTCTCCATCATCTGCATATGCTTCATGTTCTACTTGTTGCTCTGGTTAAAACCACTCCTCGGGTCAACAAGCATATCCATTAACACGAAAGGTCTATAGCTATATTCACCGATTTCTCCAGGAATTGTTGGTCCCATAGGGCACAAAACGTATTCATTCTCCAGTATTCTTCTCTCAAGACTTTCCTCACCAGGTACACCTTTTGCGTTTCGTTCCTCGTCGCTTGTTGCAGAGAATGTTAAATTTCACTAATCCAAGATCAAGCAGCTTAACTTCTTTAACAACATCAGGCCCAACTAAAATAGGCTCTATAGATGCAGACACCGGTTGCCACTCAACTACATCGTCCCTTACAGAAGCGTAAATTACCACTAACCAGCAACCTACGTCGGTATCATTAGCTTCATACATTCTTCCCATATCTCCTTGAATGGAGATAAGATCTGGATTTCCAACCATAGGCCTAAGCCACTTAATCTTGATTTTTTCTTCCTTCCCACCACTATATATTCCACGAACAGCATACAAATTTGGGTGGAAGCCCCTACCAAATTCAATAACACTTTCATAAATATTAACAATACCCAGTAATTCAGGCTCACGCACCTTCAGAGAAGTCGACGTGCCCATCGGGTTCACAGTGCCCATACAAACTTTCACGGAAAACTTATTGTGCCTTTTATCATAGGGAAAATTAGTGCCCATGAATTTAATGGAAGGTTCATTGCCATCTTCTGAGTCAACTCCAAAAAATCGATCTTCATCAATTGCATCAAAGAGGTATAACATCTTCTTTGTAGGACGCCCAGCTCCATGTCCGGTTTTGCACTTGATCCGACCAACTATGGGGCTCCTTTGGGTGCTTTTCTCAAGGCTTGTGCATAAGACATATCACATCATAGTCAATAACTTCATCGAGGGCAGTGGCACAACCCGATCATCGTGGTCAGCAGTTAACAGCATGGTAGATGGGTACTAGACTGATTGATCCAGAAATTCGTCCCATGGCCTCCTCACTTTATTGTCGGGGCTTGAAACAACAGCCCTTTTTAACTCTTCTGGAGTTATATACCCATCACCATCGAGACCAAATTTCTCAAACGCGATCTGCAATCTCTTTAGCCATTTCTCAGAATCGTGTTCTTCCAATTGGTGGACATGTCAAGTGGCAGCAACAAACTCATGGAAATCCACTAGCCCACCAGTATTGCGATCAGTAGCTTGAAGAATCTCCAACACCCGCGATTCCTTCGACACGTCGTAGGTCAATTGATGCCACCATCTCTGAGTGAGGAGATAGAAAGTATCGCCTTCCCTGGTGTTGGATTTAGACGCCAATGCGATGTCCCCGATCAGAACCCTCTTTTCCTCATTGCAAACTTCGAAAAGCCTCTAGTAGCGAGTATTAAACGCTGGACGATGCACTTTAGTCCTCGCCCCATAAATTTCTCTCAATTCCACAATCGGCAAATCCTGCGGACACCACGACAAATCGCTTTTTTGCCCTAAATCCATCACTTCCGACTGGAGCTCTCGGCCTAGTGTTTCCTCCAATGAGAGATTGGCCCCCGAAATCAGTTGCATATCACCGATCACCGGGCTGACGGCATGTGGGCCGAAAATTGGCGCCTTGTCATCGAATGCAACGAATCGTTCATAGCTCGGCACGCCTCCGAACGCGACCTTAGCCATCAGTTCACCCGCGAACGTGGCGAACGAGTAATTTTGACCAAGAATCGGATCTTCGTCAAATTCTGGATATTCGTCAAAGATTGGATTTTTATAACAAGTCGGATCCGCATCCACTTGTTCTCCATTAGATTCATCATAGATTGGATCACCATCATAAACTGGATTTTCATAACAAATCCGATATGTATCAAAAATCAAATCTTGATCAAGGATTGGTTCTTGATCAAAGATCGGATCTTGATCAACGATCGGATGTTCATCGACAATCGGATATTCATCGACGATCGGATATACATCAACGATAGGATTTTTTTTGGAAGAAAAGTACAACCCCGCCAGCGCAAGTTGTCGCTCCATATACGTTCGTCATTTCAGCACCTGCGCAAGTCGGCGCTTCAAATCCTGAATTCGTCTCCGCAGCTCTTCGTTTTCTCTTCGCAGTTCTTCGTTTTCTATGTCTAGCAGGTCTCTCGGACGTGGCTATTCATCTGCATCAGTGTTGACACCTGATTTTTTAACCAAGTCTTTTTCAGCTTTATTTTGAAAAATCACAAAAAATCCATAAAAAGTCAAAAAAATTACAAAATCAACTTTGGTAGCCTTGGCCAAGCCCAAGGAACAATTCTTGACCAAAAAATAATTTTTCATATTTTTCACATTTTTTAGTATTTTTTTAGAAAATAGAAAAATACTCAAAAAAATCAAGAAAAATAGCGTTTGAGGTCACAAAAATATGGAAAAAAAGCCAATATTTTTCTTTTAAATCCCTTGTCTTTTTTACCTCACAAAAAGTCCAAAATAAAATTCAATTGTATATGTTCCTTTGTTATACATATGATTGAATTTGAGAAACAAATGTCAATCGAGTCTTTTAATTTGCAATTTTGGCATTTTCTAGGATCTTGACATCCATTCTAACTGTCTCTTATTGCAATTTAGCCCAATTGATTGTACAAATTGCTCAATTGCACGAATTTGGCAAAATTACATACTAAAATTGCATTTTTAGTCCTTGAAATTGAGCATAATTGAAATTACTTTCAATTCAAGGGCTATCATTGCAAATTAAACATACTTCCCAATGGGTTTCACCATTTTGAATCGATTGGCACAGGTAATTTGACCCAATTTGATCATTTGAACCTTCAATTGCATAATTCCCCAATTTGTAATTAAAAGGAAATTTGGGGTTTTTGTTGAAATTGATATGAACTTTTGGGCAAAATCACATTTTTTTTTATAGAATTCATGCCCTAGATTCGATTATGAGGTTCAATTGCAAAAATTTCCTGTTAATTTGGATTTAATTTGGAAAATTGCAAGTCGGGACCGGTTCAGACCGGTCTGACTGCCGGTCGGACCGGTCGAACTGGTCCGCTACAGTGTCGTCGTCTTCCTCAGGCACTTGCGTGAATGAACAGTAAATGGTCGAACTTTGACGGGGAAATTGACGGACCAATCGACTTCAATTGAAGACGCAATGGTGGGCGTTTAGTTCCTTAGGCCACTCCCCGTCGATTGGAACCAGAATGATGATCAATGGCCGCCGGAGCAGGGAGCAATCGGCCGGTCAAACTGCGAACCTACGAAAGTCAACATTTACCCAAACGCAGACCAAATTCATCCTAAATTCACGCGGAATGAGACCCGCCGTAAGACCAAACAGAATCAGACGAGATGCCCATCGCCCCCGACGCCGATTGGACCTAAAATCACGTGATGGCACGTGCCATTCGAGTCAGTTGGCCATTCCCCGTTCGGCGCCAAAATTTCAAAGAGGGATATAAGCCAACAGACCTTCGCGAAGCAGGCGGTTGGTGGATTCAGTTCGACGAGAAGAAACTGAATCAAGAGAGAGAAAGAACGAGAGAGAGAGCTCTCACCTTCTCTCGCGGTGGTCGAAGGTTTGAGCTCGGATTTGCAGAGCGCTGGTTGGGCCTTCGGAGGCTAAACCGAAGCTCCACGAGGTCGTCAAGAAGTCGCCCAAACTCCCAGGAAGTGAACGCCACCGATCGCGCCGCCTGAAACCGTGGAAATAGGTAAGACGAAGCTTAAAGCTCTTCACTGTGCATTAATGGTGACTTGCTTGTTTTATGTTCTTTTTTGTGATTTGCGTGTGCGTTTTCTTCCCTGAACATCACTGACCATTGTCGCACATCTATTTTGTATCGATTTCGCTTGCACACCCCGAATTGAGTCTCCCAATCCCAACCTCTATCGTCGAACACTATCCATTCTTGCCCAGCCAAATCTGGGCCGAGCGAGCTCAATCGGAGCTCGAGGTAAGCCTTCTAAACTTCCTCTGGTGCTATTCTATGACTGGATTGCCATGATTTGTTGCGAATCGAGCTATTGAATCTCCATGGCCGTACTCGGCATTCTGTATGATACTCGCGATTCTGTGGATTATGAGCTCTGATTCTTAGATATGTTAGACTAGAGGTGACGGCGAGTTGATTAGTGTTGGTCTCGCGCGATTTCATCAAGATCCCACCGTCGGATCGTCGCCGGAGAAGCATAGCCGTTCGTCCAGTTGCAGGCGCGAGGTTGAAGACGATGCACACGTGGCGAGGTCAACGAGTCAAAGGTCTAGGTGGCAACACGCGATTGGTCCACGTGGATGTCGAGTTAGCATGGCCGTTGGGTCTGTTATTCGAATAGAAAAGATCGGACGGTTCAGATAAATCGAACTTAAATTCTAGTGGCCGTCCGATTAGTAAATAGGATTATCCGAAAATGGTTTTAAAATCAGAAAATCAAAAATGGGATGAAACGGTGCCGTTTAGTTTAGTTGTAGTGCGGCGTCGTTTAGGTTAGTGTGAATGGACGGCCCAGATCTAGTCTTGGGTTTTAATCGTGGCCGTAGGTTAAAGTAGTCAGATCAGACGGCCTGGCCGAGTCTTCATTCAATCTGAACCGTAGGTTTAAGTAATCTGATCCGGCGGTCGTGGATTAGCCACGCGGCTCAATAGGAGCCGTCGGATCAAGCCTAGATAATACAAAAATAAAAAAAAAGGCAGATACGGCGTCGTTTAGGTGATCGGGTCTCGCGGGTCCGGTTCCGGGTCTAGGCCGGGTTCCGACCCGAGTGGGTCAGGTCGACCCGGCCCGAATATCATTTTTTCAATAAAAAAATCAAAAAATGATTTTTAAAAATAAAAAAAAATCATCAAAATCCTAGAAAATCAAAAATATTGCTAGAAAATTCTAGAAAATTCCAAAAAAAATGTGGAAAAATTGTGGAAAAATCCTAGACACTCTAGAAATCCCCAAAAATCGAGGATTGATCACAGAACACTGGTCAACCCTATTTTTGGGGTTTATTATCCGTTCTTCCGAGACTTGATGATATTACTCTTTAGGGGTAAGTCGCATCTGCTGTATATGCAAGATAAGGTCGATAATGCCAAGGTAAGAATTAGGGTCAGGTAGGCGACCAATTCTTAGGCTTGGGTTTTCGAGTCCCGCCTCTTTTCTCAAAATGACGATTTTGCCCTTTAATGGGAAAATCGTCTTTCTTGTTCCAATCGAGTCCTGAAAATTGCTTAAAATTAGGGTTTGGGTCAAGTGGGCGATCCACCCTAATATTTGAGATTTTCAGTCACCATCTTTGTCCAAAATGACGATTTTACCCCTCCGAGGGTAAAATCACTTTTAAATTTCAAAAAAATCCTGAAAATTCTCAAAAAATGGAAAATGGATTGGATTGATAGCCCATCCTATTTCCCCCATCTTTTGAATTCCCAATTCATATAAAATGACAAATTTGCCCTTTTCAAGGCGAATTGTCCCTGAATAGTTCAAAATTACGATTCTGCCCCTCATGGGCGAATCATGTCCAAATCACTCTTAATCCTTGATTGACATTTCTCTAGGCTAATAGGGCCTCATCAGGGATGCCATGCTGCTTTCATGTGTTTTATCCGCATGCATTGGATCCTTGATTTGCGCACTTATTTTTAATGATTGTGAGTGATAGGGTAGTAATTCCCATCTGCATGAACTCCTAGATTTAGGATCTGTACCCCACTCATCTGTATGAAATCCAAGGATCAGATAAACCATTCAACTTAGGTACCGAAAGGGCGTCAACTCTGACAGTTGGCGTAACTAAGTCCCCAAACCCACTTCTCTGGTTTCCGCAGGATCGAATAGACCACTCCCAACTATTCGATGGGGTTTCCGATCGTACCCTCCACAAAACGATTGGTGGCGACTCCTTGGCATGTACACTTATCACATGTCACTAGACCACACTGAAGGTCGACCACGTATATCCAGCAGTTACGATTTGGGAAATGGACCTTGGGAGAGGCTCGCGTCCGATCATGCAACATCGGACGGCCCATTAACCCACGCTAGCCAGATGGCGCTCGAGAGGGTCGCGACAGACTAGCGACTCCACTGGGGACTTATTCTAAACCAGAATCTCTGGTTACGAATTCCAGAGGACTTGAGCCGTTTAAAAAGTTGTTTGTTTTATCTGACCTTATTTTCTGCAGATGCTCTCGAAGGTGAGGTACGTACACTAACCATTGTGTTAGATGTTTCTGCAGATTAGAGAAATAAGGGGTGGAGTGATTGTTGACATTTTTTCCTGCAGGTTGGAGTTGGGAATGTATGTTTATTTTCATGCAGATACTGAAGCGGTGTTTTGATACAAACTGATGTGCATGACTTTGCATTGTGATGATCACGACACATTACACACACTGGCGGTCAAACCCCGAATGCAACCACCTCTAGGTTACCTTAGATAGGGAAGGGATGCGAAAAGGATCTTGTGTTTGATGGCACTTGAGACTTTCGTATTCGTTCCCGCCTACCATCTGCATTGGCGATATCTAGCCCTCTTGGGTAGGTACCCTTGGGTAGGAATCTGCCTCATGTGGATTGTGGGAGCCTGAGCCGTAGGTTCCTCACCTGATTTTTCTATTTTTAGAGTATACCCACTTGTCTCATGCGCGTGTCTATGAATGGTTGGTGTACCTAAAACCATCCATTGATACAGGGGGACATTCCACATTCCCCCAAGTATGGTTGGTAAGGCATTTATTTTCAATGTACTTTATTATTCCCTGCTCCATAATATGACTCATACATCACATACATTCATATGCATCATGAAAATCACTCAAGTGACTAATTGAAACGACGATGGTAATAGGGTAGGATGTCGCTGTTCCCTAAGAGCTCGACAGAGTTGGTGACCTTCGAGTACTTAAGGAAAGTCACTCGCCCTGGACCAAACACACAGCTACACTTCACCAGATTCGTGCATGGTCGGGAACTGACTGGACGTAAGCTAGGATATGCGGAAGATTGTCAAACCCGCTACTACGTCGATAACCTCTGATTCAAGCGACAAGCAGACGAGATGTTTAAGAATTATTTGGAGGTGAAGAGATAGCGTCGCAACCAGTTGGCCAGGGAGGCATATGCCCGTCGGAAGGCTGAACTACTGACCAAAGAAAGTGCACCCGTAATCACTTTTTGGGGAAAAAGAAGACGTCCTGCTACCAAGACAAAGCCAAAGCGTATCACACTCAAGAAGGTGAAACCCGAGAAGGCTCCTGAAGTCGTCATACTATGGACCAGAGAATGGCCAGAGGAACTACGACCTTTTGACCATAACATTGAAGATAACTCCCCTACACTTGATTGAAGGAGAGTTCTCGACTGACTGTCAAGAGTGATTTAGATCCTCACATTCCATTGGTCTTTTATGGCTTTCTTGTTTGAAGAATCTTTCTCTACCTTTCTTTCATTAGGAATCCTGATTGTAATAAAATTTCATTCCACTTTGTTCATTTGATGTATTGACCAATGGAATGTGACATTATTGTTTCCCTTAGTCACTGAGTGAACCTGACTAAATTGCATAATTCACTTCCCTGAAATTCAAGTTAGGCTTTAAGTCAGGCCTTCGAGACCTGAAAGGGGTCCTAATTTCCATTTCTTCAAAATGAACTATGCAATTAAGTTAGCCCATGCATATCTCATGGCATCTGCATAATCATGTCTTAAAGTAATTTTCGACGATTGACTTTTTAAAAAAAATCATTTGCATATTTTAGACTTGATGGGAAAGAGTGATATTCAAGTGTTCAAAGTTCCCCGGGCCGAACTCCAATCATGGTGGGATAGCATGGGCGAAGCTAGCCAGAAGTATGCTGAATCACGACTAGGATACCTGTTGGACCTGCTGAAGATTGAGTGTCCACCTGCCTTTATCCAAGCCATGGCGCTCTATTGGGATCCTACCACCGCTACATTTTGCATGGAAGGACTAGAGATTACTCCCACTATAGAGGAGTACAGTGCCGTCATCGGAGTTGAGTTCACTCACACACTCGTTCGACCCCCCATAGGATTTGAACCCCTGAGTCAGGTGGCTGAATTCCTTGACACAAGCCTAAGCGAAGTCAAAGCAGATGCAAAAAGCAATTCTGGACGAATCTCCCTATCTTTCCTTATAGACCGATTTTCCTGCCTCCTGTCGCGACCCGTCCAGAAGCGGACGCGGCTAATGGATTACCGATCACGGGTCTTGGATCGGCGCGAGCCCTCCCAGGCCCATACCAAATCGCGGCGGGAGTATTCTTCGACGATAAGAGTCGATCGCTTTCGACCTTCAGTGTGGTCGTGGTGGCATGTGCAACATGTGCATGCATTTGGAGTCGCCACCGGTCTTTCTTGGAGGGTAGACCGGAAACCTTACTGACCGATTGGGAGAGATCGATCAGTTCTGCGGAACCAGAGATTTTGGGTTCGGGGACTTGGTTACGCTGGTGTCATTACCAACGCCCTTTCGGTACCTAACGCGAGTGATTTTCCTAGCTAAGAGTTCATGCAGACGAGTGGTGAGTGGAGTACGAATCCTAAATTTAGGAATTCATGCAAATAGGAATGACTATCCTAGCAATCACAATCAATAATAAAATGCGCAAATCAATGAATCCAAATATGCAAAATAAACACATCAAATCAACATGACACTTCTAATAAGGCTCTATTAGCCTAAATAAGTATCAATCAAGCTTAGAAATGATTTAGACATGATTTTACCCATAAGGGGTAAAGTCGTAATTTTGAGACAAAGGGGACGATTTGCCCAAAAAGGGCAAAATCATCATTTCGGAATGAATTCGGAGTAAAACAATGTCAAAAATAGGTTTGGTCACTCAATTGACCAATTTCCTATTTTTTGCAATTTTCATGATTTTCTGGAATTTTAGAAACCGATTTACCATTCGAAGGGTAAAATCGTCATTTTCTAAAAATGGGAATGAAATGTGGAAATCTTAGACATAAGGTTTAGTCACCTATCTGACCCATCGCCAAATTCTAAGCAATTTCCACAATTCATCGGAATATCAAAGACGATTTACCCTTTGAGGGGTGAAATCGTCATTTTGGATTAAAGGGGAGAAAATCCCAAAAATGAAAACAAATCAATTTTTTGTCATTTTCAGCCTTGGAAAAGTTTTAGAATTTTTTTAGGAATTTTCTGCAATTTTTCTCAATTTTTTTTTTGAATTTTTCCTTAATAATTCATTTTTTTGGATTTTTTTTTATTCTGAAAAACCCCAATCGGACGGTCTAGAATGCGCCACGTGGTGTCTCGATGACAATCGAATCATTTTAATTTTTGTAAAATTCGAAATTCATTTCTTTTAATACTAAAAATATTTTTTTATTCTGAAAATCACCGGATCACGACACGTGGCTCATCTGCAGCCATCCAATCTAGCATTTTTTGTTTTTGTTTTTGTTTTTATAGGACGCAACATAATGCAAAAAAAAAAATAAAAAAATAAAGAAGATATTAAGTCATTATACAACATAAACATAAGCAAAGGAGATGGGATCCGGTGAATTTTACGACGTCGGAGTCCGTCGGTGCTCGTGCAACAATGTGTGGGAGTATAAACCACCAGCAGGAGGCTCGGCCTTCCGATTCTGGGGTAGCACAATATGATTTACAGAAAATAAATAAATAAAACACCTTGGACACCAATAGGAGGCTTAGCCTTCCGATTCTGGGTCTTTTATGCGAAATATAGAAATGCTATGACATAAAGTAAATACACAGCAAATATTTAGACACCAACAGGAGGCTCGGCCTTCCGATTCTGGGTCTTTTATGCGAAATATAGAAATGCTATGACATAAAGTAAATACACAGTAAATATTTAGACACCAACAGGAGGCTCGGCCTTCCGATTCTGGGTCTTTTATGCGAAATATAGAAATGCTATGACATAAAGTAAATACACAGTAAATACGAAAAAATACAAAATAAACAATAATCCGAGCTCGGATGAGGAGGACGTTGAACTATTTTCACAAATCCGAACGGTGAAGATGAAAAAAGAATTGAGATGAGATTATACACAAAATTTTACCTCGATCCGATGGTCGAATTGATCGAAAACTGAAGAAATACCGGCGGATGAACAGTTCCCGCGCCAGGAACAACTTCTGATTTGGCTGCTGTTCGACCACTTGGAGAGATCTTTTTAAAGATCCGAACGGTGGATATGAAGAAGGGGTTAAGAAGACCCTGCACACAAAAAATTAGCTCGATCCAACGGCTCAATCGGCCGGAAACTCAAGAAATGTCGGCGGGTATACAATTCCCACGCCTGGAACAGCTTCTGATTTGGATGTTGTACGACCACTTTGAGAGATTTTTTTAAAGATCCGAACGGTGGATATGAAGAAGGGATCAAGAAGACCTTGTACACAAAAATTCAGCTCGATCCAACGGTCCAATCGGCCGGAAACGCAAGAAATGTGGAGGGTGGTAGTGTGATGACAAAAAAATGGAAGAGAGAATATATGGAATGAGCGTGGGAGAGGAATAAGAAGAAGAAGAAGGAGGAAGAGGAGAAGAATAAATAGAAGAAGAAGGAGTGCGACGGATGATGAGGAGGGGGGGAGAGTAAAATAAAATAAAATAATAAAATTGTAATAAAATAATAATATAATAAAATACTAAAAAGTAAAAATAATAATAAAATAATCAAAAGCGAAGACAAAATGATGAGTCCCCTTTTCCTTTTAAATGATGATGTTTTCACTCCTTTTCCCTTTAATCATTACTAATATTTTTGCCAAATTCAATTTTATGATGATCAAAGAACACCTAAAATCAAACCTGAATTTTACTATTTATGAGGTCAGAAAATGGATAAAATAAAAATAAAAATACTGAATATTTTTATATATTTTTGTGACCTCAAATATTATTTTTCTTTATTTTCTTGATTTTCTTTTTCTTGATTTTCTTTTTTTTTTGTATTTTTCGAAAATATATTAAAAAAATGAAAATTATGAAAATTATTTTTTTTGGTCAAAATGGTTCATTTAGCTTGGCTAAGGTCACCAAAATTTATTTTTCAATTTTTCAACTTTTTATGGATTTTCTATGAATTTTCAAAAAAATAAATAAATAAATAAATAAAAATAAAAAAAAAAAAGTTGATCAAAATTTAGGTGTCAACAGCTGCCCCTCTTTGAGAGGAATCTCGTTAGAGGTTTCTCTCAAAGATAAGGTGACACCTGAGTCCTGATCGACTCGACTCGGGAAACTAAAGGAAAAGGAGTCATGACATCCAGTTTTTCATGCTTGTCGATGTATGCTCTTTCTTGAAGGGGGAAACATTCATTTGACATGAGAGAGTGAGATAATAGAGAGACATACCTGCCACTTACCTGTTCGATGTTTGTGCGATTTTCGCGGTGTTTGATGGATTCAAGAGAATTTCTAAGAACTCGTTACTAGAGTATCCTAGAGAGGTTAAGCTCTGACCCGTATGGTAGGTCAAACCATAATGGGATTCCTAACTGATAGGAATCTAAGGAAGACGCGTCCCATTTGGGATTTGCCAAGGATTTTGATCCGTATGGTGGATCGGACCATTGAGTTGACCATTTAAGTGATTTTCACTATTGGATTGACCCTTCAGGCGGTTTCTACCTTTGATTGACCCTTCAGGCGGTTTCTACCATGAGTTGACCCTTCAGGCGGTTTCTACCATGAGTTGCCCTTCAGGCGGTTTCTACCATGATTTGACCCTTCAGGCGGTTTCTACCTTTGATTTGACCCTTCAGGCGGTTTCTACCTTTGATTTGACCCTTCAGGCGGTTTCTACCTTGGTTTGACCCTTCAGGCGGTATCTACCTTGGTTTGACCCTTTAGGCGGTTTCTACCTTTGTTTTGACCCTTCAAGCGGTTTCTACCTTTGTTTTGACCCTTCAGGCGGTTTCTACCTTTGTTTTGACCCTTCAGGCGGTTTCTACCTTCAGTTTGCTTTGAAAAGGGGTCTCATGACGAGGGTTCTCCACGTCCGATGAGACTGCCTAATTTTTAAAAAGGGGTCTCATGACGATGGTTCTCCACGTCCGATGAGACTGTTTGAAAGTTGAAAAGGGGTCTCATGACGAGGGTTCTCCACGTCCGATGAGACTGCCTAAATTTTGAAAAGGGGTCTCATGACGAGGGTTCTCCACGTCTGATGAGACTGCTTGATTTTTGAAAATGGGTCCTGGGACGAGGGTTCTCCACGTCTGCTGGAACTGTTTGATATTTTGAAAATGGGTCCTGGGACGAGGGTTCTCCACGTCTGATAGGACTTTTTCTTTTAAAAGGGTTTTTTTTTTCTTTTTTTTTCAGAGATCCCGAAGTTTGTCGGGAATTCAGTTTTTGAAGCAGTGAAAGATTTTATCTTGACAAAACTTCACTTGAGTCTGTTGAGGCGACATTCTGGGAGCTGGGTTCTCCAGGTATCCTGCAGAAGTTTGAGCCTGAAAGATTCTTCTTCACCAAGAAAACGTTAGTAATCTTTGGGAAGACCACGGCTGTCCATTTGACAAAACCGTATGATTTAAGTTTTAATCATGAAATGTGCATTTTGATGCTGGAGGTTATCCAAAGCATTCTTGCAACATGCAAATGTGATCACAAATCTCTTGCACGGAAAATCTGGATCAACAGTTTGAAAATTCCAAAAAGAGTTTGTTCAAAACATCAATTGGAATATTTCTCGACAAGGAGGCCATCTCACCTGTTTTGCGATAGTGGTTTTTTATAGGGGATGCACTCAATTCCCTACTAACCTGTGCCTAGGTTTTAGGCTCATTCGCAGCGCATACATTTTGATCGGTCGGGAGGTCTTCCACGGGACCGTAATGTTGGGCTTGGATATTGGTTTTCAAGGGGGACCCGCTTCGGAGTCGAGGCCATTGTATGAAAGTCTTCACCATCTGCTCCGGGTTTACAAGTCAAGAACCCTGCAAAATGAGAAAGAAATAGTCTTGCTCGTACTTCTTCGAGCTAAGCAATATGTTAACCCAAGTGTCTTAGTCAGAGAAGACTGTTTCAGGGTTGTAACATTGGTAGGATTGGGGACCGAAAAAAGGCTTGTTTTTGGCCCAGAAATTACGAAGGGTTTGACATTGGTGATCATTGCAAATTTACCACCTGCCCTTTTCCTCTCTGCACCTTCAGTTTTTGGGATGCGCAACCGATTTTGAGGTGTGCACCAGCTCTTCAGAGAGCGTTTCGTCGCATTAAGAGACTGATGACTCTGTCTGCGTCTCTGCTCCACGCTTGACACCATTTGGGGAGTAGTCTTTTTGATCTGACTCCTCTAGGGATTTCCTCTTTTCCCATCCGGCTTCATTGCGGATCAATCAAACAACTTACACGAGCATCGGCCTTGCTTTTACCAGGCACTTTGCTTTTTCTCGATGCCGTGGATTTTTCTCATTCATTTTTAAAATCCCACTTTTTCTCATCTTCATGGGATCGCGTTAGACCTATGATCAAAGGTCTAACAAGGTTAAACATTAACTTAGGAATTTTTTTTGCAAACCCTAAGTCTTGAACTCCTTCGTTTCTGAAGTGATGCTGCATCCGTCTTGGAATGTGCAATTATCACCAACGGGTTTATGAAATGATTCTGCAGGCTCAACTTGGCTATGCAAAGGATTCGGTGTGTGGGATAGAGAAATGAATGCTTCTCATCATCCTATGGCACTTGGATTACCATATAAACAACACACAAAGATTAATGTTAGTCCGAGCAAGAAAATTTATAACCATTTTCTCCTGATGCTGCTGGACTTACCTCCATTTTGCCCCGATGTGGGGTGGTTCTTGACAGGGTTAAGAATGAAAACCGCCGGTCAAAGGGGTTATCAACGGTCACCTGTAGTGTTTGGGGGATATGAAACGAATGCCTCCGTCGTCCCAACCCATGTAATCGCTGCGAATGGTCCCTACTTCCGTAGGTCCAGATTTTGCTGTCTTATCCGCTCCACTTCTCTCTTAAGTGTGTATAGGACGTGTTTGGACTAGACTTTGCCTCTCGTCTTTTGAGAAAACGTCCTTTTGAAAGTTTTGAACAACTTTTGATTGAAAAAATCTTTTTCGTTTTCTCCAAAAAATTTACCCGTCAAGGGGATTTTATGATGCACCATGCATGTTCTTATTCATGTTCAGACAACTTCCTATTTCAAAACATGAATGCCAATGAAGTTAGAATTCTATGTCTTTTCCAGACATTAGATTCTGAAAGCTTTTCTTTTCTTCTCAGTTTTTTATTCAACATCTTCAATGGATTGGGGAAAGGGATACTTACCTGTTCCCCGCGGCTGGAGATCCCTGAAAATGCGGAAGAAACATGTTATTGTACGTTCACGAATTTTTCAAAAAATTAGAACGATACATCTTACCCTTGGTCGTGTGCCCCTGCGAGTGCACATAGGTTGTGAAAATTTGTCCTCCTTGATGGCGAGTCCCTATCAAGGATAAATAACAAGTGTTAACTCATATTCCCAAATCCAAGATAAATTGGGACGATACGACTTTACTCTTGATTTGCATTCCGTTATGATGTTGCGTATTGATATGAACAACATCTATCAAATTCCTCTATCAGTGCTTGAAGGTATTTGCAACGCCTACGGTCCATTTGCCCCAGCTGGGCGACGTCTGGTTTGTCATTTGAATGCATGAGCTTTTGGGTGCATTGTCCCTTTTATCACCTGAGATAAAAAAAAATGGAGAAAAATTTATCCCCAGATCTGATTAAAAATCAATTAGGAACGATACGTCCTTTTACCAAACGAGTGGCTCTGCGGCCAAATGTATTTTACACTGAAGAGACGAATTCCACCATGCTCCACGGGTTTGGGGAATTTGCCCCTATTTTCGATAGAAATGAGCCTTATCGAGATGTATACAATACAAATAGATCCCTAATACAATCAATCTAAGGGACGAGATAGAGAGGACCTAAGCAAAATTAGTCTTATACAAGAGAACTAAAAAATGCCAAACCAATCAAAGGAATGTGGTCCGAACACTTGGAGATGCCCCAGTTCCAGTCTTCGAGATGTGACTCCAGGATCACCGATTTTTTTTTTTTTAGGTGGTTTTAGACATGCACAAGAGACAAGTGAGGATAAAACTTCTAAAAATCAAAGGATTTGGCACCTAAGGCCAAGGTTCCCACCTCGAGTTCTAGAAAGAGTCGATTCCATTGCACAGCTATCGTTGCATTGGGACTCGATCCATAGTTCGAAGTGAGCGGAATTGAAAAGTGGATTACCCCATGTTTTTCCTCATGGAGATTCCATTTTCAATTCCTTCTATTGTTTTCCTAAAGAGGGCGCCAGGGGTTTTAGGCGCGGCTGTGTGTGTTCATTGTGTCGTGCTAAAACAATAAACTGCATTTCATTTAAAAAACACCGCTTCAATATAAACATCCACACAATCATATATCCAAAACTCCTACCTGCATAAAACAGAGTTAACAAGTACTCCACCCCTTATTTCTCCAATCTGCAAAAACATTTAACACCTCAAGGGTTAAAGTACGTACCTCACCTTGAAGAGCATCTGCATAAAACATGTTAGAAAAATCAATCAACTTTTTAATCGGCTCAAGTTCTCTAAAGTTCCCCAGCGGAGTCGCCAGCTGTCGCGACCCGTCCGGAAGCGGACGCGGCTAATGGATTACCGATCACGGGTCTTGGATCGGCGCGAGCCCTCCCAGGCCCATACCAAATCGCGGCGGGAGTATTCTTCGACGATAAGAGTCGATCGCTTTCGACCTTCAGTGTGGTCGTGGTGGCATGTGCAACATGTGCATGCATTTGGAGTCGCCACCGGTCTTTCTTGGAGGGTAGACCGGAAACCTTACCGACCGATTGGGAGAGATCGATCAGTTCTGCGGAACCAGAGATTTTGGGTTCGGGGACTTGGTTACGCTGGTGTCATTACCAACGCCCTTTCGGTACCTAACGCGAGTGATTTTCCTAGCTAAGAGTTCATGCAGACGAGTGGTGAGTGGAGTACGAATCCTAAATTTAGGAATTCATGCAAATAGGAATGACTATCCTAGCAATCACAATCAATAATAAAATGCGCAAATCAATGAATCCAAATATGCAAAATAAACACATCAAATCAACATGACACTTCTAATAAGGCTCTATTAGCCTAAATAAGTATCAATCAAGCTTAGAAATGATTTAGACATGATTTTACCCATAAGGGGTAAAGTCGTAATTTTGAGACAAAAGGGACGATTTGCCCAAAAAGGGCAAAATCATCATTTCGGAATGAATTCGGAGTAAAACAATGTCAAAAATAGGTTTGGTCACTCAATTGACCAATTTCCTATTTTTTGCAATTTTCATGATTTTCTGGAATTTTAGAAACCGATTTACCATTCGAAGGGTAAAATCGTCATTTTCTAAAAATGGGAATGAAATGTGGAAATCTTAGACATAAGGTTTAGTCACCTATCTGACCCATCGCCAAATTCTAAGCAATTTCCACAATTCATCGGAATATCAAAGACGATTTACCCTTTGAGGGGTGAAATCGTCATTTTGGATTAAAGGGGAGAAAATCCCAAAAATGAAAACAAATCAATTTTTTGTCATTTTCAGCCTTGGAAAAGTTTTAGAATTTTTTTAGGAATTTTCTGCAATTTTTCTCAATTTTTTTTTTGAATTTTTCCTTAATAATTCATTTTTTTGGATTTTTTTTTTATTCTGAAAAACCCCAATCGGACGGTCTAGAATGCGCCACGTGGCGTCTCGATGACAATCGAATCATTTTAATTTTTGTAAAATTCGAAATTCATTTCTTTTAATACTAAAAATATTTTTTTATTCTGAAAATCACCGGATCACGACACGTGGCTCATCTGCAGCCATCCAATCTAGCATTTTTTGTTTTTGTTTTTGTTTTTATAGGACGCAACATAATGCAAAAAAAAAATAAAAAAATAAAGAAGATATTAAGTCATTATACAACATAAACATAAGCAAAGGAGATGGGATCCGGTGAATTTTACGACGTCGGAGTCCGTCGGTGCTCGTGCAACAATGTGTGGGAGTATAAACCACCAGCAGGAGGCTCGGCCTTCCGATTCTGGGGTAGCACAATATGATTTACAGAAAATAAATAAATAAAACACCTTGGACACCAATAGGAGGCTTAGCCTTCCGATTCTGGGTCTTTTATGCGAAATATAGAAATGCTATGACATAAAGTAAATACACAGCAAATATTTAGACACCAACAGGAGGCTCGGCCTTCCGATTCTGGGTCTTTTATGCGAAATATAGAAATGCTATGACATAAAGTAAATACACAGTAAATATTTAGACACCAACAGGAGGCTCGGCCTTCCGATTCTGGGTCTTTTATGCGAAATATAGAAATGCTATGACATAAAGTAAATACACAGTAAATACGAAAAAATACAAAATAAACAATAATCCGAGCTCGGATGAGGAGGACGTTGAACTATTTTCACAAATCCGAACGGTGAAGATGAAAAAAGAATTGAGATGAGATTATACACAAAATTTTACCTCGATCCGATGGTCGAATTGATCGAAAACTGAAGAAATACCGGCGGATGAACAGTTCCCGCGCCAGGAACAACTTCTGATTTGGCTGCTGTTCGACCACTTGGAGAGATCTTTTTAAAGATCCGAACGGTGGATATGAAGAAGGGGTTAAGAAGACCCTGCACACAAAAAATTAGCTCGATCCAACGGCTCAATCGGCCGGAAACTCAAGAAATGTCGGCGGGTATACAATTCCCACGCCTGGAACAGCTTCTGATTTGGATGTTGTACGACCACTTTGAGAGATTTTTTTAAAGATCCGAACGGTGGATATGAAGAAGGGATCAAGAAGACCTTGTACACAATAATTCAGCTCGATCCAACGGTCCAATCGGCCGGAAACGCAAGAAATGTGGAGGGTGGTAGTGTGATGACAAAAAAATGGAAGAGAGAATATATGGAATGAGCGTGGGAGAGGAATAAGAAGAAGAAGAAGGAGGAAGAGGAGAAGAATAAATAGAAGAAGAAGGAGTGCGACGGATGATGAGGAGGGGGGGAGAGTAAAATAAAATAAAATAATAAAATTGTAATAAAATAATAATATAATAAAATACTAAAAAGTAAAAATAATAATAAAATAATCAAAAGCGAAGACAAAATGATGAGTCCCCTTTTCCTTTTAAATGATGATGTTTTCACTCCTTTTCCCTTTAATCATTACTAATATTTTTGCCAAATTCAATTTTATGATGATCAAAGAACACCTAAAATCAAACCTGAATTTTACTATTTATGAGGTCAGAAAATGGATAAAATAAAAATAAAAATACTGAATATTTTTATATATTTTTGTGACCTCAAATATTATTTTTCTTTATTTTCTTGATTTCCTTTTTCTTGATTTTCTTTTTTTTTTGTATTTTTCGAAAATATATTAAAAAAATGAAAATTATGAAAATTATTTTTTTTGGTCAAAATGGTTCATTTAGCTTGGCTAAGGTCACCAAAATTGATTTTTCAATTTTTCAACTTTTTATGGATTTTCTATGAATTTTCAAAAAAATAAATAAATAAATAAATAAATAAAAAAAAAAAAGTTGATCAAAATTTAGGTGTCAACAGCTGCCCCTCTTTGAGAGGAATCTCGTTAGAGGTTTCTCTCAAAGATAAGGTGACACCTGAGTCCTGATCGACTCGACTCGGGAAACTAAAGGAAAAGGAGTCATGACATCCAGTTTTTCATGCTTGTCGATGTATGCTCTTTCTTGAAGGGGGAAACATTCATTTGACATGAGAGAGTGAGATAATAGAGAGACATACCTGCCACTTACCTGTTCGATGTTTGTGCGATTTTCGCGGTGTTTGATGGATTCAAGAGAATTTCTAAGAACTCGTTACTAGAGTATCCTAGAGAGGTTAAGCTCTGACCCGTATGGTAGGTCAAACCATAATGGGATTCCTAACTGATAGGAATCTAAGGAAGACGCGTCCCATTTGGGATTTGCCAAGGATTTTGATCCGTATGGTGGATCGGACCATTGAGTTGACCATTTAAGTGATTTTCACTATTGGATTGACCCTTCAGGCGGTTTCTACCTTTGATTGACCCTTCAGGCGGTTTCTACCATGAGTTGACCCTTCAGGCGGTTTCTACCATGAGTTGCCCTTCAGGCGGTTTCTACCATGATTTGACCCTTCAGGCGGTTTCTACCTTTGATTTGACCCTTCAGGCGGTTTCTACCTTTGATTTGACCCTTCAGGCGGTTTCTACCTTGGTTTGACCCTTCAGGCGGTATCTACCTTGGTTTGACCCTTTAGGCGGTTTCTACCTTTGTTTTGACCCTTCAAGCGGTTTCTACCTTTGTTTTGACCCTTCAGGCGGTTTCTACCTTTGTTTTGACCCTTCAGGCGGTTTCTACCTTCAGTTTGCTTTGAAAAGGGGTCTCATGACGAGGGTTCTCCACGTCCGATGAGACTGCCTAATTTTTAAAAAGGGGTCTCATGACGATGGTTCTCCACGTCCGATGAGACTGTTTGAAAGTTGAAAAGGGGTCTCATGACGAGGGTTCTCCACGTCCGATGAGACTGCCTAAATTTTGAAAAGGGGTCTCATGACGAGGGTTCTCCACGTCTGATGAGACTGCTTGATTTTTGAAAATGGGTCCTGGGACGAGGGTTCTCCACGTCTGCTGGAACTGTTTGATATTTTGAAAATGGGTCCTGGGACGAGGGTTCTCCACGTCTGATAGGACTTTTTCTTTTAAAAGGGTTTTTTTTTTCTTTTTTTTTCAGAGATCCCGAAGTTTGTCGGGAATTCAGTTTTTGAAGCAGTGAAAGATTTTATCTTGACAAAACTTCACTTGAGTCTGTTGAGGCGACATTCTGGGAGCTGGGTTCTCCAGGTATCCTGCAGAAGTTTGAGCCTGAAAGATTCTTCTTCACCAAGAAAACGTTAGTAATCTTTGGGAAGACCACGGCTGTCCATTTGACAAAACCGTATGATTTAAGTTTTAATCATGAAATGTGCATTTTGATGCTGGAGGTTATCCAAAGCATTCTTGCAACATGCAAATGTGATCACAAATCTCTTGCACGGAAAATCTGGATCAACAGTTTGAAAATTCCAAAAAGAGTTTGTTCAAAACATCAATTGGAATATTTCTCGACAAGGAGGCCATCTCACCTGTTTTGCGATAGTGGTTTTTTATAGGGGATGCACTCAATTCCCTACTAACCTGTGCCTAGGTTTTAGGCTCATTCGCAGCGCATACATTTTGATCGGTCGGGAGGTCTTCCACGGGACCGTAATGTTGGGCTTGGATATTGGTTTTCAAGGGGGACCCGCTTCGGAGTCGAGGCCATTGTATGAAAGTCTTCACCATCTGCTCCGGGTTTACAAGTCAAGAACCCTGCAAAATGAGAAAGAAATAGTCTTGCTCGTACTTCTTCGAGCTAAGCAATATGTTAACCCAAGTGTCTTAGTCAGAGAAGACTGTTTCAGGGTTGTAACATTGGTAGGATTGGGGACCGAAAAAAGGCTTGTTTTTGGCCCAGAAATTACGAAGGGTTTGACATTGGTGATCATTGCAAATTTACCACCTGCCCTTTTCCTCTCTGCACCTTCAGTTTTTGGGATGCGCAACCGATTTTGAGGTGTGCACCAGCTCTTCAGAGAGCGTTTCGTCGCATTAAGAGACTGATGACTCTGTCTGCGTCTCTGCTCCACGCTTGACACCATTTGGGGAGTAGTCTTTTTGATCTGACTCCTCTAGGGATTTCCTCTTTTCCCATCCGGCTTCATTGCGGATCAATCAAACAACTTACACGAGCATCGGCCTTGCTTTTACCAGGCACTTTGCTTTTTCTCGATGCCGTGGATTTTTCTCATTCATTTTTAAAATCCCACTTTTTCTCATCTTCATGGGATCGCGTTAGACCTATGATCAAAGGTCTAACAAGGTTAAACATTAACTTAGGAATTTTTTTTGCAAACCCTAAGTCTTGAACTCCTTCGTTTCTGAAGTGATGCTGCATCCGTCTTGGAATGTGCAATTATCACCAACGGGTTTATGAAATGATTCTGCAGGCTCAACTTGGCTATGCAAAGGATTCGGTGTGTGGGATAGAGAAATGAATGCTTCTCATCATCCTATGGCACTTGGATTACCATATAAACAACACACAAAGATTAATGTTAGTCCGAGCAAGAAAATTTATAACCATTTTCTCCTGATGCTGCTGGACTTACCTCCATTTTGCCCCGATGTGGGGTGGTTCTTGACAGGGTTAAGAATGAAAACCGCCGGTCAAAGGGGTTATCAACGGTCACCTGTAGTGTTTGGGGGATATGAAACGAATGCCTCCGTCGTCCCAACCCATGTAATCGCTGCGAATGGTCCCTACTTCCGTAGGTCCAGATTTTGCTGTCTTATCCGCTCCACTTCTCTCTTAAGTGTGTATAGGACGTGTTTGGACTAGACTTTGCCTCTCGTCTTTTGAGAAAACGTCCTTTTGAAAGTTTTGAACAACTTTTGATTGAAAAAATCTTTTTCGTTTTCTCCAAAAAATTTACCCGTCAAGGGGATTTTATGATGCACCATGCATGTTCTTATTCATGTTCAGACAACTTCCTATTTCAAAACATGAATGCCAATGAAGTTAGAATTCTATGTCTTTTCCAGACATTAGATTCTGAAAGCTTTTCTTTTCTTCTCAGTTTTTTATTCAACATCTTCAATGGATTGGGGAAAGGGATACTTACCTGTTCCCCGCGGCTGGAGATCCCTGAAAATGCGGAAGAAACATGTTATTGTACGTTCACGAATTTTTCAAAAAATTAGAACGATACATCTTACCCTTGGTCGTGTGCCCCTGCGAGTGCACATAGGTTGTGAAAATCTGTCCTCCTTGATGGCGAGTCCCTATCAAGGATAAATAACAAGTGTTAACTCATATTCCCAAATCCAAGATAAATTGGGACGATACGACTTTACTCTTGATTTGCATTCCGTTATGATGTTGCGTATTGATATGAACAACATCTATCAAATTCCTCTATCAGTGCTTGAAGGTATTTGCAACGCCTACGGTCCATTTGCCCCAGCTGGGCGACGTCTGGTTTGTCATTTGAATGCATGAGCTTTTGGGTGCATTGTCCCTTTTATCACCTGAGATAAAAAAAAATGGAGAAAAATTTATCCCCAGATCTGATTAAAAATCAATTAGGAACGATACGTCCTTTTACCAAACGAGTGGCTCTGCGGCCAAATGTATTTTACACTGAAGAGACGAATTCCACCATGCTCCACGGGTTTGGGGAATTTGCCCCTATTTTCGATAGAAATGAGCCTTATCGAGATGTATACAATACAAATAGATCCCTAATACAATCAATCTAAGGGACGAGATAGAGAGGACCTAAGCAAAATTAGTCTTATACAAGAGAACTAAAAAATGCCAAACCAATCAAAGGAATGTGGTCCGAACACTTGGAGATGCCCCAGTTCCAGTCTTCGAGATGTGACTCCAGGATCACCGATTTTTTTTTTTTAGGTGGTTTTAGACATGCACAAGAGACAAGTGAGGATAAAACTTCTAAAAATCAAAGGATTTGGCACCTAAGGCCAAGGTTCCCACCTCGAGTTCTAGAAAGAGTCGATTCCATTGCACAGCTATCGTTGCATTGGGACTCGATCCATAGTTCGAAGTGAGCGGAATTGAAAAGTGGATTACCCCATGTTTTTCCTCATGGAGATTCCATTTTCAATTCCTTCTATTGTTTTCCTAAAGAGGGCGCCAGGGGTTTTAGGCGCGGCTGTGTGTGTTCATTGTGTCGTGCTAAAACAATAAACTGCATTTCATTTAAAAAACACCGCTTCAATATAAACATCCACACAATCATATATCCAAAACTCCTACCTGCATAAAACAGAGTTAACAAGTACTCCACCCCTTATTTCTCCAATCTGCAAAAACATTTAACACCTCAAGGGTTAAAGTACGTACCTCACCTTGAAGAGCATCTGCATAAAACATGTTAGAAAAATCAATCAACTTTTTAATCGGCTCAAGTTCTCTAAAGTTCCCCAGCGGAGTCGCCAGCTGTCGCGACCCGTCCGGAAGCGGACGCGGCTAATGGATTACCGATCACGGGTCTTGGATCGGCGCGAGCCCTCCCAGGCCCATACCAAATCGCGGCGGGAGTATTCTTCGACGATAAGAGTCGATCGCTTTCGACCTTCAGTGTGGTCGTGGTGGCATGTGCAACATGTGCATGCATTTGGAGTCGCCACCGGTCTTTCTTGGAGGGTAGACCGGAAACCTTACCGACCGATTGGGAGAGATCGATCAGTTCTGCGGAACCAGAGATTTTGGGTTCGGGGACTTGGTTACGCTGGTGTCATTACCAACGCCCTTTCGGTACCTAACGCGAGTGATTTTCCTAGCTAAGAGTTCATGCAGACGAGTGGTGAGTGGAGTACGAATCCTAAATTTAGGAATTCATGCAAATAGGAATGACTATCCTAGCAATCACAATCAATAATAAAATGCGCAAATCAATGAATCCAAATATGCAAAATAAACACATCAAATCAACATGACACTTCTAATAAGGCTCTATTAGCCTAAATAAGTATCAATCAAGCTTAGAAATGATTTAGACATGATTTTACCCATAAGGGGTAAAGTCGTAATTTTGAGACAAAAGGGACGATTTGCCCAAAAAGGGCAAAATCATCATTTCGGAATGAATTCGGAGTAAAACAATGTCAAAAATAGGTTTGGTCACTCAATTGACCAATTTCCTATTTTTTGCAATTTTCATGATTTTCTGGAATTTTAGAAACCGATTTACCATTCGAAGGGTAAAATCGTCATTTTCTAAAAATGGGAATGAAATGTGGAAATCTTAGACATAAGGTTTAGTCACCTATCTGACCCATCGCCAAATTCTAAGCAATTTCCACAATTCATCGGAATATCAAAGACGATTTACCCTTTGAGGGGTGAAATCGTCATTTTGGATTAAAGGGGAGAAAATCCCAAAAATGAAAACAAATCAATTTTTTGTCATTTTCAGCCTTGGAAAAGTTTTAGAATTTTTTTAGGAATTTTCTGCAATTTTTCTCAATTTTTTTTTTGAATTTTTCCTTAATAATTCATTTTTTTGGATTTTTTTTTTATTCTGAAAAACCCCAATCGGACGGTCTAGAATGCGCCACGTGGCGTCTCGATGACAATCGAATCATTTTAATTTTTGTAAAATTCGAAATTCATTTCTTTTAATACTAAAAATATTTTTTTATTCTGAAAATCACCGGATCACGACACGTGGCTCATCTGCAGCCATCCAATCTAGCATTTTTTGTTTTTGTTTTTGTTTTTATAGGACGCAACATAATGCAAAAAAAAAATAAAAAAATAAAGAAGATATTAAGTCATTATACAACATAAACATAAGCAAAGGAGATGGGATCCGGTGAATTTTACGACGTCGGAGTCCGTCGGTGCTCGTGCAACAATGTGTGGGAGTATAAACCACCAGCAGGAGGCTCGGCCTTCCGATTCTGGGGTAGCACAATATGATTTACAGAAAATAAATAAATAAAACACCTTGGACACCAATAGGAGGCTTAGCCTTCCGATTCTGGGTCTTTTATGCGAAATATAGAAATGCTATGACATAAAGTAAATACACAGCAAATATTTAGACACCAACAGGAGGCTCGGCCTTCCGATTCTGGGTCTTTTATGCGAAATATAGAAATGCTATGACATAAAGTAAATACACAGTAAATATTTAGACACCAACAGGAGGCTCGGCCTTCCGATTCTGGGTCTTTTATGCGAAATATAGAAATGCTATGACATAAAGTAAATACACAGTAAATACGAAAAAATACAAAATAAACAATAATCCGAGCTCGGATGAGGAGGACGTTGAACTATTTTCACAAATCCGAACGGTGAAGATGAAAAAAGAATTGAGATGAGATTATACACAAAATTTTACCTCGATCCGATGGTCGAATTGATCGAAAACTGAAGAAATACCGGCGGATGAACAGTTCCCGCGCCAGGAACAACTTCTGATTTGGCTGCTGTTCGACCACTTGGAGAGATCTTTTTAAAGATCCGAACGGTGGATATGAAGAAGGGGTTAAGAAGACCCTGCACACAAAAAATTAGCTCGATCCAACGGCTCAATCGGCCGGAAACTCAAGAAATGTCGGCGGGTATACAATTCCCACGCCTGGAACAGCTTCTGATTTGGATGTTGTACGACCACTTTGAGAGATTTTTTTAAAGATCCGAACGGTGGATATGAAGAAGGGATCAAGAAGACCTTGTACACAAAAATTCAGCTCGATCCAACGGTCCAATCGGCCGGAAACGCAAGAAATGTGGAGGGTGGTAGTGTGATGACAAAAAAATGGAAGAGAGAATATATGGAATGAGCGTGGGAGAGGAATAAGAAGAAGAAGAAGGAGGAGGAAGAGGAGAAGAATAAATAGAAGAAGAAGGAGTGCGACGGATGATGAGGAGGGGGGGAGAGTAAAATAAAATAAAATAATAAAATTGTAATAAAATAATAATATAATAAAATACTAAAAAGTAAAAATAATAATAAAATAATCAAAAGCGAAGACAAAATGATGAGTCCCCTTTTCCTTTTAAATGATGATGTTTTCACTCCTTTTCCCTTTAATCATTACTAATATTTTTGCCAAATTCAATTTTATGATGATCAAAGAACACCTAAAATCAAACCTGAATTTTACTATTTATGAGGTCAGAAAATGGATAAAATAAAAATAAAAATACTGAATATTTTTATATATTTTTGTGACCTCAAATATTATTTTTCTTTATTTTCTTGATTTTCTTTTTTTTTTGTATTTTTCGAAAATATATTAAAAAAATGAAAATTATGAAAATTATTTTTTTTGGTCAAAATGGTTCATTTAGCTTGGCTAAGGTCACCAAAATTGATTTTTCAATTTTTCAACTTTTTATGGATTTTCTATGAATTTTCAAAATAAATAAATAAATAAATAAATAAAAATAAAAAAAAATAAAAAAAAAAGTTGATCAAAATTTAGGTGTCAACACCTCCCTGCTGCTAAAGGGACCAAATCTGGTAGAGCCTTTGTCTTGGCATTCTTCGGCTTTGTGCTGTTCCCAATCTCATCTGTCACCTTCGACCCTATCATGGCTATAGTAGCCAGACAAGTCTGTTGTGGGTGGGATTACTCAAACATCATCCTTGCCGAAACCTTCCTTTCCTTAAATCGCTTCAAGAAAAATAAAAAGGGAATCTTTAGAGCCTCTAGTGATCTTTTGTATCTGTGGTTCACATCCCATATCAGACAATTCCACATCCGCATGGGTTTCACTGAAATCAGCCCTGATGCACATTCTCTTAAAACCTTTGTCAGAACACATACACGTATTCCTAAATTCAACTTCGTAGAGTGGAAAAATTTCCTTAAAGTTCTAAGGCCCGAACAACTCCGATGGCGGCTAAGGTTACCAACGCTGGGCAAAGTCAGATTGGCCTGCGATGACAAAGGTCCAGTCCCCTTGCTAGGATTCACGGGCGTTACCGCATACTATCCGAAGAGGGTGATCCGACAGTTTGGGGCGTTACAAAGGATCCCTTCTCCACCACAACCTGGTATATTTTCTTTTGACATACCGAGCAAGACTCTCATGGAGGAGGAGAAGAAACAGTTTGAAGCCAAGGTGACATCCATCATCCGCTCCTTGAAGAATTCGCAAGCCGAAGAAATAAGTTGGCCAGAAAACATGACTCGTGAAGAAAACATTCATAGAGCCACTGCAGAATACATTCAGCACTTTAAAGCCTCCGCCATACGTACCCGAATACATCATACCATATGTACCTGGAATAGAGCCGTACGTACCCGAAGACATGGGACCGCTGCCATATTCAGAGGATGAGGAGCCCCAGGCTGAAGATGGGAGTCCATACTGGGACGACGCGGATACCTTAGACCTCAAACGTCCTAGACTTGAATAGGCTATTCTATCAAGTGTAAAATATGCAAACATTGTGACACCTTCTCATACATTCTCATTTCTGTGTGATGCTATTTTGGACACATGAGCATAAATGTGAACATGTTTTGCGAATACATAAAAACTATCGTCAGAAATTACGCTTCTTTTAATTTCATGAATTCTTGTCGGAAAATGATTAAAAGAACTACTTACATGAGGCCAAGGCTCACGATGTAGCCATTTTTCTCATCCACTGACAAGAAGCATGTAACTGAAAGAATTAGCTGCTTCCTTTTTGTCAAGGACAAAAGAAATACTCACTGGGAATCCTTCTGAAACAGGTGCACTCTCATCACGGAATTACCAACACATCGTTTCCGAACTCGCCTTAAGACAAGAATGGAGCAACAAGAATTGACTCCGCGTGTGGGCATGCTGGAATCTCAGATGACCGCCCTAGCAACTATGATGGCAGACATCAAGGCAATGCTGGAAGCTACCCAAGCTAAACAAACAACAGGTCATAATCAGAACAATGCAGGTCCTTCTTTTGTACCTGATACAACAGATAAGGAGGTGACGAGAGATACCTAACATGCAGAGGAGGACATCCATGAACCAAACAGCCGGTCACAACAAAAAGCCTCACATGTTGTTATCAACCTCGAGAAGGAGAAGAAGGGGAAGCAGACTGTGAAAACCGAAGCAGAGGCTAAAAGGTTGGCCAAAATCGAGGAGTGTTTGAGCAGTCAAGGTTACGAGTTAGCTCGCTTCGACAAAATATCTTCTTTTGCTAAAGTAGAGACTCCTCCTGACTATAAGGAGCCAGAGTTCGTAAGAAAGTATAACGAGACAGGCTGTCCCCGTGCCCACCTCAAGTATTATCTGCGCAAGATGGCATACTACTCGGATTACATTCCACTGCTAATGAACACGTTCTAAGAGAGTTTGGCCGGCGCCGCTCTGGCTTGGTTCATTGAGCTAGACCTAGAAGATTATGACGGTTGGGAGGATCTTGCAGAAGACTTCCTCAGACAGTACAAGTTCAACACGGCTACAGCCCCAACTGTTGACACCTGATTTTTGATCAGTCTTTCATAGTTTATTTTTAAAAAATTCATAAAAAATCTATAAAAAGTTAAAAAAAATTAAAAAATCATCTTTGGTAACCTTGACCAAGCTAAAGGAACCATTTTTGATAAAAAAAAATAATTTGTCATATTTTTTAATATTTTTTAATATTTTCCAAAAATAGAAAAATACATGAAAAATGAAGAAAAATAGCGTTCGATGTCGTAAAAATATAGAAAAATAGTCAATATTTTTATTTTAATTTCTTTTTCATTTTGAACTCATAAATAGTCAAAATTCAAGTTCAATTGCATGTGTTTCTTCACGACGCATAGAGTTGAATTTGGCAAAAAAATGTCATTCGAGTATTTTAATTTGTAAATTTCTACATATTTTTTAGTCTTGACGTCCAATTAGATCGACCACCATCTACAATAAATTCCCCTTGCTGAATATTTTCGTTTTTGTTTCACATGATTTCATGGTGTAAAACGCCGAGTGGATCTCCAAATATAATCGGGTCGGCTCGTCCAAGACCAAACCAGGGCACGGCGAACCCCATGTGAGTACTCTCGAACTCCTTCGATGCTTCCTAATGCTTTTCTTAGGTTAGATCGTGTGTAGAATGACTAGGACAGCTAAATCATTCTTGAGCTGTGATTGATAAATAGGGCCTTACTAGGAATGCCAAGTGATTTATTTGCATATCTAGATTCCTTGAGTTGCGCATTTTATTACTGATTGTGATTGCTAGGATAATCACTCCTATCTGCATGAATTTCTAGATTTAGGGTTCATACCTTACTCATCCGCATGAATCTCAGGCTAGAAAATTCAGTCAACTTAGGTACCGAAAGGGCGTCAACTCTGACAGTTGGTGTAACTAAGTCCCCGAAACCATTTCTCTGGTTCTCGCAGAATTGAATAGAAACTCCCAACTATTCGATTGGGTGGTCCAATCACACCCTAAAAAAATGATTGGTGGCGACTCCATGGCATGCACACTTAGCACATGTCACTAGACCATACTGAAAGTCGATCACGCATACCTCCGTTGCGATTTGGGTAATGGGCCTTGGGAGAGGCCCGCGTCCGACCAGACAGGACGGCCCATTAGCCCTCGAGAGCCCGACAACCTCAAGAGGGTCGCGACAGACTGGCGACTCCACTGGGGACTGGTTCTTAACCATTTAGTGGACTTGAGCCGATTAAAAAGTTGATTGATTCTTCTAACCTAATTTTATGCAGATGCTCTCGAAAGTGAGGTGTATATGCTAACGAATGTGTTAGATGTTTTTGTAGACGGGAGAAATAAGGGGTGAAGTGCTTGTTAACTTTGTTTTATGCAGGCATGAGTTTTGGATGTATGATTGTGTGGATGTTTATATTGAAGCGGTGATTGTTAAATAAAATGCATGTCTATTGCTTTAGCACGACACAATGAATACACACAATTGCGCCTAAAACCCCAGGCGCCCTCTTTAGGAACACAATAGAAGGAATTGAAAATGGAATCTCCGTGAGGAAAAACATGGGGTAATCCACTTTTCAATTCCGCTCACTTCGAACTATGGATTGAGTCCCAATGCAACGATAGTTGTGCAATGGAATCGGCTCTTCCCAGAATTCGAGGCGAGAACCTTGGCTTTAGGTACCAAGCCCTATCTTTTGATTTTTAGGAGTTTTCCCTCACTTGTCTCATACGTTTGTCTATGGAAGGTTAGTATACCTAACACTGCAAAAAATACAGAGAAGCTTGATTTTCTCTTAAGTTTGGTTGGTAAGACTTTTCTATCCCTCGAACTTGTTACAGCTCTTAATCATTATATTCATTGCATAATTCCGGTGATTGGATTAAATGCCATTTTGAGGATAGATAAGAGTGTTTTCCTCCCAATGTTCTTGATGGAAGATGAAGATGGTGTCATCCCATTACGAGCGCCAAGTGGACAAGAAGAGCCTACTATGGACATCATTGAGGTATCATCTAATGAAGATGACGATTTGGAATAGGTGATCCTGAAGTCACGTCTCAAAGATCGAAACTGGGGCATCTCTAAGTATTAAGATCACATTCCTTTGTTTTATTTTTCATTTCTAGCCTTCTTGTATAGGATTTATTTTGCTGAGATCCTCTCTATCTGATCCCTTAGATTGATTGTATTAGGGATCTATTTGTGTTTATATACATTCAGATTGAAATTTGTTGTATTTCTATTGACTTGTCATTGGAATGTGATAGTGGCATTTCTTCTAATCACTCGAATACTCCAAAATCAATTTTATAATTCCTTTGGATGAAATTGAATTTGGAAGTCTTATACAACCTTTTGGCCGTATAGGGCAATACAATCCCAATTTCGCCAGAAGGAACTATAAACTTGAATTGGTTCATGCATGTTTTGCATCATTGGTAATCCACAATAATTGATCAAGAGTATTCGTGTTTTTCAAATTTAATGAAAAGATAGATATCCAAATTACTCTCGTTCTTAGCAAACAGCTTTAATTTGGATACCGTATCTTCAATTGAATTTAAAACACATCGTAATTGTGTACTTTTGAACATTCCATTGATTTTCTTGGAATTGATCAAAGGCAATTATCGTGAATTACATTCCTTTCAATGATATGCTTTCCTTTGAGGAATATTGATAAAAGCTTTTGCACAAGGCCAAAACCCTTGTAAAAGCTTTTATCCCTATTAATCATAAGTAAGCATAAAATTGAAAGGATTTATGCTTTATTTTTCAAATTCTTTCTTCTGATTCTGCCTTTTCATTTGAAACAGGTTAAAAACAAGTAGAGAAGAGAAGTCTTTTTGTGGATAATCGCGGTGTGAGGTTCCTTTATCCGATCATAAGCAAGATTAAAAAATCAAGATGTACACGCTCGAATCATCAATGTCAAAGCGCAGCTTGCCTAGGTTGAGAGTGGTCAGGTGTTCGAGAAAGTCAGCCATACAGAAGTTGAGACACACACATTAGAGCTTTCATTCATTTCGCTCAATCGAGGGACCTTAAAAGCAGATCATACAAATCATCGGGGTGGAAACATAAAACCGCAATGAGCCCTAATTAGCATCACAAAGGAACCTAGTTGGCCCTCCATATTATTGATGCTTTGCTTATACTCACCACCTTGAGACTCGAGATCTGCAAGCTTAAGAAGAAGGCGTTTACATTCCCCTTTAAGATCGGCAACCTTGGTCCCGTGATCTTCGGCGGCTATTTCCAGGTCCCGAACTAGTCCTCTCCCATGGGCTATATCCGCGGTAATGCTGTCAAGCCTTTCTTCCTGCCACTCACATTGAAACTTCAACACGACATTACGACGGTCGTGCTCATAGGTGGTCAGGGATAAGGCCAAGCGCTCCACCAAATTTCCCCTCTCGCGAAGCAACATCAAGACTCGCTTGTTGGCGAACTCAACAGCCTTTCTGTGACTATCGGCCACAAGGTTGGCCAACACCAAGCAGTTGGACCGATCCTCATAGCGAGCTCGCAAAACGTGAGCCATGGTAGCTTTTCGATGAGCGACACGGTAAGTCTCTAAAAAGTTTATAAAGAGGGTTGGGAAGATTCTATATTCCCTCTCTAAATTAGTGCCCTCGATGGAGGTGGTGTCTATTTCCACGAGCAAAATACGGATTTCATCTTCAGTTTCTGGGTGATCGGCTATATGAGCATAGCCTCGACCGAGGAGGTTATAGAGTTTTTCCCACTGGGCCAAAATTTCGGCTGAGAAAGCGCGAATAGGAGAGGAGGTCATTTTCGTTGGAGTGAGGGAGAAGAAGATGAGTGTGGTAGAGTGATTAAAATACGAAAAGGCAATTATGTAAGAGTGTTAATCTTCTCTGCATTAACTCCTCCTTTTATAGCAACTCGAGAATGAAGAAAGGCACAACAATAATGCTCGTGGAGCCAAGTTAATTGGGTAAAGCAATGGTGGCTCTTTCGGTGAACCATCAGATTTGTCCCAGTCCGCGATTTCAGGCTTGATAAACCTAAAAAAGTTGTAAAAAGATATGTCGGTGTCACCATATTAAAATTGAGCGGGAGTTAAGCGCAACTATCGAAAAAAGTTGCGAAAGGATTTGGCGGTCCCATCATATTAAAAAACTGAGCGGGAGGCGAGCGTAGTTCCACCTTTTTGAAAATAAGTGGGAGACAGACATGGATATCGAGAAAAGGAAATCGATTTGGTGTCCCTCCACGTTGAAAAGAAGAAAGAAGACGACAAAGCGGGAAATACGAAATCTTGGGAGCAACGCTTGCCTGATGATCTTCATCCATGTTTAAAGAACGTTTCATGGGCATACAGAACCACTCAAAAGAAAATTTAGAGAGAGTGAGCATACATGAGAGAGTAGAGAACCCTGAGTGAGCAAAAATTGATCGAACATTTTTCGATCCAACATGTTTGAGAGTTACCATCAGTTGCTAGAGGCGACTGATCCAAAAATCTCAGAAAATGAACTACTGAGAGATCTCGAAGATTCTAGGATGGCGTCTGGTACCAGAACCACAGAACCCAACCCTTTCGGCAACGAAGTTCAGGATCTCAGCAGCGACGACAACAGCAGCAGCGATGGTCAATCCCGGAAAAGGAAACGTCGCCAGTGCCACACTCAGAATGAAATCCAAGAGCTTGAAGCTTTCTTTAGTGAATGCCCTCTCCCGAACATGAAACAAAGAAATGAATTGGGCCAGAAGCTAGGGATGAAACCTTTGAGGGTCAAGTTTTGGTTTCAAAATAAGCGAGCCAAATTGAGGGCTCAACACAGACGTCAAGAACTTGCGATTCTAAAGGAGGAAAACGAAAAACTTCGAGCGGAGAACATGAGGTATAAGAAAGCTCATAGCACTATCGCTTGCCTTAATTGCGGTGGCCCTATCACTCTCGGCGAAATGTTCCTTGATAAGCCTTATATGAGGATTGAAAATGCTCATTCACCACCCCACTCCCTCGAACCATCTTCGATACAATCAGATTTTGTTGGAGATATGCATGAACAAATCAATTCTACGAAGTCAATACCGATGCCTTCTAAAGGATGTGATATGCGTCACCATGATTGGAGTTTCCTTAACGATGAGCTTACTATCACGACCGACCAATCCAAAGCTGATGAATTCCCTCCACAACAATTTCCGGCTCGATCAAATCCTACTGGAAATAGGCCAGAGAGCAATAGCCAAGTTGTCAACACTGTTCCGGGTCGCAAGAAGACGAGGGTCAATTGGTCCCCTGAGCTTCATCTCAAGTTCCTTAGTGCGGTTCAGCAACTAGGGATCAACTCAGCATATCCAACGCGCATACTTGAGATCATGAACATACCAGGACTCACTAAATATGGAGTCGCGAGTCACCTCAAGAGCTACAGAAGGGCGCTAAGACAGCGCCACACAGCACTGAACCTGAAAGAACTCAACTTGTGCCTAAACACTAGGCATGGCTATAACTACAATGCCCCTGAAGTAAGAAATACCCTGCCGAATCTAGGCACCGACCAAGCTGGTAGCAGCACCATCGACTACTTGGGCGCTAATCAGAATATTCCCCCGAATCATCTCAGCACCCCTCAAGAGTATATGCCTCAAGTGCAGCAGGTACGAACTCCTTGGTTTGAGCAGCAACTTTTCGCTAGTGCTCTTCCTATCCCCGATCAACATATTGCGCCTAGTGTTCAAAGATCTGCCCGGCTTGGGCATATGATTTTGGAAGATCAAGCGGGTGGATGCTCTGAGGATTTTTGTTTCTTCCATTCCCAAATGGAAGGTGCTTTTGATAGTGAACCGATCAATCATCCTCTTATAATCTCGAGCAACGACGAAGGTTCTAGCTCAAAGAATCAGATCGCTCACAACAGAAACAGGAATCCTTCAACGCCAAGCGATGATGGTCAACCCGAATATCAGTTGCTCGAAGAATCAAAAGATTTCCTTGATGAGGAGCTCCATATCTGGATCGATCAGTTTAAAACTGATGGGCTCATGAAGTTATGATCCAAAATGACGATTATATGTCTGATTCATGGTGTAACTGGCTGATCACCGAGAATCCTCAAGGGAACTAGGCACATGTGACTGGATGTATCATTAATCTTTCTGTCATAAAGTCTTCCATGCAAGATAATCTTCCTTAATGCCTAGAGTTAATCTGGGGCAGCGATCAGTACTACCTGCGAGCATCATCATGCTTGAGTGCGACAATCCCTTGTTAGATTAGAGTCGAGGCGAATCAATTGAACGCCACGAAGAAAAACATTTAAAGGCTTCACATAGGAAAATGCGAGCAAAAGCCCGAGCGAGCTCAAAGACGGTTAGCTCTGTATCGTTCTAAGGGACCTTTAGTCGTTATGAACTATAAATTGAGCTTGTTTCATTCTCGATGGGGGTCACTAACTGCTTCAAGAATTTTATAACAAAAAACGAACCAGTTAGGGACGCCAATAGTGCTGTGTCCTGGTAGTCAGTGAAATGGAAGTGGTACGAAACGTCAGGAGTTCGATCTCGGGATTGAAAAATCATTTTATCAGTTGGTCTATCACCCGATGAAGTTCAAAGAGATTCGACGCAGATGACTATAGAACTTGGGGCAATTCGAAAATCATCGATTCATTTTCATCAAGCGGCGAAGTTGGTATTGTAAAATGTGAAGCATGCAAATGACAAATCCGAAGCAGAAGGAGATGAATCATGATTCGCTTATCCAAGGTCGGGATTTCAACCTTCGACTAAAGCCAAATCTAGGATGAGTTTTTGATCTTGCCCACTCGACAAAACCCATCTCCACTGAAAATGGGGGCAAACCATTCTTACATCCGGAAAGCATGTCGAAGCCGAAGACATCAAATTCATCGTTTAATCCGTGGGGCAAGTCCCTGAAGCGATAGTTATCATCCGCAGAGCGTAATGGAATCCATTCTTTCAATGTAAAACGCATTTGGCCGCGGAGCCACCCATTTGGTAAAAAGAACGTATCGTTCCTAAATGATTTTCAATCAGATGCGGGGATAATGTTCTCTCATTTTCCTCTCAGGTGATGAACAGAGACGAGGCACCCAAGAAGCCATGCATTCAAATAACAAAACAGTGCATGAAACACGCCCAAAAAGATGAATGAATCTCCTCCGACGTAAATCCTCGAGGTGGATTCGTTGCCCAACCAGACGAAGAAATCATGGCCACAAGCTTGAGGGCCGGCTTCTACAATCTGCACATTGGCATGCAGAATGGAATTCAAATCAAGAGTAAAGTAGTATCGTCCCAATTTGTTTTGAATTTGGAAACCCAAAATAATGCTTAATATTTATCCTTGGCAGGAGCTCGCCATCAAGGCAGACATGTAAGTTTCATTTTTCTCCAAAAACCAAGAAGTCGAAAGAACTTTAGAACACCTAACAATCTTGTGTTACTATGTGAAGTGCAGATTTTCACAACCCTTGTACACTCGTTGGAGCATATGACCAAGGGTAAGATGTATCATTCCAATTTTTGTAAAGTTTTAGAATATACGATGACATATCCCTTTTATATCTCCAGGATCTCCAGCCTCGATGGGCAGGTAAGTATCCATTTTCCCAATTCATTGGAGATTAAAAACTTTCAGAAATAATTCGATTCTCACATCTAAAAAGACATAGAATTCTTACTTCATTGACATTCATGTTTTAAAACATGAGATTGTCTGAACATGAATTACACATGTATGGTGCATCACAAAATCCCTTTGAAGGATAAATCTTGATGAAATGAAATGAATTTTTCCAACAAGAGTCGTTTGAACCGTTCAAAAGGGTATTTTCTCATAAGAGAAGCGAGCCTAATCCAAACACGTCCCATACACACTTGAGAGATGAGGAGATTGGAAATGATAGCGAAACCTTAACCTATGGATATAAGGGTCATTCGCAACGATTACATGGATCGAGATGACAGAGGCATTTATTTCTTCATTCCAAACACTACAGATGCCCATTGAGAACCCCATTGAACGGCGATTTTCATTCTCAACCCTGTCAAGAACCACCCCACATTGGGGCAAATGAAGGTTAGTCCAACAGTATCAGAAAGTAAACGGTTTGAAATTTTCTTGCTCGGACTAACATAAATCTTTGTGTGTTGTTTATATGATAATCCAAGTGTCATAGGATGACGAGAATAATTCATTTCTCTATCCTACACACTGTTATCCTTTGCACGACCAAGTTGAGCCAGCAAATTCATTTCATCAACCTATTGGTGATCATTGCATATTCCAAAGCAAAGGCAACATCACTCTAGGAATGGAAGCGTGCCAAAGTTTAAGTTGCATATCTAGCATGATTGCCGAAAATCCTAGCTCCAAAAGAAAAGAAAAACACGGGATTAAAAAAAGGGGGAAAAGAAAAATCCCTAGACATCAAGAAAAAGCAAAGTGCCTGGTAAAAAGCAAGGCTGATGTCTATTCAAAATATCCCCAGTAAAGCCTAGATATACGATGAAAAGACCCTGCAAAGGAGTCAGATTAAGATGACTACTCTCCAAATGATGTCGTGCTCAAATTGCAAACACACAAACAGACGGTCTCTTAATGTAACAAGAGACGCTTTTAAACATCCTTGTGCGCTCTAAAAGAGGAGTGTACACTTCAAGAAATGGAGATGTTCTTCGAAGGACATGTGGTAAATTTGCAATGATCACCAATGCCAAACCCTTCACAATTTTTGGACAAAAAATAAGCCTTTTTCGATCCCCAATCCTTCCAATGTTACAACCCTGAAGCAGTCTTATCTGACTAAGACACTTGGGTTAATGTATAACTTAGCTCAAAGAAGTACGAGCAAGACTATTTCTTTCTCATTTTACAGGGTTCTTGACTTGTAAACCCGGAGCAGATAGTGAAAATTTTCGTTCAACGGCCTTGACTCAAAAGTGAGTCCCCCTTGGAAACCGATATCCAAGCCTAACACTACGGTCCCGTGAAAGACCTCCTGATCGGTCGAAATGTATGCGTTGCGAATGATCCTGAAACCCAGGCACAGGTTGGTAGGAAATTGAGCACTTTCCCTATTAAAGATCATTATCACAGAGCAGTGAGAAGCCTTCTTGGATGAGAAATACTCCAATGGATGTTTTGAGCAAACTCTTTTTGAAATTTTCAAATTGTTTGATCTAGAGTTTCCGTGCAAGGAATTTATGATCACATCTGTATATGGCAGGAATGTTTTGGATAACCTCCAGCAATCAAAATGCACATTTCATGACTAAAACTTAAGTCGTAGAATTTTGTCAGTTAGAAAATTATTGTCTTCCCAAAGATTACTAATATCTTCTTGGCGAGGAAAATATTTTCAGGTCTAAGCTTTCTGCAGGACTTTTGGCCGCCCCAAAGACTGGGTGCGTCATCCTTAGGTGAAGCCTTTTAGTAGGCAAGTCTTTTCTAAGACCGATCCACAGAATGATCGAGTCTCCGACTAGCCCCGAAGAGTGGGTACGTCATCCTTTGATTCATATCAATTTGGAATCTCATAAATGGTAGAAACCGCCTGAAGGGTCAACTCAATGGTAGAAACCGCTTGAAGGGTCAATCAATGGTAGAAACCGCCTGAAGGGTCAACACAATGGTAGAAACCACCTGAAGGGTCAATGTATGGTAGAAACCGCCTGAAGGGTCAACCAATGGAAGAAACCGCCTGAAGGGTCAAAACAATGGTAGTAACCGCCTGAAGGGTCAATGTATGGTAGAAACCGCCTGAAGGGTCAACCAATGGTAGAAACCGCCTGAAGGGTCAACTCAATGGTAGAAACCGCATGAAAGGTCAATGAATGGTAGAAACCGCCTGAAGGGTCAAAGGACTGGTAGAGACCGCCTGAAGGATCAACCCAATGGTCCGATCCACCATACGGATCAAAACCTTGATGAATCCCGAACGCGGGAGGATTCGTTTTCCCTAATAAGCCTTACATTAGGCAAGCCATTTCTAGTTTAGTCCACCACACGGATCAAAACCCTTGGCAAATTCCCAAATGTGGGATGCGTCTTCCTTAGGTTCCTATCAGTTAGGAATCCCATTATGGTTTGACCTACCATACAGGTCAGAGCTTAACATCCCCAGGACACTCCGATGACAAGTCCTTAGGAATCTACTTGAACCCATCAGACACAGCAAATGCTGCAAGCATTCGACAAGTAAGGGGAAGGGAATTGAATGAGCACATCTCTTTTTAAGGAAAAGCACACATTGATGGGCATGAAAATTGGATGTCATGATTTCTTTTATTTTCCCAGTCGAGTCGATCGGAATACAGGTGTCACCTTGTCTTTGAGAGAAACCTCTGACGAAATTCCTCTCAAAGAGGGGCAGCTGTTGACACCTGATTTTTGATCAGTCTTTCATAGTTTATTTTTAACAAATTCATAAAAAATCTATAAAAAGTTAAAAAAAAATTAAAAAATCATCTTTGGTAACCTTGACCAAGCTAAAGGAACCATTTTTGATAAAAAAAAATAATTTGTCATATTTTTTAATATTTTTTAATATTTTCCAAAAATAGAAAAATACATGAAAAATGAAGAAAAATAGCGTTCGATGTCGTAAAAATATAGAAAAATAGTCAATATTTTTATTTTAATTTCTTTTTCATTTTGAACTCATAAATAGTCAAAATTCAAGTTCAATTGCATGTGTTTCTTCACGACGCATAGAGTTGAATTTGGCAAAAAAATGTCATTCGAGTATTTTAATTTGTAAATTTCTACATATTTTTTAGTCTTGACGTCCAATTAGATCGACCACCATCTACAATAAATTCCCCTTGCTGAATATTTTCGTTTTTGTTTCACATGATTTCATGGTGTAAAACGCCGAGTGGATCTCCAAATATAATCGGGTCGGCTCGTCCAAGACCAAACCAGGGCACGGCGAACCCCATGTGAGTACTCTCGAACTCCTTCGATGCTTCCTAATGCTTTTCTTAGGTTAGATCGTGTGTAGAATGACTAGGACAGCTAAATCATTCTTGAGCTGTGATTGATAAATAGGGCCTTACTAGGAATGCCAAGTGATTTATTTGCATATCTAGATTCCTTGAGTTGCGCATTTTATTACTGATTGTGATTGCTAGGATAATCACTCCTATCTGCATGAATTTCTAGATTTAGGGTTCATACCTTACTCATCTGCATGAATCTCAGGCTAGAAAATTCAGTCAACTTAGGTACCGAAAGGGCGTCAACTCTGACAGTTGGTGTAACTAAGTCCCCGAAACCATTTCTCTGGTTCTCGCAGAATTGAATAGAAACTCCCAACTATTCGATTGGGTGGTCCAATCACACCCTAAAAAAATGATTGGTGGCGACTCCATGGCATGCACACTTAGCACATGTCACTAGACCACACTGAAAGTCGATCACGCATACCTCCGTTGCGATTTGGGTAATTGGCCTTGGGAGAGGCCCGCGTCCGACCAGACAGGACGGCCCATTAGCCCTCGAGAGCCCGACAACCTCAAGAGGGTCGCGACACCAACAAGAGAAGACCTTCTACGAACTTCAAAGGTAATAGGCAAATCAATCAGGACATATGCCCAGAGGTGGCGAGCCTTGGCTACCCAAGTAAAGCCATCAATCCCAGAGGAGGAGCTGATTGACTTATTCCTAAAAGCGCTCCCCTACGAGTACTTTGACAGGCTGAACACTTCCGGATGTCAAACATTTGCACACTTGATAAAGGTTGCTGAAAGGCTAGAATGGGCCTTGAGAGAAAGAAGGCCTCATGAAGCTTCTACTAGGAAACAGTATCCCTTGAAAAATGAGAGAGAAGCTGGGCTTGACATAGCATTTATACCGGATCCCCATAAGCCCAAGCCGTTTGGCAATTCCAATCAGACCAAAGGAGGATCGTCCTGGTCGACACCGAAAGTACAAGAGCCCAGAAGAAGGCAACCCCAGAAGCAATTTTCTCAGCTCTCAAGGCCTTTATCCAAGCTGCTCCTAGTGCTTCTAGAGCAACGCCTGGTGGCAAAAGAACCGCCTAGGGTAAACCCTGTTAAATATCCTAGCTTTGACGAAAACCAAACATGTGTCTACCACATGGGTGAGAGATGACATAATGTGGACAACTGTTATATCCTTAAGCTGAAGGTGCAAGCTCTGATTGACAGTCAGATTCTGAAGTTTGACAATATCGCCCCAAATGTACAAGAAAACCCACTTCCAGATCATCAAGCAGTATGAGCAATATTTGCTGAAGTGGAGGAAGACTGCCTTAAGCTGAAGGTAGACGTACCTAAGCTGACCGACTTGCTAGCAGCCGCTTCCTCATACCCAAAAGCAGGAGAGATCTCTGCTGACGAAAAGAAACTATGCATTGCCAAAATGATGAGCTTAGGGATAATGCCAAATATCACCAATGAAGAATTCGAAGGAGTTGAAGCTTCTTTATCTTTGGAAAGAAGCTACTTCGTGATCAGAACTGAGCAGGGTAACACCTGGGATATCCCACACGAGAATCTGGTAGACAGTCTCAAGCCGGTCACTCAGTCAGAAGGAGAATTCGAAAAGGACGAACTGGAAGCTAAGAGGCGAAGTCAAGCGGACCGCAAATTTATGGCCAAAGCGCTTGAAAAGGGCGAAATTGTAGACAACCTTGGTCAAGATTCTGAGGGGTACAACTTCAAAGTGAAATATTCATCTCCTCCCAGCTTTTATCAGAAAATTGAGGACATCATACCAGACGGATGGGGAGGTATGGATGATCTCTCTCAACTAGAGACCTCGAAGGACGTAGAAGAACTTCTTTCAAAAGGGCTTGACGACACCGTATCAATGGTCGAAGTCGCTACGACAGTGGTAATCAGATTGGAAGAACTTGATAGCATAAGCGGGGTGAAAGACTACCTAGTTAAGCCTGTTGTGATTCAACTGCCGCAAGAAGAAGCAGACAACACGGCTGAACCGAGGACGTCTTATCAGGCGACTGTAACTATAGAAGTCCCTCCAGTAGAAGAATACGATCCTAAAGCAGTCCATTGGGACTATGGGACTAAAGAAGTAGACGCGGTAATGAGGTCTGGATGGTTTTATGCCCCTAGGGAAGGTGAATCCGAAAAAAGGGAAGTCTCTAAGGAAGACGCCGAAAAGCTCATATCAATCATCAAAACCAGCGAGTTCGAAGTAATAGAGCAGCTAAGGAAGATGCCAGCTCAAATATCCTTGCTAGATTTATTCATCAACTCAGAGAAGCACAAGAACGCACTGTTGAAAATACTCAACGAAGTACATGTCCCTGAATCAATTAACGAGGTACAATTAGGGGACTTTGTGGGGGCGATCCTTTTAAAAGATCAATTGAGCTTCTCTGACGAGGACTTCCCCATGAAAGGAAGAGGTCACAACAAGGCCTTATATATCTCCACGCAATGTAACGGGAAAAGAGTGGCACACGTACTGATCGACAATGGATCAGCCTTCAACATTTGCCCTTTGGCTACCCTAAGAAGGCTGGGAATCAATGAGGAAACGATTAAGGCATCCAAAACGGCTGTGAGAGCTTTCGACGGAATGAGGAAGACCGTGGTGGGCGAGATTGAGCTTGACGTATTCATCGGCCCGACAAAATTCTCTATAAACTTCCAAGTAATGGATCTGCCCAATGCATTCGGATTCTTGCTGGGAAGGCCTTGGATCCATACAGCAGGAGCCGTCCCTTCAAGCTTGCATCAAAAAGTACGCTTTGTAGTGGATGGGAAGGTGATTACCATACATGGAGAAATCGACCTCCAGACATACCAAAACAGTGACATTCCCTATGTTGAACCTGAAGTGACGACAGAAGCAAGCTATCATTCCCTAGAACTAGTAGCCACAGTTCATACCCCGGCAGGGACAAGGTTGAGAACCCCCTACATCTCAGAAGCCAATCTTTTACCAGCCAAGACGCTACTGGCATATGGGTTTGACCCTAGAAAAGGCCTGGGTAAAAACAGTCAAGGGATAAATGCCCACCTGCAGTTAAAAGCTAACCCGCATAGAATGGGCTTGGGGTATCAGAAATATCACGTGGATGAATCTGTCCTAAAGGCAACAGGCCGAGGCCGAGGCAAAATCCTGAGACGCTTGGGAAGCCGTAACAGCCCGAATAACTCGTTCATCGGTTCTCCAACTTCGAAAGGCAGGTTTCGAATGTTCAATAATCCTTTAAACGCCTACTTCAACCAGAACTCTAAATGGTTGTCTGAAGAAGATGTTACTTCACCGATAGAACCAGATCTGACAAATCCTTTTCTTGAAGATGACTCTGTGAATGCCATCATAGAGTGGCTAAGTGATGAAGCCACTTCCTCTGAGCATATCATCTCAAACATGCATACCAGGTTGTTACGAGATTCGGATTTCTCCAGTAACCTTTCTTATAGCATCGAGGAAGATGAGGACGAAGGTTATGCGTCTATCCGCAGAAATTGGAATGCCTTTGAGGAATCGACGCCTCCTACTTCAGAAGAACCAATCATTATTAATCTGGGAGACTCCGTGAATATCAAAGAGGTCAAGATCGGCGGGCATTTATCCCGAAATGAAAGGCTTGAGTTCACAGAGTTATTGAAAGAATATCAAGACATTTTTGCATGGTCTTACGCTGATATGCCAGGCCTAGATCCTAAGATCGTGGAGCATGCCTTACCCACAGATCCTAGTATCAAACCTGTCAAGCAAGGCAGCAGACGAATGAAGGCTGAGTTGGAAGACAAAATCAATAAAGAAGTCATGAAACTTCTTAGGGTAGGCTTTATTGAAGCTATCCCATACTCAGACTGGATTGCAAATATAGTCCCCGTCATGAAGAAGGATGGTAGAATTCGGATCTGCGTGGATTACCGAGATCTGAATAGAGCAAGCCCAAAAGATGATTTTCCACTTCCTCACATTGATGTGTTGGTGGATAGCACAGCATGTTATGAATTGTTCTCGTTTATGGATGGATTCTCGGGATACAACCAAATCTTCATGAAACAAGAAGACAAACCAAAGACTGCTTTTACCACACCCTGGGGGAACTTTTACTACAAAGTCATGCCCTTTTGGATTAAAAAACGCCGGGGCTACCTATCAGAAGGCCATGGTCACATTATTCCATGATATGATCCACAAAGAAATTGAAGTGTACGTCGATGCCATGATCGCCAAATCCAGGAAAAGGCAGGATCACGTACAGGTATTAAGAAAATTATTTGAATGCCTGCGCAAATATAAGTTGAAGTTGAACCCTAACAAATGTGTGTTTGGGGCGAGATCTGGGAAACTTCTTGGGTTCATAGTCAGTAACAGGGGCATTGAGATTGATCCTTCAAAGATTCAAGCTATCCACGATCTGTCAACTCCTTCCACAGTAAAAGAAGTGAGAAGCCTTCTGGGGAGACTGAACTATATTGCCAGATTTATCAATCAACTGTCTGATGTGGCTAAGCCAATCTTCAAATTGCTTAAGAAAGGCGTGAAACTAACATGGGATGCTGAATGCAGCAGGGCATTCCAAATGATCAAGAACTATCTGATCACACCGCCGGTACTCGTGCCACCAATTCCTGGTCACCAATTGACCTTATATCTGACTATACATCAGGAATCCTTGGGAGCCTTACTTGCCCAAACAAGCCCGATAGATGGTAAAGAAAGGGCCATCTATTACCTGAGTAAGAAATTCACGCCATCTGAAGCAAAATATGTACCAGTTGAAAGGGCCTGTGTAGCAGCAGTATGGGTACTTCGTAGACTAAGGCAGTATACCCTACACCACCACATTCAGCTATAACAGAGAACGATCCTGTCAAGTACCTCTTGGAGAAACCCGCTTTAATTGGGAAATTAGCAAAATGGCAAGTGATGTTGTCCGAATTTGACATCAAGTGTTCTCCACAGAAGTCAGTAAAAGGAAGAGCTATAGCTGACATGCTAGCAGAAAACCCGTCAAACGGTGAGTCTCCTGAAGTAACAAGCACAAAAGGTCAAATTCTCGACTTAGCAGAAGACAAGTGGGTCATGTATTTCGATGGTGCTGTTAATCTATCAGGGGCAGGCACTGGGGCAGTACCGATATCCCCTGATGATCAACATTACCCTGTGGCGGCAAAAATAACTTTTCCTTGAACCAACAACATCTCAGAATATGAGGCGTGCATTCTAGGCCTACGATTGGCCATTTCTATGAAGATACCTAGATTGCAAGTTTTTGGAGATTCCATGCTCATCATTCTACTGACACGGGGAGAGTGGAAGACGAAAGACGCAAAGCTCATCCCTTATCATGAATACCTTGAGGAATTAACACTCGAATTTGAAGAAGTGTCATTCGAGTACCTATCGAGATTCCACAATCAATTTGCAGATGCGTTAGCCACCCTTGCCTCAATGTTGCAAACAACTGGAGGGTTGGATATAGAACCCCTAAGGATCAATATAGTTGAAAGGCCAGCTTATTGTATGCTAATCGAAGAGGAATTTGACGGGGAACCATGGTATTACAACATCAAGAATTATCTTTCAAAAGGGGAGTTTCCTGAAGGATACCACCCAGGAGACCGGAGATACATAACCAAGATGGCCAGCAAGTTCTTCCTCAACGGACAAATTATATACAAAAGATCGTTTGACTCTACTGTTAGAGATATGCCCTAAAGCAATTATGTAATAGTTACATATTGGGTATATCCGTTGCACTTCTGATTTCTTATCAGTGGCAAAGACGTATTTATTCATTTGTCCAACTATAAATGAATAAAATCCATAAGATCAGTTGCAACCGAACCTATTCTTAAGACGTTGAGAATATGTGTGACAGGTTTACGGTTAGACTGAATCTTTAAAACAGTTCCCGATCAATGGATTATTGAATGGATATCAATGATCCTGTTGAGGTCGGTATGTTCTTAACTTCATAATTAAGTATCAGATACTTAAGGGAATGACGAGTCACAAGTCATTAGGTATTGCGATATCCGAGTTAGAACATAGGTGCTTGTATCGGACAAGTTCACTGAACGTGACACGTATTGAATGAGTAGCGACATGGAAGCTTTTTGCGTGGTCAATGTCTAATCGTTCATGCTTTGGTCTTGTGTAAATAATCCTTAGACCTGAGGTACAGTGTTGACTTGTGTGATAAATGGCTATGGTTCACAAGTGCGCATATTGGCGGGTCGTTGATTCGTCTCTGTACTTGATGGTCGTAGTTCAGGCACATACGAAGTCACATGTGTACGCAATATGGAATCTGTCTCCTTATTAATAAAGGTATGATGTCCTATGTGATCTAATTGTAACAATGCATTGAAATCCTCGGCCGGGGTTATGATTGAGAATGAAATGTTCATGTCTCATATAAATGCATGTCAAGTTAGATTTGTACATATGATCGAATTGGTGGCTTGACAAATATTCCATGGCCTTTGTTCGATCGGGACATAGTTAGACAGAAGGATTGAATTACACTGTAGCCAAAGCTGACAGGTTCATAATGTTCTTAAAAAGAATTCACACTGTCTGGGTAGCCATGACATATTGCTAGATGTCACTCGTGGCTTGTAGGACCTAGAGGATGATCGGGACAATCAATTCTCTTGGAAGTACTAATGTGTTAGTACATGTCTTACTGCCAGCTCGGTGATGAACCTAGGAATGTCACACACCTTAACCAATACATGACAACGCATTGTGGAAAGACGACATTGCAAATTTGTTTGCAATTATACCAATTAGTTGGGTTGAAATTAAATTAAATGAGATTTAATTTTATTTCTCTTTTTGGTCACTTGCACGTGTATATACGATGTACACATATGCTCTATGTATTTGTACATTATATGTATTTGTACGTTATACGTATTTTACTGTTTGGTAACCTCTTTTAAATCTTGTAATAATAATAATGGTTATTATTATTTTTAACACCTTTGTTAGTGCTATTTTTTAAATAGCATTTTTGTATTGTAAAATGTTAGTGCTAATTATAAATTGTGAGTGCTATTGTTAGATAGCATTTATAATTGTTAGTGCTAAATTTAAATGGCATTTATTTATGATAAATTGTGAGTGCTATTGTTAGATAGCATTTATATTTGTTAGTGCTAATTTTAAATGACATTTATTTATGATAAATTGTGAGTGCTATTTTTAGATAGCCTTTATAATTGTTAGTGCTATTTTTAAATAGCATTTTTGTATCATAAGATGTGAGTGCTATTGTTAGTGCTATTTTTATATGGCATTTATTTATCATAAATTGTGAGTGCTATTTTTAGAAAGCATTTATTATATGTTAGTGCTATTTTATAATACAATTTATTGGAAGGTGTTTTTGGCTATAAAAGGATGGCAAGAGTTTTGAGGTTGGGGTTAGCACATTTGTAGAGTGAGCAGATTTTTGAGAGCTTTGAGAGAAGAACACAAACACTCTCTATATTCTCATAATTTTGAGTGACCAAAATATACCAAGTTCGGAATATTGATTCCGTAAATTGGTTTGGAATATTGATTCCGCATATTGCTAGCACAATTGTTGTGAAATTATTAGTCGTCTCCCGTTCGTCAATTGGTGGTGTGTCTGAACTAGAGGCCCGACACTTGTGGGGCTGAGATCGAAGAACATCGAACCGACACCTCCGTTTCAAGTACGCTACAAGAGGTAGTGAATTTACTCCCTTTGGTGCTTTGTGATTTTTCGATTGAAATGCACGAAGTACGCCTCTGGAGATACATGTATGGGTTGTTATTTATTTCCGCTGCGTTTACTAATTTTTATTTGCCCGTACGTGTTACGTGAATCCCAACAGCTGTTGAGGTGCGTAGATGCCAAGGAAGCAAATATTCTCATGAAAGAGATCCATGAAGGTATATGTGGGCCTCACATGAACGGCCACCTCCTCGCCAGGAAGATCATGCGGCTTGGCTATTTTTGGATGACCATCGAATCAGACTGCTGCCAGCATGTCCGGTCATGCCACTAATGCCAGATATATGGTGATAAAATCAATGCACCCCCAAACGAACTACACCAAATGTCTGAAGTTTGGCATTTCTCTATGTGGGGGATAGACATGATAGGGCCTATTAATCCTGTAGCTTCAAATGGTCATTGCTTCATCCTGGTAGCGATTGATTATTTCACAAAATGGGTAGAGGCCAGTTCCTACAAGAATGTCACTGCAAGGAATGTGGCAAGATTCGTCAAAAGAGACATCATTTCCCGGTATGGTACCCCTCAAGCGATCATCACAGATAATGGGTCTAACCTGAACAACAAGATTGTCAATGGTCTATTGGATCACTTCGGTATTCGACATCTGAATTCATCCCCCTACCGCCCACAGATGAATGGGGCAGTGGAAGCAGCCAACAAAAACATCAAAAGAATCTTGGCTAAAACAGCAGAAAACTACAGGGATTGGCATGAAAGGCTGCCCTTTGCCGTAATGGCTTACCGAACGTCAATCAGGACTTCTACAGGGGCAACTCCCTACAGTCTAATGTATGGGACGGAAGCAGTCCTACCCGTGGAAGTTAAGATTCCCTCTTTGAGAATCTTGTCAGAGGGTAAACTCTCCGAGCCAGAGTATTCCAAGCACAGATACGAACAGTTGAATTTAATAGACCAGAAGCGTCTTAAAGCCATTTGTCATGGACAAACTTACTAGAAGAGGGTAGCCAGGACGTTTAACCGAAAGGTCAAGACCAAAAATTTCGAAGTAAATGACTTGGTAATTAGGAAGACTTCGCCGAGTAATATCCATCCGGGAGGTAAATTCACCCCGAATTACGAAGGCCCCTACATCATCAAGAAGATTCTCACTGGAGGAGCATTGATTCTTGTAAACTCCGAAGGAGAAGAACTGGGGCACCCTGTAAACTCAGATGATGTGAAGAAGTATTACCCTTGAAATAAAATCAGATTTCGATTATATGACTCATCCCGGATTGAGCCGAGTCATCATAATAGTCATTGCATAAGCATATCATGCATCCATGCATACATTAGCATGTGTTCACTATTGCAGGACCCAAGGAAGCAAGGCCCTCGATGGCAAATACCAGGAATGTCTGATGAAGACAGCAGACAGCAAAACGAAGAGCAGGATTCATTGCCCCAATCAGACGAAGGCATCATCGCCATAGGTCAAAATGACTGATTTATGTAATCTACACATTGGCATTCAGATGGGAATGCATGACCAAGGAGACCTAACGCCGTGGCGGTCAGACTTTCATGAATTTATGAATTTCCATTGGAGCGCATGATCAAGGGTAAGGTGTATCGTTCTAATTTTCTGAAATTCGAGAGCATACACTGACATATTCCTTTCATATTTTTTCAGGGATCCCTGGCCACGCTGAACAGGTAAGTATTCATTTCCCTATCTCTCAGGTTTTAAGACTGTCAGGATCCCTATCGCTAGAATTTGAAGGCTTCTTGGAATATAGCATGCATTCAAATCTCATGTTTAGAAAGACGCAAAATTCTCACAGTCATGTCATTGGCATTCATGTTTAAACTTGGAGGTTATCTGAACATGATTGAAATATGCATTGTGCATCATAAATCCCCTTAGAGGGTAAGTTTTGGAAGAAGCAAAATGAACTTTTCCAACAAGAGTTGTTTAAATTGTTCAAAAGGATATTTCCTCAGACAAGAGGCCAGCCTGATCTAAACATGTCCTATACACACTTGAGAGATGAGTGGAATGGTAAGGATAGAGAGACCTTGACCTACGGGCGTAAGGATTATTCGCAGTGATTACATGGATTGAGACGACGGAGGCATTCATTTCTCTATCATAAACACTACAGGTAACCATTGATTACCCTTTGAACGACGGTTTCATTCTTTACCCCTGTCAAGAACCATCCCACAATGGGGCAAACTGGAGGTACGTCCAGCGGTATCAGGAGGTAAATGGTTAGAAGTTCTCTTGCTCAGACTTGCATCAATCTTCGCGTATTGCTTGTCATTTTAACTTCTATGATAGTTCAAGTGCTTTAGGATGACGAAAAGCATTCGTTTCTCTATCCTATACACTTTTACCCTTTGTATAGCCCAGTTGAGCCTATACGTTCGTTTCACAAACCCGTTGGTGATCATTGCATATTCCAAGGTGGAAGCGACATCACTTCCCGAGCAGAAGAGTTCAAAATATTGGATTTGTGGAAAATTCCTGAATTAATGTTGGAGTGCTGAGATTCAAGCTGTACATCTAGCACACTCATTTGAAAATTATGATTCCCAAAAGAAGGGAAAAGATGGGATTTCAAGAAAAAAAAAAAGAGAGAAAAATCTGATTCCAGGCATTAAGAAAAAGCAAAGTGCCTGGTAAAAGCAAGGCCAATGCCCGTCCAAATACTTGTACACTTGTGAACCATGTGTTTGATCTTGTAACTGCCAAAAGATGGCATGATATCTTTGTATAGGTCACTAGTGAGATCTGGTTGTAAAAGAAATTCCCAAGGGAACTGGACAGCAAAGGATACTCCCAAATCATGTCACACTCAGATGATGAAAGCATAGACAAGATGGTGACGCCGTCTCAACATGAAAGAGACATTCTCTAAAGACAAATGTGCGCTTCGAAGACTGACAATGCTCTTCATAGACTATCAATGCACTTCAAAGACTGAAGACGCTCTTTGAACCAGAAGGGGCAAGATGGCGGCAAACTTGCAATGATCACCAATATTAAACCCTTCGCGTATTCTGAGCCAAAAACAAGCCTTTTTTTGGTCCCCAAACCTACCTAAGTTACAACCCTGAAAAACCTTTTCTAATTAAGGCACTTGGATTGACATAGGGTTGTCGCGACCCGTCCAAAAAAAAACGGACGCGGCTAATGGATTACCGATCGCGGGCCCCCACTCCGAAATGTGGATCGCGGGCCTTAGATCGGCGCGGGCCCTCCCAGGCCCATACCAAATCGCGGCGGAGGTATATCTTTAAGGGATTCGACGATAAGAGTCGATCGCTTTCGACCTTCAGTGTGGTCGTGGTGGCATGTGCAACTTGTGCATGCATTTGGAGTCGCCACCGGTCTTTCTTGGAGGGTAGACCGGAAACCTTACTGACCGATTGGGAGAGATAGATCAGTTCTACGGAACCAGAGATTTTGGGTTCGGGGACTTGGTTACGTCGGTGTCATTACCAACGCCCTTTCGGTACCTAACGTGAGTGATTTTCCTAACTAAGAGTTCATGCAGGCGCAATTTTGGGTGATATGAGTCAGGGTTTCATGCAGGTTGGAAGACTGGTCCTATCAAACCACAGTCAATATAATGAAAGCGCAATCAAGTGCATAAATAAATCATGTCAATGCACATCAATTTCAATCATTGGCCTCCTAGTATAGCCATAAGGGCTTAGGGAAGATGTGATTTAGGGTTAGGGGTAAAATGGGAAGATTCGGGGACAATTAGCCCGAAGGGCAAAATTGTCATTTTTGGAAGGTTTGGATACCGAATTGCCCAAAATATTCCATGGCCAGTTGATTGTGGCCATTTCCCATTTTTGAGAATTTTTTGGAATTTCTTGACTTTTCTTCAATTTTTGGAAGACGATTCGCCCAAAGGGCGAAATCGTCATTTTTAAGAAAGTTCGGGGTTCAAAACACCCGGGATGAGCCTTGGCCAGTTGTTTGTGGCCATTTCCTATTTTTTGGGATTTTCCTGAATTTTTTGGAATTTTTTTTGGAAGACAGTTTGCCGAAAGGGCAAAACCGTCATTTTTGAAAAGATCGGGGGTCAAATGACCCGAAACAGGTTGTGGCCAGTTGAATGTGGCCATTTCCTATTTTCTGGAATTTTTTAGAATTTTTCTGAATTTTCCGAATTTTTTTGAATTTTTTATGAATTTTCTATTTTTTATTGATTTTTTTGAATTTTTTATTATTTTCTGAATTTTTTAATATTTAAAAATATTTTCCGGGCCGGGTCAAACCCGGCCCACGCCTCTCGGGCGCCCGGCCCGACCCTAGGGGTCGAAACCGGCCTAAAACGACGCCGTTTTATATTTTTAAACTTTTTTCTATTTTTTAACAATTTTTTTGATTTTTTATGTATTTTATTTAATTATCCGAAAATTCCCCGGATCGGACGGTCCACGTCGTGCCACGTGGCTTCGTCTCGTGCGTCCGATCTTCCACTAGATCGAGCGACCCACAGAGAGCCACGTGGCTCAATAATAGCCGTCGGATCAAAAATTAATTTATTTTCATTTTTTAGAAAACCTACAAATCGGACGCTCCAGAACGTGCCACGTGGCCTCCTCTGGTGCGTCCGATCTTGTACAAGATCGGACGTCCCTCAGTGAGCCACGTGGCACATCCTCGTCCGCCGGATCGATTATTCGAAAATCATTTATTTAATTTTCCAAAAATTCCAGGATCGCGACACGTGTCGCGATCGTAGCCGTCCGTTTGTTTTATTTGAAAATAAGCGGACCGGACCCACCCGGCTGACGTGGCTGCCTACGTGGCACGCCACGTCGGCCGTTGACCGTTGACCGGCCGGAGGGTCGCCGGAGAAGACGATGAACAGTGAAAATTCCGGCGGGAATAGTAAAAATTCCAGCGAGGTCGCCGGAAAATTGCGAAACGGGCCCGAAACTTGGTATTTTTCGGCCGTTCTTGCGGCATTCGACTCCTTGGACACTCAACATCAATATAAGACCAAAACATGGCAAGAAACACGTCGGGAAACGCCCCGAAAATCCGGCGACCGAACCGGCTCCGGCGAAGAATTCACAGAAAATTTTTATTTGTTTAAACTCGATTTCTTTCATTCACATGGCATCCAATGGTGGTTTAGAAGCTTACTTGGGGTTCCTTGATGGTCGGCGGCCGCCGGAAATCCCTCGTCGAGCTCCCGTCCGAACCATGGCCGGCGAAGCTCCGGCCCTCGGTTTTTGTCGAGTTTTAATGCAAAACGAAGGTCAACACGAGGTTAGGGATAACTCTAGTGTAGTTTAAAGATTAGAACCGCACAAATAGAGCTCGGGTCGAGCTCGACCGAGAGTCAAAACGTTCGGGACTCCATCGGACATTTCATCAAACACATGGTGTGCGCAGAGAAAAATGGAGGTCGGGGAAGATACCGACCTATTCCGCGACCGTCGACGGTGACCGAAGCTCCCCTCAGGCTCCAACAGGTGCCGGCAAGCTTGTCTTGCTCCGGATTTGCTCGAAAAATCTCCCCAAAAAAAATTTTTTCCTTGGCCGAGCTCGGTTTAAAAACCGAGGATCTTCGCCGGTTCGTGGTGGCCGACCGGCCATTTTTTATGCCCCACGCCACTGCAACTCACGACCCCCGACGCCTGCCATCGTCCCCCACGCCGTGTCGCCTTTTTTTCTTCCCGAAGCTGCGTCGCCCATGCCCTGTTTTTCCCCTGCCTCACTGCCCACGTTCTGCACATTCTGTGCATTTGCTGCAGACCCGGGTCGGGCCGGGTCGGACCCGACCGGCCCGGTTCGGCCAAATCGCCCAAATCGCCAAATTGACCTCCCAAATGACCTCTTTTCATGAAATTGATGGCAAAATCAGATTCCTTGACATGTTTTACATCAAATATGGGTATTTTCGTGAATCAATTTATTGAAATTATGTGAAAACCCCAAATTGTCCCTAGGATCCGAAATTTAATTTCGCCAAATCGAAGGCCTAAACGATCGAATTAGCCAAAATTGAGCCCACCAATGGATTCAGCATGATGAAAACTGTTGGGTAGAGGTGTTTAATTTTAATGGGTGTGCCCGTGTGAAATTTAATTTCAAAAATTGTGAAACCGGGGACTAAATTGAAAGATTTTTATGCAATTAAGCCCTTTTGGTTAAAATTGATCAAATTGGAGGGCAAATTGACCCAATTGCATTTCAATACTTTGGAGTCCAATGTCATAGCTTATAAAAGCCGAGAATTGAAAATTAAAAGACTCGAAAAGGATTTTTTAGGCCCGGTTCGGGATTAGGTTTGTGAAGGAACCCCATGAACCAAGCCAAATTTCCATAATAAAAAGTGAAAATATTGAAGAGATAATTAAAATAAAATTTCAGAATATTTTTGTGTAATTTTCTGACCACGGATGGTATTTTTCCAATTTTTTGGGTATTTTTATAATTAAATAAATTCCAAAAAATATTAAAAAATTCAAAAAATATTTTTTGTTCAAAATTGGTTCCTAAGGCTAGGCTAAGGCTTCCAAAGTTGATTTTGCAATTTTTTGACCTTTTTTGCTATTTTTAATTAATTTTAGAAATAAAAAAAAAAACTATAATAACGGATGGTCAAAAATCAGGTGTCAACAAGGGTTTAATGTCTAAGCTTAGCTCGAAGAAGTTCGAGCGAGATTATTTCTTTCTCATTTTGCAGGTTTCTTGACTTGTAAACCTGGAGCAGACATTGAAGACTTCTTTTCGAAAGCCTTGACTTGCACGCAAGTCCCCCTTTGAAAACCGTTGACCAAGCCCAACATTACGGTCCCTTGATTGATCGAGGTGTATTCACTGCGAATGATCATGAACCCTAGGCGCAGGTTTGATAGGAAATTCGAGTGCATTCTTGGTAAAAGACCATTATCTCAAAATGGTGAGAAGTCCTTTTTGATGAGAATACTCCAATGGACGTTTTAACCAAATTCTTTTGGGTAATTTCAGATTGTTTGATTCGATCTTTCCTCACAAAGGATTTTTTATCACTTCCGTATGTCGCAAGGTGTTTTGGATAACCTCCAGCATCGTAATGCATTCATTGAAATTTTTCATAACTATGATATAAGTCATAAAGTGCTGTCAGTTTGACATTAGAGACCATTGATGTGCCTTTGGTAAGAAAATTCTCAGATTGGAGCTTCTGTAAGATCCTTGATGACTTCGGCTCCTAAAATGGCTTGTATCACTCTTGGTGAGAAACGTTTAACATGTCTAAACTTCTGTAGGATGCCTGGAGTACCCAGATCCCAGAATGTCACCTCCAATGTCAAAAGGACAATCTTCAAAATCATCCCTCTGTGAGATTTCAAATTTACAGGTTTGATCTTTCTGCATGATGCCTGGAGTACCCAGATCCCAAAATGTCACATCCCATGTCAAGAGGACAATCTCTAGAAATCATCTCTCCGTGAGATCCCAGTGTTACAGGTTGGAACTTTCTGCAGGATACCTGGAGCTCCCAGATCCCAGAATGTCACCTTCAATGTCGAAAGGACAATATTCAATATAGTCTTTCTGCGAGATCTCAGGTAGCCCCTAGATCCCAGAAAAATCTTATCAAAGTTTTTGCAAGTTTAAGTTTTCTGCAGGATACTTGGAATCTCCAAATCCCAGAATAACGTCTCGCGTGTCGAAAGGATAATTTTCAATATCAGCTTTCTGTGAAGTTCTAGGTAACCCCTAAAACCAGAATAGCTCTTGTGGTGAAGCCTAAGGGTTAGGCACACCTCACTTGTAAGAATCCTAGTTAATTCCTTAGAATATAGGATCGAAAATTTCTGACAAAATCAGCTTTCTGTGAGGTTCTAGGTAACCCCCAAACCTAAAACAGCCCATGTGGTGAAGCCTAAGGGTTAGGCACTGTTGACACCTGATTTTTTTTACCATTTATTATTGTGATTTTTATTCTTTAAAATTAATTAAAAATATCAAAAAAGGTCATAAAATCACAAAATCAACTTTGGAAGCCTTGGTTTAACCTTAGGAACCAATTTTGAACAAAAAATATTTTTCGGTATTTTTAATATTTTTCGAGTTTATTTAATTATAAAAATACCCAAAAAATCAGAAAAATACCATTCGTGGTCAGAAAAATACCCAAAAATATTCGATAATTTTGTTTTAATTTCCTCTTCAAGTGTGTCACTTTAAATCTCAAAAATTCGGCTCGGGTCACTATGTTCCTTCACAAACATAAACCCGAACCGAGCCTAAAAAAAATCATTTTCGAGTCTTTTAGTTTTCAATTCTCACTTTTTATAAGCTATGACATTGGATTCTAAAGTCTTAAAGTGCAATTAGGTCAATTTGCCCTCCAATTTAATCAATTTTTACCAAAAGGGCTTAATTGCACATTTTTCTTTCAATTAGTCCACGGTTTCACGGATGTATACGTATGCTCTACGTATTTATACGTCATACGTATTTATATGTTATGCATATTTGTATTGTTTGGTAACCTCTTTAACTCTTGTAATAATAATAATGGTTATTATTTTTAACACCTTTGTTAGTGCCTTTTTTAGCATTTTTGTATTGTGAGTGCTATTGCTAGTGCTATTTTTAAATAGCATTTTTTGTATTATAAATTGTGAGTGCTATTGTTAGTGCTATTTTTAAATGACATTTATTTATCATAAATTGTGAGTGCTATTGTTAGTGCTATTTTTAAATGGCATTTATTTATCATAAATTGTTAGTGCTATTATTAGATAGAATTTATAATTGTTAGTGCTATTTTTAAATAGAATTTTTGTATTATAAATTGTGAGTGCTATTGTTAGTGCTATTTTTAAATAGCATTTTTGTATTATAAATTGTGAGTGCTATTGTTAGTGCTATTTTTAAATGTCATTTATTTGTGAGTGCTATTTTTAGATAGAATTTATAATTGTTAGTGCTATTTTTAAATACAATTTTTGTATTATAAATTGTGAGTGCTATTGTTAGTGCTATTTTTAAATAGCATTTTTGTATTATAAATTGTGAGTGCTATTGTTAGTGCTATTTTTAAATGTCATTTATTTGTGAGTGCTATTTTTAGATAGAATTTATAATTGTTAGTGCTATTTTTAAATACAATTTATTGGAAGGTATTTTTGGCTATAAAAGGATGGCAAGAGTTTTGAGGTTGAAGGGGGGAGACATTTTGTAGAGTGTGCAAATTTTTGAGAGCTTAGAGAGAAGAACACAAACACTCTCTATATTCTCATAATCTTGAGAGAGCAAAATATACGAAGTTCGGAATATTGATTCCGCATATTGCTAGCACAATTGTTGTGGAGTTATTAGTCGTCTCCCCGTTCGTCAATTGGTGGTGCGTCCGAATTAGATGCCTAACACTTGTGGAGGCTGAGATCGAAGAACATCGAACCGACACCTCCGTTCAAGCACGCTACGAGAGGTAATCTATTTACTCCCTTTGAGACTTTGTGATTTTTTTCGATTGAAATGCACGAAGTACGCCTCTGGAGATACATGTATGGGTTGTTATTTATTTCCGCTACGTGTTACGTGGATCCCAACAGTGGTATCAGAGCCAATCCTTAGGTGTTTTCGTGCATTTAATTGATTTTTTGCAATTTTTGCAATACTATGGTCAATATGTATTAACGAATTGTTCGTCTTACATGGCTAATGGAGATTGATTATTTTATATGATAAATTAATCAACGTAGCAAAAATTGAGACTAAATCAATTTTGAATCGAAAATTTATGGCTATCTTATTTTACGTAAAAATTCTTAATATGATTCAACGTAGAATTTTTATTGTGCATTCCTAAGTTTTAAATTGTGAATTTATTACTTACGTGAAAGGGTGGTGATCATGGAAAAATCCCTAATCAATGTGATTGATGTATATATGAATGTATGATGATTATTTATATATTTGGGGTTGTAATTATTAAATGGAGACTGCGTACTCCTTTTATTTTTCATGTAATCTTTATTTTTAGCATAGTCAATTGTTGATGTAAATGCTACGAGGATTACGTGGAGGAGCCTATTAAGTCGGTGAGCTCTTTGGGGCCCAATTCTTGAAGAGTTCAAGAAACCAAGAAGAAGCGAAGAGCGGCTCTCCGTTATTAAAATATTAAAATGATTAAATGTGGTCTCATTGGCTCGAGACCCATTAAATCATAATTCCATGATCACCACGTAGGATAGATGTTTATGTGATTGGCATCTATTTATTTATTATGATTACGTGAGCATGTTAAACTGGTTAATGTGCAAAGTCAGACTTACCTCACCCAAAATTGCGCCTGCATGAAATCCTAGTTAGGGAAAATCACTCACGTTAGGTACCGAAAGGGCGTTGGTAATGACATCAACGTAACCAAGTCCCCGAACCCAAAATCTCTGGTTCCGCAGAATTGATCGATCTCTCCCAATCGGTCAATAAGGTTTCCGGTCTACCCTCCAAGAAAGACCGGTGGCGACTCCAAATGCATGCACAAGTTGCACATGCCACCACGACCACACTAAGGTCGAAAGCGATCGACTGTTATCGTCGAATCCCTTTGAAAAATACTCCCGCCGCGATTTGGTATGGGCCTGGGAGGGCCCGCGCCGATCCAAAGCCCGCGATCCGCACCCTTGTGCAGGGGAAGGCCCGCGATCGGTAATCCATTAGCCGCGTCCGCTTCCGGACGGGTCGCGACAGCTGGCGACTCCACTAGGGACTCTTGCTCTAGAACATATGATTCTAGACCTCAAGTGGACTTAGGCCGTAATTAAAACGCTGAGTGATTTTTCTAACTTTGCAGGCGCTCTCGAAGGTGAGGTAAGTCCGCTTATGGTAGGTGTTATATGTTTTTGGCAGATTGGAGAAATAAGGGGTGTAGTCCGTGATTAACATTGTCTTATGCAGGTTGGGCGTAGGAATGTATGTTGTGTGGATGATTTGAAGTGCTGATTGATAAACTGCTGTGCATGAATTGCATTATGATGATCACAACACGTGGACACACACAACCGCGCCTAAAACCCCGGGCGCCGCCTTTAGGAACACAATAGAAGGAATTGAGAATGGAATCTCCGTGAGGAAAAACGCGGGGTAATCCACTTTTCAATTCCGCTCGCTTCGAACTATGGATCGAGTCCCAATGCAACGATAGCTGTGCAATGGAATCGGCTCTTTCTAGAACTCGAAGTGGGAACCTTAACCTTAGGTGCCAAACCCTCTGATTTTTAGAAGTTCACCATCACTTGTCTCATGCGCATGTCTTTGGGCGGTTGGTACACCTAAAACCGCACATAAGTCGACGAGTTTGGTTGGTAAGACTCTCTATCCCTCAAATCTATTACAGTTCATATAAATATAGGCATTTCATTCATTGCATTCTGGTGATTAGATTAAATGCCATTTCAAGGATAGATGTGTGTGTTTTTCCCAAACGTCCTTGATAGAAGACGAGGAGGATGATATCCCATGGCGAACACCGAGTGAGCAACAAAAGAGCCTACTATGGACCTTATTGAGATATCGTCCAAAGAAGATGACGAGTTGGGGCAAGTGATCCGGAAGCCACGGATCGAACTTGGGGCATCCTTAAACGTTAGGATCACATTCCTTTGTTTCATTTTCCATTACTAGTCCTCTTGTATAGGGTTTATTTTTATCGAGGCTTTTTCTATCCCACCCCTTAGAGTGATTGTATTAGGGATCTATTGGTGTATACATTCAGATGGAACTTGGTTGTATTTCTTTTGACGGGTCATGGGAATGTGATAGTGGCATTTTCTCTAATCATCCGAATACTCCCAAGTCAAGTTTATAATTCCTTTAGAGGAAATTAAAATTGGAAGTCTTACACGACCTTTTGGTCGTATAGAGTAGTCCAATCTCAATTTCTCTAGAAGGAATTATACACTTGAATTGTTTCGTGCATGTTTTACGTCGCTGGTAATCCACGATAATTGATCGAGAATATCGATGTTGTTTTGAATTTAATGACGAGATAGATGTCCAAATTACTCTCGTTCCTAACAAAACGGCCTTGATTTGGATGCCGTATCTTCAATTAAATTTAAAACACGTTATTATGCCTCGCACTTTTGAGTAATTCGTTCCTCTCGAAATTGATCAAAGGCGATTATTGTGAATTACATTCCTTTCAATAGTATGCTTTATTTCGAGGAATATTGATAAAAACTTTTCGCGCAAGATTAAAACCCTTGTAAAAGTTCTTGTCCTTATTAATCACGAGCAAGCATAAGATTGAAAGGGGTCTATGCTTTCTTTTTCAGATTATTCCTTCTGATTCTGTCTTTCTATTTGCAGGTAAAAAATAGGTAATAGAGAGAAATCTTTTCCTGGATAAGTCTGAGGCTATTCTTTCATCTGATCATGAGCGAGTTATAAAATCCATATTTGTTCGACTTATTGATATTATGGTTCGGCTCACCTAAGTTGAAGATGTTCGAACGCTCGAAGAAAGGAACCATGCAGAAGTTAAAACACACACGAGAACTTTCATTTATTTTGCTCAGCGGAGGGTTTTCAGAAGCAGGTCATACAATTCGGGGTGGAAAAGTAAAGCCAAAGTGAGCCCTAATTAACGACACAAAGGAGCCCAACTGACCCTCCATGTTGTTAATGCTCTGCTCATACTCCCAGCTCCGCATGTTGTGGTCGGCAAGCCTGAGGAGAAGACTTCTGCATTCTCCCTTAACTTCGGCGACCTTGGCCTCGTGTTCTTCGGTGACTACTTCCAGGTCCCGAACCAGTCCATTCCCGCGAGCTATGTCCTCGGTTATCTTGTCGAGCCGTTCTTCCTGCCAGTCGCTCTGAAGCCTCAACAGGACGTTGCGGCGGTCATGCTCGCCGGTGGTCAGGGATATGGCCAATTGATCCACCAGATTTCTCCTCTCGCGAAGCAACGTCGCGACCCGCTCATTAGCAAACTCGACGGCTTTTTTGTAACTATCAACCAGATAGTTGGTCAGCACCAAATGATCAGATCGATCCTCATAACGAGCCCGCAAGACGCGAGCCACCAGAACCTCCCGACTAGCAACACGATAGGCCTCTAAGGAGTGTGCAAAGAGAGTCGGGAAAGTTCTATATTCCCTCCCCAGTGTAGTACCTTCGAGAGAAGTGGTATCAAGGTCCTCGAGCAGGACACAGATTGCATCCTCGGTTGCAGAATGATCGGTTATGTGCGCGTAACCGCGACCCAGTAGGTTATAAAGCTTTTCCCACTGGGCCAAGACATCAGTTGAAAAAGTGCGTACGGGAGAGGAGGCCATTTGCGTTGGGTTGGCTTGAGAATAAGACGAGTTTAACAGAGAGATTAGAAGGAAGAAGCTGATTATGCGAGAACGTTAACCTTCCATACATTAATTCCTCATTTTATAGCAACTCGAGGATGATGAAGGGTCTCAGTAATAATGCTGGTGGAGCCCAGTTAGGGGGTAAAGCAGGAGGTCCCCTCACGAGAACCATTGGATTCGTTTCGGTCCGCGATTTCCGGCTCATCAATTAAAAGATGTAAAAGATTTGTCGGGATCACCATTATTAGAGTTAGGTGGGAGGAAAGCGCAACTATCGAAGAGAGCCCTAACAGGGTTTGGCAGTCCCATCACGTTGAAAAGCTAAGCGAGAAATTCAAGGTCTTGAGGGGGAACGTTTGCCTAATGATGCTTGAAGAGCGTCTCCTGAACATGCAGAGTCACTCGAAGAAAACTTTATAGGGAGTGAGCATACAGGAGAGAGTGGAGAACTCTGAGTGGGCAAGAACCAATCAAACATTTCTCAATCCAACATATTTAAGAGGTTACTGTCAGCTGCTAGAGGCGACTGACTCAAAAATCTCAGAAATTGAACCACAGAGGGACCTCGAAGATTCCAAGATCAAGTCTAACGCCAAAACCATGGAGCCCAACACTTCTGGCAACGGAAATCAAGATCACGGCGACGACGACAACGACATCCACAATGCTCAACTCGGGAAAAGAAGACGTCCTCACCAATACTCTCAGGAGGAAACCCAAATGCTGGAAACCCTTTTCAGTAAAAGCCATTACATGAAAAAGAAGTGGAGAATTGAATTGAGCCGGGAGTTGGGGATTAATCAGTCGAGGATCCAGTTTTGGTTTCAAAATAGGAGATCCAAATCGAGGGCTCAACGCAAACGTCAGGTGGTCGAGATTTTAAAGGAAGAAAACCAAAAGCTGCGAACAGAAAACATGAGGTATGAAAAAGCTCTCAATATTACCGTTTGCCCTCATTGCAATAACCTCGTCGCCCTCGGTAAGATGTTCCCCGATAAGCCTCACGCGATGATTGAAGACGTTCATTTACCACCTTACTCCCTCGGGGCATCTCCTGCTCAACCAGATTTTGCCGGAGTCACGCATGAGCAGGATGATCCTACGAAGGTGATACAAATGCCTCCTGGGGGATGGGATTTGCATCGCTTTGATTGGAGTTATAGTTTCAAGGAGCTGGATGTTACCGCCGACCAGCTCAAAGCATATCAGCCTCATGCACAACAATTTTCGATAGGGTCGGGTCCTGCTGGAGATGAGTTAATCAGTCGTCAAGCCATCGATGCGATTTTGGGCCACGATAAGAGGAGGTTCGCTTGGCCCCCTGAACTGCATTCCAGATTCCTAGACGTGGTTCACCAAATGGGGATCGACTCAGCAACTCCGACGCGCATATTTAAGGCCATGAATGTACCGGGGCTTAGTAAGGAGCTGGTCAGGAATCACCTTGCTGCCTACAGAAAGCTATTAAAACAACGTTGAGCGGAGCTAAACCGGGAGGAATCCGTCTCGAGCCCAAAAGCTAGAGGCGACCGCCATTGTAATGCTCAGGCATCAAGAGATACCCGGCCAAATCTAAGCATCAATCAAGCTAGCAACCCGACCACCGGCAAACTGAAAGCTGATCAGATTGTCCTCCCAGGCCATTTCAACACTTCTCAAGAGCGCGTGTCACAAGTACAGCGAGTGCGCACTCCTCCATTCGAGCAACAGTCGGCTGGTGCTCTGCCTGCCGCTGGTCAACCCACGACAGACGATTTCTTCGATGAGGGGCTCGATGCCTTGTTCAATCAGTGGGAAGCTGGCATGCTTGGACAGCCATGATCTAGCACCTAGCTCGGGGCACGATGGGTCGGTCACTACGAACACCCATAGGAAGAAGAGCATGTTCACGAGTGGATCACTCTTTTTATCCATTGTAAAGTTCCTATGGGAACATTTTTCTTTAATGGCTATAGTTAATTATGTATGAAAACCAACGCTATCGACGAACATCGTCATGCTCAGTTGTGATGATCCCTTGTTAGATTAAGTCTGAAACCAGAGACGGTCTTTAAAATTTTGAGTGGCTACGAACTCATTCCTCACCAAGCGCCCGGGATGCTGAAATGAAGAGTAACAGCATGCACAGGGAAAATGCCACTTTCGTTTGAACGATGAAAAGGGGTTGAGAGAAGATCATGGCGTTAATTCCCATGGAGCTAAATGAATTAAACAGAGTCATTAATTGCGGGTCCACCGCTGCTCCCCACGTTCTCGGGCCTAGCAAATCATAAAAGGCGCCGAAAGATTGTAGACCCACCACTTTGAAGACTGAACTAGGGGACGAGCGCATTACTCGGTGAAATCGAATCAATGCAAGTGAGTTTGTGATCCTATCACGAGGAAAAAGAAAGGGGAATACAGACGATGAGTAATTGCAGGATCTCGGGAGGAGCGCTTGCTTGCTGGTCTTCATATGCAGCCTGAAGGATGGTTCCAGGACACGCACAATCACTTGAGAAAATTTCTAGAGTGAGCAAACACGTAAGAGCGAATTGAGAAAGCTGAGTGAACTAGATCAGCCCGAGATACCCCGATCCATCATGTTTAAAAGTTATTCCCATCTGCTAGAAACGTCCGACCTGGACATTTCTGAGCACGAACTGCTGGGAGACTTTGAAGATCCTGGAGCTGAATCCTGCCCGAAGGCCATAGAGACTGACTCCTCCAGCGATGAAATTCTAGGTTTCAGCTACGAAGAAGGAGTATACAATGATGACCGGAGTCGGAAAAGGAAGCAACTACAACGCCACACTCCAGGCCAAATCCGAGAGCTCGAAGCTTTCTTCAATGAATGCCCCACTCCAAGCAGACAACAGAAAATGGAGTTGAGCCGAAAGATAGGATTGGAGCTTTCGAAGGTCAAGTTTTGGTTCGCCAACAAACGAACCCGGGTGAAACAGCAATACGCAGACCATGAGTTACTGGTCCTGAAGGAGGAGAATGAGAAGCTTCAAGCTGAAAGCGCGAGATATAAGGAAGCTCTGACCAAGGCCACCTGCCTTAATTGTGGTAATCCTGTTGTCCTCGGCGAGGTGTTCCTCGATGAACCATCCCTGTTGACGAATAACGCTCAGCTGTTACCGTATTCTCCACAGCATTTTCCGACACAGCCAGATACCGCCGGAGATCTGCATGAGCAAGTCAACACCATAGGATCAACACCAACATCCTCTGAGAAATGGGATATGAATCATCACAGGGGGAATTCTCTTAATGACGAACTCGCTGTCGCAGCCAGCCAATTCAAAGTCGGTGAGTCCCTCCCTGGACAACTTTTGAAACGACTAGATCCCGTAGAGAATAGCTACCGAAGTATTGACGATATTTTGGGTGATAAGAGAACAAGGTTTTACTGGACCTATGAGCTTCACACCAAATTTGTTGATGCAATTCGAGAGCTGGGAGTTGATTCGGCTAGCCCACTACGCATACTCGAGATTATGAATGTGCCGGGGCTCTCTAGAATTAACGTTGAGTCTCACCTCAAGTACTATAGGAGATTGCTAAGGGATGGAAGGATAGCGTTAAACCATCATAAAGCCAGTTGGAGCTCAAGTGCTGGGCAGAGTTACAACCATGATGATTGGAGAGCCAAGAGCACCCAACCGTGTTTCAGCAATGACGGGATTAGCAGTCGTGTCAGCGACTCCTCTAACCCAAATCAGAATGCTCCGCCGAGCTATCTCAATACTCCTCAGGAGTATATGCCACAGTTCCAGCACATAGAGATTCCTCAGTTTGAGCGCGAATCAGTCATTAATGCTGTCCTTGAAGTGGATCTGGCATTGGTAGAGAGTGCACATATGAACCTGCCGGTCATTGGAGGAAGTTCCAATTCGAGGGGTCAAATTGCTCACGGCGAGAGCAAAGAGAGGAATCCCTCGCCTGCAGTCGACGACACCCAATCTGGGCACCAAGGGCTAGAAAGAACAGGTGATCTCCTTGATGAGGAGCTGGACACTTGGATCAATACTTTTCAGGAATGTATGTCTCAACCCCAACAGAGCAATGATGAAGGTTCCAGCTCAAAAACTCCAATCCCTCACAACGAAGGCAATGAAAGAAATCTGCCCCCAACAATCGTTGATACCCAACTTGAACATCAATGGCTCGAAGACCCGAGCAATTTCCTTGGCGATGAGTTCAATCTTTGGCTCGATCAATTTGGAGCCGGAGGACCATCGCAGTGGTGACGCGAGGCCGGTGATCAAACGTCTGATGCAAGGCATGGCTACTCGATGAAAAATGCTTCGAGAAAAGGGGTTGAATACTCCGATTGCATATGTTGTTGATCGCACTGTAAGGTTCCCACGGGAACATCTTTCATTAATATCTAGAACTAATTGCGCGTGAGTGTCAACATCACCCTTTGAGCATCTTCAAGCCGAAGGCCGTGGATTAATCACTTAATCCGTGGAGCAAGTTCCATGAACCATAATTATCACCCGCTGAGCATAATGGGATCTACCCCTTCAACACGAAATACATTTGGCCGCGAAGCCACCTATTTGGTAAAACGATGTATCGTTCCTAAACGATCTTCTATCGCATACCAAAGTAATGTCTCATTTCTTTCCCTTCTCAGGTGATAAACGTGGATAAATCACTTAAGGAGCCATCTGTTCAAATAACAAAACAGACGTTGCCCAACCGGGGGCAGCTGAACCATTGATATTGCAAATATTCCAAGCATGGATAAGCGGATTTGATAGACGTGGTTCATATCAATACGCGACGTCAGAACGGGATGAGAACCAAGAGTAAAGTTGTATCGTCCCAATTTGTCTTCAATTTGGGAATATGAGTTAACACTTGTTATTTATCCTTGATAGGGACTCACCATCAAGGAGGACAGATTGTCACAACCTGTGTGCACTCGCAGGGGCACACGACCAAGGGTAAGATGTATCGTTCTAATTTTTTGAAAAATTCACGAACATACAATAACATGTTTCTTCTGCATTTTCAGGGATTTTCGGCCACGGGGGACAGGTAAGTATCCTTTTCCCCAATCCATTGAAGGTGTTAAATAAAAAGAAAAGCTTTCAGAATCTAATGTCTAGAAAAGACATAGAATTCAAACTTCATTGGCATTCATGTCTTAAAACAGGAGGTTATCTGAACATGAATAAGAACATGCATGGTGCATCATAAAATCCCCTTGACGGGTAAAATTTTTGGAGAAAATGAAAGAGATTTTTTCCAATCAAAAGTTCAAGACTTTTAAAAGGACGTTTTCTCAAAAGAAAAGAGGCAAAGCCTAGTCCAAACACGTCCTACACACACTGGAGAGAAGTGGAGCGGATCAGATAGCAAAATCTGGACCTACGGAAGTAGGGATTATTCGCAACGATTACATGGGTTGGGATGACGGAGGCATTCGTTTCATATCCCTCAAACACTACAGGTGACCGTTGATAAACCCTTTGAACGACGGTTTTCATTCTTAACCCTGTCAAGAACCACCCCACATCGGGGCAAAATGGAGGTGAGTCCAGCGGCATCAGGAGAAAATGGTCAGAAATTTTCTTGCTCGGACTAACATTAATCTTTGTGTGTTGTTTATATGGTAATCCAAGTGCCAGAGGATGACGAGAAGCATTCATTTCTCTATCCCACATACCATATCCTTTGCACAGCCAAGTTGAGCCTGCAAATTCATTTCATAAACCCCTGTTGGTGATCATGGGATGTTTCAAGATGGAAACTGCATCACTCCAAGAACGGAAGAAATCAAGAGATGGGATTTATAGAAAAATCTCATATCGGCGTTTAAATGTGCTATGATTCAAGTTGTATATCTAGCACAATTTTCTGAACATCGTAGTTCCAAAGGAAAAGAAAAGGCGGGATTTCAACAAAGAAAAAATCCTCAGCATCAAGAAAAAGCAAAGTGCCTGGTAAAAGCAAGGCCGATGCTCGTGAAAACTGTTTGATTGATCCCCAATAAAGCCTAGTTGGGAAGAGAGAAAAACCCATAAAGAAGTCAGATCAAGAAGACTGCTCCCCAAATGATGTCAGCCGTGGTGCAAAAACACGGACAGAATTGTCAATCTCTTAATACCACAAGAGACGTTCTCTAAAGGACTTGTGCACACCTCAAAAGCGGTTGCACACCTCAAAAATGAAGATGCAGAATGGAAAAGACATGTGACAAGTTTGCAATGATCACCAATGTCAATCCCCTCATAAATTCTGGGCCAAAAACAAGCCTTTTTTCGGTCCCCAATCCTACCAACATCATAACCCTGAAACAGTCTTCTCTGACTAAGACACTTGGGTTAACATATAGCTTAGCTCGAAGAAGTACGAGCAAGAATATTTCTTTCTCATTTTGCAGGGTTCTTGACTTGTAAACCCGGAGCAGATGGTGAAAACTTTCATTCAATGACCTTGACTCAAAAGTGAGTCCCCCTTGAAGACCAATATCCAAGCCCAACATTACGGTCCCGTGGAAGACCTCCCGACCGATCAAAATGTATGCGCTGCGAATGAGCCTAAAACCTAGGCACAGGTTAGTAGGGAATTGAGTGCATCCCCTATAAAAACCACTATCTCAAAATAGGTGAGAAGACCTCATTGTCGAGAAATATTCCAGTTGGTGTTTTGAACAAACTCTTTTTGGAATTTTCAAACTGTTGGTCCAGATTTTCCGCGCAAGGGATTTGTGATCACATTTGCATGTTGCAAGAATGCTTTGGATAACCTCCAGCATCAAAATGCACATTTCACGATTAAAACTTAAGTCATACGGTTTTTGTCAAATGGACAGCCGTGGTCTTCCCAAAGATTACTAACGTTTTCTGGGTGAAGAAAAATCTTTCAGGTTTGAACTTTCTGCAGGATACCTGGAGAACACAGCTCCCAGAATGTCGCCTCAACAGAATCAAATGAAGCTTTGTCAAAATAAAATCTTTCTCTGCTTCAAAACTGAATTCCCGGCAAATTTCGGGATCTTTCAAAAAAAGGTGTGAGGATAGAACCCTTTTTCAAAAGAAGTCAACAAACTGTCCCAACAGACGTGGAGAACCCTCGTCCTAGGACACCCTTTTCAAAAATATCAAGGAAATCTCAACGGACGTGGAGAACCCTCGTCATGAGACCCCTTTTCAAATAAAAACAAAGGTAGATACCGCCTGAAGGGTCAAACAATGGTAGAAACCGCCTGAAGGGTCAAAACAAAGGTAGAAACCGCCTGAAGGGTCAAATCAAAGGTAGATACCGCCTGAAGGGTCAAATGAAGGTAGATACCGCCTGAAGGGTCAACTCAAAGGTAGATACCGCTTGAAGGGTCAACACAAGGTAGATACCGCCTGAAGGGTCAACACATGGTAGATACCGCCTGAAGGGTCAACACAAGGTAGAAACCGCCTGAAGGGTCAAATCAAAGGTAGAAACCGCCTGAAGGGTCAACTCAAGGTAGAAACCGCCTGAAGGGTCAAACCAAGGTAGAAACCGCCTGAGGGATCACATATGGTAGAAACCGCCATAAGGGTCAATTCATTGGTAGAAACCGCATAAGGGTCAACTCATTGATAAATATCGCAGTAAGGATCAACACAAAGGTCTGATCCACCATACGGATCAAAATTCTTGGCAAATCCCAAAGCGTGGGATGCGCCTTCCTTAGGTTCCTACAAGTTAGGAATCCCATCATGGTATGACCTACCATACAGGTCAGAGCTTAATCTCCCTGGGATATTCTGAATGACGAGTCCTAGGCATCTTCTTGAAAGTCGTCGCAACCGGCAGCATCCGACAGGTGAGCTTCAGGTAAGCCTCTCTCACTCCGGCCCATGTTCAAATTGTTAGAGCAAACCGGGGATTGATTTGAGCTTTTATCAATAGGCTTAAGGGTCCGATGTCATAACATTTCTTCTCTTATTTTCCCAGTTGAGTCGGTTAGGAATCAGGTGCCACCTTATCTTTGAGAGAAACCTCTAACGAGATTCCTCTCAAAGAGGGGCAGCTGTTGACACCTGATTTTTTTTACCATTTATTATTGTGATTTTTATTCTTTAAAATTAATTAAAAATATCAAAAAAGGTCATAAAATCACAAAATCAACTTTGGAAGCCTTGGTTTAACCTTAGGAACCAATTTTGAACAAAAAATATTTTTCGGTATTTTTAATATTTTTCGAGTTTATTTAATTATAAAAATACCCAAAAAATCAGAAAAATACCATTCGTGGTCAGAAAAATACCCAAAAATATTCGATAATTTTGTTTTAATTTCCTCTTCAAGTGTGTCACTTTAAATCTCAAAAATTCGGCTCGGGTCACTATGTTCCTTCACAAACATAAACCCGAACCGAGCCTAAAAAAAATCATTTTCGAGTCTTTTAGTTTTCAATTCTCACTTTTTATAAGCTATGACATTGGATTCTAAAGTCTTAAAGTGCAATTAGGTCAATTTGCCCTCCAATTTAATCAATTTTTACCAAAAGGGCTTAATTGCACATTTTTCTTTCAATTAGTCCACGGTTTCACGGATGTATACGTATGCTCTACGTATTTATACGTCATACGTATTTATATGTTATGCATATTTGTATTGTTTGGTAACCTCTTTAACTCTTGTAATAATAATAATGGTTATTATTTTTAACACCTTTGTTAGTGCCTTTTTTAGCATTTTTGTATTGTGAGTGCTATTGCTAGTGCTATTTTTAAATAGCATTTTTTGTATTATAAATTGTGAGTGCTATTGTTAGTGCTATTTTTAAATGACATTTATTTATCATAAATTGTGAGTGCTATTGTTAGTGCTATTTTTAAATGGCATTTATTTATCATAAATTGTTAGTGCTATTATTAGATAGAATTTATAATTGTTAGTGCTATTTTTAAATAGAATTTTTGTATTATAAATTGTGAGTGCTATTGTTAGTGCTATTTTTAAATAGCATTTTTGTATTATAAATTGTGAGTGCTATTGTTAGTGCTATTTTTAAATGTCATTTATTTGTGAGTGCTATTTTTAGATAGAATTTATAATTGTTAGTGCTATTTTTAAATACAATTTTTGTATTATAAATTGTGAGTGCTATTGTTAGTGCTATTTTTAAATAGCATTTTTGTATTATAAATTGTGAGTGCTATTGTTAGTGCTATTTTTAAATGTCATTTATTTGTGAGTGCTATTTTTAGATAGAATTTATAATTGTTAGTGCTATTTTTAAATACAATTTATTGGAAGGTATTTTTGGCTATAAAAGGATGGCAAGAGTTTTGAGGTTGAAGGGGGGAGACATTTTGTAGAGTGTGCAAATTTTTGAGAGCTTAGAGAGAAGAACACAAACACTCTCTATATTCTCATAATCTTGAGAGAGCAAAATATACGAAGTTCGGAATATTGATTCCGCATATTGCTAGCACAATTGTTGTGGAGTTATTAGTCGTCTCCCCGTTCGTCAATTGGTGGTGCGTCCGAATTAGATGCCTAACACTTGTGGAGGCTGAGATCGAAGAACATCGAACCGACACCTCCGTTCAAGCACGCTACGAGAGGTAATCTATTTACTCCCTTTGAGACTTTGTGATTTTTTTCGATTGAAATGCACGAAGTACGCCTCTGGAGATACATGTATGGGTTGTTATTTATTTCCGCTACGTGTTACGTGGATCCCAACAGTGGTATCAGAGCCAATCCTTAGGTGTTTTCGTGCATTTAATTGATTTTTTGCAATTTTTGCAATACTATGGTCAATATGTATTAACGAATTGTTCGTCTTACATGGCTAATGGAGATTGATTATTTTATATGATAAATTAATCAACGTAGCAAAAATTGAGACTAAATCAATTTTGAATCGAAAATTTATGGCTATCTTATTTTACGTAAAAATTCTTAATATGATTCAACGTAGAATTTTTATTGTGCATTCCTAAGTTTTAAATTGTGAATTTATTACTTACGTGAAAGGGTGGTGATCATGGAAAAATCCCTAATCAATGTGATTGATGTATATATGAATGTATGATGATTATTTATATATTTGGGGTTGTAATTATTAAATGGAGACTGCGTACTCCTTTTATTTTTCATGTAATCTTTATTTTTAGCATAGTCAATTGTTGATGTAAATGCTACGAGGATTACGTGGAGGAGCCTATTAAGTCGGCGAGCTCTTTGGGGCCCAATTCTTGAAGAGTTCAAGAAACCAAGAAGAAGCGAAGAGCGGCTCTCCGTTATTAAAATATTAAAATGATTAAATGTGGTCTCATTGGCTCGAGACCCATTAAATCATAATTCCATGATCACCACGTAGGATAGATGTTTATGTGATTGGCATCTATTTATTTATTATGATTACGTGAGCATGTTAAACTGGTTAATGTGCAAAGTCAGACTTACCTCACCCAAAATTGCGCCTGCATGAAATCCTAGTTAGGGAAAATCACTCACGTTAGGTACCGAAAGGGCGTTGGTAATGACATCAACGTAACCAAGTCCCCGAACCCAAAATCTCTGGTTCCGCAGAATTGATCGATCTCTTCCAATCGGTCAATAAGGTTTCCGGTCTACCCTCCAAGAAAGACCGGTGGCGACTCCAAATGCATGCACAAGTTGCACATGCCACCACGACCACACTAAGGTCGAAAGCGATCGACTGTTATCGTCGAATCCCTTTGAAAAATACTCCCGCCGCGATTTGGTATGGGCCTGGGAGGGCCCGCGCCGATCCAAAGCCCGCGATCCGCACCCTTGTGCAGGGGAAGGCCCGCGATCGGTAATCCATTAGCCGCGTCCGCTTCCGGACGGGTCGCGACAGGCACACCTCATTTGTATAGATCCTAGTTAATTCCTTAGAATATAGGATCAAAATGTTCGACAATCCCTAAGAGACTGGGTGCGTCATCCATAGGTTCCTAGTAGAGAGGAGTCCTATTCTCGGCCTGATCCCCCTGAAGGATCAAAATGTTCGACAATCCCTAAGAGAGTGGGTGCGTCATCCATAGGTTCCTAGAGAGTGGGTGCGTCATCCATAGGTTCCTAGCAGAGAGGAGTCCTATTCTCGGCCTGATCCTCCGGAAGGATCAAAATGTTCGACAATCCCTAAGAGACTGGGTGCGTCATCCATAGGTTCCTAGCAGAAAGGAGTCCTATTCATGGTCTGATCCACCATACGGATCAAAACTTCTGACAATCCCTAAGAGATTAGGTGCGTCATTCACAGGTTCCTGTCAAGTATAGGAATCCCATTCTGGTACGGCCTACCATACAGGCTAGAGTTTAACCGCCCTAGGATATTCAAAAGACGAGTCCCTAGGTATTCACTTGAACCCGCTATACACCGCGCATGCCGCACGAGCATCAGGCAGGTGATCAAACAGGCAAAAAGTAGGTGGGTCTCATTACTTTCTCTCTCACATCGACAAAAGAATAAGGAGCAGAGCGTTCACCAGCGAGACAAGAAAGATTGAGTGTCAAGATTCGTTTTTCTTTTCCCCAGTCGAGTCGGTCTAGACTCAGGTATCACCTGTCTTTGAGCGAAACCTCTCACGAGATTCCTCTCAAAGAGGGGCAGCTGTTGACACCTGATTTTTTGACCAAGTCTTTTTCAGCTTTATTTTGAAAAATCACAAAACAAAATCCATAAAAAGTCAAAAAAATTACAAAATCAACTTTGGTAGCCTTTGCCAAGCCCAAGGAACCATTCTTGACCAAAAAATAATTTTTCATATTTTTCACATTTTTTAGTATTTTTTAGAAAATAGAAAAATACTCAAAAAATCAAGAAAAATGGCGTTTGAGGTCACAAAAATATGGAAAAATAGCCAATATTTTTATTTTAAATCCCTTGTCTTTTTTACCTCACAAAAAGTCCAAAATAAAATTCAATTGTATATGTTCCTTTGTTATACATATGATTGAATTTGAGAAACAAATGTCAATCGAGTCTTTTAATTTACAATTTTGGCATTTTCTAGGATCTTGACATCCATTCTAATTGTTCCTTATTACAATTTAGCCCAATTGATTGTACAAATTGCTCAATTGCACGAATTTGGCAAAATTGCATACTAAAATTGCATTTTTAGTCCTTGAAATTGAGCATAATTGAAATTACTTTCAATTCAAGGGCTATCATTGCAAATTAAACATACTGCCCAATGGGTTTCACCATTTTGAATCGATTGGCATAGGTAATTTGACCCAATTTGATCATTTGAACCTTCAATTGCATAATTCCCCAATTTGCAATTAAAAGGAAATTTGGGGTTTTTGTTGAAATTGATATGAACTTTTCGGCAAAATCACATTTTTTTGATAGAATTCATGCCCTAGATTTGATTATGAGGTTCAATTGCAAAAATTTCCTGTTAATTTGGATTTAATTTGGAAAATTACAAGTCGGGACCGGTTCAAACCGGTCGGACCGGTCGAACCGGTCCGCTACAGTGTCGTCGTCTTCCCCAGGCACCTGCGTGAATGAACAGTAAATGGTCGAACTTTGACGGGGAAATTGACGGACCAATCGACTTCAATTGAAGACGCAATGGTGGGCGTTTAGTTCCTTAGGCCACTCCTCGTCGATTGGAGCCAGAATGATGATCAATGGCCGCCGGAGCAGGGACCAATCGGCCGGTCAAATTGCGAACCTGCGAAAGTCAACATTTACCCAAACGCAGACCAAATTCATCCTAATTCACGCGGAATGAGACCCGCCGTAGGACCAAACAGAATCGGACGAGATGCCCATCGCCCCCGACGCCGATTGGACCTAAAATCACGTGATGGCACGTGCCATTCGAGTCAGTTGGCCATTCCCCGTTCGGCGCCAAAATTTCAAAGAAGGATATAAGCTAACAGACCTTCGCGAAGCAGGCGGTTGGTGGATTCAGTTCGACGAGAAGAAACTAAATCAAGAGAGAGAAAGAACGAGAGAGAGAGAGAGAGAGCTCACCTTCCCTCGCGGTGGTCGAAGGTTTGAGCTCGGATTTACAAAGCGCTGGTTGGGCCTTCGGAGGCTAAACCGAAGCTCCACAAGGTCGTCAAGAGGTCGCCCAAACTCCCAGGAAGCGAACGCCACCGATCGCGCCTCCTGAAACCGCGGAAATAGGTTAGACGAAGCTTAAAGCTCTTCACTGTGCATTAATGGTGACGTGCTTGTTTTATGTTCTTTTTTGTGATTTGCGTGTGCGTTTTCTTCCCTGAACATCACTGACCATTGTCGCACATCTATTTTGTATTGATTTCGCTTGCACACCCCGAATTGAGTCTCCCAATCCCAACCTCTATTGTCGAACACTGTCCATTCTTGCCCAGCTAAATCTGGGCCGAGCGAGCTCAATCGAAGCTCAAGGTAAGCCTTCTAAACTTCCTCTGGTGCTATTCTATGACTGGATTGCCATGATTTGTTGCGAATCGAGCTATTGAATCTCCATGGCCGGACTCGGCATTCTGTATGATACTCGCGATTATGTGGATTATGAGCTCTGATTCTTAGATATGTTAGACTAGAGGTGACGGCGAGTTGATTAGTGTTGGTCTCGCGCGATTTCATCAAGATCCCACCGTCGGATCGTCGCCGGAGAAGCATAGCCGTTCGACCAATTGCAGGCGCGAGGTTGAAGACGATGCGCACGTGGCGAGGTCAACGAGTCAAAGGTCTAGGTGGCAACACGCGATTGGTCCACGTGGATGTTGAGTCAGCATGGCCGTTGGGTCTGTTATTCGAATAGAAAAGATCGGACGGTTCAGATAAATCGAACTTAAATTCTAGTGGCCGTCCGATTAGTAAATAGGATTATCCGAAAATGGTTTTAAAATCAGAAAATCAAAAATAGGATGAAACGGTGCCGTTTAGTTTAGTTGTAGTGTGGCGTCGTTTAGGTTAGTGTGAATGGACGGCCCAGATCTAGTCTTGGGTTTTAATCGTGGCCGTAGGTTAAAGTAGCCAGATCAGACAGCCTGGCCGAGTCTTCATTCAATCTGAACCGTAGGTTTTAGTAATCTGATCCGGCAGTCGTGGATTAGCCACGCGGCTCAATAGGAGCCGTCGGATCAAGCCTAGATAATCCAAAAATAAAAAAATAAAAAATAAAAAGGCAGATACGGCGTCGTTTAGGTGATCGGGTCTCGCGGGTCCGGGTCTGGGCCGGGTTCCGACCCGAGTGGGTCGGGTCGACCCTGCCCGAATAACATTTTTTCAATAAAAAAATGATTTTTAAAAATAAAAAAAATCATCAAAATCCTAGAAAATCAAAAAAAAAATTCCAGAAAATTCCAAAAAAAATTTGAAAAAATTGTGGAAAAATCCTAGACACTCTAGAAATCCCCAAAAATCGAGGATTGACCACAGACAACTGGTCAACCCTATTTTTGGGGTTTCTTATCCGTTCTTCCGAGACTTGACGATATTACCATTTAGGGGTAAGTCGCCTCTGCTGTATATGCAAGATAAGGTCGATAATGCCAAAGTAAGAATTAGGGTCAGGTAGGCGACCAATTCTTAGGCTTGGGTTTTCGAGTCCCGCCTCTTTTCTCAAAATGACGATTTTGCCCTTTAATGGGAAAATCGTCTTTCTTGTTCCAATCGAGTCCTGAAAATTGCTTAAAATTAGGGTTTGAGTCAAGTGGGCGATCCACCCTAATATTTGAGATTTTCAGTCACCATCTTTGTCCAAAATGACGATTTTACCCCTCCGAGGGTAAAATCACTTTTAAATTTCAGAAAAATCTTGAAAATTCTCAAAAAATGGAAAATGGATTGGATTGATAGCCCATCATATTTTCCCCATCTTTTGACTTCCAATTCATCTAAAATGACAAATTTTCCATTTTCAAGGCGAATTGTCCCTGAATAGTTCAAAATTACGATTCTGCCCCTCATGGGCGAATCATGTCCAAATCACTCTTAATCCTTGATTGACATTTCTCTAGGCTAATAGGGCCTCATTAGGGATGCCATGCTGCTTTCATGTGTTTTATCCGCATGCATTGGATCCTTGATTTGCGCACTTATTTTTAATGATTGTGAGTGATAGGGTAGTAATTCCCATCTGCATGAACTCCTAGATTTAGGATCTGTACCCCACTCATCTGTATGAAATCCAAGGATCAGATAAACCATTCAACTTAGGTACCGAAATGGCGTCAACTCTGACAGTTGGCGTAATTAAGTCCCCGAACCCACTTCTCTGGTTTCCGCAGGATCGAATAGACCACTCCCAACTATTCGATGGGGTTTCCGATCGTACCCTCCACAAAACGATTGGTGGCGACTCATTGGCATGTACACTTATCACATGTCACTAGACCACACTGAAGGTCGACCACGTATATCCAGCAGTTGCGATTTGGGTGATGGACCTTGGGAGAGGCCCGCGTCCGATCATGCAACATCGGACGGCCCATTAACCCCCGCTAGCCAGATGGCACTCGAGAGGGTCGCGACAATCAGGAACGACTCCACGCTCCTGGCCTCCACGAGCACGCTGTCTTCGACCACCTCGATTCCGTTTAGCCATTGATTTCAAGCAACCTGTGCTCTAATACCAAATGATGCCGAAGCGCAATAGAAACCAAGGCTAAACAGAATAGAATTCGATAAACGAGGAACAATCACTGTTCACTCAAAACGATATCAAATCGTGATATTCTCAATATTCAATAATCTGTCATAAACTGCTCTTTCATGAACCATAAACATCCTTATATAAGGTGCTAACCCTAATTGATCTAGGAAACACAAAATTACGAAAAGACCATTAGAATTAATTAAAATACCTAAAAACATTAAAATTGCAAAAAAGCCTAAAACAGAAAGATCGTAAGTGCATCAGTGAATATGTAATTATTTGATTTAAATGACAAATTGCGAAGATAAATTATCTTTCAGAACAAAAATTTGTGCAGTTATCAAACGCATTCTGATTCTCTAAAACTCGTCAAAGGAACAGAATCAGAAAAATTGATTTTAATCAGAATCACTTTTTTGAAATAGAAATGTTACCAAACATGCCCTCAGTAACCATCATCTGTGGCCTAAACAGAATCACGAGCAATTATTATGCTCTTGGAAACGTCTTCCGCGATGTTACTTGTGAGGTGTCAATGGATCAGGTCGGGTTTCCATGCTTTCCGACCCAAATAGTCCCGAACCATAGGATATGTGCGCCCTTTTTGACCCCAAATCCAACCTGACCTGCATATGCTCCGAATCGAAAAACATGGGTCGACAAGGTTGGTTCGGACCGGGTTTCATTTTTTTCAAAAAAAAAAAAACCGTTTTATGAGCCTAACACTATATCAACACATCACGTGTTGATGTGTTGGTTGTGATAATCAACCCGACCCATGATGGAGCTCGAAGCTATTAGAGGTGAAATTTTTTGGGAAAGTACCAAAAAAATTGTAACTTATTGAATTGGTATCAATTCAATTATAAACTTTTCAATTGGACCAATTAATACTAAACCTTTTTTAAATTGGTATCAATTTAGTCTATTCGGCCAACTTAAGTCTAAACATGGACATCGGTATTTTTACGTATTAAGAAGGCTGGTGGCTGGCAAAGGAAAATAAGGAAAAAAGAAAAACGAGAGGAAAGAAAAAAAAAGTAAAGAAGGAAAAAAAAAGAAAAAATTAATAAAAACTGAGAAAATATAAATTACTAAGTAAAAAAGATCCACATCAGCGCCAGGGATACCACGTAGGATGACCAGTGTCCACATCAGCAATTTATGATCTTGGACTCAATTAGTAAGTATTAAATTTGTCATATTGAAAAGTTTATGATTAAATTGATAATAATACAATACGATACCTTTTTTTCGAAATTTTCGCGCAAAGTTGCCATTGGTCGTGCCGAAAACTTAGAGCCTCCGCTCCACCATTTATAGGTGGAGGAGGCAGGACTTTATCAGCAGTAGCGGCAGTACATTTCTCTTTTATAGTTCCTGTGATCCTTCCAATTGCATTCCAATGCCAGCGATAGAAAACCAAGTATTAAAAAAACAAAACCAAAACCAAACCTCCCCTCTGTCCGGAAACCGGCTGGTGCCCAATACATAGAAAACGACCGGATTAGCGCCCCCCCCCCCCCCCCCCCCCCCCCCCCCCCCCCCTTTTTTTTTTTCCAGAGAAGACCATAAACCATATGATTATACTGTTTCATAAGTCAAGTCAACCTTTTCAACGGTGACTTTCTTGTACAAAATTTATTCATTCTTAACGAGATTTGTTTACACAATATGCCATGTGATGGCCATCATCCACGTGCCACTCGGGGTACCAATGATTTTCATTTCGAATCTTCGCTTGATCCTTGACATAATGTTAAATTAATGACTTAAAAACAAAGTTATATCTGCCCTGTCCTAGTCAATGCAAGTTGTGTCTTCCAAAAAGTCAACTTTATTATTTTTTTTTTGGTCTCCCTCTTTTACTATGAAGAACTGAACTGTGCTTCCTTAATCAAATCCAATTTCTTGTTTGGGAGAATAACAATCATGGGTGTCTTGTCAATCTTGTGGGATTCATTTTCTTTTTCATTTCCCCCCGCTAGTTGTGCTGCTGTGTAAATGCGATCCGGATCCCCTGCATGTATGGCAGGGGATCATTATGACTTGGGCCCTCAGATCTTCCCCCCATTTATAGGGGAGGAAGATCTAAGGGTGGGGGTTAGTATGATCCTCTGCTATCATGGCAGAGGATCCAAACACGTGTAAATGTAAATTATTCTGGAATCCCTTTTGAAATGGTGTGTGGTAGCGACATTGGCGACACTATATTTACAAGCTAGGCTAAGGCTACTAATGCATTAATTAAAAATTTGCTTTATTTCAAGAAAGTAAATATTGGAAAAATAAAGCAAGTTGAACTTGCCGAAGTCCAAATTAATGTCGTAGGGAGAAGTCAGCTCTAAAAAGGTCCATTACATCATGAAGATGATGATCATCTTCAAAGTAGCTGTCAAGTTGCGGCCAGATGTGGACAAAGCTTTGGTCTTTGCCGATGTTGTTTTCTACTTTTAGCTGATGGTCACAATTCTGATTTTTAACCTAACGTTTTTATCGTACTGAAATTGTTGTTGAAATGATCGCCAATCGATGATCAGAAGTTGGTCATACATGGCAATTACAGGGAATACGGATGACATGTGATATGCTTTGAACATTCAAATGACTCGTCACGCGATATCGAGCGTTGATTATAAAAATTTTCTCTCCTTTTCAATTAGGTTTGGTTTGATTACACGCATATTATCAAATATTTTCGTTCTAATCTTCTCATCGAGATATGACATTTGGATACAATAAAAGTTTCTGTTAACAATAAGTTACTTCAACTATTATGAAGATTACGTTCATCCCTACAATCTTATACCTTTTTTTCAATCAAGTTCTTATATTTCCAGTTTATCAAAACAAGATATACTACTTTCATGAATTTTTAATCAATTCTCTCAAACACCAAATCCGGCCAAATTTAAATGATGTGACTGTTGAATTTGCCGGGCTATGACATTGATATAATTTTGTTAATATGAATGCCACATGGATGCCATCGTGCCAATCAAAAAACGCAAAAGAAAAAATTCTCTTGCTTGCCGACTTGGATGCGACTTGGACTCCCCGGCTCTAAAAAAAATTGTCACATCACACCATAACTTCCCAGATGACCACGTAAGCCGCTGGATTGACCAGATCGGTGTCGGAGGGACTTGATCAGAAAATTTGTGGAAGTGGAAAGATTTTGATTAGATGAATTGACGGCACAAGAATTTAATTAGAAAAGACATGAAAATATACGGAAGAAAACTACGAGAGTTTTCCCGGCATGTACTAGGAAAGAAAAGCTGCACATTCTCAGATGGGATCACCGGAACAACAGATTCCATGCGGAATTCTTGCCGATCGGCTGCGTCAAAGATCGAGGCCATCACTGTCGTGTCGAAGTTTAGATCAAAGAAGATGTCGCTGTTCAACAGCCTCAAGTGGCCCCTCTCTCACATGATGGTGCAAGGAGGCGGGCCTTCATCGTAAACCACGCTACAAGCAGGGTACTGAACGCTACAAAGCGGGCTCTGCTGGTGCTGGCACCAAAGCAGCTTCTTCTCATATTCTGTTTTCTTCTCTTCAGGCTTGGCCACCGCAACGCTGACGATGGTGGCACGAGAGACCTTCTTATGCAGTGCTCTCGTCAAGCAGGCTGCGTCGACTCCGACCCCGGTCACCACCAGATGATTCTTTTCTATTTCTACCGCCACCGAGACCACGCCTGTCACATCATCACCCCTCTTAACGTTGTTTAAACGGGGAGATAATTTCCTTTTTTAACCAACGTACTTCTGATCTAGCCAATCTCATTTCAAAAGTCGGGTCAAGTTCGCTTAGGAACATATACGCTTCACTTCGTGTCGTGATCGGCCGAAAAAGAGAGAGTTCACTGACCGTGAGCATCGGCGGCAATCTTCATGGCCTTTGATCTGGCTTTTTCGCAGTCCATGCACAGTTTGATCACTATCTTTTGCTGCAGGAATGGAATAAAATGAATGGCAGATGGATAAAGATGATTTAGCTAAGAAGCACCCTCGCTGTGATGTTCAAATTGCAGTTAAATCATACTTGCCTTCATCCTCAAGAAAACGAAGAGGAGAGAGCTCTGGACAAGCTCTGGTGCTTTGTGAGATGAATCTTTTGAAGACAACTAAGAAGCTATCAAGTTCGTTTGTGTGTGTGTGTGTATATATCGTATTCTTAAGGTTTAGTACATTAGCTGACTTCATGACAATAAATTATGCGGTTTGTACTATAATAATTGGGACAGGAGTATGCATCTAGCTAATTAATAGTTTAATTCACTTGACAAGCCACTTTACAACAGACTGAGTCAGTCCTGGCATTCTTGACTTCAGTTGTTCAGTCATAATTCTTAACAAGTTGCTTAGACATTAAAAATTTGAAGTGATGGACTCAGTAAGCTTGGCTTGCTAACCACTCACCTGCGTCCCACTTCGCAATTAAGCAAAAGAAGTGTAGGGCTTGTGGCGAGACCGACACTGTTCGATCAAGATGCGAAAGGAAAATTTGTAAGCTGGTCGTGTACCCCTCGATACTTTGGGTAAACAAGCAAATGATATGAAGCTGAATAAGAAACCAGAGAGGCCATGATAGCACAAATTCAGCAGATTTGGCATGATAAAGGTCTCTGCTTGATGTACATTGAGACATTTCATTGACACTTACATAACCCATTGATGGCGAGACAACTACAAGTGAAAGAGATTTGGGTAACGTATACTCATTGTTCACCACTTTTGAAAGATGGAGCCAAATCTAACCAATAGTAATTTAAGCGACTTATGTTGGTCAATTCAAAGTTCCTCAACTCCAGATCAGGCCAAACAGCAGCTTCGATTCGAACAAACTATGATGAAGAGGTGACTACCGGCTGGTCGTCTTCATCCGTACCAAAATATCGGTCTCCAAACTCGCCGATGCCAGGTATAACACGGTAATCTTTGTTTAAACCAACTTCAATCTCAGAAGTCACAATCTTTATTCTTGGAAAGGTTCTGCACACCACATGCACACCCTGAGGTGCCTAATGGGACGTAAGCAATAAGACGTCAGTCCATTTCCTCATTAGGAAGAAGGATCCATAAGACAGTCAAATAATTATGGCGGAGCTTATGATATCGGAAATTGTCTTTTCCACTCACAGATATGAGGTTAAGGAAAATGATGTTGGACTCTGGTACACCCTTCCTTACGAGTAAAGAAATTGCTTGAACAGCTGAATTGCCTGGCAGAAGAACATGTAAAACGACAATAATGGGGTCATCCCGACCAATTATCAGAAAAACTGATGGAGAAACTATGGACTCTCTAAAAACTATGGACGGATTATGTGTTACTATAATCAGACAGATAAGAAAAGAGAAGAGGCTAATGAGCCGTTCGATGAAGTGTATTCAGAAGCGAAAAAGAATGTTAAAGCTTGAGAAGGACCCTCCAAAAACCTGCAACTATTATCCCCCAGTACCTCATCAATTAAAGAATCTAAAACGTAGAGACCACTTGTTGCAAGTCAATATTTCAAGACAGACCATTTCTTCTCATGCATAGATTATATTCTAGTGACAATTTAATTGCACGTAGAGACCACTAGTGATAATAATTGCAGGTTTTTGGAAGGGTTCTCCTCAAGCTTTAACATTCTTTTTCTCTTCTGAATAAACTTCATCAAACGGCTCATTAGCCTCTTCTCTTTTCTTATCTGTCTGATTATAGTAACATATAATTTTGTCCATCATTTAAAATCTAAAACGTAGAGACCACTTGTCGTAAGTCAATATTTCAAGAAAGACCATTTCTTCTCATGTATAGATTATATTCTAGTGAGAATCTAATTGCACAGGTGACAACCAAAAATCCCATCAGCTTCACCAGAATCTGATTCCCTTTTTCTTTTCTTTTTTTAGGTCAGACACCGAATACTATGATTCAGCTAAACATGACAAACCTGTTCCAAGAATAGGATCTAGCAGCAAAACATGCCTCTCAGCAATGTCCTTGGCAATTTCTCATAAATTAGCTGCCGAGATCAGCAGAAATAAAAGGTCAGCAAAAATTGACAGAGGTATGCACAGAACTTCATGAGCTAGAATGTGCACGAGAGAGAGAGAGAGAGAAGCATACGTGCTGTCCATTGTCCCCTTCTCTGTGAATAAGAATCTTCCCTATTTTTATACCTTTACAACATGCTCGCAGAGCATTCTCCATACTCTCACCACTGGCATCCATCAAAAGATTGATCAATCAATCACAACGCCACCATGGACACAATGAAAATCTGACAGCAGTTCATCATAAATTGACAAGTAAATGGAAATTAATCTCAACCATCTCTCAAATCCATTAACATCAATCAGTGAATCAAAGAAAAATGGAAAGACCTAATCAAGGTCTACAAGTTTCATAAGTTTCCTAGCCAAAAATCCACTTATGAATCACTCATGCTGTCACTGCATACAATGGCCAAAATCGCTCAGTGTCACAAGTTGTGAATAGATGCAATGTAAGAACAAAAGTCGTAGGAAACGTTCATGGTATCTATTCCACCATCAAAACCCAGTTGGGATATTAAAGATGTCACCTAAAACTTAATGTCGTAGATTAGTGCTTACAGATCTGGGACACGAGCAGTACCTCCGAATAACAGAAACACCACATAATCTCTTACAGAAATCCACACCGGTATATACAGATCCTGCAGTCACAAAAGAAATTTCAGAAGGGAAAGTACCAAACTCATAACCATCAGAAAGTTTGAGCAGAAAATTTTCCACAAAGGAAAGATGAGATAATCCACTTAGAACTTTGTCACTGAGTTTACAGTTTCGGTAAGCACATCATGATTCTGGTCAAGAGATCTCTCTTGCCGACCCCATCCCTGGTGGGAAAGCCATTAAGAACCTACTAGAAGTTTGTGAGACCACAATACAACAACTCACCAGTAGGTGTAACCACCTGCTTTTCTGTGAATGGCAGGTGCCCCAAACCATGTTCAACCACCTGAGCAAGGAAAAGAACTGTAAATTATAAGGGAAAAGTTCTCACTTTCAGCAAGTGATGCATAGAATTGTTTAAGTTCCAAACAAAAGACCCACCAATCGAATTAATCGATCAGCATAGAAGATGAAGTCGTGCTTTGTTATCTGAGAATCGCGTATTAGAGTATGCATACCCCGAATCTGCAAAGGCCATAAGCATTGATTGGATAAACATTTTCATTTAGAGCTTGAGTATTTACAATATAGATGAGAACTGAAAATAGTTTACCAGTTACTAGGAATGAAAGCTGTACCTACCTGAAATGTCGATTGAATGACATACAAGTTTGGATATATTTTACATAAATTGTGCTGGCCAAGCTTTGTCCTAATATGTTGAACTATTAGATCAATGGCCACGTGATTGTCTCCTCCACGGGGAATAATGATATCAGCATACTTCTTGGTTGGAAGGATAAAATCATCAAAAGCAGGCTTCACAAATTTTGAGTACTGCAGCAAAACTAGAAGGACTGAAAACTTTGGAGCTAAAAGGTAAAGAACAAAAAACTCAGATGCAACCTCTGAACATGAAGGAACACCAATTTAGATGCTAAAGATGATGACACATGGAATACAATAAGACAAACCTACAACTGACGGAATCTTAACATTAGAGCATTGGCACATTAATCATATCTTTTATATTATCACATGCATAACACTTTCTTTTCTAGCGCAAAAGGAAAGAAAAAGCTCTATCCCATTCTTTCATTCCTGAAAGGAAGAGCACAAAGATTAATCTCGTGAACATTAAATTAGCATTGTTGTGCAATCAATCACGACTGGCAGGCTAAAGTTCTGAACATCGGAACAACTTCAAGCTTGAAAGATCGGTACCCAGTCTTTTGCTATATAAATCTAATGCAGTGAAGCAAAAGAAACAAAAGAAGATGCTGACCTGATCAAGTACAGCCCCAATATCCCGTCCCTTTTCACCAGTATCACGCCGTATCCTCCTTGCAAGACGTACATCAGCATCTGCACTAAAAATATACTGATTTCCAGTAAGCAGTCCAATATATTAACAAGATCAAAGGAAAGGCCACAGGAGGCACAATGATAGACAATTTACTCAAAGAACAGTGTCAAGAGACAACACCAGAAGAACCTTACATAACTGTCAGTGAAAAGCATAATTATGCATGAATAGAATAAGGTAAAACGGTTTCTGTCGCATATGAATTGGAATATATATTAGTAACGGGTTCAAGTGAAAACTTACAAATGCATTTGACCACATTTTTGTTGCAGCTTGCCTAAAGGAATGACAGCAAACTATCAAATTTTATCACCCTTCAGCAGAAGATATCATCCTCATTATGGCTAGCCAATAGGAAGGGATAACCGATGTCCAAAATTTATCTTAACCAAGTATATTTATACACATGACTGATGCTCGCTATTAGGTAGAGAAATGAATGAACTCACTAGGTTAAGTACTAGTATTCAGTAGTCGTTTGGTTTGAGATTAATAATGAGACATATGATAGCGTAATTTTGGTCGTTCAAGTCAATTACTCTAGATGACAAAAGCAGCCATGGAAGTATTTAATCCATGATCCATATCACAGACTGTCAGTCACTCATCCAATCAACTCACATTCAATCTAAATTTAAGCTCCTGATTTGAACTTTAAATTCATCTACTGTTGCATGCTTTAACCATTAAACGAAAACAACCATCCAGCCCGCCAATGTGTCTGAAGCTACACTAATTGAAGCTCCTTTGCAGCTAGACATTGTGGAAGATCCATAGGCCAGATCTTTCGGCCAGATACGCTAGTGAGGACTAAGAGATGTTGACTTCATGATTTCAGCCGAGCATGTAACGAGTCCGATAATAATAGGATTATGGGGATATTTAAAAATACGAAGGATAAGGTGATGGTGAACCTGTATCAACAAATATCTTCATGTTCATCAGCTCACGGACACGAGGATCATGGAAAATCAGTATGCCTTCTAAGATTATAACATCTGAAGGATTCACCTGCATTTGATGTCTCAGTAGTGAATTCTTTTGAAGTGGACAACTCGAAAGAGCATATGTAACAAAAATATTTTTTCTCAGCTTCATATTACATCACTGTACCTATGGGAACATATGTATTGACGTTATGACAGAAGTTACTAAGCCTTCAAGAAGTAAATGACAAAGCCTTGGGGAATTGTACATCATTGGTGGCATTAGAGAGTGTTATGCCTTAAAGATACCATCATTACCTCACCTTTTTGCATATTTCACAGGCAAGATAAGTATTCTTGAAGTTAGATACTATTTTGACAAACGATGTAAGCCTAATCAGGACAGGAGATGGAAGATGATACAGATGGGTGGTGCTCCATAAGCAAATAAAGAGTACCCTTCTTGCTGGGTAGACATTATTTGTGTGACTCATGAAGTCATAAATGGGTATATCTACAGCCTGACCATTCTTCAATTTGTCCATAGAACAGAGCAGTTGCTCAGTGTCGAATGCATCTGTTAAAATATTAACATTGTGTTAAAAGAAGATCAACTCTTCTCTAGTGAAAAATACACGAGAGGGAATCAGAGAGAACCAATAATATACTGAACTGAGAAACTTAAAGCTAACTTCCCATCACACGAGAGTCTGCGATAATGTTAGTATGAGAAAATTAAAAGTTGTGAAAACCTACCTCGAGTGGCTAGCTAAGTGGTAAAACTATTGGGACCCCAGCGTTAGGTCTTAGGTTTGGTTCGGCACAACCTTTTGGGACAAGGCCACAAGGTATGGGGCCTCCAGGTGTGGATGACCTGCCTTTGGATGAACTAGGGTGGTTAGCTTAGTTTAATGTGAAAGGTGGCCAAGGATATCACTAGCCAGCAACACCAAAAGAAAAAGAAATTTCTGAAACTCTCCCTTACTGATGGCTCAATTGGGTGTTTGCAATAACAAATAGGACTATTTGCCAGATTGTCTTTGAATAGAACTGACCAAAAAAAAGACGAAGGTAGAGACTGTGATTGTGGATCTAGATGTGACAGGTACAAAGCTTATGCAAAGAGTCAAATGACAGAAGATTTACCAAACCTATAGAGCAAGACAACATGAGATGTGTCAACAATACTTTTAAGAAGGATTTAACAAGAACATTGCTCATTTGAAGGACTCAACACTCAAGAAAGGGAAATGTCCTCACCAGGATGGTCAAAGTTGTATTCATGCACATGTGCAAGTTCCTCTTCACTCAAATGATGATAGAATGAATCCTGAAATGCAGAGTAGAGTATTCATTTCAGTTTAAAAGGCCAGAGGCATCAGATGCCATCTTCGAACGAAAAAAACTTCCCACCTGATGACGACACCATCCATATACAAGGAATGTTACCTGGTTAACAAGTACGACACGCTGATCATGAAGCTGCTGAATAATCATATCACAAACTGTAGTCTTTCCAGATGCTGCTCCACCGGCACAACCTGCCACAAAAGCATTGATAAGAACATTAAGACGAAAGCGAACTGATTACAAGAAAGCGAGTGTGAGGCCATTTTAAAGAAATTGAGCACAAAAATTTCCCAAAGTTACATGATCATATTCTCACCGATGACAAACGGTTGCTTAGGCATGTTTTCAGTCACTGAAGTTGATGGTTGCTCCGCTACATCTCTAGGCTGCAAACCATCCATGTGAAAACCAGAGAAATGGGCCCTCGATGAGGTCTCTATCATATCCACAACGGACTTAGAATCCATAAGCAAGGACCTCGATGAAGACTTCTATGTAATTCAGGAAACAAGACAGTTAGTGGTAGTGTGAACTAAGTTCTTCTCGATGAAGAACAGCAGGGTTTCCAACTTCCGATTCAATGAGTTTCCGAACAATGCAAGACATATAGTCATCATCTATGTCAAAACCACTCATGCACAGTCAACATCTCAGTTTCGTAACCTAATAAAGATGGTACTCTATCACACAGCATTCAAAATAAGCATCTTTTCTGGCTGCTTTGCTTTATTTGGAATAGAGAGAGAGAGAGAGAGAGAGAGAGAGAGAGAGAGCGCTTAGAATGCGTAGAACACTCTGCTTCCTCTTACGTGTGCAATAGAAACACCATTGTCCAAACAAAAGTCGATTCCTAAGCCGCTCATCTTTTGACACCGAATCAGTCATATACTTAAGAAAGTGTTATGCGGTCTGCGAAGTCGACATAACAAACAACACCAGTAACTCAAATAAAAAATGCGTAATTCAAATTCATAGACAACAACGCCGATACTCCATATCTCGTGCACGTAATACTTATTTCAAGGACATCATCAATCAAAAGAAGGTTTCAATCGGAACTGATTTCGGACAGCTCGACGGTCGCAGAGCCAACCACAAAAACTCCGACCACCTCAATCACCAGAAACACTTTCACACAGGAAAAACTGAAAGAAAAAAAAAATAAAACGTGGTCCGTTTGAGTACCTGGCGAGTTCGATTCAAAGAGAGAGCTTTCTTCGAGCTGCGAGTGGACAGAGAAAACCCCACAAACGCAAGTTCGAGCCCTGTTACAATAAGGACAAAGGCGAGTGACGGAGGCAACTTTCGTTAGTGCGGATAAGACGACGGAGGAAGGGGAGGAAAGCAAGACCTCGCCCCCGTCGGGACTCGACTCGTCGCTATCTGTCGTACTTGAACATCAAAGTTTCGCCTCTCTCTCTCTCTCTCTCCCCTAAGTCGTCTTCCTCCTTCCAAAATGGCCATCGTCGCTGTTTTAAGAGCGCGCGCGACCGGCTGCCTGCAGGTGCAGGTGTCGCTACAGAACGAAAGCTACTGCCGCATCATTGTTTTTTTTTTTTTTTTTTTGGGGGGGGGGGGGGGGGGGGGGGGTGGGGGTCAGATCATTGGATTAAGGATCAATCTTACAATTGCTATTTTGTTTCCACATCTAGAAATGGACTTTAGTTAACTTTGTTTATAAAGGAGCCCATGTTACATGGCTAATAATGTAAAAAATAAAATCAAATAAAAACAGAGATAACGCATGGTCGATAAGTTAAGAAAAGTTAGTACAGGTTATTTTCGTAAAATAATCTATTTTCAAGTAACATACTTAGGTTGCGTATGGATGGTGGCTGGGGAAACTGTTTCTGTTCCAAAAGTGTTCCGGGAACACTTTTGGAGCAGAAACGCGTATGGTTCAAAAATGTTCCGAAAGTGTTCCGCGGAACACTTTTGTGCCAGGGAACACTTTTGAAGGAACAAAAAAAACTTGCTTCTGGGATTTTGGAACACTTTTGAAACCACCATCCATCGTCGCCGACGCGATTACCACTCGTCGCCTCGCTAAAAGCCGGCCGTCGATGGTCGCCGGCCGCCCGTCGTCGGCAGCCGCCGCCGATCGCCGGTCGCCGGCCTCCGCTGGTCGCCGGCCGCCGCCGCCTACCGCCGCCGCCCATCACCTGTCGCCGGCCGTCGCCCACCTCCGGCCGCCGCCGATCGCCGGTCGGCGACTGAAAAAAGTGTTTTTTTTTTAAATTACCAAACGCGTTTTTTTCCTAAAAATCGTAATTTTGAACAGAAACACAAAAAAATATTTCTGTTCAAAAAATGCTCCCTGGAATAGAAACGCTACCATACGCAGCCTTAACGGCTATGCAGATGGAAAAAAATAATAATAATAACGATCGCAGCTAAAATCAAAGTTCAGGGCTAATATGTAAGTTTTCAAAGTTCGGAGCTATTGTGCGATGATATCAAAGTTGAATGGGGTGTAATTTGTAACTTCTTCGAAATTTAAGGGTCATCGTGCAAGGGTCTCGAAGTTTACGGGGTTTCGAGCAATTGACCCTTTATATATTTCTAACATGAGTCAGAGTCATGTGATTCTGTTGACGAATAATTGACTCAAAATTTAGGGGGTATTTTAGAAATTTTCCAAGCTCATCAGCTATAGCACTGCAATGATAAAGTTGAGTGGAATATTCCATAACCGGAGACGAAAGCAGAGTCAAAATCCAGAAAAGTTTTGAATAAGGTACGAACGGCACCGTCACTTTTTACAAGTAGCCGTGCAACGTGAGCCAGGCATTTTGCTTTGTGAGGTGCAACGTGAGGTGTACGCTGTGTGTCAGGAAATTTAGCGAATGGGATGAACAACGAAATCAGATTTTGAGACATGATAACATTCTCTTCAAGGATTTATTTGTCCCACAACGTTGTTAATGATTTCCGACAAATATCATCTAGGATACAACAACATATCGATGAGAATATCATGTAGCAATTCGAATCTTTCTATGGAAAAGATTAGAAACAATGGTTGTGTATCATTTTAGGAAAAAAAAAATGGAAGTTTTGAAATTTAAAGTGTCAAACGGAAAGAGTCGTAGTGTGAATATATAAATAAAGAGAAGACAACTCTTCATTCGAAAAGTAACTATATTCCAACACAACTCTTCATTTCCAAAGGAGTTTAGTTCGAACACAAATCTTCATGTCCAGACCGATAGTTACGTTCGAATAAACGCAAACACTCTAAGACCATAAGAAACGATATACAATTCGAAATCAAATAATAATAAAGAATAACTGTAACTCCTTTGCGAATAGTCGCACTGTTTCGCTAACCAAAATGATTATTTTATTATTATTAAATTACAAAGTAATAAAAATAACTGCAATTCCTTTGTGAGCATTCACACCGTTTCGCTATGACAATAATTTAGAATTTTTAATAAGTAAAAACAATAGTTGTTGATTAGTGCCAAATATAGTCCACGTGCACAATCACATCTTTCGATGTGGGGCAATGCACCACTTAGTTTGTTTTACCAACAATCTGTATCGTTCCCTGGCGGGGTACCGTCACCTTCTCATTTCCCTTTGAATAATTATACCAAATTGTAATAAAATTGTAATAGTTTTCTCCGAACTTTTAAAGAAATTTCATCTTACAATCTTCATAATTGAGGCTGGTGCACATTAAATCTCAAACTTATAGATAAAGTTACACTTTCCCTGAATAGTATTTAACTTTTTCCGTTAGCATGTGATGTACACGTGCCTTTAACAGGTAAAAGTAATGTTTTTTTTTTGTTCAATTTTGTGTGAGATGCCGTTTTTGCGATCAATGCAAACAAATAATAAAATAGAATACATCAAAGAAAAATTGTCGCTGTACTATCCCTCGAAATACATTTTGCTTTAATCACGAGGATTCCAATCTCAAATGCCTAAATTTGATATATATGACTTGTTTTTTCTTTTCTTTTCTTAGCAATTTTGCGACTAGTAGATTCAAGAAGTGATTCAAAGAGAGCGTACGAGGCTTTGTTGCTCGAGGCATTCTACTTCAGTTGGCGAAGTCGGTGGAGGGGCCAACATGCAATGCACCCTAATGGTAAAGAGATTGAGAGAGATAAGGCTAGAGAGTTTTGGTCTCGAGATGCCACCATGCAATGCACCTTGATGGTAAAGAGATTGGGAGAGATAAGGCCAAAGAGTCTCGGTCTCGAGATCGATCTCCATGAACATCAAGAAACGAATAAGGCCAAAAAAAAAAAATCGGTGAAGGAAACTTACGCGTGTCCGTCAAAACGAAATACAGCCGGTTTCTGGTCTTCATATGTACTCGTGTTCTCCTCTTGTCTCTGTGTGAGCCTGCTAATTTAAGTTAATATCCGTAGAATATTTCTCTTTAGCTTTTAGGAATGTCGGCAATCAAGCTCAATTGTAGTTTTACACAATGCTTGAATTCCATTAATAAACACCTAGAAGTTTAGTTGCATATCCATCTATATAATATAAATCTTAATAAATAAATTAAAAGACACACACAGACTGTTCTCGAGTTGACCTTGAATGGTCGGTTTGGCTCCAGGTCAACAGGGTCGGTTCCCGATTTTACACACCAGGAGCCGACCCTAATTGCGTAGTTTCGAGGTTCTAGGGTTGGAATCCATCACTCCTGAAAGTTTAATATGATGCATTGCTAATAAATTGTATCGAGACTTTAATAATTTGGCTTTATCATATATGTATTATCCATTGACTTAGGCTCCATTTTGTACGGCGGAAATCGGATGATTTGAAAAATATATTCCTAAAAACGATTACTTACATCATCTACAAAAATAAAGGAAACAAAATCTTTTTTCCCACCGTCCACGAAAATATTGAGACTTATGTTATTATCCATGATGGAATTTTTTTTTAATTAGGTAACTATTTCAAGCAATATCATCCAAAATTTTTAGGAAAATGTTTCCAAAATCATTTCTTGGGACACAAACAGAGCTTTAGATGCACTGTATATGTATTGAATGCACCTCAATAATGTGTCTTTCTCCCAAGCTGCAGGTAATAGTGCCCCAAGAAATGTATGATCAGGAATGTCATTTCTTCGGGAGCCCATTGAAAAGTATATATTTGATGTGAAAAAGATGGAGGGATTCCTTTTTTTCTCGCCGGAGCCACAGCAACACAACCAACATGCGAAAACTATTGATGCTTTTATTCGGAGAAAACTATAGAAATTTAGAAATCGATTTCTTTTGAAAATCTGGCTCCAAATGCAGATGGCCTTGCCTTTTGATTGGTCTAGACAAATGAATTTAAAAATTAACTCGTGGGATGCCTCCTGGTGTTGAAAATTAAACTACAGTAATATTATTAAATTGGGGATGATGACATAAATGGTCCATTGACTTTAGCAGAATGTGCAATATGGTCCTTGAATTTTTAATTTATTCAATCTGATCCTTAAACTTTATTCTAATGTTCAATATGATCCCTAAACTTTTAGTTTGTTCTATATGGCCCCTAGACTTTTGCTACATGTTCAATATAGTCCTTGAACTATAGAGAAAATGTTCAATGTAGTCCTTTTTATTAATTTAAGATCAGGGATAATAATGAACATTTCGTATGATCTAAGAACTAAATTGAACATGTACTAAAAGTTCAGGGGCTAAATTGAATAAGTAAAAAGTTCATGGATCAAATCTCACATTGGGCTAAAGTTCAGGGACTATATTTAACAAATTAAAATTTCATGGACCACATTGCACATTTTGCCAAAGTTCAAGGACTATTTGAGTCATTTTCCCTATTAGATATTATACCCATCTTCGCTCCAAAGCGAAAGTCAGTGACATAATCAGAATCCAATTAGATGGTGTGCTTTGGGCCAAAATTGTGTACATGATGAAGGAATGGGGGAGTGTGAGCCCAAGAACCAGTCTTGGTTTTGTTCATCCATTTGGGTCGTCACTGTATGCTAAAGAGGATTTTAGGCCCATCACTCTCACAAAACATATGGCGTGTTCATTTCGGGGGGGGGGGGGGGGGGGGAAAGTAAATGATACAAGAAAATATTTTTTCCATTATCGAGTTAGAAAACTCATTTTCCTAATTTTGAGCATGTATGTTCCTTTGACAGTAAATGGTTCTCCCTCGACCGATCTTTTTTGGCAAATCAAAAGCGCAAAAAGCTTCATAAGATCAATTCGCCAACAAACGCATCCTGTTGGGCCTAGAATCTTCCCGTTTCTATTCATTCCTGCTATGAATTTTTGGGCCCACTTGACGAGCTAAATTGGAAGTAGGAGTTGTGCAACATCTAGCACACGGACAACCTAATCTTCAAGGGGAACTTGAGGCCTTGACACTCGTAATTCGACATTGAAGTGAGTGTGGTACCCCCTCGAAAATTTTTCCACTTCAATAAATCGCCACCCGCGCCACAAGTACGAAATGTGATCTCCGAACTTTAAATTTGTTCAATGTGGTCTATGAACTTTAGGTCAATGTGGAATGTCATATCTGAACTTTTGATTTGTTTAATGTGATCCCTGAACTCTTCGTAAATATTCAACTTAATTCTTGGATTGTACGGAAATATTCAATGAGCACATTCGACATGTTAAAAGTTCAGTAATGACATTGCATATTGGGTTAAGGATCATGGACCACATTAAGCCAATTTATAGTTTATGGATCATATTGCATACAGGGTCAAAGTTCAAATATCACATATATTAGTTTCCCTATATTTTACGTCATTTTTACATTTGATTACAATGGTATCGTACAATAATTTGTATATGGCGTCTCAATATATATTTTTTGTCCTTTTTTATGTAACCACTCAATCATGGACGACCCCCAAAACAATTGTCTAAAATATGGTTGTCGATTCGGGTCGACAAGAGTAGGAAATAAAACGAATTCACCTTCATGCCGGGGCGTGACGGTCAAAAGGTAGCATGCGTGAATCATTCCTCTTTTCCATGACATCATATCTCTTTGTCAAATGTCAATATGGGAAAAGGCTCGACGTCAATGTATCTTTACTTTAATTATAGCAAGTATTACGAGCAATCCTCGTCTGTCGATGACGGGGTCGATTTGACTCCATTTGACTCTTGCTTCTAATATATAGATTATGACAAATATAAGCTAAATTTTTTTAGCAAATGCCCAAAAAAAAAAAAGTAGCAGCAGTGCGTTTGAAAATGGAAGTCGAAGGTTTTTTTTTTGGGGGTCGAATAAAATGAAAATCGAAGTTCACGGATAAAATTTTTGTGATAAGTTGAGGTTCTACCCTTTTTTTTTGGTAAAGTTTTGAGGTTCTACTTTCATTTTTATTGAGATCATATGCTAAAATACACTTACCTGATGTTAACATAATATTTGTAAAAAAGAGGGTGAAAATGTATTAAAATAATGTATATTTTGGGATTTGTTCCAAATATTCAAAATATATATATATTGTTGATCTAAAGGAAATAGGTGGAAATGGAAATGGATTCCAAAATCTGAGCTAGGGCATGACCGTAAAAACTTGCGAATAGTACCGAATAGTCGATTCGACTTTGCTATGGAAAGTCGATAGACTAAATTAAATAAGCTGAAAGTTCAATGACTGAATCGCATGTTCCACAATAGTTCGGGAACTTATGACGTTCCGTGCTCGATGAAACGAAATGGCGTCGTTTAAGACTATTCGAGAATGGCATCCAAAAGAATTAAAAGTTTAAGGGCGACGTTATTGACGGAGTCAAGTTCTTTCTCTGATTAGATTTCCCCCCCCGCAATTTACGAGGACATGCTAGCAAAGGAGTCCTTCCTTCGCTCGCACACAACCTATGACTATTGCAAACAAAAACCAAAGGTGGTAAAGCACCTCTCTCTCTCTCTCTCTCTCTCTCTCTCTCTCTCTCTCTCTCTCTCTCTCAATAAATTGTCCATTAAATGGGGCACAAATTGGAGGAGGACACATGAAAAGCTTCCCTCTGCAATCATTTGAATGTAGGGGATCCAACGTTCGACAATGGCCGCTTTGGACTTTGCCTCCTTTTCCATTCAAAAGACCCAACGTTCACTTTTTTTTTGGGGGGGGGGGGGGGGGGGTCGAACAACGTTCACTTTAAAAATAAAATTTCTATTTTCTATTTTCTTTTTTGGGAGGGGAACCTTTATTCCATTCTTGTGGACTAGCAAGTATCAACAACCCAAGACAGCTGGAGGGTCCGAGGCATGATAGTCGCAGCACCCGCCGCATAATCAACTCAATTGAGGAATCCATTAGGCATTTCTCACGCCCTACCAACTACTTTCTCCACCCACATTCTTTATCTCCACCCTTATCTCGCCTTGGTGTTATCGGGCTTTGGTAACGTGGTTAGATCATTGTAACGATATCGATTTTCCCATTTTAAAAAGGTAAAATTTTTGCTTTAAAAAGCACGACTCACTGATCGAAGGCTACGAGCCGACATCAAGCCTGCCAAAATGGTTTCAAGAGAGCTAGATATATGTTCCTTAACGATTGCAAAAAAGAAAAAAAAAATGCGCTAAACGAGTCAAACCCCTTTGAAATATTGTACGAAAAAGAGGAGAACAGTATTCTGTGGTGACCACGAGAAGTATTCTTAAAATAATAATAATAATAATAATCAAGCCCACAACCACGAGGTATAATTCAGGGATCGACAAAGGGGAAGAACAATGTTCTTATTCAAAATCGGGCATCTATATTGCCAATGCTAACTACGGCGCATAAGATATCAAATGGTAAATATGCTAGTTCTTCTTTGGCGCTAGAACTTGGCAAACTAATTAGAAAGTCCAAGGAAGGGAGAGTTGAATGCCATACATCTGGAGTTGTGATCATCATGATCTCTCCTAGTGTCGGTCGGCATCATAATGGCGCAGTGGCATGCAATTTGCGTATAATCAAGGGACCAAACACGCTTGTCCCAAAAAAAAAAAAAAAGGGACCAAAAAAAAGTGGCATTACGAAAAACATACGACGACCGGGCGATCATCTCTTTTTGCCACATCTTGCCGTCCCAGTCCCCGACGATCGGTGGGCCCCGACCCGGGACTCTCCCTCTTGTCACGGGCAACTTTGTTTGCTCTTTTGACTCGTCGTCGCTTGCCACGTGGAACTCATCTCTCGAGTCAAACACAAAAGTGCGTCGCCTATTGCGACGACGGAGAGTCCACTTCCGTAGCTGTGTAGGACTAGGAACCGGTACAACTTTCCAACTAATTTGTCGAGTCAAATCTTAGGTTGTACTTCGTCTAAACAATGGATAACGGCATAAATCGTCCATGAATTTTGATTCAACGTGTAATATGATCCATAAATTTTTAATTTAACCAATGTGATTCCTGAACTTTAGCCCAATATGTTATTTGATTCATGAATTTTTAATTTGACCAATATTGATTCACATTCTACTACTTAACCCATGAATTATAGGAATATGTTCAATGCAGCCCTTCTATTAATTTAACTTCAAGGACGGCTTTGATCATTTTTTTTCATAGTTCAGGGATTAAGTTGAACATGTTTTAAAAGTTCGAAGACCACATTGAACAAATTAAAAGTTCGCGGACCATATTGCACGTTGGGTTAAAGTTCGGGGACCATATTGGTAAAATTAAAAGTTCAGGGACCACATTGCACATTTGGTTAAAGTTCAACTACCATATTTGTCAAATTGAAAGTTTAAGGATCACGTTGCACATTGGGCCAAAGTTCATGAACCCTTTACGTCATTTTCCTCTCAAAATAATTACGCATTGGGTTGCATCGGGATGAAAGATAACGAGGAAATTTACAGCACTCAAAACACTCGGCTATTGATTGGGTAGATGACCAATGCTCCACGGTCTCGTGATCCTATAGTACGAATTTAGTAGCCTTCAATTGAGAAGCAACTATTAATAATTGCAGGCAGCGTCGTCCGTCGAATTGAGTTGCGCTTTGAATATCGTCTTCACTTTAATTCGATGGTCTCATTTTTCTTTTCGATTTTATAAATATGCTTTGACTGTTACTTATTTATTGTTCTCCACCTGTCATTTTTTTTTACCCTACGGTGGTGGAGAGTGGAGACAATAGAAAATCTCTCTTCGAAAAGGCTAACGTCTCGCTTGAGATTACTCTCTCTCTCTCTCCTTCTCTCTCCCTCTTTAACTCTTTTTTGCACGCAGAGTTGCATTCGATGAGACCTTCCTATGGTCCTTTTTGAATGCTAGCTCCTCAGAGCACGAGAAGCTCGCTTCCTCTCTTCGAAACCTCCCTTAGATCCGATCTGCTCAGCTCAAACTCCGGCGAGATTTTCCAGTTCCGGCTTGGAGCTTCAGCTGCCGTTCGGCGATCATCCTCTCGAGGTAAGAGACCGCCCGCGCGCGCGCGCGAGGTCACCTTCGGTTTGTACTTCCTTACGCGTCTCAGGCTTCGCTGAACTGGACGCTTTCGTTGTCGAAGCTGAGTTTGAATTTCCAAGTAGTACAGTGGAACGCCGTCTCTGGGGTGATATCTTCTATCTCCGGTCTCTGCTAGCCGGTTGATGACGAGTTCTCTTTTTCGGAGTCTGATCTCTGATGCAAACAGTAGCGATTTTTTTCGTTTCGATATTCTCGAAAAGGAACTCCGATTAGTTAGAAGCTGATCGACGAGGGAAAACGCGATTCTGCCTCTGTTTTGCAGCGGTCATACCAAAGACGATCCGTTTTGAGTTGGAGAATCGCATTCCGGTCACAAAGAGAGAGAGAGAGAGAGAATCAGAGAGATGAGGCAAGAGAGCAACGGCAACGTGACTTTCAGCTCGCCTGGGAAGAGCTTGAGAGGATTGAAGGCTCTGGTCTCCAATGGCGATCATCAAGCATCAGCCGCAGAGGAGATAATCAACGACGACGAGCTTGCTCAGAGGAAAGCCGAAGAAGCAGGTACGCTTTTTGCTTCCCCTCTTTTCCTAATTTCTCTTCGCACTGCTATCGATGAATTGAATTAGCTCCAGAAACTTATTGGCCGCCTTGATCGTAACGATCCGACTCGATCGGAGATGAGCTCGTTAAAGCGCATCGAGATTCGCGAAAATTTTGTATAAAAGATAAACTAATCTCAGGTAATTTGGAATGCGCCGACTTTACTTGCCGAACATTTAACGATGGTTATAAATTAAATCAATTTAAAGAATGCCTCTGTCACCAATCACCATGCCCTCGCTTTTCTCTATTTATAATCAATACTTCAAATTTCAAAATTTTCTCATTGAATACATTCAATAAATACCCCTAATTTTCAAAACAAAAATTTCTGACAACGATGCCATCTGACTAGTATTTTTGAGCTCCTTGTCACGTTAAAACGACGGGAAGTTTTGCAACTTTTTCACCTATTGCACGCGATTAACAGAACCGTAGGACTCTTCAAAGACCTTCGCACATAAATGTAATTTTCACTACATTTAATCTCAACGTGACACGACACTAATTGTTCCAAGAACTGCTTACTCTCATCTAT